>CM033649.1:34674587-35274587 GCA_019512145.1 Engystomops pustulosus
TCTTCATTGTTGGAAGTGTAAGCAGCTGTGTTAACATTTTCACAGCTGCTTACACTTCCAGCAATGAGGTAAAATTTTTTTTTTAACCAGCCAAACCGATGGTGAAATGTAAAACGCATGCGTTTCAGCAATGCATTTAAAAACACAATGGGGGTCATTTACTAAGGGCCCGATTCGCGTTTTCCCGACGTGTTACCCAAATATTTCCGATTTGCGCCGATTGTACCTGAATTGCCCCGGGATTTTGGCGCACGCGATCGGATTGTGGCGCATTGGCACCGGCTTGCGCGCGACGGAAATCGGGGGGCGTGGCCGGACGAAAACCCGACGTATTCGGAAAAACCAGCGCATTTAAAAACCGAAAAGTGTCGCTTGGGAAGCGCTTACCTTCACCTGGTCCGAGGTGGTGCATTCCGGCACGTTGAGATGATTTTCAGCGCAGCAGCGCCACCTGGTGGACGGTGGAGGAACTACCTTCATAAATCCCGGCCGGACCCGAATCCTGTGCAGAGAACGCGCCGCTGGATCGCGAATGGGCCGGGTAAGTAAATCTGCCCCAATGTGAACACCACATGTGAATGCAGCCTTAAAGCGTGTCAACCAACTACAATTTACATGTTAAAACAGAGTCCAAGAAAACAAATCCTTCCTTTGCACCTGCCTTGGACCAGGTACAGATTTGCGCCTAAAAAGTAGCAAAACTAAGCAAAAATAGTGAATCATAAGTAAAAAATTGCACATAACATCTAGAAAATAAAGACACATAAGGCACAAGGTCCAGACAAAGGTATACTTGAGAAACAACAGCAAAAGTCGCAACAAAAAGTTGCAAAAAACAAAAAAAGTGTCAAAAAAAGAAAGAAAAAAAAAACCCTTGTGTCTCTAGTGTGAAAAGTCCAGTCATTTACTGCAGAACTGTTCTATCAGAACTAGGTCATCACCAAAAAATCTACAGTGTCTGAGCGATAGTGGAGAGGGTCACTCAGACACCCAGATATACTATGTGTCTGATCTTAACCCCTTATCACCGACACTAGTTTTTCAGCTTAATTACCAGACTCGATTATTCAAATCTGCCCTGTGTCGCGATAATTGGTTATAACTTCGGAAGACTTTAACCATCAGCCAGGTGATTTTGAGATTGTTTTCTTGTGAACACATGTCGTCAGGGTATTGTAAATAAGTGCTCAGTTTTGTGTTTTGGTCTGAAAAAAGTGTAAAATTTGCAAAATTTTCTTAAAATCTTCATTTTCCTAGCTTGAAATGTTCTGCGACTTCCCGAATTAAACTACCCAAAAGCTGGATAATTACCATTTACGGAAGGTCTGCTGATGTTGGAGATGCGATTCATTAGGCATCCTCTCATTTTTCTAGGATGTTAAGAGGCGCAGAACTTTAGGTGCGATTTTTCTCATTTTCATAAAAAACCCCAAAACTCACATTTTGAGGGACAACTCAGCTTCCAAGTGACTGTGAAAGGCCTAAATAAGGCCCCTTTCACACTTGCGTTTTTCACGCATGTTTTCTGCGCATGCTTTTGACGTGTAGAACTTTCATTGCACTCTGACCCATTGTAAACAATGGGTCTTTTCAGACTTGCATTTTTTTTTTTGACGCACACACGCGCGTTTTTTTTAACACGCGTTTAAATCTCGACATGCTCTACTTTTGCAAGTCATGCGCGTGAAAAATGCACCATACAAGTCTATGGAGACGCATCAAAAACGCATTGCACTCTTTCCCGAGTTTTTACCAAGATATACCGATTTGACGCCGATTGTACCTGAATTACCCCGGATTTTTGGCGCCACCGATCGATCGATGCGCATCGGCGCCGGCTTGCGCGCCGACGAAATCGGGGGGGGCGTGGCCGACGAAACCCGACTATTCGGTAAACTCCGCGCATTTAAAAACGAAAAGTTTCCGCTTGGAAGCAGCTTAACCTTCACCTCCTGTCCGAGGGTGGTGCATTCCGGCGCGTGGAGATATTTTCACAGCGGCAGCAGCGCCACTGTGGACGCGGAGAACGACACTCATAAATCCCGGCCGTACCCGAATCCTGGCAGAGAACGCCCGCTTGATCGGCGATTGCGGGCCCGGGTAAGTAATCTGCCCCAATGTTGACCCCACCTGTTGAATGCCTGCCTTACAGCTTGTCAACCACCTACAATGTACATGGTAAAACAGATCCAAGAAAAACAAATCCTTCCTTTCCACCTGCCTTACGGACACTCAGGTACAGATTTCGCTACAATAGCAAAACTAAGCAAAAAGAGTGAAAATCATAAGTAAAAATATGCACATAACATCTAACAAAATAAAGACACAGAAAGCACAAGGTCCAGACAGTTACAAGCTTTGACAGAATACCACAGCAAATTCGCACAAAACGTTGAAAACAAAAAAAGTGGGTCAAAAAAGAAAGAAAAAAAACCCCTTGGTGTCTCTAGATGTGAAAATTCCAGGCCCTGTACTCGACAGCAACTGTTCTAAATTCCAGAACTAGTCAACTCACCAAAAAATCTACACAGTGTCTTAACGATAGTGCACGAGTCGGCAACTGTCCCCTCAGACACCCAAGAATCGCTGTTCCTGACCTACTTAGACCCCTTATCACCACACTAGTTGTTATTCCAGACTTATTTACCAACACTCGCTTAGCAAATCTGCCCTGTGTCGCATAATTGGTAATAACTGCGGAAGACGTTAACCATCAGCCAGGTGATTTTGAGATTGTTTTCTTGTGAACACATGTCGTCAGGGTATTGTAAATAAGTGCTCAGTTTTGTGTTTTGGTCTGAAAAAAGTGTAAAATTTGCAAAATTTTCTTAAAATCTTCATTTTCCTAGCTTGAAATGTTCTGCGACTTCCCGAATTAAACTACCCAAAAGCTGGATAATTACCATTTACGGAAGGTCTGCTGATGTTGGAGATGCGATTCATTAGGCATCCTCTCATATTTCTAGGATGTAATGAGGCGCAGAACTTTAAGGTCGATTTTTTCAATCATTTCCAAAAAAACTCCCAAAAAACTCACATTTTATGAGGGCACAACATCTCGCTTCCAAGTAGATCTGTGAAAGGTCCTATCTATACGCCCCTTGCACATTGCGTTTTTCACCAGTTGTGTTTTCCTGGCTCCTGCTTTTGACTTGAGAGAATTTCATGCCACTCTGACCCATTGTAAACTACTGGGTCCTTTTCAACTTGCATTCTTTCTATTTTTGGACCACACACGCGCGACATTTTTATTAAACACACGCTTTAAATCTCGACATGCTCTACCTTTGCAAGTCATCCACGCGCGGCTAAAAAATGCACCATACAAGTCTATGGAGACGCATCAAAAACGCATTGCACTCGGAGACACTTGCAAGTGCAATGCAAGTGCAATGCGTTTTTCAGGCATCAATTGCCATAGAAAAGATAGAGCTCAGTCCTGAGTCCATTTCACGCGCATTATCTGAAATTGCATTGAAAACGCGCGTGAAAAACTGAGACACTGAACAAACTCTGACTGAAAACTGATTGCACTCTGATTCAAAATGTGCGTTTTTCGCTGACCAAACCCTGATCGCACCCTGAAAAAACTCTGACGTGATCTGCAACGCGAGTGTGGAAGGGGCCTAATAGTTAAACCCCATAAATTACCCCACTATAGAAACTTCACCCCTAGATGTATGTAAAACAACTTCTATTAAGTCTATTAACCCTTTAAGTGTTTCACATGGGTTAAAGCAATATGGACCTGCGATTTAGAAACTTTAGAATTTTTTGGTGAAAATAAATTAATTTAGGGCCAAACTGACATTTAAAAATAAATTAAATGAATGAAATGCTCTGCAAACATTTGATGCCCAATTTCTCTCCTCCCGATGTACTGAACCGCATATGTCGTATGGTAACTAGTTTACTGCTGTATCGGGTGCACAGCCAAGCATCAGGATCAATCACGCGCGATTCACACTGCACGTATTTGTTATTGTCACATGTGTACACACGAGCTATAAAATTCCGTTAATTTTGTTTGGTAATGTCTGAACATAAAGAGTGGCTTTATGTAGTTTATGCGGGTTGAGCCTACATCTTGTATAGATAGAGTGTAGTCTTTGGGGGGGGGTCTTAAAGCGTGTGATTCGTTGATATTTATCAATAACTATTTCAAGGGGACTGCAAATCAACTAATCATCGTACTTTGTGTATATAGTGTATTTTATAGCATCTTATTTTTCCCGCTCCCACAGACGACCGTACATAAATGATCACATTTATCTTAGTCTCTAACGCTTGATAGCTTATTCCACATACGATTTTGTGATACCTCCAGTTTATATAGGTTTTCTTAATCTTTTGCCTACACCAAATTTAACTGAGCAATGAAACAATACTTGGAGTAAAACCTCGCATGTGTTTTACTTAATTGACAAATCTTTTTTCAGGGCCATAACTTCTGTATTTTTTCTGTTGTCCAGATCTGTTGAGAGGGCTTATTTTATAACTTAAATAGTTGTTCTTTTCAGTCGTAATCATATTGGGGGAAGTGTAACTTTCTATAGTTTTGACACTTTAGAACTTTTTTGTCATAGTGGTTTGATGAAAAATTGGTATATTACCGGGAATTTTGTGTTTTTTTCTTTTTACGTTTTCACCTCTGGAGAGAGCGGAAGTTCATATATATAGTATTAGCTCTTATTGTAAAGTTTAAAATGTGATGACGGTGATAGCCAAATATGTTAGAAAATGTGTTTTTTTGCTGTTTGTAATATACTTTATTGCTCTTATTTGGTAGACGGGGGAGATTAATGGGGTTTTATTTTGCCTATTCATTTAAGTTATATAATTATAAATCGACCTTAATCTTTTTTTTTTTTACTTTTCTAACATTATCACTTTGGGGGTTGGGACCCTTCCTTTTGGCTTGAAGCAAGCGTTCAACCGATCACTTTTTCAAGCCTTTAACACTGCAATACAACCTGTATTGTCAGTCTCGGGGTAATACCTGATCTAGCTGGAGCATGCTCTAATTACATACAAGTGTACGCCGTTGTGATGGGCGTTGCCTACGAGTCGGAACCCGGCGGGGACAGAATCGGCTGCAGCCATTAGGTCACTTGCCAGAACCTGGGTCTGCAGCAGGAGATCGGATCCCCCGGTAACACACACGAGTTTTTTTTTTTCCGATCCCACCGTTTTAGTGCCGGGTCGTGGCTGTGAATATTACAGCCCGACACTGGCCACACAGCCCTATCCCCTTGTCCCAATCTTCATTCTGAACGTGCCGCTGTAGAAAGACGTGCGCTCGCTACAGAAGAAGTAGGCCCACTTAAAGTGAACCTTCCGTAGAAGTGCCGTTTATGGTGGTCATTAAAGGGGTATTGTATGTGGGTTTGGTTGAATCGTAAAGAATAATTCTGTGCCAATGCATGGCCTGCACTTACACACACACTGGCTATAGGTAGCGGAGCAAGGCTTGCGATCACACAGCGATGCTTTTTTTCAGACAGTTGTGCCTGTTTACTTCAATGCACACAGTTTCGAGAAAGGTTAGTATAGCTTCTTTATTTCCTAACCGCTCCCAATTATGAAAGGTATTTGGACATACTCCTGATAGTCTGTCTCTGTGACATCAGCGTAAGACTTCTGACACAATTTTTCGTTGATTTTGCATTTATCTCGCTTTTAGGCCTGAATTTGGTGAAACTGGATCCTCCATACCTTGTTACCATTAATATATTCTGATTATATTCGGATGATTGCTATAATCAGAAGTCCCTTGGATTGGTTGCTTTAGGAAGATCTTGATGGCCTCCGTTTCCTCTCATTGCGTCGATAAGTTAGTGTACCTGTCGGACCGAAGGAACTATGAGTTTTGCACTGAGTATGACTGTCTGAAGCTGTATGTTCATTTTTAGATGAGAGTCATTACTCTCCCTTTTCCAAAAGGCCTTCCCAAGCTTTGAGATCTGGGTATTATCCCATGTGTCTAAGCCTCCCGATAGACAGGGGATTTAAACGTTTATCTAATCAGTGCATGAAGCTATGAATGCGAGATAAGATGCTCAGACCAATACCTTGAGAAAATTGTTGACGTACTCGTGTTAGCCAGGAAAAATAAAAAATCTTCTATAAACCATCCTTCATTTGGATGGTAAATGGAAGAGAGGGATGCCACATACATAGTTTTCCATATTGTGGGCCATCTGTTAGTTGGACCTCGCGGTTGGCGAAAGTGTTTAGCGGAGGTATACGCTGTTGTAATAACTTTCGTGCCGAACGAACCACATCGTGCCACAGAACCTGTGCACAGCTCATCCGGTTGTACTGCTGGTCGCAACAATTGTGTCCCTTTGGCGAGAACATTTACTTGTCAATCTTCTGGGTAGTAAGCGCCTGCGATAGCAGAACTGTGGTGTCTTTCGCACAAAAGTTTTAAAAATTTTCATCCTGCGCCATAGACGCCGCCTCCCTGGACTACTGCAAAATCTAAGGTACATTGTCCTGGACACAACCATATACGGTTAAGGACCAACAGCATATCAAACTGTAACAATTGATCAAAAAACCTAACAGGCTGACCAGCCGTACCTAAATGGAACAGTTTTCATTAATCATGCCAAAGTACTATCGAAAAATCTATTGTCTCACAGCACGAAGCTCTGAATCTGCAATCCTCGGAATCTGCTCAGGAAGAGTGAGGATAGAGAACACAAACCGTTCTAATATCATTGCAAACAAAGAAGAAAGTCTTGGCACCAAACCACAGGAGGGGCTATCGCCAGGGCCCTGGTATATGATACAATACATACAGCAGATCCAACGAGCTACAGTAGGATTCCAAGATATCTACATGCTGGATATACCAACTAGAAACAGGACCTGTGCTGGATGCCGGGGCCATGGCTGTTCATGGTGACAAGACCCCCAATGAAGATTTTAAAGAGAATGCACAGATCTCCCAAGCCATTCCTCATAATGGACGAACGCAGCATAAAGGACATATTGCCGTTGCCTACCCTCCTTTCCGCACAAACCGGCCACAGTTGAGGGGCCTGAGGCGCCACCAACATGAGGAAACTCCGGTACGCTCACTTAGGGGTGTAAGAGTTACTTGTCTCCTTCTGCTTAGATTTCTACCCCCACCACCCTACATTTGGCACTTATTCCATGCACACATTGCTACTTGGGAGCAACAAAAATGCAGATACGTTGGTGTCCGTGTTCATAAATTATGGTGGGCAGCTTGGGAGCGTTCATATCAACACGGCAGCTCCACATCCCTCACATGTGGAAACCCACAACAGGAGTATCAAATCCCCGGGCATACTTCTGCTACTTAGAATCCTTCCAATGGTTGCTGTACATGATACTGTGCATGATGATGGTCACAGAAAATAATGTATAATCACTTGGGTGAGGGACTGCCAACAAAAACTCCCCGTCTCAGAAGCAGGGATGAATTCGTCACTAGGCCTACACTTATTGGGTGTGCAACGCATATATTATGGATGGACCTGTTGGAAACACTTTTCTTGTACCATTCCATTCAGCGATAATGATGTTAAACAGTATCTACATACTGAAAGGTTACTTTAATGACACATAGAAAGAAAATCCGCTTAGAAGTCGGTAGAATTCGAAACTGACCTGATTACCTGTTACCAGTCACTGTGGCTACAGCATGCCGTCAATATTGCACTCCTGGGTTTTCATGGACTCATTTCCACTTCAATACCCCCCATAGACTACCCCACCCCCTGCCATCAGTCGTAGACCATAATTTGGCTATATGCCAATAAATGTTTCAATTCCTTACAGCCTTTGTGTAGTTTGTACCAAAAGTTTTATTACCATCTTAGAATTAGCACGTACCAATACCTCTAAAATTCCTTGCTGAAAACATCTGCCTTATAAAGAATAATTGCATCGTTGGCTCCAGTCTACACAATCAGCAATGACCACCTTGAGCTACAGACAGTTCATGGCGGGAAAATAGACAAAATGACAAATTGTGCAATATCTGGCACCCATGGCATCACATAAACACTCCTGTGGATTCATGTATATTGAATTACCGCGGCAGCTACAAGTCTCAACGGCCGACTGATGCTTAGTATGTGAAGTAAGTTCAGTGTTTCTGGTTGTAGATTAATGAAAGCCTTGTGTTGCTGATACAATTGTTCTTTTACCTAGGTCACAATGGAGGTTTGCGCAATTTTGGTAGCTGCATGTAAGTTATGTGAAAGATGACCCTGTCCTCAAGCGCAGCTTAGGTGCATTAAATTTTCCCTTTGCTTTGTGTGTCTGGAGCTTAGATGCTACTAGATGGTTTTTTTGATCTCAGAGACCCCTTAGGTTGCCAGTCCAGCAGAGTTACGTAGAGCTGAGGCGGCAATCCAGACCTCATTTCTATACCTGTCCCATCCACATCCACCATGCTGAGACTCCATGGGTTGGTTTATCTTATGCTCCTGGATTAGTATGTACTTATTTGGACGCCTTAATCGGGTAAGATGGTTTAAATATATTATGTGCGTTCACTTTGTGTAAGTCTGTAGCCAACATGCAACATCTTAGGGTGGTCGCAGTTATGCCGACTGGCTTACACCCGACTGTCTCACATCTTTCGCCGCATTCGTGTTGTGGTACGTGCTGGTTTTGCTAGACAGGCATTTGACAGATTAGGCGATCTAAATAATCTTTTTTAGTGACTGCAAGCCACAGAGTAGTTCATTCTGCTGTATCCACCATTCACATCCGTCTCGCATGTACTCTACATCTATCCATAGGGAGGACTCGGGACAAGATTCTCGTGGTCTATCCATAATACTGGATCACGCCAACTAGTCGCTATATAAAAGAAGCGACTATGTACATAAAGTGTGGAGTAGGGGGGAATAGCCGACGGGATAGCGGAGGGCGGGTGGACGGGAAGGATCAAATGATGAAACGCTCTGCAACATTTGATGCCTAATTTCTCCCGAGTGTACTGATACCCCTTATGTGGTGGTACACTGCTGTATGGGTGCACAGCCGGACATAGGATCAAAGCAGCGCTATTCACAGCAGATTTGTATTGTCACATTGTACAAGCTATAAATTAAAATTTTTTTTGGTAATGTGAACATATGAGGGCTTATTATTTACGGCAGTGATTTTCAACCAGTGTGCCGTGGCACACTAGTGTGCCACGACACATGGTTGGGTGTGCCGTGGGGAAAGTTCCCCAAACTATGGTGCCCCCTGTGTTTTGTTTCCCAACAATGCGCAAGGATGCGCAGTCACAGCTTCTTACAATGTAGGAGACGTGTACAATAACACATGCGCAAGCTTTGAACCTCGCACGACAAAATGAGGTCAACGAGGCTGGCGCTTCATCCTGAGAGCGGAGAGACTCTCGCATTTGCCCACCGCCAAGGTAATGCCCACCAATAATGCTGACTAAATGAACTTTTGCCTGAATATATGAACTGTTGGCAGAATACTCAGCATATGAGCTGGTACTTTTAGTACTCCAGCAGTATACTGCATATAACAATGAGAAATGTAAAATGAGAAATACTATAGTCATGAGGCTGGAGTACTACAAGTACCAGCTCATATGGTGAGTATACGAGCTGGTACTTGTACTCTGGCCTCATGGCCAAAGTACTTCTCATTGTACCCCTTTATTTTGCAGTACATGAGCCACATAATGGGGAGTGCAAAATGAAAATGAAAAAACAAAAAAGGGCCAGGTCCTGAAAGGGTTAAAGGGGGACGCAAACAAAATCATCAATTTTGTATTTTGTATTTTTAGCACTTTTTTTTCCCCGCTCACCGTAACATAAAAATAACATTTTATCTTTATTCTCTACGCTTATATCTTATTCACTACGATTGAGGTGATACCTCATTTATATAGGTTTTCTTATCTTTGCTCAAATTTACTGAGCAAAACCAATATTGGAGAAAATCGCATTGTTTTTACTATTGACAAATTTTCAGGGCCATAACTTCTGTATTTTTCTGTTGTCAGATCTGGTTGAGGGCTTATTTTATGCGTAAAGAGTTGTTCTTTTCAGTCGTATCATATTGGGGAATGTAACTTTTTTTGATTACTTTTAGAACATTTTTTTGTGATAGTGGTTGATGAAAAATTGTATATTAGGGGAAGATTTTGTGTTTTTTTTTACGTTGTTCACCGAGCGGGTTCAATATTTATTTTCGATTTATTGTACAGTTTAAAGTGGACGACGTGATACCAAATATGTAAGTTTTTTTGTGTTTTATATACTTTATTTGCATCTTATGTGTAACTGGGGAGATTATGGGATTTTTACTTTAATTATTTATTTAATTATAATTATAAGATGACAATCTTTTTTTTTTACTTTTCTACATTTTTCACCCTTTGGCTTGAACAAAGCGTTCATCCGATCACTTTTTCAAGCCTTTACACTGCAATACACCTGTATTGCAGTGTATAGTGTAAGTAACTGAGCATGCTGAGCATGCTCTGTTACATACAGCCGGGTCCTGCCAGGAGGCGGAACCCGGCGGGGACAGAAGCCGGCAGCCTCAGGTCACTTGCCAGAACCCGGGGCTGCAGCAGGAGGGATCGGATCCCCCGGTAAGCACACCGAAGTTTTTCCGATCCCACGTGTTAGTGCCGGGTCTGGGCTGTGATATTACAGCCCGACACTGGCACCAACCTATCCCGATGTCCCGAAATCTTCTTCTGACGTGCCGCTGTAGAAAGACGTCATGCCAGAAGAAGTACCCTTAAAGACCGCCGTAGAATCCCGTTAGGGTGGTCATTAAGGGGTTATGGGGTTATGGTTGAATGGTAAAAATAATTCTGTACCTGAGGCCACTTACACCACAGGGGAAAGGACAAGGCTGCGATCACACAGGCTTTTTTTCAGAGTTGTGCCTGTTACTAAGCACAACTCGAGAAGGTTAGTATACCTTTATTCCTAACTTCCTCAATTATGAAAGGTATTTTGGAACATACTCCTGAAGTCTGTACCTGGACAGGCACTGATAGATTCTGACAACAATTTTGTTGATTTTGCATTTATCTCGGCTTTAGGCCTGAAGTTGGTGAAACTGGATCCTCCATACCTTGTTACAGTAATATATTCTGATTATATTCTGATGATTGCATAATCATGTCTTTGATTGGTGCTTTAGGGAGATACTTGAATGGGGCCTAAGTTTCCTCTCATTGCGCATTTGTACCTGTCAGGTAGAGGAATATGAGTTGCCTGAGTATACTTCTGATTGTGTTCATATTTTAGATGAAGAGTCATTACTCTCTCAAAGGCCTTCCAACTTTGAGATTGATATTATCCCAGGGTCTAAGCATCCCAAGAAAGGGATTTTAAGTTTATCTAAATCAGTGCATGAAGCTATGCGAGATAATGCTCAGACCAATACCTTGAGAAAATTGTTGACGTACCGTGTTAGCCAGGAAAAATAAAAAATCTGCTATACCATCTTCATGTGGGATGTTGGAATAGAGGGATGCAACATACATAGTTGCCAATATTGTGCCATCTGTTAGTGGACCCAGGTTGGAAAGTTTGCGGAGGTATAGCTGTCTGTAAATACTTTCTGCAGAAGAACAACATGGCCACAGAACCTGTGCTACAGCTCAACCGGTTTGTACTGCATCACAATTATTTCTCCTTTGGCGAGAACATTTACTTGCAATGTACTTGCAATGAACACAGTGAACACAGGATCATTTAAGTGAAAAACACAGTGAAGAATAGATTACATAAGCCTATCTGCTTACTTGTCGGAAGATATGCGCGGAACGGTGCGAACAAAATAGTATGTGAAGAACAATATATGTGTGAAGAACAGATTGAAGAACACGGCGAGCAGGACAGAGACATCGGGAACCAGGACAGAGACATCGGGGAGCAGGACAGAGACATCGGGACGCAGGCCAGAGACATCGGGGAGCAGGCCAGAGACATCGGGGAGCAGGCCAGAGACATCGGGGAGCAGGCCAGAGACATCGGGGAGCAGGCCAGAGACATCAGGGAGCAGCACAGAGACATCGGGGAGCAGCACAGAGACATAAGGGAGGACAGAGACATCGGGACCCACAAGAGACTAACCCCACACCCTGCCATCCTAACCTTTTTGGTTAGCCAATAAAGGTTTCATTCCTTAAGCACTTTTGTAGTTTTACACAAAAGTTTTTACATCAGATTTCAGACCAATACCTCTAAAAATTCCCCTGAAAAAATCCTGTCCTTTAGTAATGCACTAGCTACCATTCATCATAACCTTGCTACATTCATTGCAAATTGGCAAGATCTGGCACCCAGAAACACTCCTGTGGATACATTATTTGTACCCCTCAATCTTCACCGCTGATCTTGATGGGGGTTCATGGTTCTGTGGTAGAGTAAGAGCCTTGTGTTGCTGATACCAATTGTCTTTTAGCTAGGTCACAGGATGTTTGCAATTTTGTAGCTGCATGTAAGGTATGTGAAGATGGACCACTGTCCGCAGAGCGCAGCTTAGGTGGCATTAATTTTCCTTTGCTTTGTGTGTCTGTAGCTTAGATTGCTACTGTGTTGTGATTGACTTAGGTTGCCAGTCCAGCAAGAGTTACTAGAGCGGAGGCGGCATCCAGGAACTCATTTATATACCTGTCCAGTCACATTACACCATGCAGGGTCCATGGGGTTGGTTATTTAGGCTCCTGATAGTGGCTTTGCCCTTATCGGGGTGGTTTATCTGCTTTAGGTAAGTCTGTAGCCAACAGGCACATCTCAGGGTGAGTTTGCCACTGCTTACCCAGTCTCACAGCTTGCGCCAAGTCTGGTTGTGGTAGTGCTGTTTGCTAGACAGGCATTTGACAGTTAGGGATCAATAATCTTTTACTGCAGGCACAGAGTTATCTGCTGTACCTCATCCTCATGCCTAGGAGTGGGACAAGGATCTCTCTACAACAGAGCACCAATATTATAAAATGGAATAAAGTTAGTGGGAGCCCATATGATTTCACATAAAGTACTCATCCTATTAAAAGACTGTACAATACTTTTAGGCAACTTTTCAGAAGTTTTATTAATGGCCCTTTGTATGGACAGTGTTAATGTACAATATAGTATACATTATTTTTACAACATCAACATGTTTTGAACAAGTATATCACATGCTATATAATTATAAAGAGATGTAAAAATATATAACTCGCCAAGAATAAGTTGTTAATCTAAACTCTTTATGTGAAAAATTCCCTGAGCTAGGATCTATGGTTACAATTAGAGATGAGCGAGTATACTCGTCCGAGCTTGATGCTTGTTCGAGTATTAGCGTACTCGAAACGCCTCCTTGCTCGGACGAGTATTTCCCCTGCTCAAGATCGAGCATTTAATTAAAAAAACACAGTGAAGAATAGAATAAAAACAGCGAACACAGGATCATTTAAGTGAAAAACACAGTGAAGAATAGATTACAGATGTTCGGCACATCTGCTTACTTGTCGGAAGATATGCGCGGAACGGTGCGAACAAAATAGTATGTGAAGAACAATATATATATGTGTGAAGAACAGATTGAAGAACACGGCGAGCAGGACAGAGCCATCGGGAACCAGGACAGAGACATCGGGGAGCAGGACAGAGACATCGGGACGCAGGCCAGAGACATTGGGGAGCAGGCCAGAGACATCGGGGAGCAGGCCAGAGACATCAGGGAGCAGCACAGAGACATCGGGGAGCAGCACAGAGTATTAGGTACTGAGAGGAAACCTCTGAATAAAACATTGTTTTGAGTCGCGATTTTTGTCAAAGGAAATCCAAAGGAAAATAATAGTATAGAAATCCTAGTTATAATGGAATTAATCGGTCGTTTAAAAAATGTAAATTAGTAAGTAAATACTTAACAGGAGAAACATATCGTCCCAGATGACACTGTTCATCTTTGTTCCAATGTTAAATTTCGGTGGTAAATCAGTAAGCCGAATGAATGTATCATCCTTTCCACAAACGTATCAAGTGTCTGGGGAAGATGAGTAGTAAGGGTAGGTGTGTTCACTTGTCACACCTGCAGGATACTGGTTGGGGAAAAACGTAGTGCTGAGAGCAGAGACATTTTACATAAAGAACTTTAACTAGAGGAATGAGCGGCACTAAAAGGCAACCCGTGCTGTGCTCGTTATTCAAGAAACACTTTTTCCTAATTGAGTGCTCGTCTCGAATAACGAGCCCCATTGAAGTCAATGGAGAATCGAGCATTTTTTTTTTTTCAAAGGGACATGAGTTCGGGAAATAAAACTGTGTGATTTAATTGAAAAAAGAATGTTCCTTCTTGATAAGTGATCAGATGCTAGTCAAAAAATCTGCAAATCTATTATTATGTTCCCCGTGGTATATTATACTCCCGACAAGTTTAGCATGATGTAGACACAGTGAAGAATAGAATAAAAACAGTTGAACACAGTGAAACACCAGGAGGCATTTAAGTGAAAAAAACAGTTGAAAAACAAAAGTGAAGAATAGCTTGCAGTGTTCGTCGCACATATGATTAATTGTCGGGGAGATACGATTGGGGTTGTGCCCGGGAATCCGCTCCTCTTCTTAAGTGAAGTCTACAACGGATCTCTCTGCCCTTCCTGATTTCTCTGCCCTTCCTATGCCTGATTACCCGTATATCTATGCTGATCCACGATTGTGTACTATGGCCCTACCCGATTAATCGGGTAGGGCCATAGTACACAATCGTGGATCAGCATAGATATACGGGTAATCAGGCATAGGAAGGGCAGAGAAATCAGGAAGGGCAGAGAGATCCGTTGTAGACTTCACTTAAGAAGAGGAGCGGATTCCCGGGCACAACCCCAATCGTATCTCCCCGACAATTAATCATATGTGCGACGAACACTGCAAGCTATTCTTCACTTTTGTTTTTCAACTGTTTTTTTCACTTAAATGCCTCCTGGTGTTTCACTGTGTTCAACTGTTTTTATTCTATTCTTCACTGTGTCTACATCATGCTAAACTTGTCGGGAGTATAATATACCACGGGGAACATAATAATAGATTTGCAGATTTTTTGACTAGCATCTGATCACTTATCAAGAAGGAACATTCTTTTTTCAATTAAATCACACAGTTTTATTTCCCGAACTCATGTCCCTTTGAAAAAAAAAAAATGCTCGATTCTCCATTGACTTCAATGGGGCTCGTTATTCGAGACGAGCACTCAATTAGGAAAAAGTGTTTCTTGAATAACGAGCACAGCACGGGTTGCCTTTTAGTGCCGCTCATTCCTCTAGTTAAAGTTCTTTATGTAAAATGTCTCTGCTCTCAGCACTACGTTTTTCCCCAACCAGTATCCTGCAGGTGTGACAAGTGAACACACCTGACCCTTACTACTCATCTTCCCCAGACAGTGATACAGTTGTGGAAAGGAGGATACATTCATTCGCTTACTGATTTACCTGAAATTTACATTTGAACAAAGATGACCAGTGTCATCTGGGACGATATGTTTCTCCTGTTAAGTATTTACTTACTAATTTACATTTTTTAAACGACCGATTAATTCCATTATAACTAGGATTTCTATACTATTATTTTCCTTTGGATTTCCTTTGACAAAAATCGCGACTCAAAACAATGTTTTATTCAGAGGTTTCCTCTCAGTACCTTAATAGGAAATCAAAAGCATGTGTATGTATAGGAGGGAACTGAGGAAAGAAATTATCAACATTTTTTTGGGGGAAATTTAGAAGTTGCCCAACAGTTGCACTTTTCCCCCATCATGTATTTATTTCTTTGCAATTCACTTTTATTATATTAGTGTTTCTGGATTAGAAATAAGAAAATCTATTTATTTGAATTTTGATAGCTTCTGTTATTGTAGGCCTGCACAACATCCATCTTTTTATTTATTATAAATTTTTATTTATAAAAAATAAATGAACCGAGGTAGAACCTTTTCATTTAAAAAATGGAACAAGAGGGGGTTATCTAGCAAGATGAGGTGTTATGCCAACTCGGATTAAAAAGATTTGGTTAAGCTTCAATAAATCACATCTTGAATGATTCAACAATCTCTACTCTGGATATAGAATGTGTTCTATTTGTGGGACAGCCAGGTCCAGATTAATTATCATTAATATAATAAACTTTCCTGACATGTAAGCCTAGCTTCTGGCCTTGCTGGTGCAGTGGCAGTAGTACTGACTACTAGTCCTAGTCGCCACAACAGTCCCTTGTGCTACTGCTTCCCTGACAGTTCTCTCTTGGATGGCAACCAGTTCAGCCAACCAGTCAGGTGCCACAATGCACAAAATGCAGCTCCTGAAAACACATGTTGCATGCAGAATGTGATTGAATATGGCTGGGCGGACCGGCTCTCACTGACAGAGCCAGTGAGTCATTATCAGAGCTAGGAGGCAGACGCACATGTAGTAGGGTGGCACTGCCGCTGCCCATCACTCCTAGAGACATTCAGCTCACAGCTTAGAGCTGACTGTCTGTCTGTGCACCCCTAGAGCCCTCCCTATAATCCAGCCCTTGTAAAGGTGTTTGATAGATATTTTAGGGACTTACTGTCAGCACCTGTCCAGCAACCACGCAACCACAACCAGGCTTGGCGCTAGCTGTCAGACTAGGTAAGTGGTGGCGAACTCACCCCGCGACGTCCCTGCGGACTAAGGCCCTGCCTAAAGCAGATAAACCGTCCTGATAAGGGCAAACCCCCTAGAGGAAGCGATGGCGAAACGCGCGTCGGGGTGCTGTGGCGGTGGTCAGCTTTACTGTTCTATACGATTTGTGGCTACATACTACACCCTGGTGGGTAATATAATTGGTTACAGCCCATTTGTGAATATTATTGTTTCTCTGGTACTTTGAATGCATTTACTATGTACTGTAGACCACCGCCACACTTTTTGTGTATTTTAAGTTTGTTTTTAACTAGAGATGAGCGAGCACTAAAATGCTCGGGTGCTCGTTATTCGAGACGAACTTTTCCAGATGCTCGAGTGCTCGTCTCGAATAATGAGCCCCATTGAAGTCAATGGGAGACTCGAGCATTTTTCAAAGGGACCATGGTTCGGGAATAAAATGTGTTATTTAATTGAAAAAGAATGTCTTCTGATAAGTTAGCAGATGTATGCAAACATCTGCAATCTATTCTTCACTGTTCCGCGCGTATATTATCTCCCGACAAGTTAGCAGATGTGAAGAACAGTGAAGAATAGAATAAAAACAGTGAACATAGGATCATTTAAGTGAAAAACACAGTGAAGAATAGATTGCAGATGTTCGGCACATCTGCTTACTTGTCGGGAGAGGAGATACGCTGTCCCGGGATCCGCTCCTCTTCTTCCACTGAAGTCTCCCCGATGTCTCCCTGCTGCCCGATGTCTCCCTGCTGCGCGCGATGTCTCCCTGCTGCGCGCGATGTCACCCTGCTGCGCGCGATGTCTCCCTGCTGCGCCCAATGTCTCCCTGCTGCGCCCGATGTGTCTCTGCTGCGCCCGATGTGTCTCTGTTGCGCCCGATGTGTCTCTGCTGCGCCCGATGTGTCTCTGCTGCGCCCGATGTCTCCCTGCTGCACCCGATGTCTCCCTGGTGCGCGATGTCTCCCTGCTGCCGTTCCGCGTCTATCTTCCGACAAGTAAGCAGATGTGCCGAACATCTGTACTCTATTCTTCACTGTGTTCTTCACTGTGTTTTTCACTTAAATGATCCTGTGTTCACTGTTTTTATTCTATTCTTCTTCATTGTTTCTTCAACTGTTGTTTTTTTGTTTTAAATTAATGCTCAATCTCGAGCAGGGTAATACCTCGTGCCGACAACGAGCCGTTTCGATACCTTAATACGTCGAACGAGCTCATCAGCTCCGACTATAACTCGCTCATCCTCTATTTTTAAACCGGGATATATTTTTGTGGCCGATTAAATAAGAAGATGTTTATACTGTTTTGTCCATGGATTGAGTTTTGAAATTACAATGATTTTTAATTTTAGTTATTTGGCTATCTTATATACTTGCTATTGGTATTGCAAACCCACATCAGAAGGAACCGAACTGATGGTCCCCTGAGCGACCCTACACAATGACAGGGAAGACTTCATTGTTTCTTCAACTGTTGTTTTTTTGTTTAAATTAATGCTCAAGTCTCAGCAGGGGTAACTACCTCGTGCCGATCAACGAGCCGTTTCGATACCTTAATAACGCGAACGAGCATCATACTCGACGTACATAACTCGCTTCATCCTCTATTTTTAACCGGGATATATTTTTGTGGCCGATTAAATAAGAAGATGTTTATACTGTTTTGTCCATGGATTGAGTTTTGAAATTACAATGATTTTTAATTTTAGTTATTTGGCTATCTTATATACTTGCTATTGGTATTGCAAACCCACATCAGAAGGAACCGAACTGATGGTCCCCTGAGCGACCCTACACAATGACAGGGAAGATTTTATTCTATTCTTCATTGTTCTTCACTGTGTTTGTTTAATTAAATGCTCAATCTCGAGCAGGGGAAATACTCGTCCGAGCAACGAGCCGTTTCGAGTACCTTAATACTCGAACGAGCATCAAGCTCGGACGAGTATACTCGCTCATCTCTATTTTTAACCGTATGTTTTTGATGGCCGATTAAATTAAGTTGTATACTGTTTTTTCATGGATTGAGTTTGAAATTACATGATTTATTATTTAGTTATTTGGGTATCTTATATACTTCTATTGGTATTGCAAACCCACTATCAGGAACCGAACTGATGGTCCCTGAGCGACCCTACAAAATGACAGGGAAGACTTACTTCGTCTGGCAGCTGCTGGATGGTGGAGCAGACTGGTAACAGGAATACTGAGATAGACCAGTGTTCACACTGGTGCACAGGATACTAACACAGGTCTGAGACAGGGAAAGCGGTATAACACCGGGAGAGGCACAACACTGAGGAACAAACAACAGATACAGACAGACAAGCGGAGTCGGACGGAACCGGGTCAAAATCAAGATGGCTGCAAAGGTACAGAATCGTATAGCAAATAGAATGGTCAGTAGGCAAAGCAGAAGTTGATACACAGAATAGCGAGAAACAAGCAAAAGCACTAGATAACACAGGAGACTGATTAACCAGCCCCCAATGAAGGGCTGAGCAGAATATAAGGCAGTAATGGACACTACCTCCAGCACTGACTGGCTCAGCCGTCCATCACTCAAACTGCAGCTGCAGACAAAAACGAGTTCAAAGACACACCCAGCTTTCCCAGGATCAGAAATGGACTGTCTCTGGCCTGCCCGAGTCTGCCATGGTACACGTGTCTCTGCTTCCTGCTCCCCGGTGTCTACTGTCATGGTTCCCGATGTCTCGTCTCTGCTACGCCGGTTCTTCAATCTGTTCTTCACACATATATGTGTTTTCACATCTACTCTTTTGTTCGCACCGTTCGCGCATATCTTCCGAACCAAGTAAAGCAGATAGGCTAGTACTCTATTCTTCACTTGTTTTTTCACTAAAGACCTGTGTTCATTGTTCATTGCAAGTACATTGCAAGTAAATGTCTCGCCAAAGGAGAAATAATTTGTGTGATGCAGTACACAAAACGGTTGAGCTGTAGCACAGGGTTTGGCCATGTTGGTCTCTGCAGAAGAAAGTATTACAGACAGCTATACCTCCGCAAAACTTCCAACCTGGGTCCACTAACAGATGGCACAATATTGCTCAACTACTGATGTTGCCACCTCCCCCTCTATTCCAAACCTCCACATGAAGATGTATAGCCCGGGGCAAGATTTTTTATTTTTCCGGCTAACCGGTACGTCAACAATTTCTAAAGGTTTGGTCTGACATTATTCTCGCATTAGCTTCATGCACTGATTTAGATAACTTAAAATCCTTTATTGGGATGCTTAGACCCTGGGATAATAGAATCTCAAAGTTGGAAGGCCTTTGAGAGAGTAATGACCTCATCTAAAATATGAACACAATCAGAAGTATACTCAGGCAAACTATATTCATCTCCGACAGGTAAAAGCGCAATGAGAGGAAACTTAGGCCCCATTCAAAGTATCTCCCTTAAAGACAATCAAAAGACCATTGATGATGCAATATCAGCTATAATCAGGAATATATTACTGTAACAAGGTATGGAGATCCAGTTTCACCCACCTCCTCAGGCCTAAAGCAGATTTTGTCGATAAATGCAACAACAAAATGTTGTAGAATATATCAGTGCCGTTGTCCAGGTACAGACTTCAGGAGTCTGTTCAAAAAATACCCTTCATAATTGAGGGGAAGTTCGATCAAGTATACTAACCTTATCGAGTGCGCTTAGTAAAACAGGCACAACTCCGGAAAAAAAAAGCCTGTGGATCGCAAGCCTTGTCCTTTCCCCTGTGGTGTAAGTGGCCTCAGTACAGAATTATTTTTACCATTCAACCATAACCCCAGTAACCCTTAATGACCACCCACGGGATTCTACGGCGGGCTGTACAGGGTACTTCTTCTGGCATGACGTCTTTCACAGCGGGCCAGTCAGAACGAAGATGTCGGGACATCGGGTTAGGTTGGTGCCCAGTGTCGGGCTGTAATATCACAGCCAAGACCCGACACTAACACGTGGGATCGGGAAAAACTTTGTGGGCTTAACGGGGGATCCGGATCCCTCCTTGCTGCAGCCCCGGTTCTGGCCAAGTGACCGGAGGCTGCCGGCTTCTGTTCCCCAGCCCGGGTTCCGCCTCCCGCGCATGGACCCGCTGATGTAAAAAGAAGCATGCTTCAGCATGCTCAGTTACTTACACTATAAAATGCAATACAGGTGTATTGGCCAGTGTTAAAGGCTTGAAAAAGTGATCGGAATGTGAACGCTTTGTTCAAGCAAAGGGTTGAAAAATGTAGAGAAAAGTAAAAAAAAAGATTGTTAATTTTATAATTAATATTAAAATAAAATAATTAAAGTAAAAATCCCATAATCTCCCCAGTTTACACATAAGATGCAAATAAAGTATATAAAACACAAAAAACTACATATATTTGGTTATCACGTCGTCCACTTTTTGAAATGTACAATTTAAATCGAAAATAAATATTGAACCGCGCGGTGAACAACGTAAAAAAAAACACAAATCTTCCGTATATACCAATTTTCATCAACAAATCACAAAAAAATGTTCTAAAAGTAATCAAAAAAAGGTACATTCCCCCCAATATGATACGACGCAAAGAACATACTCTTACGCATTAAAATAGCCCTCAACAGATATGACAACAAGAAAAATACAGAAGTTATGGCCCCCTGAAATTGTCAATAGTAAAAACCATGGATTTCTCCAATATTGGTTTGCCTCAGTAAACTTGAAGCAAAGATAAGAAAACCTATATAAATGAGGTATCAAACGCAATCGTAGAGCAGAAGAATAAGCGTAGAGAATAAAAGATAAAAATGGTATTTTTATGTTAGGTGAGCGGGGAGGAAAAAAAAGTGCGAAAAAATACAAAATACAAAATTGATGATTTTGTTGGTCCCTTTAACCATTCAGGACAGGCCTTTTTGTTTTTTCATTTGCATTTTGCATCCCATGATCAAAAAATCCAAACTTTTTTTTTTTCCATGTACAGGAGCTGTTGTGACGCTTGTTTTCTTGCGTAACAAATTACACGTTCATAGTGATAGTTTATTTCTTCTTCCATGCCGTGTTACTGGGAAGCGGGAAAAAAATTAAGAATGCTGTGAAATGCGTGTATAAAAAAAACGCATTTGTGCTGTTTTATGGTGGGCTGGATCGTACAGTTTCCCTGGGCGCCCCAAAATGAATGTCTAATTCTGAGGGTCGGTGCGGATTACGGGGATACCAAAGTTATTAGTTTTATAGGTATTCATACATTAAAAAAATTAAACTTCTGTACAAAAATTTTTGGGGGGATGTTGAATCTTCTGGAATAATAACTTTTTATACTTTGTACGGAGCTGTGGGTTGGTGTCGTTTTTGCAGGATTTTGATGACGGTTGACAATGTTATCAATTTAGGACTGTCGACCTGTGCTGATCACTTTTATAGAGTTTTTTTTAAATGACAAAAAAGTTGCCATTTCAACTTTGGGCGCGATTTTCTTTAGGGATAGACGCAGTTGAAAAAATGTTATAATATTTTGATAGATCGGGCATGTTGGAGCCCCCGGCCGATACCTAATGTGTTTATGATTTTACTGTTTATTTATATTTATATCAGTTCTAGGGACAGGGGGGGGTGATTTGAAGTTGTTAGGGGTTTTATTTAATTTTTTTTTTAACTTTTGTTATTTTTATTTTTACTATTTTTCAGACCCCTAGAGGTTTATTTACCCTAGGGTTGTCTGCACGATCCTATCATATACTGCCATACGACAGTATGGAAGTATATGTTTATTTTTAATAGTCATACCATACAATGTGCTGATTAGCACATTGTAATGCGATGGGTTAACCCGAGTTAGCCTCGGGTCTTCGTGAGACACGAGGTACCATGGCGGACGGATCGCCGTTCCCGAGTGATCGTCACGGGGAGCGGCGATCCTCGAAAGTGGCGGCGCCCAGCGCCGCCATCTTTTGAAGCCGCCGACAGCTTTGCCAGGCAAGTGATCAGCGGGAAAAACCTGCGATCGGTTTCTGGCACGATTGCGGGTGTTACCGGTAAGCTTTGCTGCAATATGCAGCAAAGAGCTACGGTATGGAGAGGGCTCAGCGGTAAGCCCTCGCCATGCACCCGCGCCGACCGTGAACGTGCCATTCGGCACGGGTCGTGAAAGGGTTTAAAGAGATAATAAATCTCAAGAATAAGCTTTAAGACCCTAAAAATAATTAATTATACACTGATCTCACCCCGCAAAAATAAAGCCTCTTCTGTTCGCATACCAAAAAAATTTATTTATAGCCTTGTACAATGTGACAATACAAATCTGCTGTGAAGCGCTGCTTGATCCTATGGCTTGGCTGTGCACCCATACAGCAGTTTACCACCACATATGGGGTATCAGACACTCGGGGAAAGACATTGGGCATCAAGTGCAGCGCATTTCATCATGTATTATTTTTGAACTGTCAGTTTGGCCTAAATTATTAAAAGTTCACCAAAAAATCAAAGTTTCTAAATCGAAGCCAGGTCCATAGTGCTTAAAACCCATGTGAAACATTAAAGGGTTAATAGACGAATAGAAAGTTGTTTTACAAATCAGGGGTGCAAGTTCTTGTGGGGGTAATTATGGGGTTAACTATTAGGCCCATTCCACATTGCCTTGCAGTCATGTCGAGTTTTTTAGGGTTGCGATCAGGGTTTGCAGGCAAAAAAGCACATTTTGCATCAGGTGCAATCAGTTTCCGTCAGAGTTTGTTCAGTGTCCAGTTTTTCCCTCGCGTTTTCAAATGCAATTTCATTCAGATACATGCTCGTGAGAAATGGACTCAGGAATGAGCTCGATACTTTTCTGTTTTCTATGGCAAACTGATGCCTGAAAAAACGCATGGCTTCTTCATTGAGGC
Organism: Engystomops pustulosus; assembly: GCA_019512145.1. Lineage (NCBI taxonomy): Eukaryota > Metazoa > Chordata > Amphibia > Anura > Leptodactylidae > Engystomops > Engystomops pustulosus. Next base: position 34,698,087 of record CM033649.1, read on the forward strand.
TTGCATGTGTCTCAGAGTGCAATGCGTTTTTGATGCGTCTCCAATGACTTGTATGGTGCATTTTTCACAGCGACTGACTTGCAAAAGTAGAGCTGTCGAGATTTAAACAACGTTAAAAAAAACGCGCGTGTGTGGTAAATTTGCTTCAAAAAAAAATGCAAGTCTGAAAAGACCCATTGTTTACCATGGTTCAGAGTGACAATGAAGTTCTACACGTCAAAAGCATGCGCAGAAACATGGTGAAAAACCAATGTGAAAGGGGCCTTATTAGGCCTTCACAGTCCACTTGGAAGCTGATTGTCCCTCAAATGTGAGTTTTGGGGTTTTTTAGAAAATGAGAAAATCGCACCTAAAGTTTCTGCCCGTCTTCACCTCCTAGGAAAATGAGAGATGCATAAAATATCAACTCTCGAACATAAAGCAACACATTCCGTAAATGTTAATTATCAAGCTTTTTGGGGTAGTTTTAATTCTTGTCTGGAAGCAGAACATTTCAAACTTGGGAAAATGAAGAATTTTTAAGAGAACTTTTTGTGGCCAAATTTTTTTCATTTCTTTTTTTTTTTTCAGACCAAAACACAAAACCTTATACACTTTAATTTAACAACATAACATGAAGCACAATGCGTCACAAGAAAACATTCTCAAATCCCCTGGATATGGTTAAAGTCTTCCAGCCGAAGTTATAACCAATTATCTCGCGACACAAGGGCAGATTTGAATAATCGAGTCTGGGTAAGTTAAGCTGAAAAACTAGTGGCGGTGATAAGGGGTAAGATCAGACACATAGATATCTGGGTTCTGAGTGGCCCTCTCCCTAATCTCGCTCAGACACTGTAGATTTTTTGGTGATGACCTAGTTCGATAGAACGAGTTCTGCTGATAAATGACTGGACTTTTCACACTAGAGACACAAGGGTTTTTTTTTCTTTTCTTTTTTTTTTTTTTGACACTTTTTTTTTTTTTGTTTTTTGCAACTTTTGTTGCGCGACTTTTGCTGTTGTTTTCTCTCAATAGTAACTTTGTCTGGAGACTTGTGCCTTATGTGTCTTGTATTTTCTAGATGTTTGTGCAATTTTTTACTTATGATTTACTATTTTTGCTTATTTGTTTGCTACTTTTTATATTTTGTGGCGCAAATCTTTACCTGGTCCAGGCAGGTGCAAGGAAGGATTGTTTTCTTGGACTGTGTTTTAAAATAACATGTAAATTGTAGTTGGTTTACACGCTTTAAGGCTGCATTCACTGTGTGTTCACATTGGGGCAGATTTACTTACCCGGCCCATTTCGCGATCCAGCGGCGCGTTCCTCCACAGGATTCGGGTCCGGGCCGGATTTATGAAGGTAGTTTCCCTCCACCTCCCCGGTGCGCTGCTTGCTGCTGTAAATCATCTAAAATCTCAACGAGCGCCGGAAAAGTCACCACCTCCGGACCAGTTGAAGGTAAGCGCTTCCCAAGCGAACACTTTTCGGTTTTTAAAATAAAAAATGCGCTGGTTTTTTTCGTTTTTTTTTCCGAATACGTCGTCGGGTTTTCGTCCCCACCCCACCCCCCCGATTTTCCTAGTCGCGCGCACCGTTCCCAATGGCGCCACAATCATCCGATCGCGGTGCGCGCCAAAATCCCGGGGCAATTCAGGTACAAATCGCGCAAATCGAAATATTGGGTACACAGTCGGGAAAACGCGAATCGGCCCTATAAATGACCCCCATTGTGTTTTTTAAATGCATTGCTGAAACGCATGCTGTTTTACATTTCATTTCACCATCGGTTTGGCTGGTTAAAAAAAAAAATTTTTCTCCTTTCCTGGTTGCGGAAGTGTAAGCACTTGAAAATGTTTAACACAGCTGCTTACACTTCCACAACAATGAAAGACCGCTTTTAAAAATTTAACCAACAGACAGACGCATGGTAAATGTAAAATACATGCGTTTCTGCAATGCTTTGAAAAACTCATCCCAAATACCACTTGTGAACACAGCCTCATTGTCGTTATCCATCCCCTGGGGTGTGGCCAGAGTGCTTAAAAATGAGGACACACAACCCTGCCCTCAAATCCAAAATTTACAAGTAATGTCCCACCCTGCACCATAACCCCCCGTCACCACAGCTTGTGTCTAGGGTTATGTGCAACAGAAAGTCTCAAAAAAAGCCAAAATTTACCCTTGTACCCTGCCAGGAAGAAAAACACATCATATCACAAGCAAAAAACATGATCGTACATAAGCACAAAAAGAGCCTTCCCAAATTCCATTATACATCCTAATACAATAACACAAACAAAACCAGGATATTGTCCCCCAAGGGACAAACGTGTTCTGCTGAGTGTTCTGCGCTTTAGCATCCATGGTATCCAGTTGCATAGGCTCCGTTTCAGAACAGTAACAGGCAGGACAGATCTTTTAGAGCATAGAAAATGTTAACACAAAAAGTTATCAGAGTCTGTTCTGCTGCTTGCTTCTATCTCTGAGGCTACAGTACAACCCAAACGGCATAGAGCTGGGTGGGGCCAATCACACACAGTAGCAACCTAAGTCCACAATTCTCACATACAAAACAAAATGGAAAATTAACACACCACCTAAGACGTTCGACGGATGTTTAGACTGCCTCTAGAGTGGCGTTTCCATCATGTATGACACAGCAAATCTAATGAAGCATAGAGAGATCACACAGTGTCTACCCCTGTTTGGAGCCATGTAAGATGATTGTAGTGGAGAGAACCCAACCAAAAGCCTGATACGACTACATTCCTTCCTTCCTTTGCTTTCGGGTTGGCCTCCGCCTGTATCACACACACCTGCCGAATGACTGGCCCACTGTCTCCTCTCAAAGGGACGAGTTGAACCCACCACTACAACAGCACACCACTGTCATAATCCCCGAGCCTGTCCTATACCATCCATACAGCTTTCCTTTCCCGTAGATAATGGAGAGAAAGTGGAAGTTTGTCCCATCGCGCCGAAAAGCCCTGGTTTTAGAATAAAAATTTTCAAATTGCTGGCCTGTGAAAGGGTTCCCATTCAGGCTGGTGTGGAACATAATTCCACATTGTTTTCCACGTACACAATGCTTTAAAATCTTGTTCACACCGACCAGGGGAAGTTTCCTGGTGGGGTGGAGAGTAAAGGGGTGAGTGGTCACCTTCTTAGGGAGTCATTATAGAGTCTGCCCAGGGTTGTAACTGTGGCCTTGGGCCAGACTATTAGAAGGGTATACTGGTGGCCTGAGGGTATACTGTGGCCTAGCTACTTATACCTAACTTTATTTTATTACCCGGGGTATACTGTGCGGCCTGCTTTTAAACAGGAGAATAGATTCCTTTCCTAAAAAATTCCCAGTACTAAAGTAACATCCAATACTGTCTGACTTTTGGACTCTGGAACTACAAGGAACTACACACACTGAACATCTAATAGCAATATGAATGTGCTCCTACCCCGGTCACAGTAGAATTAGACATATAAAGCAGAGTCATCCTCCTCTACCTAAGGTCTTACTTAGTTCTTATATAGATTTGGCTAGCTGCCCTGGACTCTGGGTTGGCTATTTTGGTCTGTGTTTTTACATGCCCTTACATTTTGTAAACATGTAAATCTATATTTATTATTGTTATTATTTGTGTATTTTATTGATTATTAATTTCCCACTACCCGTAACATTCTGCTGCCCTAATTCGAACCTAGCCTAAAAAGTGTAAATTTACCATTGTGTCCTGACAATCATTGAAAAGTTGGAAGTCTACCATAGGCCAGGAGAATTTAGGAGGATGAGAATATCTTGTGATCTGCCTCGTACTGTGTAATTCGGCATGATAAAGGTGGTGAGTGAATATGATTTCATATTATTGCATTGTTGGAGTTAATTGTGCAGCTCAAAAGACACATTTTAAATTGCTATGCTGAGGGATGGAGTTTCTTTATGTTCATGTAGAGTAAAAGGAAAAATCATTGTATGCTGAATGTGGTTTCAAGTTACAATGGTTTCAAGGTAGAAAGCATTGTTGACCACATTATGATCATTATATGTTTTAATTTGGTTAGTACGCCACTCAGTGGCTGTCAGCTGTATTGTATTAGTTGTAAACCATGTAATTGTCTAATGCTTATGTCATTGTCAGTGACCTATGACTAAGCAATGATTATTGGTTAGTAGGTGAAATGCATTGGGGAGCTTCCACCATTTTGAGACTGTACTTGGGGAGATCAGACACTCTCACATCTAGTCATTCTACACCGCATTATTTCTCCTTTTCATTCCTTGTGAACCAGATAGCGGAAGAGGTGTAAAATAATGTTGTAGTCTATGAACTCAGTTACTGTTAATGAACTGTAATGCTTTGTAGTAGACTGGCTAGCATACATTATTGTTATATACATGTAAATGTATTCCTACTGTTCTTGCAGGTATAGATCTGTACTTTATTCTGATATATATATATATACCTATATGTGCTTGTTTCAGTTTTACCATTAAACAGACATCTGAATATCCAAATCCTCATTGTTCAGTTGTCAACCTGTTGGAGCAATAAAGTTTGACTACATAACCACAACAGTCTGGCTTATTGGAAGACAGGAAGGTTTATGCTGTATGTCAGAGTATACACAGCTGTAACGTATATGAAGACAGCACATGCATGTCTGCCTAACACTGTTCTTACTATTTCTACTGGTATGCACCCAAAGCATCTCTTATCAAAGGGGTATTCCCACAAAGACAAGATTCTTAAATACACTCAGTATAACAAAATAACACATTCTGTAATTACCTGTTATTAGCAAAAATACAGCATTTCAGACACAATTTTGGTTGCCCCAAGTATGGTTGGCAGGGCAGATTCTTCTCATGAAAAGCTTCTCCTGTGGGCACACGGCAGTACTCTCTGCTTCCTACCCCTCGCCCCTGCATTACAAGACCAGCTAACTCACAGAGTTTACTCTACAAGCTATAGATGAGATAACATCTTTATCCAGTGGAGGAAGGCACTTTATGTGTGTTATAGCTGAGATGTACAGTAGCAGAGCTGACATTGTGTCATTGAGTTTTATATCCATATCATGGATCTCATCATCTCTGATCTGTCTCAGATCTCTTTTTCTATTTGTCAGATACTAGTGAAAGGTAAGTGTAGACAAACTCTGTACCCTGATTATCTTAGCACATCGTCAGCACACAGCATCTCATCACACAGAGGAATCATGAAGTGTCTGCTTAGAGAGTCCCCACTCACACTCTGGAATTTTACACTGAGTATCACTGAGTGATAGGAGCTAAAACAGGGATAAAATTGTAAAGTAAGTTTTTTTGTGTAAACATCACTAGGAGATTACAATTTGAGAACTTTCTTTCATGGGAAAAACCATGTAAAGGTAACCTGTCATCAGAAATTGGCCTAATAAACTATTACCAGTGAGATATAAGTGAGATATAAATTGGTTGTATAATGTCAAGGAGTTAGAGAGTTTAACACTGAAGTCAAGCTCTCCCCACCTCTGAATGCCTCCTGCTGTGATTTACATGTACTGGACTTCTGGAGTTCTGCTTAGTAATGCATAGTGGTGTCTCTGGGTGCATGACCATCAATTACAGTGGCATTGTGAGACAGGAAGAACTTGAATTTAGTGTAAACTCTCTTCCTCCTTGACTTTATATAACTAGTTTACTGACTGACTTCAAAGTTGATTTTCTGGATGATGCTGCAACACTGGACTTTGAGAGAAACATGATCTGAAAGGTGTTCAGCTGCTTGACAACATACTTGCAGTGGTTTATTAGATCAATTTTGGCTATCCCTTTTTTTTTAATTATTTTAAAAATCTACAAAAAAAAATAATGAGCAAATTAGTATGCAAATGTTGTATTCATTTATTCTCTAAAGATAAAGAAGGTCAAATGAGTAAGGCTATATTCACACGAACGTATGGGGGACGTATATACGGCCGATATACGTCCCCCATACACTTCTATGGGCGCACGGCACCCTACGGGAGCGGTACAGTGCAGCACACGTGCGGCACCGTACCGTTCCGTACCCGGGAAAAAGATAGGACCTGTCCTATCTTTTCCCGTAATACTGCGCCGTGCGCCATAGGTTGCTATGGAGAGGGGCGGGGGTGAACTGCGCTCACCTCCTCCTCTCCCCGTACACTGCCGTTGCCCGCTACGGTACGGTACGGGCGGGCAACGGCAGTGTGAATGTAGCCGAAGCTGTGCAAAGTACATTGATTTCACCAAATCATGGATTTCTCTCTATTAGCCACTAAGTTGTTGGAGTGTGCATTCTGGTAAAGTCAAACATATGGGGGCACCTTCACTTAGGCTTTGCGCTGCTTTGTGCCACCCTTTTTTGGATTGTGCCCTATCTTTAATGGAAAAATGGTTTGCACAGGTATATAATTAGTGGGTGCATTGTGATTTTGTCACATGTGATCCTTTTTGTGGCACAACTGTGCTGCTTCCATGTGACAGAAATTAGGGGGCGTGCCGTTGGACAATCCGACTGATTCGGACTGAGCGCGGGATTTAGCTTTCAAATTGTATTGCAAGCCCTTCCCCTAACATCTACCACTAAAAAGATGGTGAACTATGTCGGACCTGAGCGGGGAAGCTATACATTCATGTCAGGTAGAGTGCATTGGAGTCGGACAATGCACTTTCTGTGAACTCCGGTGATGGGGTAAGTAAATGTGTCCCAGGGTATACTCTGACATAATCTCAAACAATGAGGGTCATTTACTAAGGGCCCGATTCGCGTTTTCCTGACGTGTGTCCCGAATATTTCCGATATTTGCGGCGATTGTACCTGATTGCCCCGATTTGGCCGCACAAGCCATAATTCCGGAAAAAATTTGTGGCGACATCGGCCGCCGGATGCGCGCGCGGAACGGGGGGCGTGGCCGTAACGAAACCCGACGTATTCGGAAAACCGCGACATTTAAAAACGCAAAAGTGTCCTTGGGAAGCGTTAACTTCACCTGGTCCACTCAGTGCATCGGCGCGTTGAGATGATTTTCAGCGCAGCAGCGCAACCTGGTGGATGGCGGAGAGAAATACCTCATAAATCCCGGCTGACTCCGAATCCAGAGCAGAGAACGCGCCGCTGGATCGCGATTGGGCCGGGTAAGTAAATCTGCCCCAATGTATACATTACTCTTCCTGCCACAGACAGTTTTGCTCATTTTTAGGCCACACTGAAATGAAGTGTTTGTAAAGCTCATTATTATGATGGTAAAAATGCAGATCTGTTTTGAGTTGTGTTTTTCCCATTTTGTTTGCAGTTCTTTTTAACCCCTTAGGGATGTGGCCCTTTTCCGTTTTTGCATTTTCATTTTTCACTCCCCACCTTCAAAAATCTGTAACTTTTTTATTTTTCCATGTAAAGAGCTCTGTTTGGGCTTGTTTTCTGCGTAACAAATTGAACTTCATAGTGATGGTATTTATTATTCCATGCCGTATACTGGGAAGCGGGAAAAAATTTCAGAATGCAATGAAAATGATGAAAAAAGCTTTCATTGAGCGCCCCAAATCACATGTCTATTTTATTCTTTGGTTCGGTACGATCACGGGGATACCAAATTTGTACAGGTTTTATAATGTTTTCATACATTTAAATAAAATAAAACCTTCTGTACAAAAAAAATTCTTCATTTTGCCATGTTCTGGCCCTAATAACTTTTTCATAGTTCAGTGTAGCTGTGGGTGATGTCATTTTTTACGACTTTTGATGACGTTTTTAATGCTTTAATTTTTAGGACTGTATGGGCTTTTGATCACTTTTTATAGAATTATTTATATTTTGAAAATGGCAAAAAAGTGGCATTTTCGAGTTTGGGCGCCAATTTCCATTACTGGGTTAAACGCTAAGAAAAATCGCTAATATATTTTGATAGATCGGACGTTCCAGGGGGCGGCGATTGGGCATCCAAGATGGCGGCCAGCATTTAACTGTAAGTTAACAGGTTAACTGCCGCGATCGGTGCCAGCACCGCCCGCGGCAGTGACAGACGGGTGTTGGCTGCATTATACAGCCATTACCCGCTGTGTATGGAGAGAACTCAGCTCGTGAGCTCTCTCCATACACCCCTTGCCGCACGAGGACGATAAAGTTCGTCCTCGGTCGGCAAGGTGTTAAAACACAATGCACACATATAGTGTGAACACTGCATAGCACTTTGTTTACAAAATGTTATTGAATTGCGCATTGAAACACATATCAAGTACATCCAGAATATTTTATATTTGAACACAGATATGATTAGATCTAAATGCTTGTGTCTGGCAAAAAGCAAGTATGTTCTTAACATGGAAAAACACATATCATTACTTACCGAACACAAGCATCACATCTGTATCTAGGGAGGAGTTATTCAGGATGTACATGATATGTGTTTCAAAGCGCAATTCAATCGCATCTTGTGAATATAGCCTTAAGGTCCAACATAAAGCAAAATCTCTTATTAAAAGCAATTGGTGCCATCTCTATCTCCCCCTTGTATTGTGGCCTCTCATCTCCCTATCATATTGTGGCCCCTCATTACCACCTCATCCTGTGGGCTCTCATCATCTCCCCCTTATATTGAGGCCCCTCTCATCTCCCCCTCATATTGTGGCCCCTCTCATATCCTGCTAATATTGTGACCCCTCTCATCTCCCTCTCACATTGCGGCCCCTCTCATCCCCCCGTCATATTGTGGCCCATCATCTACCACTCATATTGTGGCCCCTCATCTCCCCTCATATTGTGGCCCCTCATCTCCCCATTTTATTGTGACCACTCATTACCACCGCATCCTGTGGGCCCTCATTATCTACCTCTAATATTATGACCCCTTATATATCCTCTTCATATTGTGGCCCCTCATCTCCCCATCATATTGTGGCCACTCCTTGCCACCTCATCTCATGGACCCTCATTATCTCCCCATCATATTATGGCCCCTCTCATCTCCCCATCATATTGTGGCCCTGCTCAACTCCCACACATAGAGAGGGCCCTCATCTCCCTCTTATATTGAGGCCTCTCATTCATCCTCATATTGTGACCTCTCATCTCTCCCCCATATTGTTGCTCCTCATCTACCCCTAATATTCCGGATGAAAGATGTTATGATTTTTGGGGGGTTTCTTACACTGTACTTTAGAGTCGTAATATCAGACAATTTATTGTGAACATTCTAGTTAGGGCTGTGCTATATATAATATGTATGATTTTTTACCACCATATGTCTTTTGTTTAACATGCTTCTGACTTTATACCCAGAATACACACCTTATGACAACTTAGGTATGTTTAAACTATGCAAATCGCCCAAAGAATACCTTTAACAACCAGCCTCTCTATAATAATCGCTCCGTGGTATTTCACCATCATACATCTTTCTGTGGATATGTCACCGTTGTTAATTTATAGCCTCTTCACGCAAATTGGCATGATGGGATACTTACCTATGCTATTCGGCGCTATTGTCTCTGTGATTTTGCGACATGGTATTGCCGATATATAGACTGCGCCTGATCTACTTGATTACCTAGGCTTTACGCAGCGACCAGGGTGCAATACATTACGCATGCGCCGATATCGTCTCAGTCTGGTGAGACGCAGCTTGCGTTCCATGTAGCAGGCAACCTATTCTTGATGACGCACTTCCGATCAATGAGCAACGCACTGCGCATGCGCTACAATCTGAACCGGAACTACACGCTGAGCAGTTACGGGTATATAGGGCAGTCCTCCTCCATTACCCATTCACTCCTGATGAAGCCTACTTGATAGGCGACACGCGTCGGGTCATCCCTCTTCAAACACAGGTTGGGACGTAAAAAACTTGTCTTTTATCTGCTTGATATGTGCCTATATTGTGCTTGACCTAATTACTTCATGTAGACCTATGTAGACCAGCAATTTAGACCCACCTTATACAGGTATCATCTGTTATACCGATCGGTTATTTATTATACACATACTGCCCTGGTCATACATCATATACAGTTCAAGCACATTTCTGTCACTCTTGCCACACTTATTTGTATACACAAGTCCCATACCTTTGTCTGACCTTGTTTTTCCATATATGTCCGAATTAGGACTCTTTTAATGGTTTTTAAATTGTATGTCTCTGTATATGCTGTATAATAAAAATCTATTTTGTTTAACTTTGTACATATGCATCCCCCTTTTTTTCTTCGAAAAATGTACATTTGCTTTTGGATGCAGATTGACATATCCTGGCCCTACCATGATATGACACAATGGGGGGTTTCTTAGGCGCACAAGCTAGAAAATTTTTATTTTTTGTGAGCATAAACATTTTAAGGGCTTATTTTTTGCAGGATGAAATTAACTTTGCAGTAATACCATTTTGAGGTGGTAACACCTCATTAATGAAAATGTATTAACCCTTTCTTGGGAGGAAGGTAAAAAATGAATTCTATCATGCCCTGGGCCACACGTATGGTGAAAGCATTTAATAGAGTTATGACAAATGGCACTATACCTCCTGCCATGCTGGAAGCGACAATAGTTACCTTACCTAAGCCGGGCAAAGATCCCACATCAACACTTAATTCCGTCCAATTTCGTTGTTAAACTGCGGCACAAAAATCTATGCAAAATTATTGTCGCATAGAATCCTTAAAGTACTACCGGTTCTAATTCACATAGATCAAATGGGGTTTACAGACAAACTCCACATGGCATAAGACTGTTACAGACCTAATTTATTCCATGAAGGCTTCTCAGATGCCTTCTCTGCTTCTCACATTGGATGCGGAGAAGGTATTCGACAGGATCCATAGGGGTTTTGCCTTCTCTGCACTGGCTAAGTTCGGATTCGAGGGTTCTATTGTTAGCACTACATCAAAGCACTATACACGGCCCCTTCTGCAAGATTTAAGGCTAATGGCCATATTTCTGACCCCTTATCTGTGGGCCAGATTCCGTTTATTCTGGGGGGGGGGGGGGATCTCCCTGGGGCAACCCTTTGGTGTCTAGAGTATGAGTCTCTGTGTGGTGGACAGGGTGCCCGTGATGGTGACAGCCGTAGTAGCAGGGACCATCACGGAGGCAGAGGTTGAACAAAAACAACTTACAGTTCTTTATTGGAACTGACAGGAACCACAGCAACGTGCCTTTAACAGAATGGTGGAATGCTGAGATGCAGTTGGAGGAAGCCACAGGAGGTAGAGCGCCAGCCTGGGTGCAGAGGGCAGGCTGGAAGGTAGCTGTGTCCTAATAGGATGCTTCAGCTTGACCTGGAGTGCTTCAGGTATCACCCTTAAAGGTAGGATGAAAACCCCTTTCCTCACTAACTCTTAGTTATTAGCTCCACTCTTCAGGCAGGGGCTAGGCTCTTCCTGCTCTGGTCTGGTATGCTAGCTGTATAGAGTTTAGACTGGAGTTACTCCAGTCTGCTTCTGCAGACTCCTAGTCTGACTACTCTCTTCTCTCTCCTGAGAGAGACTGCCTTCTTCTGGAAGTTTCCTGACAGGATCTTGTAACTCCCCTGGTCAGGTGGTGGCTACTCCTCCAATTACATCTCAGCTTATATCTTAGCTCACAGAGACAAAGTATAACAAAGGTGATTGGCTGACACATCTTACATCAGACAAAACACTTAACTCCTGCCTTGCCAGGCAGGATCTACTACTGCAGTGTTCCCCTGTGTCCTATAAGGACTATGTAGTGTGATGTAGTGACATGCTGTGGGACGTATTCGCAACCACTCCTCCGCCTTGCATCGGCGAGGGTGTTGCAACAGCAAGAAATGACAATAAACGCAGAGGACATAGGGCACAAGCTTTCTCTTAGGCACAAGGCACTAAGATCCGGCAGGGGACACAGGAAGGGACTGGACATTTAACAGAGCGGGCAGCCGGCCAGCCCCAATTATCGCCATGCTGGCCCTTTAAATCTTCGGAAGCCGTCACGCGCACCGGGCCGCCAGAGCCATCCCTGGAATGCAGCAAGTAAGACAGACAGCGGAGGTCCTAGGGAGCGGAAAGGGGCACAGATGCAGCTGCGACCCGGGACATGGGTTGCAGGAGAACCCATGACAAATATTTAGCATAAGTTTTAGAGACTTTTTTTGTAAAGACAAGGGCATAAGAAGATAAAAGAAGATTGGATCCTGCCAGAGGGGGCACACACCAGCATGGAAGTATGCTTGGTTTACAGTCCTGGTTGTAGATTTCCTTTATCTTTTGCTAATTTCTGCAAAGTGCAACTTAAACAGTACTGAAAAAGGACACTGACACAACAAAACACAACTTTGCCTTTTCCTGAGTACTGAATATATTTACAGTGGTTAAAGTAATTCTACTGGCACTGGGGGCTGAGATAATGAAATACCGGTGTGGTACTTTTTCATTGTTAGAAATCATCTGTGTCATTTGGATATTGTAAGGGTATTCATCCTCTTGAACCACATAAATGCCTGCAATTGTAATATAAATGATCATAACAGTCTGAATAAAATGTAGCAGCGGTAATTTCTAATGGGTCATTATGTACAACAAAATTGAATAACACAGTTCTCTGCCTGGTCATCTGCAATTTATGTAAATTAACAATTTGTAAATTATTACAGCAGTTAAAAAAGAAGATACAATAGCTACAACATTATAATAAACAAGTTATAAAACTAAGCAAAGTGTATTAACCAGTACAATTCTCTAATGAATAATTCAGGCTCATTATTGAATATAATAAATTTAAGGTTATTCGAGGACAATGATAAAACGAAGCAGGCACTGTATGATATACATAATTTATTAGTATATCTTCCACAAGCTGTATGCTGTATTCTGTACATTTTATTAATGCATGCAAATAAAACCATCTACGAACCTAAAGAGTATTGTTCTCTAGAGCTTAGGTTATGCTATCCGCTCTGTTTTGTTTGTGTAGTATTACATATTTGCAAGTTGTAGACATATGGGTTGATGTTAACTACCGAGAAGTAGTTAACATTCAATTCCTTGTATTATAAGCTATTCTAAAAAAAAATTTTGGGGGGGGGTGTTGTCGAAATTATTTCAACATAGTTATTACCTAAAACTTTTAGGGTATGTGGACATTTGTATACCACTGAAGACAAGAGATTTGATGGGGAGCAGGTACTTAATTCCTAAGAGCAACAGACTTCCGAGCCCAAAGCCAATTCTGCTCATAGCTTTTACAAGTTCAGCTCTAAGTTTCACTGTTCAATGCTCCAGGAAATATTTTTACTACAATGCCAAGAGGTTATGTTTTTTTATTTCTGTTCTGCATCACTAAACATTTCTTTTAAATGTTTTGGCCATCATTTTTAGACTTTTTCATACACTGGCAGCTGGCCAAAAGTTCCTGAGATGCAAATTTAAAAGTTGCTACCAACTAAATAATATACAGAAATAAAACTAGTTTGATAAAATTATGTATAAAATTGTAACATTTATATGTATGCAAAATTCTCTGTAGATTATTTAGTACTGTAAGAAATAGGTTAGGGATCGCCTTTGCTGGAGTCAAAGGTCACGCTTCTTTTTCCATCAATTCGAGGCAAACAGCAGCAGGTAGGTATAAGCTGACTCTGGGTCAGGTTTATTGTAGAAGATTGCAAGAAAAGAAACAAAAACATTCACAAACAAAAATCCTTGCCTGTCCGGCACTGACTATACACAGTACAGCCCTAACTAACAACTGGGGGGCTTCTCCCTGCCAGCTAACAAACACAGCAGTATTGCAACCTTACTTGCATGTGGCTCTCACACAGACAGCCCTGTGTCTCCAGGTAGAGAGAGAGAATTGCCCACCTGACTTTCCCTAAATACCTTCCTTCTGAACACCTCATTAATTAGGCAGCAGGTGAGTCTCTGGACTGCTACTTCACATATGAGAGGAACCTTAGAGAAATATACCTGCCCTCCACAACCTGTCCTGCACAGGTATCACAGTACGTAATGATCAAACAAAACCACCAAGACCAACATTTTTGGGAATGCTAACTTCATGAGACCATCTTTGCAAACATTTGCTTGGATTACCTTTTTTTTCTTCCTAGTGTGACATTTAAAGCACACCTGTCAAATGATTTCATGTCATCATGAGAGCAGAATATGAAACAGAATTTATATAGAAAAAATCCTGAAAGATCTCCTAGGAGAGGAGCTTTTTTTTGTAGATAAGATTTAAAAAAACATAGATCAATCAAGTCTAACCAGTAATCCTAGGTGTTTATCCAAAGGTGAAAAGTGGAAACCTATACAAGGCTGATTCCAGTTGGTCCACAGTAGTGTAAAATCCCTTTCTATCCCCAAATATGGCCAGATTATCATTAACTACAAAATAACATGACCGGTGATATTTTGTACTCAGTAAAATCATCCAGGCCCCCCTTGAACATGTACAAAGTATCCACCAAAACAACCTCCTGCGGCAGAGAGTTCCATAGTCTCACTGCTCTTACAGTAAAGAACCTTTGTCTATGTTGATGGTAAAATTGCCTCTCCTCTAGGCGTAGAGGATGCCCCTTGTCCTGGTCACAGGCCTAGGTATAAAAAAATCTTTGGAGAGATCCTAGTACTGTCCATTCAAACAATTGTACATTGTTATGAGGGCTTCCCTTAGCCGTCTTTTTCTAAACTGAATCATCCCAAGTTTGATAATCAGTGCATTCGTAAGCATCCATTCCCTTAATGATCTTGGTTGCCCTCCTCTGCACCTGTTCCAGTCCTACTCGGCCCTTTTTATACACTGGTGCCCAAAACTGTGCACGATATTCCATGTGTGGTCTGACCAGGGATTTGTATAAGGGCAAAACTATCTCCTTATCATGAGAATCTGTTCCTTTCTTGATAATTTTATTTGCCTTATTAGCAGCACCTGGCACTCACTAAAATAATGATTACCGTCGACCAATACCCCTAAGTCATTTTCTGCTGCCGAAGCTGGACTGATTTCTAATAGACCCCTGCTGATGCTGTATTATATGGTTATTATCATTAAGACAAACCAGAATAGCATTCCTAACCAATTAGATATTTTTCCTTACAACAGATTTAAAACACAGGTCTTTAGTTTTTGGGATTTTTTACCCCTTTGGAATATTTATACAACATTTTCTATGTGCCAGTCATGGGGAACAGACCCTGTCTTTAAGGATCCTTCACATATACAAAAATAAAGTTCTGTGTTTTTTGGTATTTGTGAGAATATGTCATCTGGACCCAGTGATTTGTCTATTTTGTTCATTTTAAGGTCTTGCAGTACTTTCTAAAGCTCTGCAAACTTTCAAAAACAGCTTTTATTAAGGAAATATTTTTTGTATTGTATATCTATTTCATCATTCCAATATTCCACCTGACTCTGGTTTCCATAGTAACCTGTAAGCATTGTTGTTGTACCTCTGCTCAGTTAGGAATATTTTGTTCTGGACTGTTGTGTCTCCCATTGTTAGCATTGAATATACTTTGTTCAGCACAATCAACTTGAACTGTTTGTTTTTTCATTTCTAAATTGTATAACTGGAAAATTACTAGTAAAAGGAAATTCTCCATCCAAGAATTTGATGTAATATCGTTGGAAATGTCATGTAATGTTATATTAGTCTTTACAATTCTGTCGTGAGTGAAATAGGAGAAGGGAGCTGGATTCACATTGACAGTCGCATAGAGACCATGCTGCAGCCTTTAGTAACTGTTTTTTCGCACCCTATCGAACTGTATTACCAGTGGCGTAACTAAAAGCTGTTGGGCCCCAGAGCAAAGTCTGTGCTGGGCCCCCGACTATTATGTATGGTTTATAGTACTGGTCTTCTCATATGGGAAAGTTACACCATAAGGGCCCACTAAACCTCTTGGGCCCTGGTGCGACCGCAATTACTACTACTGTGTGCTATATAATGCTCTACTTTATGCTACTGTCTTCTTGTGTAAGAGATATAGAAACCTAGGTACTGTATATGGAAAATTTCTCACTCTACAGAGGGATAGCGTATGAAAATACAGTATACAAGTCATAAAATCATAACATATACTTCCTAGAATATTGTGATAAGTAACTGTTGAGCAGTATCAAATGCTGCCAGTCCTATCAATGGTATAAAAGAAGGACTATGGGGGACAGGGGAGAACAAGGGAGGTCTTTACAGTCAAACTTATTTTAGTGTGTATTCTGTCTTTGTTAAAAAAAAATCATTTATGGGTGTAGGATATGTTGTTTGTGCGGGGGCAGCCTGTTATTGGAGGATGTGGGGTCTGTTTATTATCATTTATATTAGTTTGTGGGTGTGGTTTGTTTTTGGTTATTAATAGGTTTGGCTTATGCTGCGATATTTGATAAATTCGTTGGGCAGGGGGTTGTGGTATGGTGTTATTTAATTATTTTGATGCATGTCACATTATTATTTAACTAAGAAAGTGTGCTAGTTGTGAATGGGACTTGACCAGATGGTGATTTATACAATATATACAAAATATTTACATCAATGTTTGGTTTATGTTATGTATTATTGTTATGTTTTATACTTTATGTTTTAATAAAAGATCTACAGGCAATCTTATACCTTTCTACACTTTATAAATATCATGTATTTATTCCCTTACTTAGTTTCATGTTAGTGGGTAGAGGAAATAACTAGGTACCTGTTTGTTTGTCTTTTGGTAGGTGGTGAAAGGGTAAAATCTCTCAGTTGTGGGGTGGCCTATCACTTCAATACATGTTCATTATTGGACAATTGTTGTCAAATTAGTTGATTAAATTTGTATTAGAAATTGTACTATTATATAGAGTTATACAGTGCAAGATGCTACAGTAAATACAATATTTGTATGGACAGTTTGCTTACCAGTCTTTGCAGTAATATCAGTTGGTGTAGCACTAGTAACAGCAGAAGTTGTACGTAAGACACCTGTAACATCAAATGAACCAAGTGACCATTAAGTTAATGAACATTAAATAGTCAGTTTAGCAAATGTTTAGCCAATGTTTTAGCCAAGTACGGTTTCCTTCTTGCCCTTATCAACCAACCCTTGTTTCTTTATAAAAATGCAATACATGACTGATATGCAATTTCCAACATGTGTATACTCTGTTTGGCCTTATGCCCTGCACCATCTAATGTCATTGTGGTTTGTTGTTTTGAAGTAAAGTGGCATTTGTCCTTAGCAAAGAATTGCTTCAGTGTGCCAAGAAGGTTCCTCAAGTTAACAGGAAACCACAGGAATTTGAAAATAAGTTGTTGAAAGCACAATAAGATATTTAGCTCATTTATATGTATTTTTAACCTTTAAATTAAGGGAGAAAAAAATATGGTGTTCTTGCAGTAGAGCCATGAACATCATATCTACCAGTAGCTCTGTTTCCTTTTACACTACCCCTCAGGGACAAACGGCTGCCTGTCTTTGTCTTGTTTACACCTGTTATAGGAAAATATGTTGCTATAGATGGAAAAGATTTAGACTTCCCCAAGGCTACATCATTGGTTTTCACATATCTAGGGCTAATGGCTATTATTCTTCATTTTATCAGACTATGGCTTTTTTACCTTTTTGGCCACTTGAATAATAGTCATGTTATTAGAGGAAAATCTACCATCTATTGATAAACCATGGGTACTTGCTTATAGATCCAGGTACAGTGATTGTAGTAATCTTATAACTGTAATGAAGGACCTCCTTTCTAAAATCAACAGTTAAAATTATGCTAGTGAGCCATATGTTATAATTATGCTAATAAGCCAGAAGGGCTTTGGGGGGCATTGCCAAAGCCCTTCTGTGCTGTATCTTCACAGTGCAAAGGGGGAAGTGCCTTCTATATAGAATAGAATATATGGACTACTCTATTGAATATGGTTTCTCTCACATACTCGCTTGGTTTGACTCAACTTGCTGACCTTAACTTTGGCTTTGCCTTCTCACTATCCCACACATTAGTCAGCATAAGGGACAACCATTACTTGGGGACCGCTATCTAGAGCGATTGTCAAGGAGGCAGAGGGGGGAGTTTCGCATTTCAAACACACTAAATACAAAGGGGCAGATTTCTAAAAAGTGTCCTAAGTTCAGACAGTGCAGAGTAAGACAAGACAGTCTTATCCTGCACCAGATTTATAAAAGTGTTTCATGCTGGATGATAAATCTGTCCTAGTCTAAGTCTAGTCATACTCTGGCTTACTTTACGCCAGTAAATTAGGACACAATTCTGTCTGGTTAGCAGTATTCCAGGCGCACTGACCTTTTTTTGGCATGAGACCACACCCACTTTTCAAATCCACGCCCCTTTGTCGAGTTAGTCGTAGGAGAGCCAGACAACTGTCTAAAACTCTTTATAAATGTGGTGCAGTTTTTTTAAGTGCAAACTATGACAGAATTATTTTGTGGACAGATTAATAAATCAGCCCCAATGTATATACAACCAAAGAGGCAGTCATGTGTCATGATTAAAAGCCCTCTAACAAATATCCAAAACATGTACAATAGATATGCATGCATGTATATGAACAAGCTCCTGGCAAATAATGCATGTATATGTGTATATAAATTTACTAATGGAGAGTAACAGTAGGCAATAAATGACCATGTAAATGAGCTTTAAGTGTAAAAGCTGCTAGACAAGCAGAAATAATATAAAAAAGCATATTCCAGATGCATGCGGGAACTGAAAAGTAAATGAGAGGCGGGCAGAGTCCCCACGCATATCTTTAGGGGTAACTAGTGGAGAAGATTGTCTTCTTAAAAACCTGTTATCCGAAAATGTAAAAAAAATCCTTACTCATAACACGAGGGATTTGGCATCTAGATGGAAGCCAACACCCCTATCTCACGTTAAAAATACGTCCACACATGCGCAAACTCACAGTACTTCTGGGTTACCCCGGTCATGTAGTGCGCACGCGCAAGGCAGCCTTCGATATACATGGAATCAAGAAGACTGTCTGTTCCCTCAATTTTGTAATTTGTGATATCCGTTGCGTGCTTGGAGACCCTGGTTTTCTTTTTTTCTATACTTGCTGAGTTTATTAATGTTATTTTTAATCTTGAATATTTTTCAAAGGGATAAAACTGATCTGAAAAAAAAACACTCAAAGGTGTACACCACCAAAATATGAACAAAAATTAAAGGGGAAACAGGGAAAGAAGGGAAGGTGTAAGTGTAGTTAATACTTTACTTTTATTAAATACTAATTAAAAATGTGGAATATAACCCCTAAATGTTTGAGGAACTTTTACTGTAATACACGTATATTCCTGTGTTGGGACAAAGGGCTAAGCTAATGTGTCCCCCAAAAATATTTTTAGAATCTTTAATATTATTAGCTTGTCCAGAAAAATGGTTCTCCCCTATATCTTGTGAAGGGGGAGGATTCTAATATTGGGAAAGGAAAGGGTTGTATGTGGTGATGTATTTTTAACACAGCAAGCTTATCATTGTGTATGTATTGACACTAGGTTTGCAACATAGTTACACAGATCAACTCCACACACATAAGCCTATTCCTTTATTTACCTATCTTTATTTGCAAACAAGGCTATATGCAGTGAAATAGTTTCTGGTGTAGCCAATTGTTCTTGTGTTTATATTAACATTTAGATTTGCAACATTGTGACATACACTCACCGGCCGCTTTATTAGGTACACCATGCTAGTAACGGGTTGGACCCCCTTTTGCCTGGCAGGGTCCCTATGAAATTAGGGAAAAGGTAGGGGAAGTTAACTATAAAGTCTACCAACCAGGTAGAAGGAAACCTGAACAGATTTACCATGTGAATCTTCTAAAACCGTGGAAAGATCGTCAGGCGCTTTCTATAGAAATATACCTCCCCTCCACAACCTGTCCTGCACAGGTATCACAGTAGATTATTTCATTTGCATGACAGTTTCTCTTTAAGTTGGTGGAATGCCAGTATATTGAGGGGTTCACAGTTTACTTTTTGATAAATGCCCAGCATGATCATTGGTGGCTCAAATGCTATGCGTAAACATATATGAGGGGGAGGGGGGGCTACAGTACAGTGAGCTGTGATGTGAGAGGCATATTTGAAATATACATGGATGAGGTTGTGGTCAATTTACTTGTCAAGGTTACAGTACATTTTAATTATGTGGAGGCACAACATGGTTAGTTGTTATGTGAGGGATAGGTGTAAAATGTTAGGGGAACATCGTGGTCATTTGTTATGTGAGGTATATATTTGATATAGGAGGCACAGTATTGTGTTGTGAGGGGTATATATAATCTAGGAGCACAGTGTGGGACATAGTTGTTATCCAGGTGCAATATGGAGATGCGGCAGATCTGATAACATCTGGACAACAAGAAAAAGTTGTCATGGAATTCTGTATCAGATGGTGAATATATGGCACTTGTGAGTTGTTAGATGCCACTTCTCCCAGTGTTTCAATAGTTCTGTAATCAAGTTTGCAACAACTCTCAGTATAGTTCAGTCAACCAAGCCTGTGTTTCAAATACAAGCTGGTAATGTTTCTTTACACTTTTGCTTGGATACAATTATGTTTCAAATCCCTCCACTAGGAGATAATAAAAATTGCATATTTTAATTAGTAATACATTTTAGATCACTATAATCACTAGCACGCTGAGATGAATGCCCTTTCCCGTTCCAGAAACCTGCTATGGCACGCTAGACTACAACAGCATAAAGGCATGAGAACAAAGGTTTATGGGTGGAGTAATGTAATAGATATTTGGTTTCAGAATGAAGAAAATGAGTGCACTTGAAGGCACAGCTACACCCCTGGTGCTGATATAATTCTGGCAAATAGTAACTCTGAAAGGCTAAGGCTGGATTTTTTGCTATATGTTGTAAGGACGCGTTGGGATGAATTCCGACGTGTTCTTACAACATATGGCACAACATATCCCACTGAATGCAGGGGAAGAAGTGTACATTAGCTGCAGACGAAGATAGACTGCTGCCGATGTAGGTGGTTGTTCCCCTAGTGATGTCACTGTCCTTATATGGACAGTGCCATCACCAGATCCCTCCTCCTGATGAGTGACGTATGCGCCGACCACGCCTTGAGGAGCGATGCAATACGCCGCATCCGCTCCCCATAGGCTTCTATTGCCTCAGCACATAAGTTGCTCAGCTTGCTACATCTTTCTATCCTGTCTTTTTTACTAAATACTACGTTAAGTTGTCAGACGGATTCAAAGAATATGCCTCTGTCATCCACTATATGTCAATGTATACGCTCAGTTTATATGTTGGGAGCTTTCCCAATGTATATGCTGAGAGTATACAAAAAAACGTGATATAAACCCAGCATTAAAAGGTGACTACAGTGCTGTTTTTACTTGTGTGCTGATTTGAGAGCTGAGAGACTCTTACAATTTAAAAAAGGTCAATGTTCATGGTTTTACCTACCTCTTTAGTACTTCTTGCCCACTCACTTTGCTCCTTTCTTATGAGGAATTTTTCGCTTTCATTGGCATAAGGGTTGTATTCTCCAACAGTCTCTTTTATGAAAGTTTTGTTTACCAAAGCCGCTCGTATCAATTCTAAGCTTGTATTTGATATTCCCATTTCATCCAAAACAATATCATCCCCAGAAGGAGTTTTGAAATGTAAATTTCTTATAAATTTGTTTATCTGAAACCATTTGAATAAAACAACATTTTTGAATTTAGAACTATTACAAACATAATCTATTTTCATCTGTAAAAGGAATGAGCCCATTACGACCATCCTAGTGAATTTGAGTGACTGTTAAGTCTGGTCTTTTGGGCCAACTCCTTTGACCCCTCAGATGACATGAAATGCTGTATCACCAATCTTTGTACATTATATTTGTTTACAAACCTAGCTACTCATGCGTTCGTGAAAAAAGTATATTATATATTTTATGTATAAAATATTTTTAAAACAAAAGAAAAAAAAAGGAAATGGAGCTGGTCAGTCAGGGGTGTCCAAGTGTCCCACTAATCTTATATAACTTCACTTTTTCTAAGAATAGGAGATTATTTTTTTTTAAAAATCAGAAATATTCCTTTAACTCATTCTGTGGGAGAAGAACAAAAAGCTATTGTGGCATTCTTGTGCAATCTTATTCCATTCTCTACTACTTCTACTACTTCCATTCTTCTACTTTATTCTTAGGGTTGGTACAATCATAGGGATACAAAATTTAAAATAAATACAAAACAAGTAAAATAAAAGTCTCTTATATAGCACATCCCCACAGAAAGACCTTATAAAGTATTAAAAATACAAATACACAAAAAAACACCCAGATTTACATTGTCACATTTTACATATGGGGATTATTTTTGGCGGGATGAGATCCACTTTTCAGGTGCATAATTTAGGGGGATTCAATAGCTAATAATGAGATTTTGTTAACTCTTTCTTGGTGGTGGTTAAAAAAACCATTAAATTTGGTTTTACCTTTTTTTTTACCACACGTTTTAGCTTTTGATGTTTGAATTGTTTTGTAGAATATAGATCTCATTTTGTGAGATTTTCACTTGTTTTTGCATCACCATGTATTAATGGACAAAACATTTTTATTTTTTTTACAGAGTTTTTTCTAGGGCTTGCTTTTTGTGGGACAAGCTGACAAGCGTATACTTTTTGTAGATATCATGTCGGGGTAAATGTTACTTTTTGATCACTTTTTCCAATTTTTATGAGGTCAGATGTGAAAATGTGAGTTTCTTTCACTTTTTTTTCACTGTACCAGTTCAGTGAAACTTTTATTTCATTGTACGGGTTGTGACGGTTGTGGTGATGCCCAATATGTAGTGTGCTTTGGTGATTTTCACTTTTTTATGTTGTAATTGACTTTTATTCTTTTACTGTATATGACTTTTATTTTTTTATTAAGATTTTTTTTATTTTTAACCTTTTTTGACTGTTTTATTTTGTCTCAGGTTGACACATGAACTATTGATTATTTGATCACTTGTTCAGTGTAATATACTGCAGTACATTGCCACATTCTGCATAGGCTGATCAACACTATTAGATTGTGCTTTCAGAAAAATTCTAACAGACTTCTATGAAGGCAACCCAGGGGTCCTTCATAGGACCTCAGAGCTGCCATAGCAATGAACGGCATTAGAAGGTCCAGATTGTCCTTGTAATGTCCTATAGACGCTACGGTCACCATTGCCACAGCATCTATAGGGTTAAACAACCAGGGCAGTTGCAATCCCTGCTGCTACTGTGGGAACCCCGCGGTGATCGCAAAGGCTCAGCTTCTGAGCCCTGACGTTCACCATGACGTAATTGTATGTAATGGTGCAGCAAGTACCCGAACGTTATGATGTACAGTTAAGTCAGGGTGAGGGAAGCGGTTAAAACAACCTATTCTCCATCTTGCAAGACACAAGACAAGGATGTCCCTTTCACCCCTTCCTTTTACCTTTCCCTTTTTCTATATTTAACTCAAAAATCACTTCCAATTGTTCTGGAGATCACTGGTTGGTTTGGGAACTTTTCATTATAAACATAGACTGTTGTCTCAATACTGATTCCAATGAGGGATGAGAACTAGTGATGAGTAGGTTGGGAAAAATTTGTGTTCGAAGGGTTTATCTGATCCTGTGGATAGGGTTCAACTTGTTTCCTGGGAAAACCCCTTTAACACCCATAATAATAATAATTCTTTATTTATATAGCGCACACAGATTACGCAGCGCTGCACAAGCATGTCAAATTGGTCCCTGTCCCCAAGGGGCTCACAATCTAAACAACCTAACAGTATGTTTTGAAGTGTGGGAGGAAACCGGAGTACCCGGAGGAAACCCACGCAAACACGGAGAGAACATACAAACTCTTTGCAGATGTTGACCTGGGTGGGATTCGAACCCAGGACCCCAGTGCTGCAAGGCAGATGTGCTACTCACTCAGCCACCGTGCCGCCCATAAAACCAGGAATTTATAACTCATCTCCTGTCCCCTTTTATATTGTGACATTATAGTTTTAATTATACCTGTTTCGGGTGAATGCTCTGTATAAATGATGCAGGGTAACTACCACCTTTATTATTTGCCATAAACATATTGTTCAAAGCATTAGCAATGACATAAACTGTAAGATAAACATTGTATGTTGTCCGAAAGTTGTGAACATCATACACTACATTAGGAAGAGATGCAAGTGAATAGTTTTTCTGGCACCAATATCTGGTATGGAATTTATCATTAGATGGCACACAATGAAAATTTTGAATCCAAATATCAAGTAGGATGCTCTTATTGGGGTACTCTATAGGGCTGGCTCTTTGAAGCACTTCCTTTAGCCCAATAATTTTGCCCTTCTGGGAAACAAAGAAAAAGGCTTCTTTAAAACTGTTTAAAAAGCTTATAGAATTTACACAATCACCAGCCAACAAGTCTTTTATAAGGATTACAATTTTTGAACTCCTGGATAGTAGTTTTATCATTGTATAACATGACATTGAAACATTAAGAATTACAACTTTTGATTTTGTTTTCTTTATATTATTTATTTGAACGTTGAAAAATTTTTCAGGAGTCTCATACATATATTCCACACAAATTCCACTTTTAAAACTTTCCTGCTTAAGATTTTCGCTATCAAGTTTATTTTCTTTATCCGTCCATATCCCAATCCATGTCCAACCAAAATACTTCAGTAACTTCACAATAGCTTTGTGCACAATATTTAGTCTATGTGCAGTACAGTAAAGGAAGGAAAACTTAATTTTGTGATTACAATTCTCTCCGTAAATTATCTGAGAAAAAATTAAAATAATAAAATAATCTGGTTATCTATGTCAGGTGCAGTCGTTTTAAGCTACCTTAAAGCTGCTTTATCACTTTAGTCTTATAGAAATTTCTCCGTTGATTGACATCAACAACTTGTAGCACTAATTATAAATTACTAATTACAAATTAGTTTTATCCTTTGGCTCCATTTCTAATAAGACTAAAGTCAGTCGTCTACCAAGAAATTTTGGAGGACTTATTGGGGCTCATTTACTAAGGGTCCGAATCGCGCACTTTGGTTGGGATTTCCCATTTGCGCCGAATTGCCCCGGGATTTTGGCGCATGCGATCGGATTTTGGCGCATCAGCGCCGGTGTTCATGCATCAGAAATTGGGGGCGTGGCCATCGGACAATCCGACGGATTTGGAAGAAAATTGGAATTAAAAAAAAAAATTGTGTCACAAGATCAGCACCTACATGCACCTGGACGTAGATGGTGAACTCCGGCGCAGCAGCGACACCTGGTGGATATCGGGCGCACGGACCTTAGTGAAACCCGGCAGACCAGAATCCTCGTCGGAGAAAGCGCCGTTGGACCGGGTAAGTAAATGTGCCCCATTGTTTCCCTCTGCCAACAAGCTTTTTGGAGATGGAATTATTCTTTTCGGGCAGCACCTGTACTCAGTGCCAAAAGTACCAATATCGGGTTTAATAAACAAAGTATCACTGTACTTGATTGGTCAGCAAACTCACTGGACCTTAACCCCATAGAGAATAAATGGGTTATTTTCAAGAGGAAGATGAGAGACACCAGACCCAACAATGCAGACGAGCTGAAGGCTCACACAACCAGGTTTTTCATAACACCTTTGTATAAGACCTTTTACTTGTATAGCATTAAAAATTTTTGAGATAATGGGGCACATTTACTTACTGATCCTGTCACCATCCCCACTGTGCGGTGTCCAACAATCATGCACTCCGACGCGTTTCACAAACATCGTGCACCCGATTTCCTGCATCTGTCGCTTCCCCGCTCAGGTCCGCCGGAGTTCACCTTCTTTTTCCCGATGTATGTAAGTTCTTGGATTGCGACACAATTTTAAAGTTAAATCCTGCGCTCAGTCTGAATCCGTTGGATTGCCTGACTGCCCGCCCCCTGATTTCTGTTGCCTGTAAGTCGACACGATTGCGCCAAAATCCAATTGCGTGTGACACAGTCCCCTTCCAAATACCTGTCCCAGCGGCGCTAATTCTGAAAATTTCTAAAATCCGATGAAAGTGCGATCCGCAGGACCCTTAGTAAATAAGCCCCAATGACTTTTGGCTATAAGCCATAATCATCAATGTTAACATATGTAAACACTTGCAAAAGTTCACTCTGTAATTAATCTATATGCATTTCATTTTTTAAATTGAATTAGTTGAAAAAAAACCTTTTTGCTGATTTTTTTTTAAACTTCAATGAGATGCAACTGTAGATAGTTTAATTTATAGATATATGAGATTGACTTATATCACTGCAATTTCTAAGCCAACCGAGATACCTAAAGATGGGTGAGGCTTACAGAAAGAACCCCACTTTTCTATAACTCTTGAACAGGTGACTGGAAAAAGTCACTGGGGGGAATTTATTAAGACTGGTGTTTTGAACCTCAGAATTGCATACCAGATCTATTGCATGTAGATTCATAGAGCACGCCTGAAGGAATCTCCGGCAGGCTCTCATCCAGGTTTTCCAGCAGAGACTACAGTGAATATGACGGCCATGTGCAAGAATGTGTATACAGAGGTGGTTGTATATTGCAAAAACCTTCAGACCCTGACACAACTATTGCCTCTAGGCATCCAAAAAGCAGAGATATAAAATACAAGTTTGGTCTCATATGTACAAATGTTTTTTTTGTGTATTGTCATGATTTTGATTGTAACTGATTGCACACTGATTTATTACTGTATTTTTCAAACTATAAGAAGCCCTTTTGAGCAAGAAAAAATCTTGCTAAAAAGTGCCTGTGTCTTATAGTGCGAAGGTCAGGGGTCACTGCAAGATCCTCCTGTCCACTGTTCTGGAGATTGGGTGAAGCCCTTTTAAAACATTTCCTCCAATCAAAATGCTCTCACTTTTGGAATACAATCTGCACATCTATTTTATTTTGAATAATTTACAATAGATTTTAATGTATAGTTTGGTCACATACAAAGGCAAAAAAGGGTTTAAGATATGCAGCAAAGAAATTCATTTTTAGATCACTTACCTGAGGGTATTCATATGGACTGAGCATGTGTGATATGGCTTGTGATGGAGAGGACAGCAGATGTCCAATAAATGCAATGACTTTGCCCCTGTTTCCACACCGGTAGTTCCAGTAGTGCTTCATACCCCCGGACAGAGCTCTCATAGTGGCTTGCATTGCTTGTTCACCATGGTAGCAGGTGTCATATATGTCATATCCCAGGGTGATGTTCGGAAGAATATTTGGGTTTTTGTTTATTTCTTCAATAGCAAAATCAAATGCAAGGTAATGACGTAAGTATTGTACATAATGGCTGCAAATCAATGATAGATGAACAGAATCTTAGTAAATACAAGAACACATAATCTAAGATTTCATTTAAGAGTTAATTAAGAGTTAAGAAAATTAATCATCAGATTCGTCATGATAAACCATTCATATGTCAACCGTATAAACTATGTGCAGTTTGCCTGTGGAGTGTACACTGTGGGACAGTTTGATGAAATGTGGCGCTCATTTTTCATGAATCTGGCACTCCCTGCACTGCTTTAGCATAATGCACCAACTTTTTTTTTAACATAGGGAGTGTGACACAATTCTGTCCGACACTGCATGATAAATGTGTTGCATGTGCACAGGAACACCCCTCTATGTGCAGAATTTTGTGTTGCATGGGGGTTTAGAGCAGCCACAACACAAAAATGTGTCGAGTGTGTCACAAATCTGTTGCGTGCGCCACAAATATGACTCGGACACTGTATAAATACATGTGCAAGCAGTTTGCACTAAAAACAATGTGCAAAGTCTGACATAAAACTGGTGCAGGGGCTTTAAAAAAACTGGGCCACAGTATGTAAATGAGGCAGAAGTGCTTCACAGGCTAATACACACCCCTGCACATCTACCACACCTCCTTTCCCACTGCCAGTGACATCCACACAGACACATCACTACAAATGCCACATGTGTGCAATTTGACCATCAACATGCATCCAATAGCTGCTAGGTACGGCTCCACTTCAGGGTTAGATTTTGCAGTTCCCAATGAAGACAACTTTGCAAATGTGTGGTATATGTAGTGCAGTGATGTCTAGTGCTGTTATGGGAAAGCTACACAAGAGGAAGAAGTTGTGAAGAAGTGCTTCAGGGGGTGTACATTAGCATGTAAGTCCAGAGCTCATAGAAGCCCTGATTACACCCTTCGATATACTTCTGCCTCACCTATTAGAACAGCACTACAATGTTAGCCAGTCTTGAGAATTTAGTTTCTTTGCTTTTAGCAAAAGAAAACTATTGCTAACACATGGCCAACAGCTCCTGGGGAATCTGTCCCACTTTCCTTCACAACCAATCACACTTATGTATCTTGAGGAAAGCGGTATCACGTCACTCCTTGATAGATACCAGAAGCCAACTTCAACTTCAACTCCCACACCTTATGCAACCCAAATGGAAAGTGCGAATGCAGCCTATAAGGAAATAGATTGGACATGAGCAATAAAAGAGATTTTTGATTCACTGATACATCATGCCACTAGATGACGTTGGTCGAGGACCCAAGTCAGTAAGGTGGCACTCATGTGCCACTAGTGGATTTGCCAGTGACAGTTTTTAACACCCATAATCAGTCCCTACACTGATCATGGGCCCTAACAGTGAACATTTACTGCAATATGCTATAAACAGCCCATGAGCCCTCTCCACACTGTTTTTGCTACCTGCTGACATAGTATTATGGCTATTAATCTAACCACATTTTTGTGAGATTGAAACAAACCTTGGTATCACCCACACAATGCAGTACATGGATTGTTATCTATGTGTTGCTTTATGAGCAGTAGAACCCCCATTGTATCTCTATTTTTTTACCCAAAGTTGAGCTAAGAATAGTAACAGAAATTATTTCATGTATAGTGCCCCAATATTTTACAGCATTTATAAATTGGGATGAACATGTACCACCAAAATGGGAAATAACTGAGTTAAAAAAAAAACAAAAAACACATCTTAAAGCAGTTGTACTTGGAATTGCAGGTCAACTACAATCAGAGACAAATGAGGGTGATTAGTAAGGGTACTGCGTTTAGGACAACTTCAGATTTATTACCTAAATCTAGGAATGGGTCATGCAAAACGAAGCCAGGACATTATCCAGGGGCGTAACTACAGTCGTAGCAGCCGCTACCAGCAGCTGCAGCTGCTATGGGGCCCAAAGTGTCAGGGGGCCCCATCATCCAACCTGACAAATTAAAGAATGGAGAATGTACACCCTTATATACATGTTATGCAGCACATTGTACAACATATTATGTGTATAACATATATGTGATGTATATATGCTGTATCTGTGATATGTATATATTGTATGTGTACACAATGTATGAGGTGTATACATACTGTGGGGATTTGGCCCAGTAGAGACCGTGGTAGCGGGGTGCTGGGATAAGGGCCCGATTCGCGTTTTCCCGACGTGTTACCCGAATATTTCCGATTTGCGCTGATTTTCCCTGTATTGCCCCGGGATTTTGGCGCACGCGATCGGATTGTGGCGCATCGGCTCTGGCATGCACGCGACAGAAATCAGGGGGCGTGCCCGAACGAAAACCCGACGGATTCGGAAAAACCGTCGCATTTAAAAAAAAAAAAATGTCGCCGGACTCGCGCTTACCTTCACTTGGAATAGGCCGGTGAACTTCAGTGCATTCCGGCGGGCCTCGGGGAACTTCAGCGCAGCAGCGCCACCTGGTGGACGTCGGAGGAACTAACTTAGTGAATCCCGGCCGGACCCGAATCCACTGCAGAGAACGCGCCGCTGGATCGCGAATGGACCGGGTAAGTAAATCTGCCCCAATGTGTTATCGTTATTCTATGGGTCATTACGATTTCGGCGATACCCTATTTATATAGCTTTTTTATGGTTAACTTGTTTTGCAGAATATAGAACTCATTTTGTGAGAAATTAGCTTGTTTTTGCATCACCATGTAACAATGGACAGAACATTTATATTTTTTTGTTTACAGAGCTGGTTTAGAGCTTATTTTTTGCGGAACAAGCTTTACTTTGTCTTGGTATCTTTTGGGGTAAATTTTCTTTTTTAGCCCTTTTTATGCGATTTTTATTAGGTCAGATATAAAAATTTCAACATTTTTGTGAGCTTTTTTGTGGGGTGTTTTGTATAGCGTTCACGTACAGGTTATTTTATTGTATGTTTTGTTATGGACGTTGTGATACACAATGGTGCAGATTTACTTACCCGGCCCATTCGCGATCCAGCTGCGCGTTCTCTGCGGTGGATTCGGGTCTTCCGGCGATTCACTAAGGCAGTTCCTCCGATGTCCACCAGTGGTTGCTGCTGCGCCAAAGTCTGCCGAGGTCCGCCGGAGTTCACGATCCTATATTTGGTGAAGGTAAGTGCGTGTCCCACGACCCTTTTTTTTTTAAATGCGGCGGTTTCTCCGAATCCGGCGGGTTTTTGTTCGGCCACGCCCCTCGATTTCTGTCGCGTGCATGCTGGCGCCGATGCGCCACAATCCAATCGCGTGCGCCAAAAACCCGGAGCAATACAGGGGAAATCGGCGCAAATCGGAAATATGCGGGTAACACGTCGGGAAAACGGGAATCGGGCCCTTAGTAAATGACCCCTAATATGTTGTGTTTTTTTTGGCGATTTTTCCTTTTTTTGTTTTATTCGATTATTGCATGAGATGGGACTTCAGGGGACTTTTATTCTTTTTAA
This sequence comes from Engystomops pustulosus, assembly GCA_019512145.1. NCBI lineage: Eukaryota > Metazoa > Chordata > Amphibia > Anura > Leptodactylidae > Engystomops > Engystomops pustulosus. The sequence continues at coordinate 34,728,741 of CM033649.1, forward strand.
ATATTAATTGCACTTTTTTTTTTTTTTTTTACTGTTTTATTTTGTCCCAGGGTGGGACATGAACAAGTGATCATTTGATCAATTGTTCATTGTAATATGCTGGAATACTATTGTATTGTATTGTATTATGTACTGAGGCATAATACACAGTCAGCCTATGCATTCTGCGTAGGCTGACAGCTGCACTGTTAGATCATGTACAGTGCACGATCCTAACAGGCTGCTACTACAGGCTTGCCATGGTAACGATCGGCACTTCCGTGCCCTGCACGGAGGGTGGCGATCGTCGCCCCGAGGGACCATAGATGCCGTGGTCACTATGACCGCGGCGTCCATAGGGATAACAGGCAGGATCGCGATAGTCGGGTACTGCTGGGATCCTGCGGCGATCGCCCGGGCTCAGCTTCTGAGCCCGGACGATCGCCATGACGTGATTCTACGTCAAGGTGCGGGAACGACACGTATCCTATGGCGTAGAATCAAGTCAAGGTGCGGAAAGGGGATAAGCACCTGTTGTCTCAACTTTGTTACTGTTATTGTTCTTTTGTTTACATGTCTTCTCTGTCCATGGTGTATAAGATCTGTGTCACTTAAGAAAGACTGTTATACCATGCCAGATGAAGAGACCATAGACGTCCGGAAAGCTTGATTTCAGTTAGCCATTAAAAAGAGACCATAGACGTCCGGAAAGCTTGATTTCAGTTAGCCATTAAAGGAAACCTACCACCACAAATCTACCTATAAAGGTAGATCGGGTGGTAGGTGAATCAATGGGACGTGAGGATTAGCCCTTAAAAGGGCTATCCTCACGTCCTAAAAGTTTGCCAGTATATTTTGTGGATTACACAGCAGGGTGGCGAAAAAAGTTAACATGGAAGCCATGAAAACAACCCAAAATTCTGCCTGGCACAGCTCGTTTGATAAGGGGACCATGTATGGAGGCAGTGAACTAGTAGTAGATTAAAGGTGCTGCAGTTAAAACTATGTTAGTTGGATCTTGGCATGGAGCTGGCGCTCCGCTGCCAGGCGAGCTTTCGCCAATCCAAGCCCCTTTCTCTAGGCTACTCCCCAAACAGCACTTCTAAGAACCACATCGGGGAGCAGGCCAGAGACATCGGGGAGCAGGCCAGAGACATCAGGGAGCAGCACAGAGACATCGGGGAGCAGCACAGAGACATAAGGGAGGACAGAGACATCGGGAAACAGAACATAGACATCGGGGAAGAAGAAAGAGAAATCAGGGAACAGGACAGCGACATCGGGGAGGGCAGAGACATCGGGGAGCAGCATAGAGAGATCGGGGAACAGGGCATAGGGAAGGGCAGAGAAATCAGGAAGGGAATAAAGTTGTATACTGTTTTTTCATGGATTGAGTTTGAAATTACATGATTTATTATTTAGTTATTTGGGTATCCTATATACTTCTATTGGTATTGCAAACCCACTATCAGGAACCGAACTGATGGTCCCTGAGCGACCCTACAAAATGACAGGGAAGACTTACTTCGTCTGGCAGCTGCTGGATGGTGGAGCAGACTGGTAACGGGAATACTGAGATAGACCAGTGTTCACACTGGTGCACAGGATACTAACACAGGTCTGAGACAGGGAAAGCGGTATAACACCGGGAGAGGCACAACACTGAGGAACAAACAACAGATACAGACAGACAAGCGGAGTCGGACGGAACCGGGTCAAAATCAAGATGGCTGCAAAGGTACAGAATCGTATAGCAAATATACTGGGAGCATGCAGACTTCACTCTTCTGGAGATGATTCTATGTGTTTTAAAGATGGAGATGTAATTTTCGGTGGAATCTTTACACTTTCCCATGGGTATGATAACACTATTGCAAGCTCAATTTATAAACCTCCTGAAGATAAAAGTTGTTCCCTGTAAGTAATATATTTACAGTTCTCTTGGTATTCTCACTATATTTTAACCCCATAATGTGAGGGGATCCATGCTCCATTAACTCCTATGGAACCTGGAGTCCCTCAGACTCATTTGCATAATTGTAAAAGCCTTTATTGTAAAAACCAGGGCATAAAGAAACTAAAAGAAGAGCAGATCCTGCCAGAGAGGACACACACACCAGTATGTCAGTGGGCTCGATTTACAATCCTTGATCTGGTGATAAATGTCCTTTAACTAACTAGAATATACTGCCTATTTTATCCCAATACTGAGAAAAATTAAAGCCAAGGGACAAAAGTTAAATGAAATAAACTTTATTATATCAATCTTATAAAAACATCTAAAAATGACAGCAAAATAGTCTAAAGCAGAAAGTTGGTTACCTCAGATACAACATACCTCCTAAAGTGCAAGTATATATATAAATATATATATATATTTGATCATGAAAAATTCTTAGCGGAAACCTACCATGAGAAATCTAACATCAGAAGTAGATCTAATGGTATAATTCCTACTGCCTTACCTCAGCCCTAATCTGATATTTAATAATCCTGGAACCTAACATAAATAAAAATAAAAACTTTATTTTAGTAACACTGTATATACTCGAGTATAAGCCGACCCGAGTATAAGCCGAGACCCCTAATTTTACCACCAGAAACTTGGAAAACCTATTGACTCGAGTATAAGCCTAGCACATTGTACTAATTGCCGGAACTCTGGATTCACAACGATAATACCGAAATGAAGCTAGGAGTGCAGCAAGGGCGCGCTGATGGGCGGGATCTGCCATGGTTACAGGGGTTGGGAATAGTCATTGCTCCCACTCCACGGAGAGACTACTCCACGCCCAAGTAGCCACGGCCGATGATTTGCATAAATAAAATATATGTTTCTCTTAGATTCTACTAGCCGGACACAGTATGGGGATGAGGCCGATAGTAGGTACCTACCATTAGGTCTACCTTGTTAGGTACATTCCCGATGGTTGGTTTCCTTTAAAGCATGTGAATTAATTCCAATTTATATGTTCAAACGGGGTCCAAGAAGAAAAAAAAAAAACTTCCTATGCACCTGCCCTGGACCGGGTGCAGATTTGTGCCCGAAAAGTTGCAAACATAGAGGGAAAAAAATTATACTTAACCCCTTAACGCTGAAGCCACTTTTCACCTTCCTGACACGGCCCATTTTTTTAAATCTGACATGTGTCTATTTAAGTGGTTATAACTTTGGAACGCTTTAACATATCCAGTTGATTTTGAGATTGTTTTTTCATGATACATTGTACTTCATGTTGGTTAAGAAATTTAATCAATATGTTTATTATTTATTTATGAAATAAATGGAAATTTGGAAAAAATTATGAAAAAAACAATGTTTTCCAAATTCAAAATTTTCTACTTTTTGGAAAGTTGGTCATATCACTAAAATAACTTGATAACTAACATTTTCCATATGTCTCCTTTAACTTGGCATCATTTTTCAAACCTCTTTTCCTTTATTTAGGATGTTAGGAGGCTTATAACTTTAGGTCCAATTTTTCAGATTTTCACGAAATTCATCAAAACCTACTTTTGGAGGGTCAATTTAGTTAGAAGTGACTTTATAAGGCCCACATGACAGCAAACCCCCACAAATGACACCATTTTAGAAACTACACCCCTCAAAATATTCAAAACAATTCCCTTTGGGAACTTTGTTAACCCTATGAGCGTTTCATGAGAGTGAAAATTACAGAAATGTAATTTTATCTTACTATAGATTCATTGAACACTAAAATTTGCACCTTCACAATGGGTTAAAAAGCAAACTGCATTTTACAATGTTTAGGGCAATTCATCCTGAGTATGCCAAAACCCATTTTGTCACTGTACCCTGCTGTACGGGCACATGGGGGCACTTGGAATGGAAAGAGCGCTGTTTCGTTTTTGGAGGGCAAATATGGCTGAAAAAGTTTTCATGTATCAGGATGCATTTGGAGAGCCATAATGGTACCAAAAAAGAGGAAAGCCCCAACAAGAGACACCATTTTGGAACGTACACCACTTGGAGAGTTTAGCAAGGTGTAATTTGCGTATTTGCCCCAACAGGTGTTTGATTCAATTACGCCCCAAAAGGGAAAAAAGGTGCAAATTTTCTCAAAAAGTAACTTTTACCCCAATTTTTTGTAAGCCACAAGGGATAAAAGATGAAACAACACCCATAAATGTGTAAAACTATTTCTCCTAAGCACAGAACTGCACTACCTTTGCATATAAAGTGTTGTATGGGTACACAGCAGGGCTCAGAAGGGAAAGAGGGGCTTTGGCCTTTTAGAAGCCAGATTTGACAATCATCCTCAGGATGTCAGGATGCATTTGGAGAGCCCTAGTGGAACCAAAACAGAGGGGAACCCCAACAAGTGTCACCATTTTGGAAAGTGCACCCTTTGGAGAATTTAGCAAGGTGTAATATGTGTATTTTCCCCTACAGGTGTTTGCTTCAGTTACGTCCCTAAAAGGAAAAAGATGAACATTTTCCCCAAAAAGTCACTTTTACGGCTAATTTTTGTATCCCATAAGGCCTTAAAGATGAAACAACCCCAAAAAATGTGTACTAGCATTTCTCCCGAGTATAAAATTGCCCCACACATGCAAATAAAATGTTGTATGGGTACGCAGTGAAGCTCAGAAGGGAAAGAGGGGCGTTGGCCTTTTAGAAGCCAAATTTGACAGACATCCTTTACATGTGTCAGGATGCATTTAGAGAGCCGTAGTGGTACTAAAACAGAGGGGAACCCCAACAAGTATCACCATTTTGGAAACCATGTTATCTCACAGCCGGCAGGCGCATAGTATGACGTCGGCAGCGGCTGCGTCATACTATGCGCCTGCCGGCAGATAACATGGCCGCGTTCTACCGCCTGTTACAGAAGAAAGAAGAGGAGCCGGGTAGCCAGAAGAGGAGCCGTGATGACATCAGGGGAGCAGCGAGGACATTGGGGGAGCAGCACTGTGTATCGGGGCCTGCCGGAGGGTGAGTATGTAAGCTTTTTTTTTTTTTAAGTGTTTTTATTTTTAAGTATTGACTCGTGTATAAGCCGAGTTGAGGTTTTTTAGCACATTTTTTGTGCTGAAAAACTCTGCTTATACACGAGTATATACGGTATGTAAATTAACTGCAGAGGCTACTGGGATGTGTACTTGCCTTAGCTCCCCTTGCCCAGCAAGGTTAGTACACGCCCCAGTAGCTTCTGCAGTTAGTTTATATATTACTAAAATAATGTTTTTAACTAGTTAGATAAGGTTCCAGGATAATTAAATTACAGATTAGGGCAGAGACAGGCAGGAGGAATCTACCATCAGATCTACTTCTAATGGTAGAAACCTCATGGTAGGTTTCCTTTAATCAATCCAACATCGTTACCCCAGATACTCCTGTGCAATTACTAGTAAAATGGGTGAGTTCTATCTACTACAAATCCAACTTTGGGGCAGAGTGCTTGGACTATACCTATAATACATATACATCATTTTTTTTGTTTACTATGATGCCGGTCGCCATATCCCCTGTCTTGGCTTGATTAAGAAATTTTCATGATGAAATATATACTGTCTTGCACTTTAGGAGGTATGTTGTATAAGGGGTAACCAACAGTCTGCTTTAGACGGTTTTGCTGTCTTTTTAAGATGTTTTTATAAGATTGATATAATAAAGCTTATTTCATGTAACTTTTGTCCCTTGGCTTTCCAACCAGTATTGGAATAAAATAAGCAGCGTCTTTTCTATGTATGTTAGGGGTTTCTATGACTGGAAGTGACTTGTGTCAGTGACTGGAAGGGGATGGATACACCTGTGGGGAAACACCTTTGTAGACCACGCCACAGCGAGAAGGATTTAAAGGTCCTTATACTGAAAGGTGACTTTAAGGATAACAGAGAGAGGAAAACCTGGGAGTTCAAGCTGATGATGACCTTCGAGTCACTGACACAAGTTCTCAATATTGCACCTGTGTTTATGGCTCATTACATGGACTCACTTCAATCCCCACAAGAGACTGACTCCAGACCCCTGCCATCCTAGGCCACCCCACTCCCCATCACCCTTCTCTGTGTAACATAAACTCCTGTTTTATTGCCCCACCTTAATTGAGTCTCCCAATATGTACTAATTATCTTAGTGTAACATCCCTAAAATGTTGTGTTTTTCTCTCAGTGCTTCATTTGTATCCATGCCTAAAGAAGGGGCCTGTGTGCCCTGAAAGCTTGCAACAAATATCATTTTTCTGGTTAGCTAATAAAGGTATCATTCCTTAAGCACTTTTGTAGTTTTTACACAAAAGTATTTACATCAGAATTTTGATTACTCCCCCCCCATCCTCCTGAAATAGTGTTGTGACAAGTTATGACTATTGACTCGAGGCCTGATCATTATGCCGGTTGATAAACTTTGCTTTTTTGTGTGTACAGGGTTTAACTACATTCTCTCTATTTGTATATCCATGTAGCCTTTTTGTTACATACTCACCTTTTCCTTATTTCTTAGGTACCATATATGCTTGTACTTTATTGTCGGAGATTTCTCCAGTATCCCTGCATCCTCTCCCTTCATGTTTTTATGCTGATGATTAATGCTGTAGCTGACTTCTCATTCAGCCCAGTGTCCTAACCAATTTGTTGTGCCAAGCATTGATTTAACTAGACCATCTGTGTACAAATAATGCATAAAGAAAAATGTATAAATATATGCTATTTTACAGAATGTATTTAAGTTGCTTACGGCATTACCTTGCATTTGATTTTGCTATTAATGAGATAAACAAAAATCCAAATATTTTACCCAACATCACCCTGGGATATGACATATATGACACCTGCAGCTTCATGGACCAAGCAATGCAAGCCACAATGAGAGCTCTGTCCGGGGGTTTAAAGCACTACTGGAACTACAGGTGTGGAAACAGGGGCAAAGTCATAGCATTTATTGGACATCTGCTGTTTTCATCATCACAGTCAATTGCACAGATACTTGAGCCATATGGTTACCCACAGGTAAGATGTTTAATCCACTAATCCACTTCCATTGCAAAATATTCCACATGCACAAAAAGTTTTCAATCATTGACTTTATAATTGATTATTGATTTTATTGATTTCCTTTTTTTTCTTCTGTTTGAATGCACATTGGGGGAAACAGACTTTGGAAACACTTGCACTAGAGTCTGTTGGAAGTTAAACCTACAAAATGATGTGATAAATGCAAACAGTCACTATGAAATAAAAACACATGTGGAATCACCGCTATAGTAACCAATGAAACAATACGGTGGTTCCTTAAAAATACTTTCCAAAACATATAAAAATTGCATTTTTTTCTGTACCTGAATTTATAAATTACACCTTTTTTTGATAATAAAAGCACTTGACCCTCAAATTATGATATTCACAAGGGTTAAAGGAAACACTTAACAACACTGTAATGGGGACACTGGACTCAGAGAGAAGGGACAGGACCCTGGGACCTAACCCCCCTGTCCCTCCCCACTTACTGGGTCGATCCTAAGCTGTGGCCATGGTTCCCTCGACTATGCCAAAGTGGGGACACAAAACAGGAGAAACAGACAAATAACACAAAAGTCACAAAATTGCAGATACACAGGGATAGTCACACAACTAGAGCCAAAATTGAATAACCAGAAGTACAGATAACAAAGTTGAACTCATACAGAACAGTAGAACAGGTAAAGCTTTTAACCGGCAAAGGACAAGACAAACAGAAAGATGTTTGTGTTAGCTATGAATCCTCCTCAAGGTACAAGGCTCTGGCAGTGCGTTAACCCCTGCCTGTCCAGAATCATTATCATTATCTTCACACTGCTCTCACAACTCTACTTTCTGTTCCCTCCTACCTCCTCACTCAAGTAAACATGAGCAAGATTTGCATGCAGCCCAGAAGCACTAGATACACTAAAATAAGCAACTTTTCTTTGCATGACCATCTTCTTCAAAGTTGGCACTTGATTTTAATGCCATAGTGATCTTTCACTTGGAAATTAACCAAGTAACACTTTATTAGTGAATATAAAGACAGGTTGTTATTTGTGGAAGACAGTAACAATGAACTTAAATTACAATAATTTGCATGTCTAATCATATGCTAAATAGTTGTAAGTCAAATTTAAATAAGAGATAGCCAAGATGATTGTTTATAAAACCATGCAAATATAGTAAAATATGGAGCCTGAAACACAACATTTATACTATTTATTTATTCTATTTTCACTCCCCACCTTCAAAAATCTATGACTTTTTTACTTTTACACGTAAAGAGCTTTGTGAAGGCTTATTTTCTGCTCTGGGTGGCTCCTCCTTCCATTCCATGCCCGGCCAGGCGCCCATACAGGTTACCACCCCATATGGGGTATCAGTGTACTCGGGAGAAATTGGGTATCAAACTTTGTGGAGCCTTTTTCATTTAATCCTTTGCAAATGTTTAATTTTTCCACCCAAAAATAATCAAAAAATATTACAATTTGTAGACCGCACCTCCATTTTGTTTTAACCCCTATTTAACCCCTATAAACCACCTGAAGGGTTAACAAACTGATTTTTCATACACTGAGGGGTGCAGTTTCTAAAATGGGATAATTTACGAGTCTTACTATTTTTTAAGCCTCATAATGTCATTTGAAAGTTGAGCAGGTCCCTCTAAATACAGGTTTTGGTATTTTTCCAAAATGGCAACATAAGCAGAAATTTGGGAAATGTAAGTTAAGAATTAATTTGAGTGCAACGACTATCTGCTTCAAAAGTAGAGAACTGAGAACTTTATAAATGAAGAATTTTTGCCAAACTTCTATTTTTTCGTAACTAAACACAAAAGATATTATCCAAATTTGTAAACTAATTTGAAGTACAATGGGGCACATTTACTTAACCGGTCCCTGTGCAATGCCCAATATGGACTGTCCGACGAGGATGAAGTCTGCTGCGATTCACATAGATTGTGTGCCCGATTTCCTGCTTGTGTCGCTTCCCCGCTCAGGTCCGCCGTAGTTCACCTTCTTCTTCCCAGTGCATGTTAGTGCTTGGCTTGCGACAATTTTTAATGTTAAATCCCGTGCCTGGTCCGAATCCGATTTGTGTCGTGTGAAAGCCGGCATGATTGTGACACAAACCGATCACGTGCGACACAATCCACATATGTTTCTGCATCAGCGTTTGGTTCATAATTAGAGATGAGCGAGCACTAAAATGCTCGGGTGCTCGTTATTCGAGACAAACTTTTCCCGATGCTCGAGTGCTCGTCTCGAATAACGAGCCCCATTGAAGTCAATGGGAGACTTGAGCATTTTTCAAGGGGACCAAGGGTCTGCACAGGGAAGCTTGGCCAAACACCTAGAAAGCTCAGAAAATGATGGAAACACCACAGAAATGGACAGGAAACAGCAGGGGCAGCATGCATGGATGCCTCTGAGGCTGCTTAATCGCACCATTATGCCAAAATTATGGGCAACAGCATGGCGATGACAGAGTGACCGAATGAGGCTAGATAGCATCTAAAACATCCAATAATTGACCCTGACACTATAGAAGACGGCATGCAGAGGCAGCAGCAGGAGCGGCAGGCTAGAGAGTGGCATGGCGACATACCCTAAATGGACCCTAAATGAACCAAAGGAGGTGAGCAAGAAGCGCTGAAATGATTTCCTATCATTGACGGTATATTTAGTCGATAACACAGCATGGTGGCGACATAGTGACCAAGTTCCATAACGTATCTGGTGAAACACCCGAAAAATGAACCTGACACAGCTCGTTTGATAAGGGGACGACATGTGGAGACAGCCATGGAGACGACTTCCATGATTAAGAGTGACAGTATGGGGCATCCATATTGCGCTGCTATGATTGAAACTTCAGGTCTCCAGCATGGCGGCGACAGATGGGCCGAGTTCCAATTCCCCTTGAAAAATGCTCGAGTCTCCCATTGACTTCAATGGGGCTCGGTATTCGAGACGAGCACTCGAGCATCGGGAAAAGTTCGTCTCGAATAACGAGTACCCGAGCATTTTAGTGCTCGCTCATCTCTATTCCTGACTCTAGCTGTCAACTTGTCATCTATATAATTAAATTGTACAGATTCTAACATTGAGTTATACTACCATCTCATGGGCAATTATTGTAAGTGCATCCTCTTTTACAGTGATTTTAAAGGAAATCTACCACCAGGATCAAGGATTGTAAACCAAGCACACTTACATGCAGGTAAGTATCCCCTCGGGCAGCATCCACTTTTCTTTAAGCTTTGTATGCTCTTGTTTATAGGAAAAAAAGGTTTAAACATTATGCAAATGAGCCTGAGAGGCACCGGGCTACATTAACACCTATGGAGTCCGGAGCCTCTGAGGCTCATTAGCATTTGCCTTTTTTGTAAAAACCAGGTAATATGAAGCTAAGAGAAGAGCAGATCCTGCCAGAGGGAGCACACACCTGCATGTAAGTTTGCTTGGTTTACAGTCCCTGATACTGGTGTCAGATGTCCTTTAAATTTGTCTTTTAGTTTTGTCTGTTTTGTCCAGGAAATTTGTATTGTACAAAGTGTTGATTTTTGTGTTATTTATTGTTCGTAAGAAAAAATACTAATTTTCTTACAGAGCACTGTGGTAGTGGATATTTAAAACCTTAGTTGTAGGTTCTATGTAATTTCTGGGTAACCCACATGTAAACCTATTGTCAACAGTGGACTTTTATACCTTCTCTGGAGTCTATGGAGCAAAGTGAGATGTATGGACTTTATATTTTGCACAGTCTGCATATGGGAAGGGGAGAATCCAGACCTTCTCTGCTTTTCCCCTGCGGGATCTCTAGCATGTGGCAACACAGGTAAAATAAAAAACGGTTTTTGACCATAGACACCAGCAGCAGGACTGGGGAGGGGGGAACGGGGCACATAAACCTGTACATAAGGAATCCATGGGGGTGAGGGGGCTGTATCTAATCAATGTAATGAATGTATCTATTGAATCCAGAGGCTATGTGGCGGGCTTATATAAAATGACCATGAAGGGGTTGTTTGGTATAATAAACTAGGGAATATTTTAGGGAACAGGAGACAGTTTTAGTTTCTGAATTTTTAATGGGAGCTCACTGCAAAGGGGCCCACTGAGGCTCTGTCACCCAGGGACACACTGAAACTGACCGACCCTGACCTGTAGCATGAAAGCATGTTGGTGTACGAGCCCCAAACCTACTGACAAGTTCCCTTTAAGTCCAAGGGACTCTATTGGGGCAAAGGTATAGCAGCAAGTAAACTGTGAACATTTTCACTAACTGTGAACATCTTTTATCAGCAGGGGGATCATCTTTGAAGCGTGAAATAGCCCAACGGTCATATCCATGGGAAAATGTAAAGATTCCACCCAAAATTACATCTCCATCTTTAAAACACATAGAATCATCTCCAGAAGAGTGAAGTCTGCATGCTCCCAGTATTTCATCTGCATGTGTTACAGGAAAGAGGAGAACTACTAATGCCACAATCTTTAGGAAGTGAAATCTAAAGAAAAGAGTATGCATTATCCAGTCATTATATATTAAATAAAAATATTTTAGAGAGTAAGATGATAGATGATTTACATGTAAAGTAATCATTTGCCTGCATGCTGTGCTTTGATTATAATTTCACAAACTTATGTAGGAATTATACATTGAAGGCTTTTAAAACATTTTAAGTCCCAGAAATTTCTGTCAAATGACCCTAGTATACCCAGAGCAAAGGAATAAAATAGATAGAGGTAACAAGAACTTGAGTCTGCAGATTCCCCAAACTAATGGTACTGTATTTTCTACATGTGTGACTCCCACTCCAGGCTCTTCTATGGGGCTACAATATTATACAAGTGAATAGAGAAATGATAAGCATCCTCTATCACACTAGATAGAGGCTAAGTGTACGCTGTGAGACAACCTCTTTCAGTCCAGTACAAAATAATGTGTCTCTGTGAGTTTATGACAAATCCTCACTAGTTGGATTATTTTGGAAGCTTGTTTAAAACTAGACATGACATTGTGGTCTTCTAATTTTTCTTTCAATAAAATCCACTATTCGTGTTGTGATTGTTCTTTTATTCCAAAGTAGCAGCACTTTGAGCATCCAGCTCTTCCAGATCTCAGATCGTATGGAAAAGGTAATGATGTCAGAGGAATCCAGGTAAATGTAATTAGTAGGAATCTGTGTAAAAAAATAATATATTGGTCTTAAAAAATAGCAATTTTACTAAATACTTACACTGGAAAAAATATAACTCCTATGACACTGTTCACCCTTGTCCAAATGTAAATTATTGGAGGTAAGTAAATAGTCAATAGATGCATCCTCTGTTTCACAATTCACATACTGCTTCAGTGCTCCATAACTATGAGGTGAGAAGATGAGTAGTAAAGATCTGTTCCTTTGTCACACCTGCAGTAGAAAGTAACTCTTTCCAGGGGTAGGAAAACCCTAGTGCTGAGAGCAGAGCCATTTATATACATGTCACAGCTCTAATGTCACCATGGTTTCTAGCTTGGGGAAAGAGTTTAGATATGGCAAGTTACCAACTCATTCTTAGCAAGTTATAATTTTTATCTCTTTATAATTATGTAGCAGGTGTTAAACTTGTTCGTAACATGATGATGTTCTCAAAATAACTAGAATGTCTACTATTCTCTAAATTAACACTGTCCACATAAAGGCCACTTACAACACATAATATTCAAAAAATCATGTGACATCATACCTTCTTACCAACTTTATGCTATTTTAGGATATTGGGGCTCATTTGCTAAAGGTCCGAACGGCGCACTTTTGTCGGGTTTCCCAAATATTTCCGTTTTGCGACAATTTGCCCCGGGACTTTGGTGCACGCTATCTGATTGTGGCGCATCGGCGCCGACTTTCACGCGACAAAAATCGGGGGCGTGGCCGTCGAACAACCCGACAGATTCGGAAAAACTGTGGAATTTTAAAAACATATTGTGTCGCAAGGTCAAGCACTTACATGCACCAGGAAGAAGAAGGACCTCGGCGCAGCATCAACACCTTCTGGATATCGGGCGCACAACCTTAGTGAATCCCGGCAGACCCGAATCCACGTAGGACAACGTGCCGCGGGAACGCGACTGGACCAGGTAAGTAAATGAGCCCCATTGTTTTGTTATGTTGCAGAAGATTCTTTGTACTGTATCTCTCTTTCATGAGGCTTGGTACAGGTGATATCACTGCACCTCATACTAAGTAACTATCCCCTGCTCAAATACACTACTCAAAAAAATTAAGGGAACACTTAAATAACACATCCTAGTTCTGAATGAATGAAATATTCTCAATGAAAACTTTGTTCTGTACAAAGTTGAATGTGCTGACCACAAAATCACAAAAATATCATCAATGGAAATGAGTATAGGGTGTGGTTTCCATGTACATGTATAACCTCCCTACAGCACCTCAGTAACCCACTCAAGTGGCTCAGGTAGTGCAGCTCATCCAGGAGGGCACATCAATGCGATCTGTGGCCAGAAGGTTTGCTGTGTCTGTCAGCGTAATGTCCAGAGGCTGGAGGCGCTACCAGGAGACAGGCCAGTACACCAGGAGACGTGAAAGGGGCCGTAGGAGGGCAACAATCCAGCAGCAGGACCACTACTTCCACTTTTGTGCAAGAAAGAGCAGGAGGATCACTACCAGAGCCCTGCAAAATGACCTCCAGCAGCCACAAATGTGCATGTGTCTGCACAAATGGTTAGAAACCAACTCCATGAGGATGAGGGCCCGACGGCCACAGATGGGGGTTGTGCTCAGAGCCCAACACTGTGTAGGACTCTTGGCATTTGTCAGAGAACACATGGATTGGCAAATTGGCCAATCGTGCCCTGTGCTCTTCACAGATGAAATAAGGTTCACACTGAGCACATGTGACAGACGTGACAGACAGACAGATGTGACATAGGCAATCCACTGCCTAACACATCCTTCAGCATGACCAGCTTGGTATTGGGTCAGTAACGGTGTGGGGTAGCATTTCTTTGGAGGGCCGCACAGCCTTCCATGTGCTCGCCAGAAGTAGCCTGACTGCCATTAGGTACCGAGATGAGATCCTCAGACCCCTTATGAGACCATATGCTGGTGCAGTTGGCCCTGGGTTCCTTCTAATGCAGGACAATGCTAAACCTCATGTGGCTGGAGTGTGTTAGCAGTGACTGCAAGATGAAGGCATTAAAGCTATGCACTTGTCCGCTCGTTCTCCAGACCAGAATCTGATTGAGAACATCATGTCATGTCATGCCAATCCCATATAGAAATAAATCATGGAATCCAGTCACACTGATTCTGGTTGCTTTCAGTAATTTTATTAAACTAGTGCAAAAATTGTGTGTAACGTTTCGGTCAATCCCTGACCTTCGTCGGACACTGAAATATAGTAGCATTATAATACATTGGTGAGTAAATGTCACATTGAGAGAGGCTGTGGACATTTATACATAAATAGAGGTGTACCACAAACTATATCATCATAGTATCATAGTATCATAGTATATAAGGCTGGAAGGAGACGCAAGTCCATCAAGTCCAACCTTCAAGAATTAAATAAATGTTTTATCCACATAACCTGTGATATTTTTTCTCTCCAGAAAGTCATCCAGGCCTCTCTTGAACATGTACATAGAGTCCGCCATAACAACCTCCTGCGGCAGAGAGTTCCATAGTCTCACTGCTCTTACAGTAAAGAACCTTTGTCTATATACATATATACAAAGAGTTTTTGTATGGGTACATGTAAATACAAGGTCCTGAAAATCAGGTAGGGAGATACAAAGTCAGAGCATGGTAATACAATAGTATATGCATCAGAAGTGGGGTAACCGTTGCGCCAGCATGTCGCTGCGGGATTCCTCTGATGACTATTATGAGTCAGAGAGTCAAAAGGTGAATGCTGGCTAATGGCAAAAAAGTCCTGTGGAAAAAGAATATAAAAGAAAACATGAGACTCACCATTTGGTATAGGGAAGAGTTTGTGTTGCTGCTGTGCAGGCTGCTGGCGCTGAGGAAATTGGCGGACGAACCGCTCTGTATCTCCCTACCTGATTTTCAGGACCTTGTATTTACATGTACCCATACAAAAACTCTTTGTATATATGTATATAGTTTGTAGTACACCTCTATTTATGTATAAATGTCCACAGCCTCTCTCAATGTGACATTTACTCACCAATGTATTATAATGCTACTATATTTCAGTGTCCGACGAAGGTCAGGGATTGACCGAAACGTTACACACAATTTTTGCACTAGTTTAATAAAATTACTGAAAGCAACCAGAATCAGTGTGACTGGATTCCATGATTTATTTGCTCCATCTACCAACATCACGTTGCACCACAGACTGTCCAGATGTTGGCGGATGCTTTAGTCCAGGTCTTGGAGGAGGTCCCTCAGGAGACCATCTGCAACCTCATCAAGAGTATGCCGAGGCATTGTACCAAGGCCATACAGGCACGTGGAGGCCACACACATTACTAAGCCCCATTTTGTCTTGTTTTACAGACTTTACATCAAAGTTGGATCAGCCTGTAGTGTGTTTTTCCACTTTAATTTTGTGGATGACACCAAATCCAGGCCTCCATTGTTTGATAAATTTGATTTCCATTGAAGATTATTTGGGGATTTTGTTGTCAGCAAAAAGGGGTCTGATCCTGTTCAATTATTGATATGGTATTTTTTTGCTTAATGGCAAAACACCTTATTATAGTTTATTTTCTAATACATTTCTGTAAATCTAGAAACGTATATCCAAGTTGTTTGATACATGCACAGAATGATAAGCCTTTTTCCAGAAGGGATGTTTCAAATGGACTTAATTTCTTAGATGATAAGTTAGAATTTGTATTAATTTTGTTAAATCTGTTTCTGATGGACTTTATTGGCATGGGTGTCAGGATTTGGTGTCAGGATTTCTGGAGCACTGCTGGAGGTGGTTCTAGCCGACACCTGGGACCGGAATCTAAGTGGCACCTGATCTTCACCAGAGCCCGCCGCAAAGTGGGATGGTCTTGCTGCAGCGGGGTACCACCAAGTCTTTCCACAGGTGTGACTATCCCGTGGTGGCAGGCGAGGTCGAGGTAACTTAGCAGCAGACAGTCTCGTGGTCAGGTTCAGGCACAGGGTCAGGGCAGACGGCAGAGGTGCAAGGTCAAGTCCAATCCGGGGTCAGCAACTGGAGGTCTAGGCAGATGGGAACGGAACACAGGCACATGGGACACAGGAACGCAGGAACACACAGGGACACAGGAAAATCGGAACACAGGAACTCAGGAGCAGGAACACACAGGAACGCAGGAACACGGGAACATGGAATATCGCAAGGAAGCTTTCACAATGGAGTAGGCTCAAAGATCTAGCAGGGTTTGCAGGAAAAGGCAGGCTTAAATAGATTACCTAAAAATGGCCAGCACCAATTAGCGGAGCGCTGGCCCTTTAAATCTTTTGAAGCCGGCACGCATGTGCCCAAGGAGTCGGGATACGCGTGCTCATGGACAAGGAAGATGGAGCAGGATCCAGGACCAGTAAGTTGCGCTTGCGATGCGCTGGCGAGGGCAGAGGGGCACGGGTGAGTCTACGCCCCCCGATGTGGTTCGCGGGACCACCCGTGACAGTACCCCCACACCCCCCTTCGGCCTCAGACTCTTCCTGGGCTGGAGGAATCTCTGCAGGAGGTCCTGGTCCAGGATATTGTCCTTGGATATTGTCCCAAGATCTCTCCTCCAGCCCGAAAACACCTTCCAGTCAGCCAAAAAGAACTGCTTACCCCTCACCGTCTTCATATCGAGGATCTCCGTTACCTCATAGATGTCAGAGTAGTCAGCCACAGGAACAGGAGGAGGCACTTATCGGGAGAAGAGGTTCAGGATGAAAGGCTTGAGCAGGGAGACATGGAAGGAGTTTGGGATGCGCATGGTGGGAGGAAGGTGCAGCTTGTAGGACACCGGATTGATGCGACTCAGCACCACAGAGGGACCCAGGAAATGATGACCAAGCATGTAGCCAGGAATCTTAAGCTGGACATACTTGGAGGACAACCAGACTTTGTCACCAGGAGCAAAGACAGGAGAAAGCCTGCATCTTTTATATGCCTGGAACATGGTTTGCCTGTAATAAGGCGAGTCTGCTCCCAGCCTTCAGGTCCCGTACCAATTCCTCAACAGCAGGAACATCCGATGACACAGGTAGAGGAATGCAGTCCATAGTTGACAAAAAATGGAGCAGAGCCCACAGATGCAGAGTCCAAGGAGTTGTAAGAGAACTCTGCCCATGGCAACACAGGGGACCAATCGTCCTGATGGGCAGAAACAAAATGGCGTAGATTAACTCTTTCTACCTGCCCATTAGACTGGGGATGATAGGCGGAAGAAAAGTCCCATTTCAGTTAAAGTTGTTTGCAGAGTGAACGCCAGAATTTAGAGACAAACTGAACCCCATTGTCCAGAGACGATGTGCTGAGAAAGTCCATGGAGTCGAAAGATGTGACGGAAGAACTGGCTGGCAATATGCGGAGCAGATGGAAAACCTGGCAGAGGAACAAAATGGGACATTTTTGAAAAATGGTCAGTTACCACCCAGATGATGGTATTGCCTGATGAAGGCGGCAGATCCGTGATGAAGTCCATGACCACATAAGTCCTCGGATGGCTGGGTATCGGCAAAGGCAGAATAAGACCAGCAGGCTTGAGACGTGATGGCTTATTCGTTTGACGTGGATTGAGATGCTGAGCAGTCTGGAGATAGAGGAGATTCTTGTGGTCCATGTAAATGCAGAACGGAACTAAGCTCCCTCCAGGAGGTATTGCCAGCAGTTCTCGATCTCCTATAGAATTATTCCTCTCTGCGGAGGACAAAGTCCTAGAGAAGAACCCACAGATGAGGGCATTTGGGACCCTTCTGCGTGAGCACCGCACCGGCCCCTACTGAGGAAGCATCCACTTCCAGATGGAAAGGCTTCTCTGTGTCGGGACTTACAAGAACTGGAGCTGAAGCAAACATAGACTTTAAGTTCTTGAAGGCCTCCTCAGCCGCCAAAGGCCAGAGTCAGGGGTTGGCACCCTTCTTGGTGAGCACCACAATAGGAGACACCAGAGAGGAGAAGTGTGGGATGAACTGCTGGTAGTAATTTGTGCAGCCCACAAACCGCTGAATAGCGCATAGTCCTACAGGAAGGGGCCGCTGAAGAACCGCAGCTTGGCAGGATCCATCTGGAGAACGCTGCCAGAGATGATATAGCCGAGAAATGGAAGACTCCGCTGGTGGAACAGACACTTCTCAAGTTTAGTGTATAGGGGATTGGCCCTTAAATGACTGAGGACTTGCTGAACGTGGACTTGGTAAGTCACAATATCTGGAGAGAATACCAAAATATTGTCCAAAGAGACCACTCACAGACATAAAGCAAGTCTCTAAAGATGTCATTAACGAATACCTGGAAGACGGCTGGTGCATTACAGAGTCCAAACGACATCACCAGGTACTCGAAGTGTCCATCACGGGTATTAAAAGCGGTCTTCCATTCATCTCCCTGGCAGATACGAATGAGGTTGAAGACCCCTCGAAAATCCAATTTGGAGAATATCTTGGCTCCATGAAGACAGTCAAACAGCTCCGTGATCAACGGCAATGGATAGCGGTTCTGAACTGTGACCTTGTTAAGGCCGCGGTAGTCAATGCATGGACGGAGTAACCCGTCCTTCATGGTCACAAAGAAAAATCCTGCACCAGCTGGAGAAGAGGACTGCCGCATTAATCCCCTCAGCAGGTTCTCTTCGATGTAGTCCGACATATCTGGTACTGAGAGTGAGTACACACGGCCCCGAGGAGGGGATGTACCCGGCAGCAGATCCACAGGACAGTTGTAGGAGCAGTGAGGCGGCCAAGTCTCGGCCTGCTTCTTCTAAAAGATGTCAAAAAAGTCCTGATTGCAAGTGGGAAGACCCTCCAGGAGCTTGGGAGCCACATAATCAGGCCCCACCAAAGGATATCCCCCCTCTTCCAGTTAAGAGTGGGTGAAGCTACAACCATAGTAGACCTAACAGGATGGAGGGCGTGGACCGAGGTAGTACAAAAAAAGACAGTCTCTCCTTGTGTAGCACACCAACCTGCAAGGACAGAGGCTTGGTGCAGTACTGGACCAGGTCAGAGAGGATTTGGCCACTGACAGAGGAGATGACCAGAGGCTCCTTGAGGTGAACCACGGGGATGTGATGTCAGAAGACCAAAGTGGCATCCACGAAGTTCCAGCACCAGAGTCCAAGAAAGCAGAAACCTGGATCTGGATGCCAGTGATAATGCTGAGAAGCACCAGAATCATCAGGCGTGGAGAAGCTTTCCTTACACCTTGCAACACTTCTCCCAAGGTGCTGGCATTTCCCGGACATTGGGGACGAACAGGACACGTCCCAACGAGGTGCTCTGGGCTAGCACAATACATGCAAGGGTTTCGCTGTCGTCTTCTGGTCGTCTCCTGGGAGCAGAGGCTTGTTCTGTCCACCTGCATAGACTCTTCTGCAGACGGTTTGACTGGAGGCTGGAGCGGCCTTTGGAAAGCAGGAGCCAGGCGAGGTTAACATCCTGGACGGACCTGGTGTTGCTCTTGACACAACTCCTCGGTATGTTTCCTCTTTTTGCCTCCTCTTTTTCCCCTCCTTCTAATTTTATTTTTATTTACTGTGTACTTATTTTTTAGATTATTTTGTTTCATTGGGGTAATGCATATAAAATCTGTTCCTGCACTGGTTGTTTGGGTACTGTGCAATGGAAAGGCACCCATGGGTTCTGAAGATGGGATAAAGACTATAGGACTGGTGAATAAGTGATCTATAATAATTGAATTTTCGAGATGTTCTGGATGGATAGTATATTTATGGTTTCATCAGGAGATCTTTCTTGGCTAGTTTAAGATATTGCATATCTTTATTTATGGATATTGAATTGTTGCCTGGTATGGGCTCTTTTAGAAATATGGGGTCTGTAGTGTGATTTCACAAAAAATTATTGATAGCTGTATGGCATTGCATGTTGAATTCAGCATTCTTTTAACCTATTTTTTTTAACTTACTCAATAGATCCTGATTAGAGATGAGCGAACACTAAAATGCTCGGGTACTCGTTATTCGAGACGAACTTTTCCCGATGCTCGAGTGCTCGTCTCGAATAACGAACCCCATTGAAGTCAATGGGAGACTCGAGCATTTTTCAAGGGGACCAAGGCTCTGCACAGGGAAGCTTGGCCAAACACCTGGGAACCTCAGAAAAGGATGGAAACACCACGGAAATGGACAGGAAACAGCAGGGGCAGCATGCATGGATGCCTCTGAGGCTGCTCCCCACCCAAAATGGGCCTGGGGGCCAGAAGCGTTTACTTTGAAAAAATTATAATTTTCAAAGCAGGCGGGGTCTACAAACAGCACTTCTAAGAACCTTTTGTATAAGTGTAGTAGTGTTCTTATAAGTAATTGGCTTGGTTATGGCGGGTGAGGGGAATGTAGATGGGCTAGAAGCGCTGAAATAATATCGGTAAACGATAAAGGTTTGCCAGTATATTTTGTGGATAACACAGCAGGGTGGCGACAAAGTTAACAAGTTTGATGGGGAAGCCATGAAAACAACCCAAAATTCTGCCTGACACAGCTTGTTTGCTAAGGGGACGATGTATGGAGGCAGCTATATGGACGACTTTGGGAGGCAGCTATGGAGATGATGTGTGGAGGTAGCAATGGAGACAACGTGTGGAGGCAGCTATAAAGACGACGTGTGGAGGCTGCTATGAAGACAATTAAATTTGGATAGTGCCTGTATGTGGCAGTCCAAAAAAGTTTTTAAACCAGAAGAGCAGGTAGGTGGTCCTCCAGAAAAATTAAATAGATTGAGTGCCTGTATGTGGCACTCCCAAAATTTGTTTAAAACAGAGGACCGGTTAGGTGGCCCTCCAGAAAAATTAGATACATAGGGGCAGATTTACTTACCCGGTCCGTTCGCGATCCAGCGGCGCGTTCTCTGCGGTGGATTCGGCTCCGGCCGGGATTCAAAAAGGTAGTTCCTCCGACGTCCACTAGGTGGCGCTGCTGCGCTGAAGAGCATCGGAACGCACTCAAGTACACCGGCCTATCCTGGATGAAGGTAAGTGCAAGCTCCGCGACACTTTCGTTTTTTTAAATGTGGCGGTTTTTCCGAATCCGTCGGGTTTTTGTTCGGCCACGCCCCCCGATTTCTGTCGCGTGCATGCCAGCATCGATGCGCCAAAATCCGATCGTGTGCGCCAAAAACCCGGGGCAATACAGGGAATATCGGCGCAAATCGGAAATATTCGGATAACACATCGGGAAAACGCGAATCGGGCCCTTAGTAAATGACCCCCATAGAGTACTATAGCTAGAGCCAGTTGGGTTGGCAAAAAATAGCCAGTTTCCTCTGCTTTAGTGTACAAAGTGGAGAAGGAGGAAAATGAGGAGGAGTAGTGCATACATTATTCAGGTTGAGCTTCTTTCACCTGGTGGAGAATGGAAATCCTGAGAAATCCAGGCTTTATTCATCTTGATAAGCGTCAGCCTGTCAGCGCTGTCAGTCGACAGGCGTGTACGCTTATCAGTGAAGATGCCACCAGCTGCACTGAAAACCCGCTCTGAAACCCAGTAGTTGTACGGAGATGTGTGATCATTTAGATCGATGTTATGGTCAGCTACGTACTCCCTCACCATCTTTCTGTAAAGATCAGCCCTACTCTGCCGAGACTGGGGACAGGTGACAGTGTCTTGCTGGGGTGACATAAAACTGGCAAAGGCCTTGTAAAGCGTACCCCTGCCAGTGCTGGACAAGCTGCCTGCTCGCCTACTCTCCCTCGCTACATGTCTCGCAAAAGTACGCCCTCTGCCGCTAGCGCTGTCAGAAGGGAAATACTGTTTCAGCTTGTGCACCATGCCCTGCTGGTATTCATGCATTCTCACACTCCTTTCCTCTCCAAGGAATGAGAGTGTAAAGATTTTGCTTGTACCAGGAGAGTGAATACCCAGTAATCGGTGCTGGAATAAATTCTTTGAACGCGAGGGTCACGGGATAGGCAGCCTAGCATGAAATCTGCCATATGCGCGTGCAGGGCTGGGACGGCACATCGGGAAAAGTAGTGGCGGCCGGTGACCGAATACCGAGGGGCGGCCGCCACCATGAGGTTGCGAAAGGCCTCGATCTCTACCAGCCTATAGGGCAGCATCTCCAGGCTAAGTAATTTGGAGATGTGGACGTTTAGGGCTTGGGCGTGTGGGTGGGTTGCACTGTACTTCCTCTTGCGCTCCAGCTTCTGGGGTATGGAGAGCGTAACGCTGCGCATGGAGACATTGGTGGATGCTGTAGAGGATCGTGGAGGCGAAGGTGTGGTTTTGCATGGGAGGTGTTTGGGCCAGGGTCCTGGGCAGGGGGCTGACTAGCAGAGGCAGCAGATGACACAGGGGAAGGAGCAGTGGTGTGCGCGGCCGGAGGTGAACGGCCTTGGTTCCATTGAGTGGGGTGTTTAGCATTCATATGCCTGCGCATACTGGTGGTGGTTAAGCTGGTAGTGGTGGAACCCCTCCTGATCCTGGTGTGGCACAGGTTGCACACCACAGTCCGTCGGTCATCCGGTGTTTCTTTAAAGAACCTCCAGACTTCCGAAAATCTAGCCCTCGCCACGGGAGCTTCACTACGTGAAACATTTGGCGCTGATGCACCAGCTCTGGCCCTGCCTCTCTGTCTGGCCCCACCACTGTCTCTTTCAACCTGTTCTCGTCGAGGACTCGCCTCCGTCTCAGAAGCACTGTGTTCACCCGGCCTATCAACCCAGCTTGGGTCTGTCACCTCATCATCCTCCGATCCCTCAGTCTGCTCCCCCCTCGGACTTCCTGCCCTGACAACAACTTCACCACTGTCTGACAACCGTGTCTACTCATCGTCCGACACCTCTTTACACACTTCTTCCACTACGTCAACAATGTCATCATCACCCACAGACTGCGACCGGTGAAAACCTGGGCATCGGAAAAGAGCTCAGCAGCAACCGGGCAAGTGGTTTGTGACTCTGGGAAGGGTCCAGAAAACAGTTCCTCAGAGTATGCCGGTTCAAATGCCAAATTTTCCTGGGAGGGTGCAGACTGGGGGGAAGGAGGCTGAGGGGGAGGAGCTGGAGGAGTTCTGATTTCGGTGGCATGGGTGGACTGCGTGGAAGACTGACTGGTGGACAAATGGCTAGAAGCATTGTCCGCAATCCACCACATCACCTGTTCGCACTGTTCTGGCCTCAACAGTGCTCTACCACGAGTCCCCGTAACTTGAGACATGAACCTAGGGAGTGTGGCTCTGCGGCATTCCCCTGCTCCCTCATCAGCAGGTGGTGTCTCACCCCGCCCAGGACCACGGCCTCTGACCCCTGCAGTAGTTGGACGCCCACGCCCTCGTCCTCTACCACTAGCCCTCGGGTTCAACATTTTCAAAATTAAAGTGTAAACTGTAAATTTTTTGTGTGTTTTTTTGTGTTTTTGTTTTTTTAACAAAACGATGCTATCCTATTGCTATGGCTAGTTTCTAACCTACACTGACAGCACACAACAGGATTTTGTGCTGTGCCTGATGACTTTTAGTTTTGAAAAAAAAGAAAAGAAAAGAAAAAGCAGACTGTGCCTAATTCAATCAAACCCCTAATAAATTTTCCCACTTAGGTGTTTGAGATGGATATGTGTGTCACTAAGAGCTAAACAGAACGTACGCAAGACTCCCTGCAAATTCGTCATAATATGGTACTAGCTGCACTACTAGTGCCAGCAAGCCCAGCCACAAGCAAAGAAAAAAAATATGTATTCTAGCCCTAACAAGGGCTGTTGGGTTCTTGTAGACTCACTCCTGCCTAACAGTAAGCTAATATAACACCCTAACGCTATCCCTGCAGCAGTAGCAGCTCTCTCCCTAACGGCATCCAGACAGAGAATGATGTGAGCAGCGCAGGCAGGGACTAGTCTGTTCCAGGGTCACCTGATCAGGCCAGCCAACCACTGCTATCGTCGTGTAAGGCTACCACGTCATGCTGGGTGGAGTGCAGAGTGTCCTGGCTTGTGATTGGCTCTGTTTCTGGCCGCCAAAAATCAACACGGCGGGAGATGCCATTTTCCCGAGTGTGTTCGCTCATCTCTACTTGAGACATTTGTGCAACATTTGTAACAAATGTCTCAAAAAGAGATCTGAAAAAAAACAACTCATTTATCACAAGAAAAGAAGTGAGATTGCTAAATTACCAAAGAAGCAGATGTAAAAAGACAGGCAAAAACTATCCAAAACATATAGAGATGAGATAAATGACCTCCAATGTGTCTTTTACTGTTTATTTCATTTGAGATCAGTTTTAGGGAGAGGGTGATTTGAAATGTTAATATTTTATTAATATATTACATTTTTAAAACTTTAAAAACATTTTTTTTCACTATTTTTTAGGCCCTCTAGGGCAATGGTCCCTAACCTTTTTTTGGCCAGGGACTAGCTGTAAACAGAAATTTTCTCCAGGACTGGTGGGTGGTGGATGCGGTCTAGTGTTATGGTTCCATAGCCAAAAATATATATTTGCATGCCCCACCATAACTCCCTGTGTGCCTAGCTTCTACTGTCCCATTTCCTGAAGAAGCACCCCCACTTATGTAGTCCCCTTTCCTGCAGTATGCCCCCTTCCCATGTCTCCTTTCCTTTAGCTTCCCCCACCCTCTGCTTCCAATGTCCTCTTTCCTAGTCGAACACTTTAAAAAAAACAAAAATACTCACCTTCTTCGTTCCCCTGCAGTAGGCTTTCTGAAAGTCAGAATACTTCTAGTTGCCTATGGCAACCAATCACAGCTCAGCTTACAATTTGCCACTGCTCTTGAATATTTTAAAGGGGAGCTGTGATTGGTTGCCAAGGGCAACTAGAAATATTCTGACTTTCAGACAGCTTGATAAATCTGCCCCAATGTGATGACATCATGACACTCGCCATCAATAGAGCAGTGCATTAGCACGAAAATTAAGGAAGAAAAGACTTCTGCAGGGGAACAGGGAAGGTAAGTATTTTTTTGCTTGTTTTTACAGAGGTCAGGCGTGGCCCGGTACCAGGTGTTCCATGGCCCAGTCTTGGGCTGCAGACCGGTGGTTGGGGAACACTGCTCTAGGGTACTTTAACCCTAGATGGTCTGATCTTTCCTGACATACACTGCAATACTACTGCAGAAGATAACAGCTGCACCAGAAAACATAGATAAATATCTGAAACAAAATGGATTTACTGACTGGTCGAGAGGACATCACGCTAAAAGAAATGTGGAGAATAAGAGGAACTGAAATAAGAAAAGACATTCCAGATGCAAGTAGCAATAATATAAAAAACTTTTTTCCTGTGAGGAGTCAAAAATAATGCATAATGGGGCAGATTTACTTACCCGGTCCATTCGTGATCCAGCGGCGCGTTCTCTGCGGTGGATTCGGGTCTGGCTGATATTCACTAAGGTAGTTCCTCCGACGTCCACCAGGTGGTGCTGCTGTGCTGAAGTTCCCCGAGGTCCGCTGGAATGCATTGAAGTACACCGTCCTATTCCTGGTGAAGGTAAGCGCGAGTCCCACGACACTTTTTTTAAAAAAAATGGGTGGTTTTTCCGAATCCGTCGGTTTTTGTTTGGCCCCGATTTCCGTCGTGTGCGTGCCTACGACGATGCGCCACAATCCGATCTCGTGCGCCAAAATCCCGGGGCAATTCAGGGAAAATTGCTGCAAATCGGAAATATTCGGGTAACACGTCGGGAAAACGCGAATCGGGCCCTTAGTAAATGACTTCCAATATGTTCCATGAACTAGAAAATGTCATGAAAGATGAACTAACACATGATCTTATTATGATGTTACGAGAGATTTATCTTATAGAAAATATTGCACCAAGGGGTTCCCTCTACTTTTCCTACAGACTCTGATTACACAAGAACATGGGAAGCACTGTTAGATAATTGTTCAAAGAAATTAATGGTATTTGACAATCATGAAAATTAAACTCAGATATGCCAAAATATAACATATAGGATACATACATTTGATCCAGAAATTGCATAGAGACAAGAATGACAAAAAAAGAGGCAAAAAACAAAACCCCACTGCAGAAATTGAGACCGTGGAAACACAAGTGGGAGAACACGACAGGACAGAGTTGTACAGTTTATAAGAAGAATTATCCCCCTAGAGGAGGCACTTACAAAAAGAGAATAGGACATTTACATCCAAGCGCAATTATAACCAACAACAGGGGTCCAAAGTCTATAATAGCAAAAATGAGAACAAGGATCCTGATTATGTCCGGTCGTAAAACAACTACACTAAAGACATATGAGACAGAGACCACTAGGGTACACGCAACAACTTCGTAATGCAAAATCTCCAAACACTGATAAAACAATAGGTCCCAGTAAAGCCATTCATCAAATGCTCACAATGAATTTAAGAGTTGATAACATACAAACTACCAGAAGTCAAGCAAACAACTTGGAAATAGATCACAATAGAATATTTCCAATTTGCGCCGAATTGCCCGGGGGAGGGGGGGGGGGGGGGGGGGGGGGCCCAGAACAGGCGAAACAGCCGCAAAATTTAAAAAAAAAATTGTGTCGCAAGAATAGCACTCACATACACCTGGATGAAGAAGGTGAACTCCGGCGGACTTCAGCGCAGCAGCGACACCTGCTGGATATCGGGCGCACGACCTTAATGAATCCCGGCAAACTCTGAATCAACGTCGGACAACGCGCCACGGGATCACAAATGGACCGGGTAAGTAAATGAGCCCCATTGCGTGTGATTTAACTTTCAAATTGTGTCACAAGATCAAGCACTTACAAGCACCAGGAAGAAGAAGATGAACTCCGTCGGACCTGAGCGGGGAAGCGACATGTGCAGGATATCGGGTGCACAATCTTAATGAATCACGGTGCATTATCTTCTGGGAACTTTATAGGATGGGTAAGTAAATGTGCTCCATTAAGTTTCTGCCCAACAGAATAGCTCTCTAAACATCAGGATTAGAGATGAGCGAACATGCTCGTCCGAGCTTGATGCTCGGTCGAGCATTAGGGTACTCGAAACTGCTCGTTACTCGGACGAATACTTCGCCCGCTCGAGAAAATGGCAGCTCCCGCCGTTTTGCTTTTTGGCGGCCAGAAACAGAGCCAATCACAAGCCAGGAGACTCTGCACTCCACCCAGCATGACGTGGTACCCTTACACGTCGATAGCAGTGGTTGGCTGGCCAGATCAGGTGACCCTGGGATAGACTAGCCGCTGGCCGCGCTGCTCGGATCATTCTGTCTCTGGATGCCGCTAGGGAGAGAGCTGCTGCTGGTCAGGGAAAGCGTTAGGGTGTTCTATTAGCTTACTGTTAGGCAGGAGTGATTCTCAAAGAACCCAACAGCCCTTCTTAGGGCTACAATAACGTTCTACTTTTTTTATTTTAATTTGCATCTTTTACCATTTTGTGAGGAATTAGCAGGGGGACTTGCTACCGTTGTGTTTAGCTCTTAGTGGCACACATATCCATAGCAAAGACCGAAGTGGGAAAATTCAGTAGGGGTTGGATTTCTATTAGGCAATAACTCAGTGTCAGTATAACGTTATTGTAGCCCTAAGAAGGGCTGTTGGGTTCTTGTTGAATCACTCCTGCCTAACACTATTCTAATAGAACACCCTAACGCTTTCCCTGACCAGCAGCAGCTCTCTCCCTAGCGGCATCCAGACACAGAATGATCCGAGCAGCGCGGGCAGCGGCTAGTCTATCCCAGGGTCACCTGATCTGGCCAGCCAACCACTGCTATCGACGTGTAAGGGTACCACGTCATGCTGGGTGGAGTGCAGAGTCTCCTGGCTTGTGATTGGCTCTGTTTCTGGCCGCCAAAAAGCAAAACGGCGGGAGCTGCCATTTTCTCGAGCAGGCGAAGTATTCGTCCGAGCAACGAGCAGTTTCGAGTACGCTAATGCTCGAACGAGCATCAAGCTCGGACGAGCATGTTCGCTCATCTCTATTTAAGAGCCTCTACAAACTTGAAGAGTCTGCATATAAAGATTGGGAGAATATCCCCAAAGTGGATTTAGCAGTCGCTCATTTATCCAAAAAAGCCATCTTCCCTACAGAAGATTCTTCCCTCTTGTCAGATCCAATGGATCGCAAAGCAAATTCTCGTTTGAAAAGATTGTATACATCTACAGTGTGCGCTTGTAAAGCTTCCCTGGCTTCCATTCCAGTAGCCAGAGCACTTAGAGTCTGGCTAAGTGATCTTACGACAAATATTGATGAAGGTACCCCCAGAGAGGTGTTATCAGACACTATGCCAATATTGAAATCTGCAGTTGAATTCCTTGCTGATGCTCATCTTGAGGTCCTCAATTGCTCATCCAGATCTCTAGCAGCCTCAAATTAAGCAAGAAGAGCCCTGTGGCTCAAAATGTGGAATGGTGATCTGGTGTCTAAGATTATTTTTTGCAATTTACCCTTTCAGCCAGCATCGATGTTTGGTCCTCAGCTATCCACAATATTGGAATCTCTGGAAGGGAACAAGGGAGCGAAATTTCCTGAGAAGAAGAAACAATCAAATAAATTCTTTCGTGCACAAAATAAAAAATCTCCAAAGGCTAAATCCGAGAAACTTCCTCCTAAACAACCCTTCTTCAGAAGGGGGAAGGAACCCTCCTCGGGTAAGAAAGCCAGCTTTGCCTCAAAGTCTGGCCTTTGACGCCAGAAGTCCCTTACCGAAGGTAGGGGCAAGGTTGGGAAACTTTTGGCGTCAGAAACATCATCAGACGCCTTGGTTTCCTCAATTATACGTAGAGGCTATCAACTGGAATTCAAACAGTTCCCTCCAATCAGGTCCTTTGGCAGCTGATCCAGGAGCAGCCCTGGAACCAGTCCCCGATGATCAAAGGGGACAAAGTTTTTATTCTCGTGTTTTTCTAGTCCCCAAGCCAGGCGGCAAATGGAGACTAGTGATCAACCTGTCATTTCTCAACAGCCGAATTTCGTCGGCTCCAAGGGTATTCACCAAAGTGGAGATAGTACTAACTTCAGTCTTGAGACTACAGGATATATGCATCATCCCATACCTAGACGACTGGCTGGTCAAGGCCTCATCCCAAGCTATTCTGGAGTCTCACCTTCAGAGCACCTTACGGACACTGCTAGATCACGGTTTTCTCATAAACCATCAAAAGTCTCACCTTACACCCTCTCGCAACATAATGTTTCTAGGGTTCATCATAGATTCTGTCAATTGGAGAATCACGTTATCTCCAGAAAGAATACAGTCTGTGTCCTCGACAATCGATGTGGTGCCTTGGGCCAGAGCAAGACTGAGGTCCCTCCAAAGAGATCTATTTAAGGCTTGGTCCCGGGGCAAAAAGGATCTACAGTAATACCTAACGGTTTCACCACAGACTATTAGAGATCTCTCCTGGTGGCAGACTCCCCGGCCACAGAAGGTCCTCACTACGGATGCATCCTCCTGGGGTTGGGGTGCCCATGTAGATCATCTTTGGTTCCGGGCCAAGTGGAAGAAGAAAGATTCTCACCTATCATCGAATCACAAGGAGCTGAAGGCGGTCAGATTGGTCCTCTTACACTTTCAGCCAATATTACGCGGTTTCAGGATTCTGGTGCAATCAGACAACCTAGCCACGGTTTATCATATAAACAAACAAGGCGGCACCAGAAGTCGCTCTATGATGACGGAGTGCAACCAGCTCATGAACTGGGCACAACTCAATGTCCCTTCCATCTCAGCAGTCCATATCAAAGGTCGTCTAAATCATCTGGCAGACAGCCTCAGCTGGAATTGTCTTCCCCAAGCAGAATGGTCACTAAATCATCAGATTTTTTCCCTATTGAGGAGCAGATGGGGTACACCACTGATAGATGTAATGGCAATGGAGGATAACGCAAAATGCATTCACTTCTGCACACTATTTCGCTCCCCGAAAGCCATAGCTCTGGACGGTCTATCAATCAGTTGGTCACATCACCTGATATATGTCTTTCCCTGGTGGCCCTCATCCTGAGGGTTCTGATGAAAATCAGAGAGGACAAGGTGGACGCCATAGCCATCCTTCCTTTTCGCCCACGTAGGGCCTGGTTCTCACTCGCGTGGTCACTTTCAAAAGAAGATCCTATCAAACTTCCGGTTTCCCACAACTTACTCTTTCAGAGAGATCAGGTTCATCCGAACACAGGAATGCTTCAACTAGCGGCCTGGAGACTGACAGGGAAAATTTGAAAAATTTAGGTTTTTCAAAGGAAGTTATAATAGAGTCTGGTCTCTGTTTAAGCCATGGTGTGCTCAAAACATCACTAGTCCTGATTCCTTAAATTCATTACTTCAGTTCCTGCAAGAGGGATATCAAAAAGGCTTCAAGATTAATACTCTTAAGGTTCAATTTAATGAAATAAATGTACAATTGCAGAATGTCTTCTCGGGTAATCCCTTGATAAAATTTTTTTTCAAGGCTCTCTCAAGAATGGATCCAAATCCTCATCCTCCAGCCCCTTCCTGGGACTTGCCTACGTTCCTGGAACAACTTGTAGGTTCACCATTCGAACCTTTGCAAAAGGCTCCAATCAAGTGGTTGTCAGTGAAAACTCCCTTCCTAGTGGCTATTTCTTCCGCAAGGCGTGTTAGCAAGCTACAAGCCTTGTCCCATAGGGATCCATACTTAAAGGACTTAGGAGAATGCCTTATCCTTAGAACCATGCCAGGATTTCTACCCAAAGTACCATCTTTCAGTAGGCTATTTATCTGAGGCTATGATTGTTGAATAGTTTCACTGCTGCTTGTTTGAATCAAAGTACCATCTTTCAAGAATATTACACAAGAAATCTGTTTACCAGTTTTGTTTCCAAATCCCCAAGATGGGGAACAGAGAAAAGGGCATCTGTTGGATGTCAGAAGAGCAATTCTGATATATATCCAAAGAACAAATTTCTTCCGTAAATACGAAGCACTCTTTTTACAGCTAAGAGGCCCCAACAAGGGGCAAAAAAGCCAGCGAAGCTACCCTAGCAAGGTGGATTAGATCTTGGATTAGATCTTGGATTGAAACTTCCATCTCCCTTGAAGATTAGAGCCCATTCTACTAGGTCAACAGTGACCTCGTGGGCTGAGATGGGCCATTCCTCTGGATGACATTTACAAAGCTGCAACCTGGTCATACTCCTCTACATTTGTCACTATAAGCTTGACTCATTAGTGGCAGAGGGGTCTAAGTTTAGCAAAAAAGTGTTGCAGTTGACGTGCTTGACCCACCCTTCACAGTAGGTATTGCTGGTAAGTCTCATTGCTCTTGTGCTGCCTGAAGGACTGAATGATAAAATTTACTCACAAAATTTTCTTTTCCTGGAGCCCAAAGGCAGCACAAGGGTCTCTCCCTTCTCAATCTGTTTGAAATTATTTCTGTTCAATATTACAAGGTGCCCATGCTCCTAGGGAGCTTATATGGGTGGGGTTAGCTCCACCCCATGGTGATTGTTCATTGCTGTGCTAACCTGTCTCTATGTGATTATGTCTAGGGATCATAATCTCATTGTTCTTGTGCTGCCTTTGGACTCCAAGAAAAGTAAATTTTATCAATATCTACTATAAGTATCAATTTCAATCTCAACATGACCAAGGGGAATCAACTTCCTTACCAAACATAAATAGGCATCTTTCCATAATGTGCATTGCACTGTATCACACATTTTCCTGACAATAATTTTCTATTGTAACTATATTTATTTGTTTTTGACAGATAAGTTATGGTCCTGCAAATTTTAATAACAGAACTAACTTGCACCACACTTCACATGGGACAAATGTAATGAATAAAGCTGTTGTCAAGCTGCTTAAGAACTTTGGTTGGACATGGATTGGAATAGTGAATGAAAATTCAGAAGAGTTCAGAAAATCCAGTGAAAATCTTCAGGAAGAAATTTTAAAAAGTGGGATCTGCATTGAATTTGTCATAAATTTATCTGAGACATCTTCATATAAAGACTGGAAAGTCATATTTGAATCAAGATCTAAAGTAATTGTTTTTAATACCGCAATGCATCTGTCTCAATTGATATTACAAGACAGAGTGCAACATTTAAAATTTTTTATTTTTACAATGGACCCATTTTCTAGTGGTCATTTCTATAAGCAAATAAACAATGATATTTACAATGAAGCCTTATACTTCAGTCCTAAAAAAGGCAACATTATTGGACTAAAGGAAGTACTACAAAAAGCAAGCCCTACAGAGTACCCCAATAACAAGATCCTGCAAAATGTCTGGCGCAGTAGGTTTCAGTGTCTGCCACCTGATGATTATTCCAGTCGCAGATATTGGTGCCGGAAAAACCATTCGCTAGCATCACTTTCTAGCTCAGAATATGATGTTGACAACTTTCAGACAACTTACAGTGTTTACCTTGCAGTTTATGCTGCTGCTTATGTTATGCACAGTATGTTTCTGGATCATAACAAAAAGGGAAATGCTATAAATCATTCATTCAGAGAATTCAGCCAAAACAGGTGAGCAGGAGATGAGATATTTAGAATTTTAATATACCTTATGTACACAAGTATAATTCAACCTGAGTATAAGCCAAGGCCCCTAATTTTACCACAAAATACTAGGAAAACTGATTGACTCAAGTAAAAGTCTAGGGTGGGAAATGCATTGGTCACAGACTTCTCCAGTAATGTAAAGCCCAGCAGTTCCTCCTAGTTATAAAATCCCCAGGCAGCCTCCCCCAGTAATAAAATGCCCCATGCAACCTCCCCTAGTAAAGAATTGCTCCTCAGTCGCCTTACCCAGCAATCAAACGTCCGATGCAGCCTCCCCCAGTAAGCAACTGTCCATGTAGCCTCCCTCCCCAGTAATGAAATACTCTGCAGCAGCCTTACCCATTAATAAAATGCCACATGCAGTTCCCCCTGATTACAAAATGCCCCATGCAGCCTCCCCTGGTAAAGAACTGCCGCATTCAGCAGCCCCCCAGTAACAAAATGCTCTGCAGCAGCTTCCCCAGCAAAGAAATGTCCCATGCACCAGCCCCCCATAATAAAATGCTCTGCAGCAGTCTTGCACATTAATGAAATGCTCTGAAGCAGCCTTCCCCAGTAATAAAATGCCCCATGCAGCCTCCCCCAGTAAAGAAATGTCCCATGTGACAGCCCCTGTCAGTAATAAAAATGCTCTGCAGCAGCTTTGCCTGTAATGAAGTGCCCCATGCAGGCGCTCCCCTCAATGTATAAAAAAATTAACTTACATACGTACCTTCCGACACACACACAGCTTTATTACACCTGGGCACACCACCCCTCATTACATCTTATCCCCTTATAATGAATAAGTCCCCTAAATACCCTCATCTCCTTATCCACTATATTTCCTAAATCTGCTCCCTATCCTTTAACCCCGACACCATCAGTTCACAGCCTCTTCTAAATAATACCCCATCACCTTCCCCTTCCCCTGCAGTTCCCCACCCCCCACAGCTACTCACAGCATCCAGCTGCAGAGCACAGGCATTTCATCCTGTATATACAGCCTATTCTTCCAGGGGACTTGAGACTGTCACATGACCTGATGACATAATTGCAGGTCCTGTTTCTTCAGGAAGAGGAGAGAAGTGCAGAGGTACCTTTCTAATGGAGATTGACTGAAATTCTATATCAGCGCTTCACCCGATCTCCATTACAGCATTCTGGAGGGTAGGGCAATGCTGTATACTCCTGACTACAAGATGCAGGCACGTTTTAGCAAGATTTTTTTTCTTGCTAAAAAGTGTGTCACTCATGTACAAGCTTTCTGCTGAAAAACTTGGCTTATACACGTGTATATACAGTATTTATTCCCATGTGACAATAACATAAAACATAAATGTGTGTCCGCTTCTGGGGCCATTATTGATAATAGATTTTAGTTTTGCATACGTGACCAGGTTTTGTTACATTTGTTGTAAGATATTTCAAGGAAATATGCAAATAGGTTTTCCTAGATGGGATAAGGAAAACTCTGCCTTCTTTGCTACTTTGTAAGGCAGCATCTATACCATCAAGCATGACTTTCAAGAAGCCTAATGACATGATGTGGGATTAAAATAAGACCTGGTAGATTTATTCTAGAAGGAACAGATTCCCAACTGTAGAAAACCCTTTTCAATAAGGTTGTGTTTCTTTAGTACAGAGTACTGGATAAGCTGAGTGAGAGGCTTTTGAATAAGGTCATTGAGTAAGGGTTCTAGTTATAGAGAGTTTGTCAATTAAGGTGGCCTTGCAGGCATGAGGAGACTAATTGGTATTGATGCTCCACTAGGGGATTCTGGGAAATATGCAAATATGTTTTCCTAGAAACAGTGCTGTCTACAGTTAGGAATCTGTTCCTTATGGAACAGATATCCTGGTTTGGCGGTAATCCAACATCATGTCATTAGGCTTCCTGAAAGTCATGCTTGATTGTAAGGGGTTGCCTTACAAGGTAGCAAAAGAGACTTGGTTTTCCTTGTCCCATCTAGGTAAACCTATTTGAATATTTCCCAGATTCCCTTAGTGGAAAATCAATGGCTATAAGTTTTCGGCGCCACTGCAAGGAGATCTTAATTGGCAAACTCTCCATAAGATATTTCATGCACAATTACTACTAAAAACAATAATTCTTAATAGATTGTAAGGCATCTATTAGAAGACACTAAATTTTAAGATAAAAATAAAGGAGCTTATCCTGTTGAACAGATGTAGGCATCAAAGTCAAACTTTGCTTCAGATTTTGAATTATTTAATGGAGTTTTTCATCATTATGTTAGTGGAGAGCTGAAGGCTTAATTTTTATTGTCTTTATTAGTCTTGTTGCTAATCAAAATTACAATAAAAACTGTGCATAAGTGTATCACCCATCAGCTCAAAATGTTACTCAGCTTGTGACAGCAAGACACCAATATGATAAGGGGTTTGGTGACTATATTGAACAGCAACAGGCACCTTAGAGGCAGAGAAACCCAGGGAGGGTTAATCGCCTCAGAAGGTGAGTATATTGATGACCTTTCGACAACCTGCAGCATTGTGGGAGGGGACAACAGTGGGAGGGGGAGCTCTAGGCTGATAGTTAGAGAGGTGTAGAGCATGGTCCATGAAGGAATGAAAGCTGTCATCTAACCCCAACAGTTGTTACCAGGCAGTTTATGGCCATCCTCAATAACTCGGAAGGTAGTCAAGGGGTTGCCCTTAGTATTATACCATAGCTGTATCCCGATCCAAAATTTCACTTGGCCCCTTTATTGTATTATGTTGGCCATTATGTTATATAGGGAGAAAAGTCTGCTATCCCAAGGCAGACCAGCCAGCATTAACATATAGAGATATCAGATTCTTTTACAGTTCAATCTCTGTAAAATTAATACAAAGGTTAATAAGGTACAAAAATTGGGTTAAGACCAAAATAGTCATGTATCACCCCTCTTCAGCCGCCATTATTATCCTAGCGCCGCCAATGGCGTAACTTGAATCTGCAGGGCCCCAGGGCAAAGTCTGTGCCAGGTCCCCTGACTATTATCTATGGAATTTAGTACTAGTCTTCTCATATGGGAAAGTGACACCTTATGGGCCCCTAAGCCTCCTGGGTCCAGTTGCGATCGAACCCTCTGCACCCCCTCAAGTTACGCCCCTGAATGCTGCTATAGATCACCCCTTTGCTTCTTCTTTTTATTTCAGATGTCCTTTTCTACCAGAGAAATTGTTCTCCTTTACATCCGCCATTGATTTGATGTCCATAGAGTTTGTTGATATTTTGTTAACAAGCATACACACGGACTTTAATGTACTTTCTTCTTACTGTGACATCTTTCACATAGTATTATGCCCTTCTCTCCGATGGATATGTGGAATCACTGTGCAGATACCTTTATACGTTATCCTCCGATATTTCATAATCTGTTTATGAATACACAGATCATATGAATTTGTATTTTAGATTGTTCCCTCTTAGTTTGGTAGTATTTGAAAAACTCATGTATGTATTGGTATCACTTACAGTGTCTGAAGACGGTCCAATAGAGGGACACGAAATGCCACAATTTCTGTTTGCTGTAACTTTCAATTAAATAACGGAATATAGAACCACCGTATAACTGGAATCATAATTATTTATGAACAAAAGGGATTGGGTCCCTTTCCACCTAAAGAAAATTGAATGAGTGTTCAGCGAAACTCTGCAACTTCATCTGAGCTTCCCAGGAAGTGACCATATTGGAGCAACACGAACATTTATTGTTTCTATAGACAGTCTTAGAGAGAATACACAATAAACAATCCTAAAGTATCTACAACAAGGCCTCCCTCTGTGTATTAGTGTTGTCCTTAACAGGTGGTACCTCACAAGAGGTAGATGACTCTGCTCATGCTATTCCACGCTACACAATCAAATTGATCTTTGGTCTAAAACGTCATTACATATTTTGTTTGTCAGTTTTTTTAAACAATATATCATTGTAATAAAGACCTACAACTTAAACAAATGCCAGGCCTTGCTGATACTTAGCATACAAACCTCTAAACTTCCTTCAGTGCACTCTCTGCATGACCGGTTTCTTTACTAATGATTATTTGTAGACCTCATATACAGAAAATGTGTTTATTCTTTGTGGAATACAATTTCAAAATTAAATGACACAATATTTTTTGATGTTTGCAGGATAATATTATTATTATTATCTGTGGATTTATTGAAAATGTTCCGTTTTTTTATTCTTTCAGATAAACAAATTATTAAGAAATTTACATTTTAAAACACCCATCGGGGATTATATTTTTTTAGGAGAAATAGGAATATTGAACACTAAATTAGAATTAATACACTCTACAATTTTTATAAATGGAACTTATACCACAAATTATATCGGAGAATATATCTCTAATTCTAGTAAAAGTGTGTTTTTTATAAATGAAGACAATAATCAATGGGCAGAAAATGTTAAAGAGGTATGTAGTATTATTTACATTTAAATTAGTGCTGTTATGATTTATAAAATGGATAGTGGATGTAGCCCATTACAAAAATCTCTAAGTATAATGACACTGACCAGGCCTCTACAAGTTTCCATAGAGCTTAAAGGGAACCTGTCACCAGGGGACCCATTTTAGCACCATCCAATCCCCACACAGCATAGTACATACACTGCCAACGAGATTTTGTATAAAAAATAGGATTTACAGAAAAAAAGATAAGTTATATAGTACCTTTCAATGCCATGTGCTCTGTGACTAGACACTTGTCCCCTGGGAGTGGCTATAGAGGAGCA
This sequence comes from Engystomops pustulosus, assembly GCA_019512145.1. Lineage (NCBI taxonomy): Eukaryota > Metazoa > Chordata > Amphibia > Anura > Leptodactylidae > Engystomops > Engystomops pustulosus. Next base: position 34,766,041 of record CM033649.1, read on the forward strand.
GTTTCAAACCCCAACTCTGTGTGTCCTTTTCAAATATATGAAAACGCCAATCACCTGGCTTATTAACGGCCCATGATCCTCTATAGCCACTCCCAGGTGGCCTAGTCACAGAGCACATGGCATTGAAAGGTACTATATAACTGGTATTATATCCTGGTGACAGGTTTCCTTAAATTTTTTTGATGTGGAGGCAAGCAGGGTTACTGGATAAGGTCTTCATTTCATCTTCTGAATTAATGTTATACTTTTCTAGGTATATCCTTCAAGATGTGTAGATAGCTGCCCTCCTGGATATAGAAAATCCTTAAATGGAAGCATAAAATGTTGCTACCTGTGTGTTCCTTGTTCTGCTGGGGAAGTTTCTAATCAGACGGGTAAGATAAAGTTTTCGATTCTTCAATCTGTTATTGTTTGTGTAATAAAATGTTGTACAAGTTTTCAAAATAATTTCTGTATCAATTCCCCTCCGTGTTCTAGATCTCTGCTTGCTGGCATTCTAGAGGAAGTGTCATCATATACTTCCTGTGGGTTAAAAAAACATTCCTTGTTTATGTGATGTCACACAGGTGCACAGCTCATTATATCACACAGCTCTGATTACTATATGTGAAATAACGAGCCGTGCACCTCTGTGACATCACTTGACCATAAGAAAATATTTGAAAATTGTAGACAGAAGAGCAGCAAAATATTTGAAGTGTTTGTTAGACATGTTATTCTGAAGTATATCTATGTACATAACCTTTAAACGCCAGCATCATGGGTTTAGGAGGAATCAGTTATGTCAGGCTAATCTGAAAGAAAGAGGTAGGTTCTAGAATGGACCTGGGGGAAGTTGTGGATGCTGTGTATATAGACCTTACCAAGACATTTAATACTGTATTGTATAATAGATTAGTAACTAAAATGGGACCGGTGGGACTAGGGGAAAGATCTGTGTATTTGGATTAGCATTTGGCTGGGGGCTCATGCACACGAATATTGGCCCAATCCCAAGGGCTGTACACAATGCAGAGGATGAGAGTCCCTGTATTATATAAAAAAATAATGCAACAACATCCTGTCTGCCAGCCAAAAGCTGTGCCGTCAATGTAACAGTTAATATAGTACTGGCTCGGCTGTTCGGACTTCCGTGGGATCCCATACAGTACCTTCAGGGCAATCCATTCTCATTTATTCAAACCTAGGGAGTTTTTCTTACTCGTAGTCTCAAATGGAGACATATTGGGGTACATTTACTAAAGGACCGCGGACTGCGATTCTGTCGGGTTTCCCGAACATTTCCTTTTTGCGCCAAATTGGCCCGGGCTTTTGGCGCACGCGATCGGATTGTGCCGCATCGGCGCTGGCTTGCATGCGACAGAAATCGGGGGGCGTGCCATCAGACAACCTGACTGATTCGGACAAACCGCGGAATTTAAAAAACTAAATTGTGTTGCAAGATCAAACACTTACAAGCACTTACATGTCCTCATCGGACAACGCACAGTGGGGATCGCGACAGGGCAGATAAGTAAATCTGCTCCATTGTATTTACTTAAAGGGGTGTTCCCATTTTGGCAAATTAATGTTAGTGTTTATATTATAAAAAGTTATACAATTTTTAAATATTTTTTATGTATCAATTCCTTATTGTTTTCTAGATCTCTGCTTGCTGTCCTTCTATAAAGAGCTTCTATTTTTACTACCAGTGGATAGAAATCTGACCATGGTCACACAGGTGCGCGGCTCGTTATAACAACAAACAATGGACCTTATTGTCACGGCAGGGATTAGACTCAGAGGAAATATTTTACAAAACTGCCTTTGGGCAGTCAAGATTAACCCATATCCGGACAAATGAAAAAATAAAGTAAAACATCAATTTTATTATGGATTCTTAAAAAAGATTGCACTATATTACAAGCTGTTGTGGCACAAACCACTAGATGCAATATCTCTGGATCCATGGCACCTAGAAACAAAATTCCCTGGGCAATGTATGTGCAACACCCTCGCCGATGCAATGGCGAGGGAGTGTTTGCGAATACGTCCCACCTGCATGTACCCACATTACACTACATGGTCCTTCATAGTTTCATAGTTTCTACGGTTGAAAAAAGTTCAACCAAGGAAGGGAATGGATTGGATGAGGAAGGGATTCAGGGGAAACAATTCGATCGAGCATTAGCGTACTCGTAACTGCTCGTTGCTCGGACGAGTATTTCGCCCGCTCGAGAAAATGGCAGCTCCCGCCGTTTTGCTTTTTGGCGGCCAGAAACAGAGCCAATCACAATCCAGGTTCACCTCCGGCCGTGCACACCACTGCTCCTTCCCCTGTGTCAGCTGATAGTCAGCCCCCTGCCCAGGACCCTGCCACAAAAACCCCATCATCGCCTCCACGATCCTCCACAGCATCCATCAGCGTTCAGCTCTCCCTACCCCAGACGCTGGAGCGGAAACGCAAATTTTATCATGTACCGATATTATTTGAGCGCTTCTTGCTCACCTCCTTTTGTTCCTCTCTGCCACCCATTCGTTTGAAGCCTGAGTCCATTTAGGGTATGTCACCATGACACTCTCTAGCCTGCTGCCGCTTCCTCTGTATGCCGTCCCCTATAGTGTCAGGGTCAATTATTGGATGTTTTAGATGTACATGACTGCAGTGCATGTGTTTGCCATTTTGGCTTCTAGTACTGGGCTTTTAGGATTCATTTTCTTTCCCAAATGTTTCAATATAATATATAGATCCAAACTGAACATAAAAGACCCACATTCCAACTTAAGGATAATATTAGGCTCCCATGGTGGATAGGGAGTAGGAATGTGGTGTAGGTAGTGTTTTTTTTAATTAACCCAATGCTACGGCTAAGTCATGTGACATTAGCATATCACCTGACATGGCGACAGGGAAAGTGGCACTGATTTTAACTGCAACCATCCCCCTGTACATGCCCATGGACAAATCAGAGTTGTATCGTCCCAGCAATTGATGCACCAATCACAACATATTTTGGGAAAAGACAAATAAACTGTTCTTCCACACTTCCATTCTGTATCTGTAGCAGTGATCCCTGGTTTGTGACCAGCAAACAACACAACTTCATATGCATGTGGCCTTACTCTGGACAGTATTTGAGAGAAAAAGGTCTTTTGTGTAAAAAAAAAAAAGGATATGCAAAGAACCCCTTATAAAATAAAATTTACCATTGCATGTGCATTCTTTTATGTGATATATATTGGTATATGTATGTTATATCCCATCCCATGGATTGTTCTGCAACATCTATGTGAAGTGGAACAGACAATTTTTATGTACATTGTTGCAAATCATATAGAAATAAAACATTCTCTGGAATAAAATGCTTGTACATTAGTGATGTGTCATTTGAAACCAGCTCTGTACTAGGGATTTTGTGCAAGTGCAAGCTCCCATGTTAGAGGTAAAGCCTCATGTACAGTGGTGCAAAAGTTCAGCTTGGGTCCCCATCCCTCTTCTGGTGCCACGGCTACACCATGTCCCTTACACAAATCTTTCCTCTGCTTGCGGTAAAACTCTGGGTGTTCAGACCTAGTTATTCTCATAATGTTAAAATGGGAAAACCACACACCCTTCCTATCACTGTAGTTAAAGGCGCTCTAAGTGTTCAGGCCCAGTCAATGTCATAGTGTTAACAAACACTACAAACAATACATTTCAGGTAATGCGGAATTTGACAATTTCAAGTTTAAATTCAGATGATGCCCTGTTTATATAAGTCACGTGGGATCCATGCCTGGTCCAAGTTCGCTGTAGATAAATTGTGGACTGCCCTCATATACAGATATGTCTGCAGTAGTGAAAGGACCTAGAGAAAAGAGGGATATTCTATATGAAGGCTCTAAGGTTCTTCTTTTTTAAGATATCTTCCCTTCCAATCTGGCAAAATGCAGAATGCTCAAGCCTTTCACTGATGAACTACGCACTAGGAACATAAAAATGGCTGTATCCCTTTGGAATGCTTGTCTCTAGGGACACCGGAGTGATCAACATCAAGTAGTAGATAAGGTAGGCAATCAAACACTATCAATAGCAAATTTGTACACACCTAATGTCGACCAGGGCTGATGGCTTGCTGGTACAAATTTGATATTTTTAGGAAATAAAAAAAAATTGTAGGAGGAGACTTTAAGCTCTTTCCCAAAAGATAGTAGATTCCTCTGGTTCATACCACATTCCATATAAAGGACTGTGGACCCTCCAGATGACACTGTCCATTCTTCCATTAGTTGACACTTGGTGTTTCCTGCATCCAGATACTAAAGATTACACTTTTTACTCAAACACACACAAGACATGCAGCCGATTAGATTACATTTTTGTCTCTCAATTGGGTAGCATCATTTTGTAAGACCATGCCCCAGTAACTTGTAGCATTGACATACCCACTATCCCTGCTGGAGACTGGTGATGGAATTTTAATCAGACTATTTTTCGGAATCAAGGTCACAATAGGAAATCAGGATAGTTGCACAGACAAGCTTTCTCTAAGGCTACGAGGCACAAAGATCTGGCAGAAGACAACAGGAAGGGGCTGGGAATTTATCAGGGAAGGTGGCTGGCCAGCTGCAATTATTGGCACACTGGCTCTTTAAATTTTACACTTACAAGGCAGGGTTGTGCGCGACGAGCCATGGGAGATGCCAGTGGAACCCAACGAGATCAGTGAGGCGGCAGGCGCATGGGGCGCAGCGGGGCACAAAGAGGCAAACGAGTGCACCTGCAACCCGAGACATGGGTCGCAGGAGTACCCGAGAACAGTACCCCCCCTCTCCCTCTTTGGCCTCCTCCTCTTCTTGGCCTAAAGGAACCTCTGAAGAACACTATGATGCAGAATGTTGACTTTAGGCTCCCAAGACCTCTCCTCTGGCCTGAACACCTTCCAGTCAATAAGAAAGAACCACTACCCTCTGGCTGACTTCATACCCAGGACCTCTTTCGCCTCAGGAGCTGGAGATTGTAATTGCCAGGTGAAGCGGTTTAGGATGACAGGATTCAGGATGTGGAAGAAATTTCGGGATGCGCATGGTGGGAGCATGGCGAAGCTTATAGGCCACAGGATTGATGCGCTTCAGCACCTCAAATGGACCCAGATAGCGAGGACCAAGCTTGTAGCTGGGAATCTTCAGACAGACTTAACTAGTATCCAGCCACACCTTATCACCTGGAGAGAAGATTGGAGGAGACCTGCGTCTCTTCTTGGTCGGGGTTTTGGTGTGGGCGGACGCCCACAGTAGGGACTGCTGTGTTTGCTCCGAGAATGACTTGAACCAATTCATCCACAGCAGGACATCAGAAGGCTCAGACAGAAGAAGAGGTGGGCACTGGCAGATTCTGAGTTCAGAGAATTATATAAGAATTCTGCCTAAGGTGGGAGAGAAGACCAATCGTCCTGACGAGCAGAGACAAAGTGCCGTAGATAGCAGCCCAGAGTCTGGTTGACCCTCTCCACTTGACCATTAGTCTGCAGAAGAGAAGTCCAGTTTAACTTGCAGTTGACCGCACAGGAACTACCATAAATGGGAAACAAACTGGAACCCATGGTCTGAGACAATGTGCAGGGGAAGTCCATGTAGCCAGAGGATGTGCAGGAAGAACAGGCTCGCAAGGCATGGAGCTCCAGATGACTGTATTATTGGAAGAAGATGGGAGATCCGTAATAAATTCCATGGCTATGTGAGTCCATGGGCAACTGGGTATCGACAACGGCAGGAGCAGACATGCTGGCTTGAGACGTGATGACTTGTCATGGGCACAGGAAGTGCAAGAACCCACAAAATCTCGAACATCCTTGACCAGATCTGGCCACCAGTAGTAACAAGATATGAGAGCGATAGATCTCTGCACCCCAGCCACACGAGAGCAATGTCCCCAAGTTAATATCCTCTTCCGAAGAGCTGGTCGGACATAGGTCCTGTCAGGAGAAAGCTGCTGTTGGTCCACAGGAGCAGCAAGAACCAGTCATTCTGGAGGAATGATATGATGAGGAGCCGATTCTGCCCGAACAACATCAGAGGCACAAGAGAGGGCATCAGCTTTGACGTTCTTCTCGGCTGGACGGAAGTGAATTAGGAAGTTGAATCGAGAAAAGAAGAGGGACCAGCGAGCCTGAAGAGGATTGAGATGCTGGAGATACAAAAGATTCTTGTGGTCAGTGTAGATATAGACCGGATGATGAGCTCCTTCCAGAACATAGCACCATTCCTCCAAAGCTAGCTTTATGTCCAGAAGTTCCCGATCACTAATGGAATAATTCCTCTCTGCGACTGAGAAGGTCTTAGAGAAGAAGCCGCTGGTGAGGGTTCCACCTTTGGGCCCTTTCTGGGTGAGAATGGCTCTAGCACCAAAGGATGAGGCATCAACCTCCAGCTGGAACAGCTTCCCCATATCAGGCCGTGTGAGAACTGGGGCAGAGACAAAGGCAGACTTCAGCTTAGTGAAATCTTCTTCAGCCGCTAGAGGCCAGAGTCTAGGATTAGTGTTCTTCTTGGTCACCGCCACAATAGGAGATACAAGAGAGGAGAAATGTGGAATAAACTGCCGGTAATAATTGGTGAAGCCCAGAAATCTCTGTATGGCATGTAGTCCCATTGGGCGAGGCCATTGAAGTACGGCAGAAAACTTGGCAGGATCCATCTGTAGTCCCAGGAACGGCAGACTACCCTGGTGAAATTGGCATTTCTCAAGCTTGGCATATAAGCGGTTGGCCCTTAGGCGCCTGAGAACCTGCCGGATGTGGATCTGATGAGTCTGTAGGTCAGGAGAAACCACCAGAATATCATCCAAGTAGACAAAGACACATGTGTAGAGCAAGTCTCTGAAGATATCGTTGACAAATTCCTGGAATACCACTGGAGCATTGCAGAGTCCAAAGGGCATTATCAGATACTCAAAATGCCTGTCACGAGTATTGAGGGCTGTCTTTCATTTATCACCTTCACAGATGCGGATGAGTTTATCTGCTTCTCAGAGAAAACATGTGCATACTCCTTATAAAAGCGGGAAGACCTGCCAAGTCCACAGAAGAAATGGTGGACACCAGATGGAGAGCCATGAGACAGTGAGCAGTCGAGCACCAGAGCGTGTTGCTACAACCACGGGAGGCCCGAAAGCACTAAGGACGCAGACTGGAGGAGCACATAAAATGACAATCTCCCCTTGTGCAGCACCCCAATTTGCAGAGACAAAGGCTCAGTACGATACTGGACCAGGTCATGGAGAATCTGAAAAGACAACCAGCGGATTCTCTAGAAGAACCACAGGAAAGTGATGCTGGGAGACCACGGCAGCAATCACAAAATTCCCTACAAAACCACATTCCAGGAAGGCTGAAACTTGAACCAGGTTGCATGTTCCAAAACTGAGAAGAGCAGGAACATTCAGACAAGGAGGAGCTTTGCTCTCACTTAGGGATGCTTCTCCCAAGAACCCTAGGTGTGGGCGTTTCCAGGATGCTGTGGACAGATTGGACAAGATGTAAGGAATTGCTCCGAACTGGCACAATAGAGACAGAGGTTTTCCTGTCTTTGCCTGGAATGCTCTTGGGAAGATAGACAAGTTCTATCCGCCTGCATGGGCTCCTCTGCAGCAGGCACGGAAGACGGATTAGGTGGTCTTTGGAAGACTGGAGCCAGGCAAGGCAGACGTCGGGTCCTGACTTGCGGTTGTTCCAAACGTAGCTCCTCAGTGCGCTCAGTAAACTGGATGTCAATCCGAGTGGCCACAGAGATGAGACCACTCAGCGTAGAAAGGAGGTCCCGTGCAGACAGGGCATCTTTGATAAGACCAGACAGTCTATTAAAAGTAACAAGCAAGGCCTCCACATTCCAATCCAGCTCGGAGGCTAAGGTATGGAACTGGAATGCGTAGTTTCCAACCAACTGCGTCCCTTTAAGGGAGGTTCAGCAGTGTGGTTCTAAGCAGAAGATGCACCTGGGTAGGTTCCTCAAAGACGGACCAGAATTCAGCGAGTAATGCAGTGAGAGTAGCCGTGACCAGATCATTCCTGTCTCTGAGGGGAGTAGCCCATGCCAGGTCTTTCCCAGAAAGATGGCTGATCCCAAAGGCCACCTTAGCCTGCTCTGTGGTGAACTGTGAAGGTATCAGTTTGATATGTAGGGAGCACTGAGTAATGAAGCCCCTGCATAACTTGGCCTCAACGTCATACTTGGATGGCACGGATAGATGCAGCCTGGTTTCAGCAGTAGACAAAGCAGTCATTGTAATGGGTGGTACTGCAGGTACTCAGTAGCCAACAGTTTCTGTAGGGTGGCGGTGAGTCGTCCAAGTTGCTGTCCTCGCACGGCAATCTGTTGAGACTGCTGGACCATGATGGTGGTAAGATCGGCCAGTTCAGGAAGAAGAACCTAGGTGGGATCCATGGCTGTATCTTACTGTTAGGATCAGTGGTAGTGGATCCTCTATACAACCACGGACGATGACGTAAGCTGACACCCGGTTTTCACTAAAACCCACTGCAAAGCAGGTTGGACTTGTTGAGATGTGGTACCACCAGGTCATTCTACAGGCGCGACTTTGTCCGCGGTGGCAGCCAAGACAAAGTACAGAATTGTAAAGCAAGGTCGTGGTCAAGCAAAAAGTCGGGACAGGCAGCACAGGAGCGAGGTCAGGAATGGAATTGAGGTCACAGAGGGAAATCAGGTTAATCGCACAGGGCATCAGACAAGCTTTCTCTAAGGCTATGAGGCACAAACATACGGCAGGGGACACAGGAAGGGGCTGGGAATTTATCAGGGAAGGCAGCAGGCTAGCAGCAATTATCGGTGCGCTGGCCCTTTAAATTTTAAAAAGGCAGCACGTGTGCACCCTAGGAGGCGGTGACGCGTACGCCGAGCCGCGGGAGATGCTGCTGGAACCCGGCAAGGTGAGACATGAGTCGCAGGGGCACCCGTGACACATCTGTTTTCGGAATGGGAATTATCTGATCATTGAAAGCACAAGGCACGTGGTGAAGGACGAAAGACGCAAGAGTGTGAACATAGAATTATTGATCCTCACTATTTCATATTAGTTTTTTGGAATAGAAAGAACTTTGGACTATGCATTGATTTCATTCATTGCAAAAAGGACACTCTATCGTAAGTTGAGCTCAGACTGAACTTCTGTTTGAAGCTTTCTCTTGGAGAACCGTGAGTGTCTCTCTGTTTGACGGGTCGGAGGTTCCTTCATTTCAGGTCAGCTGTGCGTTTTCCTTCGATTTCATTATACAGAAAGATGTGGATGGTAGCAATGAGATGGCGTCATCAGCGCTGACCATAATGGTGTCATATTGGAAGCAGTTCAGTACTGAACAAATGTCCCTCATGGTTGCCCAGTCATTGGTGGTAAAGTGCTTTTGGTCACTATTTCAACTAATCTGGGCGATCTGGAGCTGGAATTCAACAATTACCTGCTGCTGCTTAAAGGCTTGAGCGCTCTGAAAGGAAGGCCAATTGTCTCAGGGGTGAAAAGCCTGTCTCAAAACATCGGAATCTACCCTGATAAGATCCTGTGCCCCTTTGTGCTCTCCCTTCCATCGTACATACAAGATACAGCTGATGTAATATGTATAATTGACGGTATCACAATGGAAAAAACCCACCTCCACCAATGCACTCTTAAGATGGGAGAGTCGTCTGCGTCTAAAGAGTGGCATACTCAAGGGCCAATGCTAATGAGAAATTTAGGGCCCAGGCAAAAGATCTCAGGATAAGATTCAGGGAAAGGTAAAGAAAAGGTAGACATGCATATAGGTCAACGGGAAAGGTAGACATGCATATAGGTCAACAAAAGAAAAGGACCACAGATAGCTGCTACAAAAGAAAGAAGGAGCTCCTTTAGACAACAAGATCAGATTAATTACAACATTATTTGTGATAATGATAATGGGGCAAAAGAGGCTTCCAAAATAATGCAAAAGCATTGGAACATCTTGTTAATGGACCCCGAGATATAAGATGTTTTGGGTGAGACTACACAGATTACCTTCAGGAAGAGTAGATCATTAACCCCTTAAGGACGCAGCCATTTTGTAGCTTAAGGCTCAGCCCGATTTTTTGGATTCTGACTTGCTTCGCTTTATATGGTTATAACTTTTGAACACTGTTACTTATCAAAACGATTCTGAGATTGTTTTTTCCCCACATGTTGTACTTCACTTTAGTGGTAAATTTTGGCTGATAAGTTTTGCGTTTATTTACAAAAAAAAAGAAAATATGATAAATTTTTTGAAAAATTTGCCATTTTCGAAATTCTAAATCATTGCGTTTTCAGGCAGATAGATTTACCACCTAAATAAGTTGCTGAATAACATTTCCCATTTGTCTACTTTACATTTTCATAATTTTTGAAATGTCTGGATAATTTATTTTGATGTCACGCGGCTTACAAATAGAATATCGCTTTTCCGGATTTTCAGAATTGACTATTTTGGGGATAAATACAGTTTTGAATGAAATTTTACATATTTAGCATCAAAACCCCCTATATAATCTACCCATTTTCAAATCTGCACCCCTCAATCTATCAGAAACAGCTTTTACGAAGATCGTTAACCCCTTGAGATCTTCATAGTAATTGAATCAAAATGGAGGTGAAATTTAGAATGGTCATATTGTTCCCTTATACGTTCATTTAGCACTAAAATTTACACATTTCCAAAATATAAAAAGAGAAAACCCACCATACAATTTGTTCTGCAATTTCTCCTGAGTACAAAGACCCCCCACATGTGGCCGTGACTTGTTTTCTGGGGGCACAGCGAGGCGCAGAAGGGAAGGAGGGCGCTGCAGCTGCCAGGATTTTAGTTTCCTCATTGGCCCCTTTTGAAGGCTATAAAATTTTCGCTTTTTCGTTATTGGGGCCATGTGATGGCATTTTTTTTGCGGGACGAGATGCTTTTTCCATTGTTACCATTTTGGGGTTGGTATCACCTATTGTTGAAAATTTAGGAACTTCTTTTTGAGGGCAGGAGTAGAAAAGCATCAATTCTGTACTGGATTTTTTACTCTTTTTTTTTGGTGTTCACCGTATAGACTAATAATCATGTTATCTTTATTCTATGGGTCGATACGATTACGGGGATACCAGACATGAATATATTTTCTTACGTTTTACTAAATTTGTCAAACAAAACCCTAATGTGGGGAAAAATCTATCATTTATGTATTGCTGTCTTCCAAGTGGCATAACATTGTTACATTTTTGGCTACGGAGCTGGTTGATGGCTTGTTTTTTGCGGGACATGTTGTACTTTGCACCAGTATCATGTCTGAGTACATATGGTTTTTTGATCGCATTTTATAGCATTTTTTGTGGGATTGAAAAGGTAAAAATCATAATTTTTGGAGGGTTTATAACAGTTTTTTTTACGGCGTTTATCGTGGGGGTTCAATAATGATTTACTTTTATTCTACGGATTGTTACGGACGCGGTGATACTATATATGTGGGGTTTGTGTTATGATTTAGACTTTTTTTTGAGTTATATGTCTCTTTATATGTTTTGGGGGATTGGGGCATTTTTAGTGATTATGACTTTATTTTTTTATTGAATAACTTTTTTTTTTTAACTTTTTCACTTTTATACCATGGGACATGAACAAGCAGTCATCTGATTGCTTCTTCATGATAATATTCTGCAATACTGATGTATTGCAGAGTATTATCAGTGTCAGCCTATACACTTGCATAGGCTGGCACTGTGCCAGTAAGATGATGTCACAGACGCCATCTTACTGGCAATTCTTGCAGGTAACTCTGGGGTCCAGATCGGACCCCAGAGTTGCTATAGCAACGATCGGCGCCCCCCCGAAAACGGTTCGGGGGGGCCGATCGTGGGGGAAAGATCCCCCAGATGCATGTTAGATGCCGCGGTCGCGCTGACCGCGGCATTTAACGGGTTAAGCACCTGCGATCGGAGACAACTCTGATCGCGGGTGTTACACTGGGGTGCCGGCTATTAGTTACAGCCGGCACCCCGTGTTTCCCGATGCCGGTTCGGCTCTGATCCAGAGCCGAGCCGGCATAAGCGCCGTGGCGGATATATCCGCCACTGAGCGCTAAGTCACTGCGCTCCGTGGCGGATATATCCGCCACGGAGCGTGAAGGGGTTAAAAGATTGTTTGGTTCAAAGTCACTATATAGCCCCACAAAATACCATGTGGCTGAATAAAAATACCCCTAATGGGAACTTTAAATATAGTGGATGCATTGCTTGCCCCTATATGCAAGTCAGTAAGACCTTCATTTCCACCAATACGGGATGCAGCTACGAGGTCAAGCACCTAATTAATTGAAAGACTAGAGGTGTCATTTATAAAATGATATGTAGATGTGGGTTGGAATATATATGGAAGACAAACAGGGAATTAAGAAAACATGTAGGGGAACATCTTTTGGACAAAAACAACAACACATCAATAGCGACGCATGTAAACCAGAAACATGGAGGTGACACATCAGCTTTATCCTTTATGGGTATCGACATAGTGAAACAGCCACCAAGAGGGGGGGGGGCTGGGAACAAATGACTCTACAAAGGGAGTCTTATTGGATTTTTGAACTACAGACAATGAGCCCCAATGGACTTAATGAACAACTCAATCTTAAAAGTTTTTCATGATATTTTTGTGATAGCTTTGGGAAAGATGAGATCTACTAGTGTATCCCAATCAAAAAAATTGTATAATCTTAAAATAAGGCCACAAGGGAAAAAAAATTAGAGGGTATGAAAAATGTACTGTTAGGAAAATTTACGTCTGGAATACTGTACACAAAACTACCGCACAGTCTGAGTGCAGGCTGACAGAACAGAGCAAGAGGGCGAACTAACCCTGCGCTGATCTACCAACTAGACCCTACCAAGGCAGAAACCCCCTTGAAGGTAGGGAGTCTCTGCCACATGAACCTCCTACTCTACCCTGCAAGGCCCTGGGAGGTGAAAGGAACCCAAATAGGTCTGTCAGCTGCAGTGAGGTGATACAGACAGAAAAACTGCAGTGTGGGCATTGGACAGTATTCAGACAAAGGGAAAAAACAGGACGAACAATTTTGAAACAAGCGGGGGTTCAAGACAGCATAAGAAACCAAAGCAGACACAAGGAAAGAAACTAAAGATGTTCAGACACTGAACATAGAAGGGTAAGCAAAACCGCCGGGTCACACCAGAGGGTGTGTCAAGGTCAAACCACTAGACAAGAAAGAGTAACCTAACTGGTGAATACAATACCAAGGTGAAGCAAATAATGCTACAGGAGACCAGGAATCCAGCTAGGCTGTAAGTTCCAGAAGGACAAACACTGGCACAGGTGGAAGGTCCAGATCCAATTTATGCAGCCTGAGATCCGCCCCCAGAATCCCATAGGAGCAGGAACCCAGGCTGATTCAGAAGACAGACAGCTTTAATTTCGAGTAATTTTCGGGTTAACCCGCTGCGAACCGGGGGCGGAGCCATCGCGGAGACGCGCAGAAACTCGGGGAGGATCGCTAGCATTGGAGGGTAGAAGGACCAGCAGACGCGGTGTCCCTTCCAGCGGATCGGACACCTACACACACCTAAATATACGTATGCCTTCGATCTGTGGAACTTGTACATTATGTTTTTTTCCGGAAGAATGTTAATCTTTTTAAGAGTCACTTCAGTACCATGAGTAAACTTATTTAGAAATCGATCAAAATGTAACACTAAAAGAATCATACTTTGTTGCATGTCACTTTTTGAGCCAAAATTAATGTTTGGAGATCGACTTCTATATATTTTGCTGGCTAGACACAGTTTACAGAAGGACCACTATACTGTTTTCTTTTGTCCTTCTTTGTAACACTCCACGCAGGTGCACGAACCTTTAGCTAAGAGCAATAAGCACTGATAAGCAATTAAATAGCCTGGACAACATGGCGCTGCCGTCATGCACTCCGGGATTGACTGTTTGTACCCCCGGTACGCATGCACAGATGGGTAGTTTATGTGCGTTCCATAGATGGACTGCATAACTCTCTAATGCGGAGGGGCCATAGTCATCATCATGCCAGATATAGATTATCACTTCAGGCACGATGTCCCCTCTTCCGGGTCGGGAAACTCCAGTGATGCGCAATCCATTTGGATGGCACACCTTTCCAAATGCGCTCCACGGAGAGTGGGGACAATTCCCGTGGTGTCCTGAAAGGACGTGATAAAACCACCAATAAGCCATAACCATCCTATGGCAGATTTGTAGGTGGGGCTTATTATATATAAGGAGAATATCTCCAACATACGAGTGCTCACTAGCCAGGTATACTACTCACAAACTAAGTATCTAATCTGTCTGCGGGAAGAACCATGGAAGGCCTGTGTGTAACCTTAGTCCAGGATACCAAGGTCCCCAAAGATATGTCTTGTCACTCTTCCACCTTGGAGTTTTCTGGTCCTCACTAGTCCCCTGATGCTTCTCCCCAAAAGGTGATGAAATGTGTAGGGAAGGGTAGGAAGGGGAGCACTTTTATTTGGATATACCTATAGGGCAATACAGTTCACTTGTCTAGGGATGACATGAGTCAGGACGGGAGCAACTGGGGATGTAGGGATATAATATATATATATATATATATATATATATATATATATATATATATATATATATAGATTATGGTAGCCTTTCTTTTGTGTTGAAAATTGATCCTTTCTTTATTGATTGTTGTACTTAGGTGTCAATTTTGTCAGGTTCTCCCTTTCCCTTTCTTTTCTTCCTGTTTCATCCTATTCTTATAAAATATCCTATAAAATACCCTGCCTCTCAGCCTGAATGTATGTGTGTAGGTTTTCGTGAGTAGCCAAAACTTGTTGTGAACTATGCAAAATGAAAGATACACAACAAAAACCTGAAGCTATCAACACTGTTCATGTTTTGCATAAACACTCATCTGGACACTGGTCTTCTACTAGGTGAGCACCATATAGCATTGTTCACACTGTTGCTATCATACCATACTTGAATCTTTGCTTTTATTTTTGTTCCATCTCCTGTGCTCTGGTGTCCTTTGGGGTCACTGCACCACCATCTTGGAGTTCAATGACCCCCACCAGAAATGCCTCACATTTGCAAAATAGTGCTCAAAGAGTCAAGGCCAAGAGTCACAGTACCTCCACACTTTATACAATACTTTGCCCCACACAGTAACCAAAAGTCAAAGTGCTACCACAAGATAGCCAAATGTCACAGTACCCCCATACAGTAACCAATAGTTACAGTGCGCACAAAAGACATTTTTCATAGTTTACCCACATAGTAGACAATTGTCACAGGGCACAAACAGTAGCCAAGAGTCACAGTGCCCCAACATAGTAGCCAAAGGCCAATATCCCCTTCACACTAGCCAACAGTCACAGTGCCCTCACACATTAGCCAACAATGATCTTGTTATGAACAAGTATAACACCTGCTACATAATTATACAGAGATGTAAAAGATTATAACTTGCTAAGAATAAGTTGATATCTTACCATATCTAAACTCTTTAGGTGGAAAATTCCCCAAGCTAGAAACCATGGTGACATTAGAGCTGTGACATGTATATAAATGGCTCTGCTCTCAGCACTAGGGTTTTCCCACCAGTATAGTGCAGGTGTGACAAAGGAACAGATCTTTACTACTCATCTTCTCACCTCATAGTCATGGGACACTGAAACAGTATGTGAATTGTGAAACAGAGGATGCATTTATTGACTATTTACTTACCTCCAATAATTTACATTTGGAAAAGGATGAACAGTGTAATAGGAGCAATATTTTCTCCTGTGTAAGTACTTTTACAGTAAAAAGAACAAAATATTATTTTAATACATAGATTTACCCTAATTCCTTTTACTTAGATTTATTTCACATCCTTAAAATGTTTTTTTTTCTATACAAGTTCAGAGTTAATTAAATGGAAGTATACAGGTTAAATAAGAAAGCATAAAAAACAAACATTATTGTATATTACTTTCAATTGTAGAAGGTTTGGGACAGCTGGATACTCAGTGCTGCTTCTTGGTATAAAAAAAATCAAGACACAAATAGTGGATTTTACTGAAAAAAAGAAGACCCCAATGTCATTTCTAGTTTTAAAACAGCTTCCAACGCAATCCAGCTAGTGAGAATTTGCCATAACCTTACAGGGATATATAATATTTTGTACAGGACTGAAAGAGGTTGTCCCACAGCTTCATAAAAATACGAAATAGTGTGTGGAGTATTATAGTAACTTTGAATATAGTGGTCTAGGACGGGGGAACCTCCTTTTCTCCCATACAAACGCATTCCATGAACAATGTCCAATATAATGACCACACATATAGTTAGGCAAAAATAGGTTTCTTTACTTCAAACATTTCAACACATAAATTCAAAGTGTTTTTTCTGTTCCATAGTAGAAGACATCATTGTAAATACAATTTCTCAAATTCAGCTTGTCACAATAGTAACTAGGATCCGAGGAGTCTATTCCATATTCACGGTATCTTATACATCATAATTTCATCGATCTGGATATATTCAATATAATTTAGACTCACGATTTTAGTTGGATCCCAGGGCAGAGACACTAACTCCTTTAAGTTGTCCCACAGCTTACCTTATCTAGAGTGATAGAGGATGCTTATCACTTCTCCATTCACTTATATAATATTGCAGTTCTAGATAAAGCTACTGAAAAAGGTTTGTGAAATTATTATTAAAGCACAGCATGTCGGCCTATGCTAAGGTCACATACATTATAAATCATCTGTCATCTTTCTCTCTCTCTCTCTCTTTTACTATCTATCTGCAGTATCCTGTTTTGCGTTTTACATATAATGACTGGATGATATATTCTCTTTTCTTTAGATTTCACTTCCTAAAGATTGTGGCATTAGTAGTTCTCCTCTTTCCTGTAACACACACAGCTGAAATACTGGGAGCATGCAGACTTCACTCTTCTGGAGATAATTCCATGTGTTTTAAAGATGGAGATGTAATTTTGGGTGGGATCTTTACATTTTCACATGGATATGACAGTTCATCCATTTCAAACTTTATTAATGATCCCCCTGGAGATAAAAAATGTTCAATGTAAGTGAAAATATTCAGTTTTCTTAGTATTGCAGCTGTATCTTTGCTCTCAATTTTTTAAAGGAACCTGGACCAAGGAGCAGGACCAAGATACACAGTAGGGATAAGTTATGTTTTTTTTTTCTCCGATACAGTATACTTACTCTCTTGTACTTAAAGGGAACCAGTCAGTAGGTTTGGGGTCATTAAACCACCTAGATGCCTTCATGCTGCAGGTGTTTATGAATGCAAACTTTATACTTTACCTGTGCCACATACTAGAGATTCTGGGGGAAAAGCAGAGGAGATCTAGCTTCTCCCCTCCCCATATGCACAATGTGCATAGTATAATACAAAGTCCATATACCTAGTGAAGTATCCACTACCACAAAGTGCTCTATAAAGAATATGAGTACTTTTTATCTTATTAAAAATAAATAACAACACAAATATCATTACTTTGTACAATGCAAATTTTCTAGACAAAACAAACAAGAATAAAAGACAAAAATCCAATTGCTGCATAAAAGGGTGCACTTACAATAATTGCCCATGAGATGGTAGTATATGAGAATCTGCACAATAATTATATACGGTACATGCCAAGCCGACAGACAAACAATTGCACAAGTAACAAGTTAATGATATGAAACAGCAGAGTGAGCCTGAACGACATCAGAAAATGTGTAGAGAAAAGCAGGGGAATGGCATTGGTTCACATTCAGTGGATATATATTGTATATTCACCATATTCTTGCATGTCAGTCAGTACAGAATCATCATGCAGAAGCATGCACTAAGGCATCAAAAAGGGAAGGGGTGAAAAAATATACAAAATAAAGAAAAGTCATTCTTCTCCCATATCAGCACTGGTCCCACACTGACCATACCTGACTATTGGTCAAGTGAGTTTATACAGTGATGTTCTGCACTAACATTTCTGTACATGTGACCACTGAGGATGATGATTGAATGAAGCAGTCACAGGATCTCAGAGGTATGTAACTATATTTCGCACATACCACCTGGACCTACAAACCATATGCCAAAGACTTGTACTTATGGTAACCAGTTGGTTTCTATGTATCAGGAATGTGACCTACAAACACTTGTGTAAGAGATGAGACAGCTGCATGGACTGCTTCTGTTATTTAATGAAACCTTTATATGTTTTATCATATGTATTGGGAAACCTTTAAAAAAAAAACTTTATGTGAAGTAAAACGTAAAATATATATAAAACTGGTTTATTTTTGATATTTCAGTGTATTGTGCCGATTTTCTTACCTATCATTCCCACATTGTAATGGAAGCATTAGGATTGTATGTCCAAGGGATTTTCTTGATCCTCATACATGGAATCTCGTTCTTCAGGACCATTTTTTTGCTGTGATTTGGGGGTCTTCATTTCTTTCCATGTTTGAGATACAGATTTAGAAGTTAATACAAGCTCAGATGATTTAGTGTAACTCTGGCATTATTTATTTAACAAAAAGTAGGTCAAATTGCAAAAGCCAGGTAAGACATCATAGGCTTGAAGAACCATCTCTATCCCAACATATTCATTTTCTGTATGACATTCTGTATCATTCTCTTGTGTGGTCCTGGCTGAACTTTGGCCATTCTTTGGCTGTTGGAAATCCTTCTACCATATCAAAATACAATGCAAGGACTTTTCATCTTCCAGCTAAACTTCAGTACTGTTACTGTATAAACTGTTACAGTTCCTTCAGTGCAGCACAGTCGGCAGGCGAGAAGTCATATTTTATATAATGCAAGGACCCCGGCCCACTGCAAGGTGGGTATTTCATGAGACGAGGCCAACACGTAGGTACATATCCATAGACTACACATATTCATGTGCAAGAGCCTTAGTGTGAGATGTTTCTGCTGAAAGTGGGAGATCTACTCTTGGGATGTTATTGCTGCAGACATAGAAAGAGTTGACTGCAATAAGCATTTGATCCCAGAATCATAATTAATCCTATACAACAGCTCTACCAACAGGTATAATGTGATGACATTGCACGTTCCAGCATCAAAGCTGGGAGATCAAAGAGGTTATTATGCTTTTTATTTTACTGAATAAATCAAGAACTTGTGGGAGGGGGGCCTTGGGACTATAGGAAATCTGGGGGAACAACTTTAATCGGTACATAAGGTGGAAGGGTACACCTCACCTTAAGGAATGAGGTGTAAGGAAATAGGCAAAAGATGGGGGAGGCTACAGAAAGGGGTACAAAGGTTGGGGAAGGAAGAAACAGAAAGGGCAGGAGAACTTGGGGGCCTTGATTGCATGGGCCATTGAAAGGGGAGCAAAGTTTGGGGGGCTGCAGAATGAGTGGCATGAGTTTGGACCTATAGGAAGGGGAGATTTCAACAGATAGTGGACACACCTAAGGAGGATTCCAGAAAAGAAGCTTTATACATGGTTGGAGAGTACTATAAGTCAAAGCTAAAGAAAAGGGGTATTTTACTATGTGGGGACCAAAATAGGGAATAATATTTTGCAGGAACACTTCAGGCTGAGGTAGTGGCACTAAATAAATTTTAATGGATTGATAATTGTAACATTGTGGTGACTGTTATATTTGCACACCAAAACTGACAGTAGCAGTGAATTCTAATTGTGCCCCTGCCTCAGACATTGCCAACTACCTTACCTTTCACTCTGAATGTTAAATGTTTAGCTTCAATTTGGCTGGAAATGGCCTTATGACAAGAGATGAGCGAACATACTCGTCCGAGCTTGATGCTCGTTCGAGCATTAGCGTACTCGAAACTGCTCGTTGCTCGGACGAATACTTCGCCCGCTCGAGAAAATGGCATCTCCCGCCGTTTTGCTTTTTGGCGGCCAGAAACAGAGCCAATCACAAGCCAAGAGACTCTGCACTCCACCCAGCATGACGTGGTACCCTTACACGTCGATAGCAGTGGTTGGCTGGCCAGATCAGGTGACCCTGGAATAGACTAGCCCCTGCCCGCGCTGCTCGGATCATTCTCTGTCTGGATGCCGCTAGGGAGAGAGCTGCTGCTGGTCAGGGAAAGCGTTAGGGTGTTCTATTAGGGTGCTGAGTAACTTTGAGGAGTCAACACAGATGGTCAGTGGCGATGTCGCCATCATCAGCCTCACCATCCCGCTGCTTGGCCTGTTGAAAAAAACTCTGGTCAGCATGAAGTCGGAAGCTTTGCGCTCGTCACAAGAGACGGGGGAAGAAGATTCCCTTGTTGATAGCCAAAGCACCCTCAGGTCTGTTTCTCAGCACATATCGGAGGAGGTGGAGGAGGATGAGGAGGAAGAGGAGGAGAATGTTGGCGAGATTGGACTGCCACATACAGGCACTCAATTTATTTAATCTTTTTGGAGGACCAGCTACCTGCTCCTCTGCTTTGAAAACTTTTTTGGACTGCCACATACAGGCACTCAATTTATTTAATCTTTTTGGAGGACCAGCTACCTGCTCCTCTGGTTTGAAAACTTTTTTAGACTGCCACATACAGGCACTCAATCTATGTAATTTTTCTGGAGGACCAGCTACCTGCTCCTCTGGTTTGAAAACTTTTTTGGACTGCCACATACAGGCACTATCCAAATTAAATTGTCTCCATAGCAGCCTCCACACGTCGTCTTTTTAGCTGCCTTCACACGTTGTCTCCATTGCTACCTCCACACGTCATCGCCATAGCTGCCTCCAAAAGTAGTCCATATAGCTGCCTCCATACATGGTCCCCTTATCAAACGAGCTGTGTCAGGCAGAATTTTGGATTGTTTTCATGGCTTCCATGTTAACTTTGTCTCCACCCTGCTGTGTAATCCACAAAATATACTGGCAAACTTTTATCATTTACCAATATTATTTCAGCGCTTCTTGCGCATCTGTTTACATTCCCCTCACCCGGCATATCCTAAACTTATAAGAACGCTACTACACTTGATCTTATACAAAAGGTTCTTAGAAGTGCTGTTTGGGGAGTAGCCTAGAGACAGGGGCTTGGATTGGCGAAAGCTTGCCTGGCGCTCCGCTGCCAGGCAAGCTTCTGAGTAAATCGGTTTTTTGATCGCATTTTATAGCATTTTTTGTGGGGATTGAAAAGGTTAAAAATCACTAATTTTGGAGGGTTTATAACAGTTTTTTACGGCGTTTATGTGGGGGTTCAATAAAGATTTACTTTATTCTACGCGATTGTTACGGACGCGGTGATTATATATATGTGGGGTTGTGTTATGATTTAGACTTTTTTTGAGTTATATGTCTCTTTATATGTTTTGGGGGATTGGGGCATTTTTAGTGATTATGACTTTTTTTTTTTTGAATAACCTGTTTTTTAACTTTTCACTTTTATACCATGGGACATGAACAAGCAGTCATATGTTGCTTCTTCATGATAATATTCTGCATATAATGATGTATTGCAGGTATTATCATGTCAGCCTATACACTTGCATAGGCTGGCAACTGTGCCAGTAAGATGATTGCACAGACGCCATCTTACTGGCATTCTTGCAGGTAACTATTGGGTGTCCAGATCCGGCCCCAGACGGTGCTAAGCAAACGATAGGCGCCCCGAAAACGGTTTCGGGGGGGCGCCGATCGTGGGGGAAAGATCCCCCAGATGCATGTTGATTGCCGCAGGTACGCGCTGACCGACGCATTATACGGGTAGCACCTGCATACGGAGACAACTTGATGCAGGGGTGGGTTACACTGGGTGCCGCTTATTAGTTACAGCCGCACGCCAGTGTTTCCCGATGCCGGTTCGGCCTTGATCCACGAGCCGAGCCGGATAAGCGCCGTGGCGGATATATACGCCACTGACGCTAAGTCAATGCGCTCCCTGGCGGATATATCCGCCAGGAGCGTGAAGGGTTTAAAAGATGTTTGGTTCAAAGTCCTATATAGCCCACAAAATACCATGTGGCTGAATAAAAAAAACCCTAATGGGAACTTTAAATATACGTGGATGCATTGCTTGCCCCTATTGCAAGTCCTAAGACCTCATTTCCACAATACGGGATGCAGACTACGAGGTCAAGCACCTAATAATTGGAAAACTAGAGGTGTCACTTTATAAAATGATATGTGAGTGTGTTGGACTATTATGGAAGACAAACAGGGAATTTGAAAACATGTAGGGGAACATCTTTTGGACAAAACAACAAACATCATAGCGACGCATGAAACCAGAAACATGAAGGTGAAACATCAGCTTATCCTTTATGGAGTATCGACATAGTGAAACTAGCCACCAAGAGGGGGGGGGGGCTGGGAACAAAGACTCTACAAAGGGAGTCTTATGGATTTTTGAACTACAGACAATGAGCCCCAATGGACTTAATGAACAATCTCTCTTAAATGTTTTTTATGATATTTTTGTGATAGCTTGGGAACTGAGGATCTACTAGTGTTCCCAATCAAAAAAATGTATAATCTTAAAATAAGGCCACAAGGGAAAAAAAATTAGAGGGTATGAAAATGTACTGTTAGGAAAATTTACGTCTGGAATACGTACACAAAACTACCGCACAGTCTGAGTGCAGGCTGACCAAACAGAGCAAAGAGGGCGAACTAACCCTGCGCACTGATCTACAACTAGACCTACCAAGGCAGAAAACCCCTTGAAGGTAGGGAGTCTCTGCCACATGAAACTCCTACTCTACCCTGCAAGGCCCTGGGAGGGAAAGGGAACCCACATAGTCTGTCAGCTGCAGTGAGGTGGTACAGACAGAAAAACTGCAGGTGGGCATGGACAGTATTCAGAAAAAGGGAAAAAACAGACTAGCACAAATTTTGAAACAAGGGGGTTCAAGACAGCATAGAAACCAAGCATACACAAGGAAAGAATAAAGATGTTCAGACATGAACATAGAAGGGTAAGCAAAACCGCCGGGTCACACCAGAGGGTGTTCAAGGTCAAACATAGACAAGAAAGAGTAACCTAACTGTGAAACAATACCAAGTGAAGCAAATAAGCTACAGGAGACCAGGAATCCAGCTAGGCTGTAAGTTCCAGAAGGACAAAAAACTGGCAAGGTGGAAGGTCCAGATTCAATTTATGCAGCTGAGATACGCCCCCAGAATCCCATAGGAGCAGGAACCCAGGCTGATTCAGAAGGCAGACAGCTTAATTTCGAGTAATTTTCGGGTTAACCGCTGCGAACCGGGGGCGGAGCCATCGCGGAGACGCGCCAGAAAATCGGGGAGGATCGCGCATTGGAGGGTAGAAGGACCAGCGACGAGGTGTCCCTTCCAGCGGATCGGACACCTCACACACATAAATATACGTATGCCTTCGATCTGTGGAACTTGTACATTATGTTTTTTCCGGAAAGAATGTTAATCTTTTTAAGAGTCCCTTCAGTACCCATGAGTAAAATATTAGAAATCGATTCAAAATGTAAACCATAAAAGAATCATACTTGTGCATGTCACTTTTTGAGCCAAAATTAATGTTTGGAGATGACTTCTATATATTTTTGTGGCTAGACACAGTTTACAGAAGGACACTATACTGTTTTCTTTTGTCCTTCTTTGTAACAATCCACGCAGGTGCACGAACCTTAGCTAGAGCAATAAAGCACTGATAAGCAATTAAATAGCCTGGACAACATGGCGCTGCGTCATGCACTCCGGGATGAGTTTGTACCCCCGGTACGCACCTCAGATGGGAGTTATGTGCGTTCCATAGATGGACTGCATAACTTCTAATGGGAGGGCCATAGTCATCAGTCATGCCATGCTATAGATTATCACTTCAGGCACGATGTCCCCTCTTCGGGGTCGGGAAACTCCAGTGATGCGCAATCAATTGGTGGCACACCTTCCAAATGCCGCTCCACGGAGAGTGGGGACAATTCCCGTGGTGTCCTGAAAGGAGTGATAAAACCACCAATAAGCCATAACCATCCTATGGCAGATTGTAGGTGGGGCTATTATATATAAGGAGATATATCCACATACGAGCTGTCTCACTGCCAGGTATACTACTCACAAACTAAGTATCTAATTGTCTGCGGGAAGAACCATGAAGCCTGTGTGTAACCTTAGCGCAGGATACCAAGGTCCCCAAAGATAGTTCTTGTCACTCTTCCACCTTGGAGTTTTGCTGGTCCTCACTAGTCCCTGATGCTTCTCCCAAAAGGTGATGAAAATGTGTCAGGGAAGGGTAGGAGGGGAGCACTTTTATGGACTATCCATATAGGGCAATACAGTTCACTTGTCTGGGATGACATGAGTCAGGACGGGAGCAACGGGGATGTAGGATATAATTAATATTTATATATATATATTATATATATATATATATATATATTATATAGATTATGGTGCATTTCTTTGTGTTGAAAATGATCCTTTCTTATTGATTGGTGTACTATAGGTGTCAATTTTGTTCAGGTTCCCCTTTCCTTTCTTTTCTTCCTGTTTCAATATATTATTATAAATATCCTATAAAATACCCTGCTCTCAGCTGAATGTATGTGTGTAGGTTTTCGTGAGTAGCCAAAACTGTTGTGAACTATGGCAAAATGAAAGACTAACACAACAAAAACCTGAAGCTATCAAACTGTTCAGTTTTGCATAAACACTCATCTGGACAATGGTCTTCTACTAGGTGAGCACCATAGAGCATTGTTCACACTGTTGCTATCATACCATACTTGAATCTTGCTGTTATTTTTGTTCCATATCTGTGCTCTGGTGTCCTTTGGGTCACTGCACCCACCATCTTGGAGTTCAATGACCCCCACAGAAAATGCTCAATTTGCAAAATAGTGCTCAAAGAGTCAAGGCCAAGAGTCACAGTACTCCACACTTTATACATACTTTGCCCCACACAGAAACAAAAGTCAAAGTGCTACCACCAGATAGCCAATGTCACAGTACACCCATACAGTAAACCAATAGTTACAGTGCGACAAAAGACATTTTCATAGTTTACCCACATAGTAGACAATTGTCACGGGCACAAACAGTAGCCAAGAGTCACAGTGCCCAACATAGTAGCCAAAGGCCAATATCCCCTTCACACTAGCCAACAGTCACAGTGCCCTCCACATTAGCCAACAATGATCTTGTTATGATCAAGATAAACACTGCTACAAATTATACGAGAGTAAAAGATTATAATAAATGCTAGATAAGGTGATATCTTACCATATCAAACTTTTAGGTGGAAATTCCCCAAGCAGAAACCATGGTGACATTAGAAGCTGTGACATGTATATAAATGGCTCTGCTCTCAGCACTAGGGTTTTCCCACCAGTATAGTGCAGGTGTGACAAAGGAACAGATCTTTACTACTCATCTTCTCACCTCATAGTCATGGGACACTGAAACAGTATGTGAATTGTGAAACAGAGGATGATTTATGGACTATTTATTAACCTCCAATAATTTACATTGGAAAAAGGATATGAACAGCTGTAATAGGAGCAATATTTTCTCCTGTGTAAGTACTTTTTGTAGTAAAAAGAACAAAATATTATTTTAATCATAGATTTACCCTAATTCCTTTTAATTAGTGCATTCACATCCTAAAATGTTTTTTTTTTTCTATACAAGTTCAGAGTTAATTAAATGGAAGTATACAGGTTAAATAAGAAAGCATAAAAAACAAACTATGATATTACTTTCAATTGTAGAGGTTTGGGACAGCTGGATACTCAGTGCTGTGCTTGGTATAAAAAAATCAAGACACAAATAGTGGATTTTACTGAAAAAAAGAAGACCCCAATGTCATTCTAGTTTTTAAAACAGCTTCCAACGCAATCCAGTAGTGAGAATTGCCAAACCTATCAGGGATATATAATATTTTGTACAGGACTGAAAAGGTTGTCCCACAGCTTCATAAAAATACGAAATAGTGTGTGGAGTATTATAGTAACTTTGAATATAGTGCTGTCTAGGACGGGGGAACCTCTCTTTCTCCCATACAAAAGCATTCCATGAAAAATGTCCAATAAATGACATGGCACATATAGTTAGGCCAAAAATAGGTTTCTTTACTTCAAACATTCAAACACATAAATCAAAGTGTTTTTTCTGTTCATAGTAGAAGACATCATTGGTAAATACAATTTCTCAAATTCAGCTTGTCACAATATAACTAGGATCCGAGGAGTCCTATTCCATATTCACGTGATCTTATACATCATAATTCATCGATCTGGATAATTCAATAAATTTAGACTCACGATTTTAGTTGGATCCCAGGGCAGAGACACTAACTCCTTAAGTTTGTCCAACAGCTTACCTATCTAGAGTGATAGGGATGCTTATCACTTCTCCATTCACTTATAGAATATTGCAGTTCTAGTAAAGCTACTGAAGAAAGGTTGTGAAATTATTAGTTAAAGCACAGCATGTCGGCTATGCTAAGGTCACATACATTATAAATCATCTTCATCTTTCTCTCTCTCTCTCTTTTATATCTATCTGCAGTATCCTGTTTTGCGGTTTTACATATAATGACTGGATGATATATTCTCTTTCTTTAGATTTCACTTCCTAAAGCTTGTGGCATAGTAGTTCTCCTCTTTCCTGTAACACACACAGCTGAAATACTGGGAGCATGCAGACTTCACTCTTCTGGAGATAATTCCATGTGTTTTAAAGATGGAGATGTAATTTTGGGTGGGACTTTAACATTTTCACATGGATATGACAGTTCATCCATTTCAAACTTTATTAATGATCCCCCTGGAGATAAAAAATGTTCAAATGTAAGTGAAAATATTCAGTTTTCTTAGTATTGCAGCTGTATCTTGCTCTCAATTTTTTAAAGGAACCTGGCCAAGGAAGCAGGACCAAGATACACAGTAGGGATAAGTATGTTTTTTTTTTTTCTCCGAACAGTATACTTACTCTTTGTACTTAAAGGGAACCAGTCAGTAGGTTGGGTCATTAAACCAATAGATGCCTCATGCTGCAGGTGTTTATGAATGCAAACTTTTACTTTACCTGTGCCACATACTAGAGATTCTGGGGGAAAAGCAGAGGAGATCTAGCTTCTCCCTCCCAATATGCACAATGTGCATAGTATAATACAAAGTCATATACCTAGTGAAGTATCCACTACCACAAAAGTGCTCTATAGAATATGAGTACTTTTTATCTTATTAAAAATAAATAACAACACAAATATCGATTACTTTGTACCAATGCAAATTTTCTAGACAAAACAAAAAGAATAAAAGACAAAAATCCAATTGTGCATAAAAGGGTGCACTTACAATAATTGCCCATGAGATGGTAGTATATGAGAATCGCACAATAATTATAAGGTACATGCCAAGCCGACAGACAAACAATTGCACAATAACAAGTATGATATGAAAACAGCAGAGTGAGCCTGAACGACATCAGAAAATGTGTAGAGAAAAGCAGGGGAATGGCATTGGTTCACATTCAGTGGAATTATATTGTATATTCACATATTCTTGCATGTCAGTCAGTACAGATCATCATGCAGAAGCATGAGCACAGGCATCAAAAAAGGGAAGGGGTGAAAAAATATACAAAATAAAGAAAAGATTTCTTCTCCCATACAGCACTGGTCCCACACTGACCATACCTGACTATTGGCAAGTGAGTTTATACAGTGATGTTCGAACTAATTTCTGTACATGTGACCACTGAGGTGATGATTGAATGAAGCAGTCACAGGATCTCAGAGGTATGTACTATATTTCGCACATACCCACCTGGACCTACAAACCATATGCCAAAGAACTTGTACTTATGGTACACCAGTTGGTTTCTTGTACAGGAATGTGACCTACAAACACTTGTGTAAGAGATGGAAGCTGCATGGAAGCTTCTGTTATTTAATGAAACCTTTATATGTTTTATCATATGTATGGGAAAACCTTTAAAAAAAAAACTTTATGAAGTTAAAATGTAAATATATATAAAACTGGTTTATTTGATATTTCAGTGTATTGTGCAGTATTTTCTACCTATCATTCCCACATGTAATGGAGCATTAGGATGTAGGTCCAAGGGATTTCCTTGATCCTCATAACATGGAATCTCGTTAGGACATTTTTTTGCTGTGATCTGTGGGGGTCTTCATTTCTTTCACATGTTTGAGATACAGATTTAGAAGTTAAATTACAAGCTCAGATGATTTAGTGTACCTTGGCATTATTTATTAAAAAAAGTAGGTCAAATTGCAAAAGCCAGGGAAGACATTCATAGGCTTGAAGAACCATTCTATCCAACATTATTCATTTCTGTAGACATTCTGTATCATTTCTTGTGTTGGTCCTGGCTGAACTTTGGCCAATTTTTGGCTGTGGAAATCTTCTACATATCAAAATACATATGCAAGGACTTTCATCTTCCAGCTAAACTTCAGTACTTGTTACTGTATAAAATGTTACAGTGTCCTTCAGTGCAGCACAGTCGGCGAGGCGAGCGTCATATTTTATATAATGCAAGGACCCGGCCAACTGCCAGGTGGGTATTTCATGAGACGAGGCCAAAAAGTAGGTACAATCATATAGACTACACATATTCATGTGCAAGAGCCTTATGTGAGATGTTTCTGCTGAAAGGGGAGATCTACTCTTGGGATGTTATTGCTGCAGACATAGAAAGAGTTGACTGCAATACAGCATTGATCCCAGAATCATAATATCCTATACAACAGTTTACCAACAGGTATAATGTGATGACCTTGCACGTTCCAGCATCAAAGCTGGGAGATCAAAGAGGTTATTATGCTTTTTATTTTACTGAATAAAACAAGAACTTGTGGGAGGGGGGCCTTGGGACTATAGGAAACTCTGGGGGAACAACTTTAATCGGTACTAAGGTGAGGGTGGGGACTACACCCACTTAAGGAATGAGGTGTGTAAGGAAATAGGCAAAAGATGGGGGAGGCTACAGAAAGGGGTACAAAGGTGGGGGAAGAAGAAACAGGGCAGGAGAATTGGGGGCCTTGATTGCATGGCCATTGAAAGGGGAGCAAAGTTTGGGGGCTGGCAGAATGAGTGGCATGAGTTGGACCTATAGGAAGGGGAGATTTCAACAGATAGGGACACACCTAAGGGGATTCCAGAAAGAGCTTATTACAGGTTGGAGAGTACTATAAGTCAAAGCTAGAAAAGGGGTTATTTTACTATGTGGGACCAAAATAGGGAATAATTTGCAGGAACACTTCAGGCTGAGGTAGTGGCACTAAATAAATTTTAATGGGTGGATAATTGCAAACATGTGGTGACTGTTATTTTGCACACCAAAACTGACAGTAGCAGATAATATGAATTCTAATTATGGCCCTGCCTCAGACATGCCAACTACCTTACCTTTCACTCTGAAAGAGTTTAAGTTTAGCTTCAATTTGGCTGGAAATGGCCTATGACAGAGATGAGCGAACCATACTCGTCCGAGCTTGATGCTCGTTCGAGCCTTAGGTACTCGAAAATGCTCGTTGCTCGGAACGAATACTTCGCCCGCTCGAGAAAATGGCAACTCCCGCCGTTTTGCTTTTTGGCGGCCAGAACAGAGCAAATCACAAGCCAAGAGACTCGCACTCACCCAGCATGGACGTGGTACCCTTACACGTCGATAGCAGTGGTTGGTGGCCAGATCAGGTGACCCTGGGAATAGACTAGCCCCTGCCCGCGCTGCTGGATCATTCTCTGTCTGGATGCGCTAGGGAGAGAGCTGCGCTGGTCAGGGAAAGCGTTAGGGTGTTCTATTAGAATAGTGTTAGGCAGGAGTGATTCTACAAGAACCCAACAGCCTCTTAGGGCTACAAACGTTATACTTTTTTTTTTTTATTTGCTTGTGTGGCTTGCTGGCACTAGTATGAGCTAGTACCATACGTGAGGAATTGCAGGGGGACTTGCGACTGTTGTGGTTTAGCTCTTAGTGACACCATATCCACCTCAACACACGAAGTGGACAATTTATTAGGGGTTTGAATAGAATTAGGCAGAGTCTGCTGATTTTTTTTTTTTTTAGTGTATTCATTTATAGCTCAAACTCATCTTGCAAGCAGTGTGCTCTCATTGTAGGCTACAAATAGCCATAGGAGAAACCCCAACGGCTTACTAGGCCTACAATAGCGTATATTTTCCTTTTTTTATTGTTGTGCTGGGTTGCTGACACTAGTAGTGCAGCTAGTACCATACTGTGAGGAATTTGCTGGGAGACCTGCGACGTTGTGTTTAGCTTTAGGACACGCATATCCACCTCAAACACCGAAGTGGACAATATTAGGGGTTTGAGTAGAATTAGGCAGAGTCTGCTGATTTTTTTTTTTTTTACCTTATTTCATTTTATAGCCCAAATCTCTTGCAAAGCACAAAATCCAGTTGTGTGCTGTCAGTGTAGGTTAGGAAACTAGCCATGCATAGTATAGCATCGTTTTGTTAAAAAAATAAAAAACTAAAAAAAAAAAAACACAATTTTTTTTTTTTTCAAGTTTACACTTTAATCTGGAAAATGTTTAACCCGAGGGCTAGGGTAGAGGAAGAGGCGTGGACTGGGCGTCCAAACTAATGCAGGGGTCAGAGGCCATGGTCCTGGCGGGTTGAGACACACCTGCTGATGGGGGAGCGGGGAACGCCGCAGAGGTACACTCCCTAGGTTCATCAGTCTCAAGTTACTGGGACTCGTGGTTAGAGCACTGGAGCGCAGAACAGTGCAAAGAGGTGATGTCGTGGATTGTGGACAATGCTTCTAGCCATTATCCCACGTCAGTATTCACGCAGTCCACCCATGTCACCGAAATCGGCACTCCTCCAGCCCTCCACCTCAGCCTCCTTCCTCCAGTCTGCCCCCTCCCACCAAAATTTGGCATTTGAAACGGCATACTCTGAGGAACTGTTTTCTGGACCTTCCACAGTCACAAACCACTTGTCCTGCTGCTGCCTGAGCTATTTCGATGCCAGTTTTCCACCAGTCGCAGTCTGTGGTGATGTGACATTGTGACGTAGTGGAAGAAGTTGTGTAAAGAGGTGTCGGACGATGAGGAGACACGGTTGTCAGACAGTGGTTAGTGTTGTCAGGGCAGGAAGTCGAGGGGGGAGCAGACTGAGGGATTGGAGGATGATGAGGTGACAGACCAAGCTGTGGTTGATAGGCCGGTGAACACAGTGCTTCTGAGACGGAGGCGAGTCCTATAGCAGAACAGGTTGGGAAGAGGCAGTGGTGGGGCCAGAGGAGAGGAAGGGCCAGAGCTGGGCATCAGCGCCAAATGTTGCCCGTGTCAAGCTCCCGTGGCGAGGGCTAGATTTCAGAAGTTGGAGGTTCTTAAAGAAACACCGGATGACCGACGGACTGTGGTGTGCAACCTTTCAAACCAGGATCCGCAGGGGTTCCACCACTACTAGCTTAACTACCACCAGTATGCACAGGCATCTGAATGCTAAACACCCCACTCAATGGCACCAAGCCCGTTCACCTCCGGCAGGGCACACCACTGCTCCTTCCCCTGTGTCATTGCTAGTCAGCCCACTGCCCAGGACCCAGCCCAAACACTCCCGTGCGAAAACCCCATCTTCGCCTCCACGATCCTCCACAGACTCCACCAGCGTTCAGCTCTCCATACCCCAGACGCTGGAGCGCAAAAGGAGGTATGCGCACACCCACACGTCCAAGCCCTCAACGTCACATCTCCAAGTTGCTTAGACGAGGCCTTTCGAAACTCATGGCGGCGCCGCCCCGGTATTCGGTCCCAGCCGCCACTACTTTTCCGATGTGCCTCCCAGCCTGCACAAGCACGTGTCAGAGAACATCCTCCGTGCCTGACCAACGCCGTTTCTGACAAGGTCCACCTGACCACGGACACGTGACGACTGCTGCCGGGCAGGGGCACTATATATCGCTGACGCACATTGGGTTAACTTGGTGGAGGCTGGGACCGAGTCTGACCCTGGGGCTGGTCATATACTGCCGACGTCGAGGATTGCGGGGCCTACCTCGGTCCAGGTCTCAAAGGCCTACTAGCTCCTCCTCCTCCCACCCCTCCTCCACCTCCTCCGATGAATACCATCCGTGGGCATGGCGCCATCAGTCGGTAGCTTAGGCACAGCAGCAGTGCCATCGCTAAGCGACAGCAGGCGGTGCTCAAAATGCTGAGCCTAGGCGTAAAAGGCCACCACGCCAAGAGTTATTACAGGGCATCACGGCGCAGACTGATCTGTGGCTGGCACCGCTGAACCTGAAGCCAGGCATCGTTGTGTGTGACAACGGCCTAACTGGTGGAGCTCTGCAAACTGGCAGACTGACAATGTGCCATGCCTGGCCATTGTGTTAAATTCTCATAGTTCAGCGTTTCCTCAAGACATACCCCAATCTGTCTGATTTGCTCACGAGGTGAGCCGCATCTGTGCGCATTTCAGGAAGTCCAGCACAGATGCTGCCACTCTCAGGGCAGCGCAGGCCGCCTCCAACTGCCCGCTCACCGACTGTTGTGCGACGTGCCCAGCAGGTGGAATTCAACACTAACCATGTTATCCAGAGTTTACCAGCAGCCACAGAGCGATTGTAGACTGCCAGATGTCAACTTCCACCAGAACTGGTAGTCAGGTCAGTCAGCTTCCTAAGTCTACAATGAGGAGTGTACGTGGATGTCTGATATCTGTCAGGTGTGAGTAACTTTGAGGAGTCAACACAGATGGTCAGTGGTGATGCCGACATATCAGCCTCAACCATCCGCTGCTTGCCTGTGAAAAAAACTCTGGTCAGCATGAAGTCGGAAGCTTTGCGCTCGTCACAAGAGATGGGGGAAGAAGATTCCCTTGTGATAGCCAAAGCACCTTAGGTCTGGTTCTCAGCGCATATCGGAGGGGTGGAGGAGGATGAGGAGGAAAGGAGGAGGAATGTTGGAGAGACAGAAGAGGGGACAATTGTTCAGTCCTTCACTGTTACAGGTTGTGGAGGGCAGAAAGAAGAGGCGTTGGAGGAGTTGGAGGGGAGGAAATGGACAGTCAGGCCAGTGAGGGAGGGAATTCTTGCGCGTTGGGACTCTGGCGCATATGGCAGATTTCATGTAAGCTGCCTATCCCGTGACCTCGCGTTCAAAGAATTATTCCAGCACCGATTATGGGTATTCACTCTCCTGGACCCACGGTCAAGCAAAAATCTTTCCACTCTCATCCCTGGAGAGGAAAGGAGTGGAGAATGCAGAATACCAGCAGGCCCTGGTGCACAAGTGAAACAGTATTTCCTTCTGACAGACGCTAGCAGCAGAGGGCGTACTTCTGCGGGACAAGTAGCGAGGGAGAGTAGGCGACCAGGCAGCTGGTCCAGACTGGCAGGGGACGCTTACAAGGCCTTTGCCAGTTTTATGTCACCCAGCAAGACACTGTCACTGTCCCCAGTCTCAGCAGAGTAGGGCTGATCTTACAGAAAGATGGTGAGGGAGTACGTAGCTGACCATACCATCGTCCTAAATGATCAAACAGCTCCTACAACTACGGGTTCAAAGCTGACATGTGGCACGAACTGCGCGGTACGCCTTGGAGGTTCTTGCCTGCCCTGCCGTAGCGTGTTGTCCGAGGGTTTTCAGTGCAGTGGTGGCATCATCACGATAAGCGTACACGCCTGTCGACTGACAGCGCTGACAGGCTGACGATTATCAAGATGAATAAAGCCTGGATTTCTCCGCATTTCCATCTCCACCAGGTGAAAGAAGCTGAACTGAATAATGTATGCACCTCCTCCTCATTGTCCTCCTTTTCCTCTCTTTGTACACTAAAGCAGAGGAAACTGGCTATTTTTTGCCAGGGCCAACTGGCTCTGGCTATAGTACTATATGAGTATTTAATTTTTCTGGAGGGCCACTACCCTGTCCTCTGTTTAAACAATTTTTGGGAGTGCCACATACAGTCACTCAATCTATGTAATTTTTTCTGGAGACCAGCTACCTGCTCCTCTGGTGTGAAAACTTTTTGGACGCCACCTACACGGCACTCATTTTTAATCTTTTTGGAGAACCAGCTACCTGCTCCTCTGCTGTGAAAACTTTTTGGACTGCACATACAGGCACTCAATCTATGTAATTTTTCTGGAGGACCAGCTACCTGCTCCTCTGGTTTGAAAACTTTTTTGGACTGCACATCAAGCACTCCAATCTATGTAATTTTTCTGGAGGACCAGCTACCTGCTCCTCTGGTTTGAAAACTTTTGGACTGCCACCATACAGGCACTATCCAAATTAAATTGTCTCCATAGCAGCCTCCACACGTCGTCTTTTTAGCTGCCTTCACACGTTGTCTCCATTTGCTACCTCCACACGTTCATCGCCATAGCTGCCTCCAAAAGTAGTCCATATAGCTGCCTCCATACATGGTCCCCTTATCAAACGAGCTGTGTCAGGCAGAATTTGGATTGTTTTATGGCTTCCATGTTAACTTTGTCGCCACCCTTCTGTGTAATCACAAAATTTCTTGCAAACTTTTATCATTTACCAATATTATTTCACGTCTTGCGCACTGTTTACATCCCCCATCACCGCCAGAACCCAAACTTATAAAAAACGCTACTACACTTGATCTTATACAAAAGGTTCTTAGAAGTGCTGTTTGGGGAGTAGCTAGAGACAGGGGGTCTGGATTGGCGAAAGCTAGTCTGGCAGCGGAGCGCCAGCTCCATCCCAAGATCCAACTATAACATGTTTTAACTGCAGCACCTTTAATTACTACTAGTTCACTGCCTCCATAACATGGTCCCTTATCAACGAGCTGTGTCAGGCAGAATTTGGGTTGTTTTCATGGTTTCCACAAACAAACTTGTTAACTTTGTCGCCACCCTGCTGTGTAATCACACAAAAATACTGGCAAACTTTATCATTACCAATATTATTTCAGCGCTTCTTGCGCATCTGTTACATTCCCCTCACCGCCAGAACCCAAACTTATAAGAACGACTACACATTGATCTTACAAAAGGTTTAGAAGTGCTGTTTGGGGAGTAGCCTAGAGACAGGGGCTGGATTGGCGAAAGCTCGCGCCTGGCCAGCGGAGCGCCAGCTCCATCCCAAGATCCAACTAACATAGTTTTAACTGCAGCACACTTTAATACTAAAATTTCACTGCATCCATACATGGTCCCCTTATCAAACGAGCTGTGTCAGGCGAATTTGGGTTGTTTTCATGGCTCCTCATCAAACTTGTTACTTTGTCGCCACCCCTGCTGTGTAACCACAAATATACATGGAAACTTTTATCATTTACCGATATTATTTGAGCCTTCTGCTCACCTCCTTGGTTCTCTCTGCCACCCATTGGTTTTAAGCCTGAGTCCATTTGGGGGATGTTGCCAAGACACTTCTAGCCTGCCGCTGCTGCCGCTGCTCTGCATAGCCCCATAGTGTCAGGGTCAATTATTGGATGTTATAGATGCTATCTAGCCTCATTCGGTCACTCGTCATTGCCATGCTGTTGCCCATACTTTTGGATAATGGTGCGATTAAGCAGCCTCAGAGGCATCCATGGACAGCTGCCCCTGCCGGTTTCCTGTCCATTTCCGTGGTGTTTCCATCCTTTCGAGGTTCCCAGGTGCTTGGCCAGCTTCCCTGTGCAGATCTTGGTCCCCTTGAAAAATGTCGAGTCTCCCATTGACATTCAATGGGGCTCGTTTTCGAGACGAGCACTCGAGCATCGGGAAAAGTTGTCTGGAATAACGAGTACCCGAGCATTTTAGTGCTCGTATCTATACTTATGACCCTTACCCGATTCATGGACAGAAATAATGGCTTTGGTGGTGAAATATCAATAATAGCCCCAATAAGGGAATGGTGTAATACTGGCAGCACAGTCACTGCACTACAAGGTTTGGTGCCGTGTACAGTGATCAAAGGTGTCAAGTCCCTTTGTGGGACAAATGAAATGTAAAAAATATACCGGATGATAAAAAAGGAACATGATAAGCTTTAACGAGAAAAAGTAATAACACATACAATAATTGTTAGAGAAAAATGCACTACACAAATACATATACAGCTCACATAGCATCATCAATGACAACATAAAACTTACTTTTTAAAACAATATGCAACATAGTTTTTTTTTACTTTTTAAAAAAGTTTTTTGTGCAAGTTTGAAAAAGCAAAAATATATATGTAAATCGTGTATACATAACATGGTTGTGGCTTTTACTCTTCATTAATTTTGGGTTGTACAGAATGAGGAAGGCTCGGCACCTAATTCTATAAATACACTCAGATGCAATATTATGTGATTGGAGATCCATGAATCTGCTAACATTTCTCTACCAATAACACTAGAATTAGGAATTGATTTTGTGGTGTTTTGGAGGAATGGGTTGCAAATTTTATTGACTACCAAGAGCACCAAAATACCTTATCCCAGCCCTAGTGACATTTCTTTATACTGCTTCGTTATTGCTCATTGTGCTGCCTAGTTTGCGGTTCCGACTTGACTGATGATAAAATATTAAAAATAAACTTTATTTTCTCTCAACTGTAACCACTTTTTTGCAGAATATATGTAAAATACTTACGGCATTACCTTGCATTTGATTTTGCTATTAAGGAGATAAACAACAATCCAAATATATTACCAAACATCACCCTGGGATATGACGTATATGACACCTGCAACTTCATGGACCAAGCAATGCAAGCCACAATGAGAGCTCTGTCCGGGGGTATAAAGCACTACTGGAACTACAGGTGTGGGAACAGGGGCAAAGTCATAGCATTTATTGGACATCTGTGGTCTATTGCACAGATACTTGATGTATATGGTTACCCACAGGTAAGATGTTTATCCTACTAAATTACTTTATAATTAAGTACCGTAATAGTGATTCGACCCAAACCCACAATGTTTAGGTCCATCCCAAGATAATTCCGGGATTGGGTGCAAGCATCACTGGACTAGGCCTCAAGTCCTCCAATAATAAGTATAAGAAAATGAGCAGCACTCCAATTGTAATGGTATACCAAGATATGGGGCACATTTGCTTTTGGTCCGTCGGAAGCATTTCCGTTGGTTTTTCAGGTTTTTTTTCATATCTGCCCTGAATTGCCCTGGGTTTTTGGCGCACAGGATTGGATTGTGGCGCATCGGCGTCGGCTTGCATGTGACACAAATCGGGGGGTGTGGACGTCGGACAACCCGTCTGAATTGGACAAACCGCAGAATTTAAAAACCAAATTGTGTCGCGAGATCAGCACTTGCATGCATCAGGAAGAAGAAGGTGGGAAGTGACACATGCAGGAAATTGGACGCACGATCTTAGTGATCTTAAACAAAACAATGACATGACCTACAACGATCCACCCACCATATTTACATATAAATTATAAAATACATTTAAAACATCTCCATTCTCCTATATATAATATGTATCCATCTAGACATCAATGTGTGTACATATATTATATCATGTAAATTATAAAGTGCATAAATACATATAACCAAATACTTTTAATTCTGAAGTACACATTGTGAAGATAAAGAGCAAAGTACTTGTGTGCCAATAAAATATCCACAGCATGTGGTCCCCATACACGTCCCTATGTGTTAAAGACCATTTGATCCTCTGTACTATGGTCATAACGTATATAAACAGCAAGACTTGTTTAGAACTCACACATGGAATGCACGCCATGTACGGATTATCACACATGCGCAGCATTAGTTGGCTGTCAAATCTAGCGTCATAGCAACCTATGTTTACTGCTGTGTAAATGAACGGAGACTCCCTATAGTGATCAGGAAGAAAAAGGTAAGTATGAATGTCAGTATTGTAAAGAAATGGCCAAAAAATAATAATTAATAGTGAAATGGACTGTACTGACAACTAAATGGTCAATTCTTTTATTACATTATGAACAGAACCTCAAAATTATCACAGGTCATATGTCTGTGCCAAACATGAGTTGTGATAAGGGTTATAGAGAATAGTTAACCCCTCCCAGGGAAACTTCACCTCAAGAGGTGACTCATTGTAGTCTTTAACTAGAGGTTTGTATATCATTAACCCCCACTGGTAAAGCACCACTTCCAAATAAACTTTATTATGGTACAGACCAGAGAAATAAAGAGAGTAAGAAAGGGTAGAGGTTTGTCTCCAAAAACAGATATAGAAAAATATTTCTTTTTGTTGCTGGGAGACGCCCAAGGTCGGCTTTTTTTTTGTCTCAATGGGGCTTATTTACTAAGGGTCTGCACTACTGTCGGATATTCAGACGATTTCCGTTTGGGCCTCATTTAGCCGGTGTTTTTTGCACATGCGATCAGATTCTGGCGCATCGGCGGGGAGGGCCGTCGGATGATCCAACTGATTCGGACTAAGCGTGGGATTTAACATTTAAATTATATCGCAAGCCATGCACTTATATGCATCGGGAAGAAGATGGTGCACTCCGGTGGACCTGAGCAGGGAGCTACACATGTATGATATCCAGCGCACGCTTGTAGTGAATCGCAGCACAATCCATGATCGTTGGACATTCTGGATCGGGGGCCCCGACATGGACAGGTAAGTAAATGTGCCCCAATGTAAAAATCCATTGCAATTCTGTCTTTTTCAAAACTCTCTCTCTGTTGCCACCACGACCAAATGGTGGAACATGATCAATTAAACGAAACCTCAAATGTTTCTCCAAGTGAAATGTTTTGGAACTGGAAGATTTTTATGCATTTGGTTATATGTGATTATGCACTTTCTTATATAATATATGTACATGCATTGATGTCTAGATGGATACACATTATATATAAGAAAATTGAGATGTCTTAAATGTACAGGTATATGTTACAGTGGCTACCCATATTATGAAAATGCATTTGCATTTAGCATGGGCTGGGATGGGCTCCATAACTGTCCATAAGTGATATGTTGTTCATCCGAACACATGGGATTTTAATATGCTTTGTCTAAAAGTGGAGAAAACTCTTAGTTGATTGCTTAGTTGAAAGCTACCCACTAAAGAGCCAGAGAACCTATCCAGTCTTTAAAGTGGGGTCATCCACAGATTTCATTAGTTATTCAAGATAATCCTAGGAGGAAGTGAGAGACATTGATGCACTGATAAACCAGGCAAAACCTGGCATGTAAGCCCCCTGTGTGCATGTTAGTTTCTGGATTTCATCACAGGGATCACTGGTTCTTTCAACTCTTAAATGGTTCCCTATGTAATTACATTGAGAAACATTTTTAAGGGGTCAGCCACCCAGCTTCTCTCCACATTTAATGTGATTTTTTTGGGATTAAAGGGGGTATGGTCACCATTTAAGGGGCAGGAATAATGAGATACTAGCTTTCAGCAGGGAGTTGACTCTCATCAATAAGTTAAACAATATTTTGACATGTTTGATCATCAGCAAAATTCTTCAAAAGATTAGGCTTTGGTACAAATCTATTTAGTCAAAACCAATTTCCCTTAAACTGGTGTAAAAGATGTTGGTATATAACTACCTTCATTCCTCTGAAACACAGATTTTTCATGAAAAGCTCCTCCAGCTCCGTTACCGTTTTACACTTTTTTAAATTACCCTCATCCACCCACGCTAATCTCTGGGATGAAAGACAACAGCATATTACAAGGTTCAACTGCAGAAAAAGCAGAAAAGATTTTGATTGGATTCAATTCCTCAAAAATGAGTTGTACCAAGTATACCAACCAAAAGATAGTTTCACTTATCTTTTTTTTTGTATAAATTGTTTTTATTGAACATTTTCAAATTTGGATACATACATTTGTAAATATACAAAATATCAGCATAGTAAGTACAGAAAAAGGGTTCTATTGTTGTTATTTCTTCGCATTTCTCTTCTTCCCTATGCATGCCAATAGCTCCAAATGGGAGGGGAAGGTCCTCTGTAGATTTCTATATCTTTAAATGCTGTTTTCTGCCCTCTTTTTGGATAGCAAGTATACTACACATTTGACAGTATCAGTAAAAGGTTAAAACAATAACAAACTTTTAACATAACATAACAGTTGGCTCACTGCACATTGGTTTATCAGGAGTACAGTATATCATATCTATACAAGGTTACCTTTTGTTTTCTTAGGTATGCTAGGAGAGAATTCAGGTATGTATGATTGCTCTCTCCAAATAGAGGAAGTCTCCGTCTTCTTAATTTTATTTTGTATTTATGTCTTTTCTTTTTCTGTTCTTGTGACTTGGCCCATGGTGACCAAATATCTACGATTGGTTGATGGCTAAGTAAACCTCTAGATAATGTCTTTTCGTAGTTATACGTGGTGTCTATGCAAGCAATTAGTTCCACTCTTGGAGGGCACTTATTAGATTTCAAGTGTCTTGCAATAATAAGTCTTGCAATAGCTAGGATTTTGCAAGTCAAAATTCTTTGTTTTGTGGGTAGGATATCCAATCCTATCCCTAGTAGTGCCAGGGCTGGATCGAATGGTAAAGTGTGGTTCAGCGTTTTTTGTATGAGTTCAAAGACTTCTGTCCAATATTTCTGTACTATGGGACAATGCCAGAATATGTGGATAATGGTCCCTCTCATGTCCCCACCATTGGGGGAGGTTTAATGTTTTCTAGAAGATGTTTTATCCTCAGATAAGTGAATATCGCTGCATTGGGTAGTTGATAGCGCTTTTGAAGTTCATGAAAGGATAAGATTTTGTTTTGTTCACATAACTGGCCTAGAGTTATCACCCCAGATGTTTTCCAATGTTGTAGTCTTGAATCTGTAAGTGCATATTCCACCGTCTCTAGTTTTATGTCTGACAGTTGGATTGGGTTTGATTGGATTTGGTTCGTTTGATGAGCGCTGGCCCAGACCTCTAGCAGGTTGCATGTAAATTGATTTAGCTTGAGGTAAGTTCCAAAAGGATGCTTCTAGCAGACTATGTTTGTGTTTGCTGCTAATGATTTTTCTATATGCATCCATGGTAATAGAGGATTGGAGTGGAGCCATTGTGTTGCTTGTTGTAATATGGAGGCCCTATAATAACCCTTAATGTCTGGAACACTCAGGCCCCCTATCGATTTGTGTTTAGATAGAATCTTGCTAGAGACACAAGGTTTACTGCCCTTCCAGACATAAGAGGACATAATACTTTGGGCTTTGGCAAAAAAACTATTTGGGAGAGCAATTGGTAGCGTGCGGAATAGGTACAAGAGTCTCGGGAGTAGTAGCATTTTGAATGCCGCTATTCTGCCCAGCCATGAGACTTCTTTATTAAGCATCGATTTGGATTCTTTATGAATTGCGGCTAATAGTGATTCATAGTTTTCTGCGTAAAGTTTGGATGATGGAAATGTCACCGGAATTCCTAGATATTGAATGGTACTATCTCTCCAGTTGAAGGGGTATTTGTGTTTTAGAAAGTGGAGGGAGTCACAGTGTATGAATAATGGTAGTGCCTGCGTTTTTGTTGTGTTGAGTTTATAATAGGAGATGTTCCCAAATTTGTGGATTAATGAGGTAACTGTTCCTAGGGATTCTTCAGGATTGGTTAGTGTAAGAATGATGTCGTCCGCATATAAGGATATGACATGTTTTCTACCTCCCACTAGGGCTCCTTGTATTTTGCTGGAATGCTGAATGAGGGTTGCCAACGGTTCCAACGATAGGTTAAAAATCAAGGTACCGTACCTGGTACCGTTGGTTATTGAAAAAGATTCCGACAAAGTGCCATTTGTATAAACCATGGCTGATGGGTCAGAGTATAAGTTTTTGATGGCGTCCAGGAAGGGGCCCCACATGCCCATTTTGTCGAGTACCGAGAAGGCGTATGTCCAGTGAATACGGTCAAACGCCTTCTCGGCATCCCGAGCTAGCAAGATAGCTGGGGTTTTTACTCTGTTTTACGAAGTGTAGTATGTTGATGACTTTTCTAGTATTATCTGACGCCTGTCTCTTTTTTACGAAGCCCATTTGGTTGTCGCTAATTAGGCTTGGAAGGCAGGTCATAAGGCGAGTTGCAAGAATTCTGGCATAAACTTTTGTGTCAATATTTAGTAAGAAGATCGGCCTGAATTTTTGAGGGCAATTGGGTGGCTTATCCGGCTTAGGTATGGTTTCTATTAACGCTTCCTGGTTTTCCCTAGGGAAGGTGCTAGTGTTAATCATGTGGTTAAAAGCCGTAGTCATGTGGTTAGTCAGTGTGTTGGCTTGAACTTTGTAGTATTCCCCAATGATCCCATCAGGACCTGGGGCTTTGTGAGGGGGCAGTTCCTTAAGTGCTTTGGACACCTATTCGGGGGAGAAAGTTTAATTTAAAGAATTTAGTTGGGAATCCGATAGAATATTTAGGTTAATCCCTTGCAAAAAATGTGTCTATTTCTTGTGTAGATGGTTGGTAGGTGAAGGGGTCGTGCTTGAGATTATAGAGGTTTTCATAGTATTCTTTGAACCTGTTGGCTATATCTTTTGGGGTTATCAATTTCCCTTTTTTGTCGGCTGTGTGTATGAAGGGAATTTTCGCTTTGAGGTGTTTGGCTTTGAAACGATTAGCTAGCAGCTTGCCTGCCTTATCTCCCTGAGCATAGTATTGTGCGCCTGTCTTCAGGAGTCTCTTTTCATATACATGTAACAGGAGTAGTCTCAACTGTTTTTTGCTTAGGGCTAGAACTAATTCTGGGGAGGGGGTATTTTTATTAATTGTTTCTAGCCTGTCTATTTCCTTTATTATAGTTTCCGATTCAGCTGTTCTTTGTATTCTGTCCTGAATCCCAAGTTAAATGAATGTGCCTCGCATATAAACATTATGTGCATTCCATAGTAAAACTGGATCAGGGACAGGAGATGGTGTATTGAATCTGAAGTACTCCTTCAGGTCTCTTTCAAATATAGGTCTGTACTTGGGATGTTGTAGTAAGTATTTGTTGCATCGCCATATGTATGTGGGAGTTTGGTCCAGTGTTTCGGAGATAGTTAATGTTATGGCCGCATGGTCCGACCATGTAATGGTACCTGTAGTAGTTTCTGTAGCTCTTGACAGTAAATGTATGCTTATAAAGTATAAATCTATTCTGGAATAAGAATTATGAACTGCAGAATGAAAGGTATAATCTTTTTCTGTGCTGTGTTGGGCCCTCCATATGTCATATAGTTCTGACTGTCCTAAATCTTGGCTCAGGCTTTGGGGTTTTCTTAGGGTTGCTGAATAGCAATCCATAGAGGGGTCAGGGGTGATGTTAAAATCTCCTCCCATGATAATTTTTACCTACAGCGTGTTTTTTTAAGATTCTTTGCATCTTGCGAAAGAAGTGAATCTGTCGCTTGTTCGGAGAGTATGTAGCAAGCAAGGTAAATGTTTCGTTATTGATGTGTGCAAACTATTAGGACATACCTTCCCATAGGATCTTTCAATACTTTATTTTCTTGGAATGCCAATGTGTTTTTAATCGCGATTGCGACCCCTCTATTCTTGTTGTGAAAGTGAGATTGGTATATGTGTGGGAAATTAGGGTTATGAAACCTATGTGCGTCTTCTAGTTTCAAGTGAGTCTCCTCACTTGTATATCGCATGATTGTTTCCTTGCATCTTTCCATGTTTGGGATCTTTTGAACGGATTGTTGAGACCCTTCACATTCATTGATAGTACCTTTATACCCATGGTTTTTCATATGTGTCTGCTACATCTAGGACCTTGTGAATGTCATGTGTTCTGCTGTTGAATATCGTGAGAAGCTTGTACCTTGAATTTCTAATAATTTTGTACATGTGGCTGAAGCCTGTTTTAACAAAACACAACAATAAACAAACATTTTGGGCTCCAAGGACTTTTGCCCATTTAGAACTCTTTCAGCATAAAGCTGCGTCAGTGGGGGTGAAAGTAACAGTTCGGAATTATAGTTACCAGTCCAGAGATGGTAAGTTCGGACTATTCAGGTGTGCACCGTACCAAGTGTTCAACTTTGCTTCTTTGTTTTGGACCCGATCTTGTGCCGTTCCTCTGTGATACTTGTAGGAGGGGTTCTTTCTTGAAAGGTTGAATCGGATATAGGTAAGCCCCATCTTTTCAATAGGGTTGCACCTTCCTCAGGTGATCTGACCACGGAGATGTTGACATTGCAAGAGATCAGAAGCTTTGTGGGGAATCCCCATTTGTATGGAATCTGGTTTTTCCTAAGAGTGGTTGTGATTGGTGTTAGCTGTCTCCGTATGCGAAGTGTTGCAGCCGAAAGATTTGTGTAGATCATCAGGTCCTGATATGGGTTTGGAAGAGTTCCT
Organism: Engystomops pustulosus; assembly: GCA_019512145.1. Classification (NCBI taxonomy): domain Eukaryota; kingdom Metazoa; phylum Chordata; class Amphibia; order Anura; family Leptodactylidae; genus Engystomops; species Engystomops pustulosus. Next base: position 34,810,257 of record CM033649.1, read on the forward strand.
ATTTTCCTGGTTTCAGGCATCAGACGATCTTTTGTCGTGAAGAAGTGAATTCGCGCCAGCACGTCTCGTGGAATTTCCTCGTTTAGGTTTCGGGCGTGGAAGTCTGTGTGTTCTGTCAATTCTCAGATCTTGATCTGTGCAATCTGGGAGAAGTAGTTTAATATGTAGGAAGTTAGTTCTGACTGTGTGATTACTTCTGGGATCCCCCGTAATTTCACGTTGTTCCGACGTGATCGGTACTCTATATCAGCCAGTTTAGCATGGATTTGTTGAACTTCCTCTTCTAGCTTATAGTGATCGTCTATCAGTTCGTTATGTGATTGCACCACTTCCCCCATTTTCTCTTCCACATGGTGGATTCTGTTACCAAGGGATTGGACCTCGTCTTTTATAGGTGCCAGCATTTTGTTTATGTCACCTTGGAAGGCCCGTCGCCATACACTGAGCATGTTTTTCATGCAGCACTCTGTGAGTGTTTTGTCAGATATTGGCAGCATCTCAAAGGCTCACATATACACACTCATGAAGAGCATAAACACATCACATGTACGCACTTATAGAGTATACATACATCACATATACACATACGGCATATACATCACATATACACTACCCTACTTATATACACTCAAACAATTATGTACCGGTATATATTTTGCATCAGACAGTTTTCTTATCCTAGTCAGAGGCCACAGATATGACTTTATAGGGCCCAGTAGCTGCAGACCAGATGGGGGGAAGTAGACTGCAGAAAGTAGAGATTAAAGATTCTTGATGTTCACTGTTATATAAATAATCATATTATGTTGTACAATGTGCTCCATCCACCATTCTTTAGTGTGGGAAGTTGGGTGCCGTTTCCCCTAACACTGCAGGCCCTATTGCAGCCACTATGCTGCTACCACTGATTTTAATTACGCCTTTATATTTCTACAGATAAGTTATGGTCCTGCAAATTTTAATAACAGAATTAACTTGCACCACACTGCACATGGGACAAATGTAGTGAATAAAGCTATTGCCAAGCTAATGAAGTACTTTGGTTGGACATGGATTGGAATAGTGAATGAAAATGCAGAAGAGTTCAGAAAATCCAGTGAAAATCTTCAGGAAGAAATTTTAAAAAGTGGGATCTGCATTGAGTTTGTCTTAGATTTACCTGAGACATTTTCACATAATGAATGGAAAGTCATATTTAAATCAAGATCTAAAGTAATTGTTTTTAATACTGCAGTGCACATACCTCGCTTATTACTAAAAAGCAGGGTGCAACATATCCAATTTTTTATTTTTACAACAAACCCCTTTTCTAGTGCTTATTTATTAAAGGAAATAAACAATGGTATTTACAATGAAGCCTTTTTCTTCAGTCCTCAGAAAGGCAACATTATTGGACTAAAGGAAGTACTACAAAAAGCAAGCCCTACAGAATACCCCAATAACAAGATCCTGCAAAACATCTGGTTCTCTAAATTTAAGTGTCTGCCACCTGATGGCATTTCGAGTTACAGATATTGGTGCAAAAAGAATCATTCACTAGCATCTCTTTCTAGCTTAGAATATGATGTTGACAACTTTCAGACAACTTACAGTGTTTACCTTGCAGTTTATGCTGTTGCTTATGCTGTGCACAATATGTATCTGGATGGTTATAAAAACAGAAAACACTCTCAATCATTTATTCAAAGACTTCATCCAAAACAGGTGAGCAAAATATGTAATATTTAGAACGTTAAAATATGTATGTAATAGGGACTCTGGACTCAGGAACGACAGATACAAGTGCAATCTAAAACCCCAATCTCCTAGGCCTTCCTTCTTACCTCTGCATGTCATAGGTAAAATAGGACAAACTCCAAGATTGTCTCTCCCTTCGCCAAAGTGCAGGCATGAAATAAGACAAACAAAAAAATAAAAACAATAATAGTGGTAAACCATCTGGGACACAACTGAGATAGCGTATAAGTTACAGAATCACATACACAAAAGGATAGTAAAGAACAAGAGGCAAATATCCAACATATCCAATATTCTGTTGCGGTGTAATTTGCTGGTCCTTCAAATCTGAAAAGTGATGTTTCTGGATAGTTTGTCCCTACATAAAAATCTGAAAGTTGCTGTCACATTACAGTTTGCAGTTACATCAATATCTGAAAAGCACTGTTGCTGTATAGTTTGTCGATCCATTAACATCTGAAAGTTGCTCTTGCTGTATAGTTTGCCATGTGCATCAAAATCTGAAAGTCTTGTTACTGTATAGCTTACAACTCCATCAATATCAAAAAGTCTCTGTTGCTGTATACTTTACTAGTCTATCAAATCTGAAAGGCACTGTTGCTGCATAGCTTACCGTTCTGTCAAGAATTAAAAACAAGGTTGCTGTATAGTTTGCCGGTCTATCAAAATCTGAAAGGTACTGTTGTAGTATCAATTTGCGCCATATTCTTGTGGGCTCTGTATTTACACCTTTCACTTTTTGTTCCACATGACCCCATACATTTATTCCTTCGGTTGGTAAGATCACAGGGATACCATATCCATATAGGTTCTATTGTGTTTCAATACATTAAAAAAAACCTTCTGTATACTAAAAATGTCTTTGTTTTGCAATCTTCTGCTAATAATTTTTTAAAACTTTGGTGTACAGAACTGTGTCAGGTGCTATTTTTATGCGGGATACACTGACATTTTTTCTTTGCTATCATTTTGTAGACTGTATGACCTTTTGGACACTTTTTAAAAAAAAATTTTTGTGTGTTACAAAATGGCGAATAAGTGCCTTTGGGCGCCATTTTCTGTTATGGAATTCAACGCAGGGAATAACCATTTTTGGCATGTGGCAATACCTAACATCATTTTTATTTTTTTATTTTTTGTTATATCAGTTCTAAGGAAAGGGGGTTTTTACATTTTTTTTTAACTTTTAACATTTTTTAAAATAGATTTTTCAGACCTCCTTGGGTACTTTAACCCTAGGTCGTCTGATTGATCCTACCTTAGACTGCCATACTGCAGTATGATCAGACAGTAGTGGTTCTCCTTAAGGAGACAATGCCAATTAAGGCCACCTTAAAGGCATGTGGAGACTTAAAGCCATAGATGCTCCACTAGGGAATTAAACTGGTTTGGCTTAATCCCACATCATGTTTTTAGACTTCTTGTAGGTCATACTTGATGTTAAGGGGGCTGCCTTTCAAGGTAGCAAAAGGAGGTAATGTTTTCCATTTAACACCTTGGAAAACGTATTTGCATTCTTCCCAGAATTCCCTAGTGGAGCATCTATGGCTTTAAGTCTCCACATGCCTTTAAGGTGGCCTTAATTTGCATTGTCTCCTTAAGGAGAACACCTACTGTCTGATCCTAGTCAATAGCCTCTCACATAGCCAAATCAGTTCCCTACACTGTACTGAGGAGACCCAACCAGGTCTAAACAGTGCTGTCTACAGTTGGGAGTCTGTTCCTTATGGAATAGATAGACTGGTTTGGCTTAATCCCACATCATGTTTTTAGATTTCTTGTAGGTCATATTTGATGTTAAGGGGGCTACCTTTCAAGGTAGCAAAAGGAGGTATTGTTTTCCATTTAACACCTTGGAAAACTTATTTGCATTCTTCCCATACTGCAGTATGGTAATTAATGTGGATTTTGCACATGATCTGTTACAATGTGCCCCTGGCACAGTGTATCAAATCTTCAGAAATGATACAGCTTTAGGTCTTATAAAGACCTTAATGAAACATGTAACAGAGAATGATGATGTAAGCCAAAAATGGTCGCTCTCACGAGCCCCGTGAGCTCTCACCATACTCCTGAGTGACGTACCAATATGTCTCACGTCATTAATGGGTTTAGTTAAAATACCAGTATTGGTCATATTTGTGTCAGTGTTATTTCACACTATCACTTTTAGACTTACTTGATTCATATAGTTCTACATGGTCCCTGTTATTATTTCACTCACATCCTCTAACAATACTTCAGGATTTTTAAAATGAAGAAGACGGAATAAAGGGACCGGGACATGGCCTTGATTGTGCAGGTGATGAAGCTGGTGCTGCAGGGAGAGATTGTGTTCTGTTGTTGTCTGCTCCGAGTTTCTCTGGTGTAAGTAGGTGCAAGGGGGTGAAGCGTTTGAGATGGGTTTTTCCCTATGTATCTGCAATGTGTTTTGAAATGCAACGGAGAAACATAATGTAGCTTAAGACTGTGTGCCCACCATGTGATTAAATAGATTTTTAACCCCTTACCGACATATGACGTAAAAGTACGTCACATGTCGGGTCCCGGTTCATGGAGAGGGCTCGCGGGCCGAGCCCTCTCCATAGCCGGTAAGTCTTTGCTGCATATTGCCGGAACCAATCGCGGTGGCGCCGCCATCTTTCTGAGGATCGTCACTCCCCGTGACATCATCGAGGAACGGTGATTCGTCGCCATGGTAGCTTCAGGTTAACCCATTCATTACAATGTGCTATCAGCACCCTCTAGCCAATTTTACAGCCATTTTTGGTTGTTAAAGTTTGGGTCCCCATAGACTTCAATATGGGTTTATGTTCAGGTTCATGCCATAGTCTTGGTTGAAGCCAACATTTTTCACAGCAATCGGACAAAACTGTCAAATCAGAATTTCACCCAACCGGCTCATCGCAATTCATGCTTATATAGTTCTAAAAAAATCATTGAAAATTAACATTGTAATACACAATGTAAAAATTAAACAATATCCCAATGGCGTGTAAGCCTCTAAGCTTCCTCCAGTGCACTTTCATGATAATCTGTTTCTTTGCTAATGTTTGTTGTAGAACTGTGTAAAATTATTGATAATATTCTATTTCCTCTTTATTCTATCAGCTAAACAAATTTTTAAGAAATATATATTTTCAAGCACTTAATGGATATGATATTGTTTTGGGAGAAATGGGAATATTGAACACTAAATTAGAATTAATACACTGTTCGGTTTTTACAAATGGAACTTATACCACAAACTATGTTGGAGAATATATCTCTAATTTTAGTAAAAGTGTGTTTTTTATAAGTGAAAACTATAGCGAATGGGCAGAAAATGTTAAAGAGGTATGTAGTATCGTTTATATTTAAATTCGTTATGCAGGTAAAAATACTATAATTATAAGGTCATTAATATTTTAGTATATATTTTCACAGGATTTAGAGCCAACACATTTCTTTTAGACATAAGCAAAAGTTAATTTATAGAAGAACCCATGAATAGGCCATGATAAAATATGTCCAAGTCATGTAAGTTTTATTACAGTGATCAGGTCTCTACAGGACCTCCTGGAAACTACTCAACTATTTTAATATAGAGGCATGCAGGATTACTGTTTGGTGGCACCCATCCCTATGGCTCTATTTTGGATCTGTCATGCTGAGATCTCAGGGGCTGTCTTATCAATCATGTGACATTATGGACAGTAGGATATCTAGAGAGTTTATTCGGCTCACCTGTTGTTAATGTTCAAACCACCAATGTTCAAATTCAATTTTCGGTCTGGATAAGGTCTTCATTTTAACCTCTGAATTACTGGTATATTTTTCTAGGTATATCCTTCTAGATGTGTAGATAGCTGCCCTCCCGGATATAGAAAATCCTTAAAAGGAAAAATAAAATGTTGCTACGTGTGTGTTCCTTGTTCTGCTGGGGAGATTTCTAATCAGACAGGTAAGTTAAAGTTTATGATTCTTCCATCTTAAAGGCGTTGTCAACTTTCAGCAAATTATTGCTATTGTTTGCGCAATTAAAATTTTACACAATTTTTTCTACTTAAATTTCTAGATCTCTTTTCTAGATCTCTGCTTGCTGTCATTCTATAGGAACCTTCTTTGTTTACTTCCTGTAGGTAGAAACCGGTCCATGGTCATGTGATGTCACACAGGTCCACGGTTCATTATACCAAAAAGCTCTGATTACTTTCTTTGATACTAATAGAGATGAGCGAGCACTAAAATGCTCGAGTGCTCGTTATTCGAGACAAACTTTTCCAGATGCTCGAGTGCTCGTCTCGAATAACGAACCCCATTGAAGTCAATGGGAGACTCGAGCATTTTTCAAAGGGACCATGGTTCGGGAATAAAATGTGTTATTTAATTGAAATAGAATGTCTTCTGAGGGGAAACATACCGCCCATCCACAGTTAACCCCTTCAGTGTCTCACAATACGTATACATACTGCATTATGCTCTATATGTGTACTGTGTATACCGTGCAACTGTAACTCATATTTGTGAGCATATAAATATGTATATTTTTTAAGGGAGACTGTGCCCCATTCAGAAGTCTGCTATGGGGCCCTGCCTCTCCTAGTTACGCCACTGGCATTATCCTAGCGTCCCTTGCCACAATGGGAGAGGAGGCGTCGGCACAGGATCTGAAGATGCAAGTCTGATGTGCCTCATTGAACTCACATCTAGGTCAGAATAAGTGTTTTTATTTAATTGATGCCACCCATATACACATTGATTTGGGACCTGTGGTTTCTTTAGGCTTTCAAATTGGCCAGACAGGTCCTCTTTAAAACTTAAACTTCTGCACTTCTCACCCCTCCTATCTCCATTGGAGCTGAAAGGCTGCCCAGCAAAGCTAGGCAGAAATAGGACCTGCTCTATCATTTGCAGTGCAGCTCAGCCACAGTGCGGTGAGACACAGGGGCAGATTTATCAAGCGGTCTGAAGTCAGAATATTTCTAGTTGCCCATGGCAATCAATCACAGCTCAGCTTTCATTTTACCAGTCCTCATGAATATTTTAAAGGGGAGCTGTGATTGGTTGCCATGGGCAACTAGAAATATTCTGACATTCAGACAGCTTGATAAATCTGCCCCACAGTTTTCTCATCGCACTGTGACTGTGCATAATGCAATTTAATGGTTGCTGTGAGGTAGCTGCAGTGTGTGCAACCAGCTCACGACCGGTAAGTACAGTCATGTGCATGAAGCCTTACAGTGGTTGATCAGGGCCGTTCTGTGCCTAATTATTGTCAGACAGGCAAAGGACAAACCTCTTTTTTATGCCAATATCATGTAAACAGATAAACTGACTCAAGTAAGGTTCATTTTAGAGAGTTGCCAGAAAAATTAACAAACCACAAAAAAACTAAATTCTAACAACTACATGGCTTCTCCCTACCATCTAACAGAAAATAGCTTACTGTAAACTCGCTGCTTCTGGTCTGTTACCACACATGAGAGAGGCACCTTGGAGAAATATACCTCCCCTCCACAACCTGTCCTGCACATAGGTCACCACAAAAACTAAATTTGAGTGCACAAGTCTAGGAATGAGTACTTTCTGTTGACCACCCTAAGTAGTATCAATTAATATGTAATGTGTATGTAAGGTATGGCTACCTGTGACTACTAGATCATAGGTCACAGCACAGAAACTGATACTGAAGGGGGGGGGTGGATTTATCACAACTCTTACGGGTTTGTTGTGCTTGATTTGGCACATGCAAGTACAAGTGCAAATGGTCAATACAAGTACAATACAAGAGAACAATTTATAGGCACAAAAACAGCCATGTCAGTTTTGTGATTAATCCCTCCACCCCTTTGTATTTCAAAATATAAGCAAATTTTACATACTTAAAACATGAATGATCCTCTGGGGAATATGCCTCACGGAATTCTGCAGAAATTATATGTGCATAAGTCAATTGTAAAATCCCTACTAACATAATATCGCCATGTTTAACATGCAGAGAGTTATCTCCTGCTGAATGGAGGGCACAGCTTTTCCGCACTTCAGCTGTGTGGGAGGCATGGAGCAAGAGCAATACCACAGCTGTGATCCTGAGCAATTTTAAGCTGAAAAAAAAACATGATGATATTGTCATTCTCTTATAACAAGTGTATAAAATAAGCATACAGCCATTACTTTGGATAAATGTTAATGTTACACTACAAGAAAAAAAATAACTATTTATCGTTATTATAATGTTTTATGGAGATATTCTCCCTTAGATGTAACAATATAAAATCTGACTAAATACATTTTTGATTTTTATGGTTAACATGTGTGGACTGGCCCTAAGGTTACTCCATTGGAAACCTCAATTCCCAAAAGAGAATTTTTAAAGGACATCTTTCACCAGGATGAAGGATAATAAACCAAGCACACTGACATACTGGTGTGTACCCTCTAGCAGGATCTGCTCTTCTTTCTGCTTTCTATGCCTTTATTTTTAAGAAAAAAGGCTTTAAAAACTATGTAAATAATCCTGAGTGGCTCCAGGCTTCATGAACACATACGGAGCCTCTGATACTCATTTGCATAATTTAAAAAATCCTTTTTTTGTAAAAACCAGGGCATAGAAGCTAAAAGAAGAGCAGATTCTGATTTCCTTTAAATCCTATCTGTAAATGTTCTGCACTTTAGGTCCTCACATTCTGGACATACAGGATGTACAGTGGTGTCCTGAAGTCATACAGCACTCAGTGTATACTACAACATTCTATTAGGTGTCATATACACTGGAACAGAGATATTCCCACCAAGAAATGTATCTCCATACACATGGATAGTTATTTTATGTGTGCACTGTTACTGCTTCAAACAAAATAGGCCTCTTCAGCTGAATTGTAATATAGAGGTAGTCCACTACTTAAGGACACCTGACTTACAGACGATTCCTACTTAAAGACAGACCCCTCTGCTCACTGTGACCTCTGGTGAAGCTCTCTGGATGCTTTACTTCAGTCCCAGACTGCAATGATCAGCTGTAAGGTGTCTGTAATGAAGCTTTTTTAATGATACTTGGTTAAATTACAGCAAAAAATTTTGAAACTACAATTGTCACTGGAGCAGAAAATTTTTTGTCTGGATCTACAATAATATAAAATATACAGCTTCAACATACAAATTCAACTTAAGAACAAACCTATGGAACCTATCTTGTACGTAACCCTGGGACTGCCTGTATATGTAGATGTGTGTATGCATCAAGCCCTATTGTGACTTGACAAAAATTGTGAACACATTTTGGATGCAGAAGTGTCTATGAATGAACACATGGGGGAAAAAAACAAAATATCAACTTTAAAATCAGACTTTCACATGTTTTAAATGTTTTCACTCTTATTAGCTACACCTATTTTCTATTATTTGTAGTAATAACAAAAAGATCAATTATTAATATATTATATAAATATTTCACTTACACAAACAACAATACATACTGTAGACAGTGCCTGAATGTTTGAGGCACAATAATGCAGATATAAAAGTAATGGAAGAGAACATCCTCAGGCCAATTCTTCTTGTTCTTATGTAGTCACTTTTTTTAGTGTGTGTATATATGTTTGCTATGTTAAATGTTATGCTGTGGCAAAAAAAATCCCTTTTATTAAAGTATCTATCCATCTATCTATCTATCTATCTATCTATCTATCTATCTATCTATCGTTTAAAAGTATCCCTAGCTTTATCACACCACATACAAATTCAATATGTGTTACATATACTTACATAGTAAATTGTATTGTCCATAGAAAATAAATTATAATCTTTGTGCAGTTATAAGACATAAAGAATATAATGTGTTAAATGAATAACTTTCTCCTGAAAATTGCAGAATTCTGATGCACAGTTGAAGCCTGACTGTCCTGCTTTGATACAAGATAGTCAGTCAGGATTACATGTATCCAGCCCTCACACGTGCAGCATGCTGGAAAACATCATTGTGCTGAGAGAAGAGCCTCTTATATACAGAATTCAGCGTATAATATCCTATGTGAGGAAAAGCTTTGGGAATTAGTCATCTAGAGAGTTTGCTGATATTCTGAGCGAGATATATCTTTCTAACCTTATAATTATGTAGCAGGTGGAATCGATCATAACATGTTGATTAGTTATAACTTTAACTTGTACTTTTTTTCTTATTTACATCTCAAATGTATAACTTTATGATATTCTAAAAAGGAGAATTTCATGTGGCAATTTGAACCTTTAACCTTTAATATTTTTAAACTGGCAAATCCAATAACCAGTGGTCAAACACTTTCTTGTGCAAATGTTGTTTTACCGTAATTACACAGACTGGACGGAAAATATGTCCTGAAGCTACTTGAATCACATCTATATTGTTTTATATAAGGTTTTGATAGTCTTGCTGTTAGGTGGACCAGGTGACAGAGAGATGACACAGACACACAGACACAGTGGGCACTGAAACTAAACCCCATTTCCAGCTGTTCCTTCCTATTGCCCAGCTCACCCTAAGAAGCGGGTAGACAACTACACGACGATCCGTCCTTAAGTCTTTGTGCACACACAGAACACGACTAACAAGCAACATAATAAGGCAGAGTGGACCAACCAGGTCAGCGACAGCAGGAGTAAAACAATGACAACATTGCAATCCAATAGTCAGTAAAACAGGCCATAGATTGAAAACCCTTACTGAACCATTCTTTTCCATTGGATTGCAACCACAAAGTTAGCAAATACAAGAATAAAGCAATGTGAACAGGGCTTGACAAAAGGTTAACCAACAAGGAGTACACCGTGTGCTGGACACTTTTTGGGAGGCTAGGCCCTGCCGCAGGTGAAAAGAGCAAGCAATCACAGGCACGTAGAGTTAACTCTTGCACGACAGAGGCGGAGTACAGAGTGAGGGGTGGGGTGAGGCCAGAGTGAGGCCAGTCAGCCACTAAAGCCCAGTTCAGACTGCCGGATGAGACAATATGAGTAAAACTCAATGGGGCACATTAACTTGCCTGTCCCTTTGATGCCGCCGATCCGACGAGGATTCGGGTCTGCTGCGATTCACTAAGATTGTACGTCTAAATTCCTGCATGTGTCGCTTCCCCCGCTGATGTCCGCCGGAGTTCACCTTCTTCTTCTCGGTTCATCTGAGTGCTGATCTTGCGACACAATTTGCTTTTTAAATTCCACGGTGTCACGGTTACACCCATGATCCTCAGTACGGATCGGGGTTGCACCCGTGCCTGCTGCCGCGGTCCCTGCTCCCCCAGGTCCATACTCACCTCACCTTGCTACGGACTCCACGACGATCCCGTCCTGGTCGCAAGCCGGCTTCCTCCGAGGCTGCGCTCCTGCTTCCTGCCGAGGCCGCGCGCTCCTAATGCTAGGACGCACGCTCCCGACTCTTCAGGCCATTGTCTTCCTTATTGGCGCTGGCATCCCAGCTCTGCTATATAGCCTGGCGACTCACAGCATCCCCTGCCGGATCTTCAGGTCATTCTACTGAAGAGAAAGCCTCCCTGAGCGTTTACAGACGCCTCTGAGTTTCCTGAGCGTTTACAGATGCCTCCGTGTTCCCGTGTTCCTCTGGTGTTCGTGTGTTCCTCTGGTGTTCGTGTGTTCCTGTGGAGTTCCCATGTTCCTGTGGCGTTCCCCTGTTCCTGTGGCGTTCCCCTGTTCCTGTGGCGTTCCCCTGTTCCTGTGGCGTTCCCCTGTTCCTGTGGCATTCCCATGTTCCTGTGGAGGTCCTGTAATCCTGTGGCGGTCCCATGGTCTTGTAGCGGTCCCGTGGTCCTGTAATCCTGTGGCGGTCCTGTAATCCTGTGGTCTACCGAGGTCCTGCCAGCCATCCTTCGAGGTCTTGACAGCCGTCCTTCCGGGGTCCTGCCAGCCGTCCTTCCGAGGTCCTGCCAGCCGTCCTTCTTAGGTCCTGCCTTCCCGTGGTCCTGTCTGCCCTGTGTCCCTATCTTGGCTGCCACCGCAGGACCAGTCTAGCGAAGACCAGGAATCCACTTAGACTCCGCTCCCGGGTTGCGGCTAGCATCTTTATCCCCCGAGGTAGTCCAGGGAGTCCACGGACTTTAGTCCCAAGGGACTATTCCCATAGACTGTGACAGTAAGATCCGTTCATGGACTCCGCCAAGGTCATGAACTCTACAAAAGCCATGGACAGTCCCAAGGATCCATACCTGCTAGTAGGTGACCTTTCCAGCACTATCGACCAACAGTCCCAAGAGATTGCTGCCAAAAAGGAACTCTTGGACAAACTCGCTGCCACTCTTAGGATGATTGCCTCCCAGCAGCAGGCTCCCGCGACTCTACCTCCTGTTGCTTCAGTCACCCCACTATGTTTTCCGGCAGTAGAGACTGTACCCAGAAAAGTTTTGCCGGAGAAATTTGATGGTGACCCCAAATTGTGCAGGAGATTTATTTCCCAGTGCTTGCAGCACCTCGAACTGATGTCCTCCCAGTACCCCACCGAAAAACTCTAAGGTGCCGTTCATCTACTGTTTGCTCTCTGGAGTGGCCCTGGCCTGGGCTACTCCTGTATGGGATGGTGGTGACCCGGACATGGTTACCCATACCAAGTTCCTGGCAAAAATCCGGTCCAGGATTGAACCACCTTTGGCTACCTCACCTGTCCGCTTGGTTCCGGTGTCCCCAGTGTCTCCACAGCTTCCCAGAGCTGCTCCAGTGGTGCCCAAGCCTCTGCAGCTTCCCAGAGCTGCTCCAGCAGCACCTCTGCCTCCGCAGCTTCCCAGAGCTGCTCCAGTGGCGCCTCAGTCTCCGTAGCTTCACTGAGCTGCTCCGGTTTCCCCACAAGACGCTCTAGTGTCTCCACAGCCTTCCAGAGCTTCTCCAGTGTCTCCGCAGCTTCCCAGTGTTGCTCCCGTGTCACCGCAGCTTCCCAGAGCTGCTCCAGCTTTCCTAGAAGCCGCTCCGGTGACTGCACAGCTTTCCACGGCTGCTCCAGTGACTACGCAGCTTCCCACGGCTGCTCCGGTGACTCCGCAGTTTCCCACGGCTGATCCGGTGACTCTGCAGCTTCCCACGGCTCCTCCGCCCTCCCCTGAGACTGCTCCAGAGTCTCCACCGGCCTCACCTGAGGCCGCTCCAGGGTCTCCACTGGCCTCCCCTGAGGCTGTTCCAGAGTCTCCACCGGCCTCCCCTGAGGCTGCTCCAGTGTCTCCGCATGACACTGAGTTATTGCCTAATAGAAATCCAACCCCTACTGAATTTTCCCACTTCGGTCTTTGCTATGGATATGTGTGCCACTAAGAGCTAAACACAACGGTAGCAAGTCCCCCTGCTAATTCCTCACAAAATGGTAAAAGATGCAAATTAAAATAAAAAAAGTAGAACGTTATTGTAGCCCTAAGAAGGGCTGTTGGGTTCTTTGAGAATCACTCCTGCCTAACAGTAAGCTAATAGAACACCCTAACGCTTTCCCTGACCAGCAGCAGCTCTCTCCCTAGCGGCATCCAGAGACAGAATGATCCGAGCAGCGCGGCCAGCGGCTAGTCTATCCCAGGGTCACCTGATCTGGCCAGCCAACCACTGCTATCGACGTGTAAGGGTACCACGTCATGCTGGGTGGAGTGCAGAGTCTCCTGGCTTGTGATTGGCTCTGTTTCTGGCCGCCAAAAAGCAAAACGGCGGGAGATGCCATTTTCTCGAGCGGGCAAAGTATTCGTCCGAGCAACGAGCAGTTTCGAGTACGCTAATGCTCGAACGAGCATCAAGCTTGGACGAGTATGTTCGCTCATCTCTAGTGGGGAGTGAAAAATGGAAATGAAAAAACAGGAAAGGGCCCGGTGTTTGACTTTACTAATTTTGAAATAGATTTATTCAAGGCATCACGTAAACTTAATTTGCATAGATTTTTTCATGACAGACATACACCTGAAGTGGAACGGAGACCCGGTGTGATCCCCAGCACCATTGGTCCCCTAGCTTTTAGTCCCTCTAACACCACTTTCATTATTGATGAGTGTGATATTCGTCTTCTGCATGATTTACATCTTATGTCTGACATTGAACCCACTAATGATGACACGACATGCACGTATGTTGAGGATTTTAGAGGGGGAGTCCCGTCTACTTTTTGCCCACCCTTGCCGGCAGGTCACCCGATAAAGACTTTTGTCCAACGTGTCACTGAGGACGTTAGGGACTTGGTGTATCCTCTAGCTCCAGACAATTTATCTCTGAGCGAAAAACAAGCCCTGAAATTCCTCAAAACACATGATAATTTAATTATAAAACCGGCCGACAAGGGTGGGAATGTTGTAGTGATGTCACGGGACTATTATTTATCTGAGGCTAAACGTCAACTTGGGGATAAATGCACCTATAGACGTCTTGATCATAATCCAACCACTAATTACTTATCACGCCTTCAGACCTTACTTAGACTCAATGTAGAAAGGGGTGTCCTTTCTAAAAGGACAGCTGAACGCCTTTTCCCAAAAAATCCAACGTACTTCCTCCCTAAGATTCACAAAACCCTCTGCAACCCACCGGAACGTCCCATCGTTGCTGGTATGGGGTCTATTACAGAACCGATTTTCCAATATTTAGATTGGTTACTACATCCTTTGCTGGTTGATAATCCACCTTATCTAAAGGATACAACTGCCTTCTTGTCAGCAATTGAAAACCTGTCGTGGCAGGACGGTTTTCAACTTGCCTCTGTTGACGTCAAAAGTCTGTACACCCGCATTCCACAGGACCTTGGCGTGGAGGCTGTCCGCCTGGTACTGGGAAATGCGGGTAAGGACACAGAATACATTGATTTCGTCAGTGACGCGTTAGGGTTCGTACTGTCACATAACACGTTCATGTTCGGCGATTGTTGGTATGCGCAGAGGGTGGGCACGGCCATGGGCACCCTTATTGCCTGCACCTTGGCCAACATCTTTTTGGCAGTGTTCGAGTCCCGCTTTGTCCAATCTCTGTGCAACCCATTCGCTAAACACATTTGCGTATATTTAAGATATGTGGACGACATTTTCGTCATCTGGGACGGATCACGCGACAAATTTTTTCTGTTTGTTGACGGTTTTTAGAGCGTGGATATCCAATCAAAGACATCCAGACCGCATTAGAAAAAGCCAATGCAATTCCTGGACGGAGTTTATTTTCCAGTACTAAGAAACACAATAATCAGGGCGAAACGAGATTCGCTTTCTCCTTTGACTTTAGCCCCAATGATGGTGCCATTCGCGAAGCCATTAATAAACATTGGAATGTACTCCGTCAGGAACAAAAATTGGCTGACATTACAGCTTGCAGGCCACTTGTCACCTTTAGACGTAGCCCCACATGGGGTACTGAGCTAGTCCGGAGTATATACTCTGTCCCTAGACAAAATTGGCTTAGTAAGGGTGCACCTAAAGGCAACTATAAATGTGGACACTGCAACTTTTGTAGGTATGACATGCAGGCTAAAACCTTAAATCTAGGAGGCGTGAAAATTGACGTAAAGAATTTTATTACTTGTAGAACCACTTTCGTGGTATATGTCCTTTTCTGTTTATGTAATAAATTTTATATTGGGAAAACAATCCGGAACATGTTTGTAAGATTCAGGGAACATCTTAATTCGGTGTCTACTGGGAACGGTTGTCCTACCCCACGAAGCCAGGTGGATTCTTAGATGCAATGCCATGGGTGCTCTCCGCCTGAATGACCGCAATGATCCCTACAAAGTGTATCACCAGCCGATATATTCTCTATTGTCATGCATCAGTATTGCTCTTATAATGCATTCTCTTGCTCACTCTTGTTTTTAACACACTATTTGTTCAGTCACATGTTGTAACTACTGTGCACTTGTATGTGTTTGTTATATTGTTGCTATGTATCCATGACAACCTCCCGGGGCCGGCGCTTATAGTGCGCATGCCCCGGAAGGATGACGTCAGAGGCTAGTGGAAGCGTTGCCTTGCCGCATGTCGGCGTCCTGTACCGCCTGTGTATGTTTGAATAAACCTTGAAGAGTCTCCGGTGAGTGCCGCGGTTTTCTTTTCTTCATTCACCTGTGATTGCTGCGCTTCTTCGATGAGCACCCCCGGTATCTTCATATTCCTGCAGCGGATGCCAATTACAAGACTCCAATTGTGCTGTGGTCCAATCACATGTGGAACTACAAGGTGCATGAGAGTAGTGACAGTGCCGCTTTTTCTTTTATTGTGTGATGAAAAAAATAGGACAGGTTCTAAAAATTTTTCCACTGACATTGCTCTACAAGGTCGAGATGACCGAAACGCTCTATTCTGATCTGTTTTGCACTTTTGCCTAACGTTAACCACACATTATAGTAAAGGTTAATGTTTTGAAATTCTACACATAATAAAGATAAATGAATTTTCTTGTGTGCTATGTTTTAAATTAATTCTCAATATAAAAGAACTACAAATTCATTTTAACTTCTCTCTATCATTAATCCCCACAATCTAATATGGCATCCATTGAAGAATGTTTCCAAGTGACCATTCCCAAGCCAGTATTTAGTAACAACAGCTTAAACATGTAGTGATTGGTAGGACAAAGCAAGTGTCATGTTTGCATCTGTTTCCTCCTCTGCCCCTGTTAGCAGGTTTAAGAGACATTGGGGCACATTTACTAAGGGTCCGAACGCCGCATTTTCGTCCAGTTTTGCGATTTTTTTAAATGTTTTGCCCTGAATTGCCCCGGGTTTTTGGCGCAAGCGATCGGATTGTGGCGCATTGGCGCCGGCTTGCATGCGACACAAATCGGGGGGGCGTGGACATCGGACAACCCGACTGATTCGGACAAACCATGTGTCACAGTCTATGGGAATAGTCCCTTGGGACTAAAGTCTGTGGACTCCCTGGACCACCGCGGAGGATAAAGATGCTAGCTGCAACCTGGGAGCAGAGTCTAAGTGGACTCCTGGTCTTCGCCAGAGCCCGCCACAAAGCGGGATGGTCTTGCTGCGGCGGGGAGCCACCAGGTCGCTCCACGGGTGTGACTAGTCCCGCCGTGAAAGCCAAAGTAGTGACACAGGGCAGGCAGGACCACGGGAAGGCAGGACCTCGGAAGGGCGGCTGACAGGACCTCGGAAGGACGGCTGGCAGGACCTCGGAAGGATGGCTGGCAGGACCTCGGAAGGACGGCTGGCAGGACCTCAGAAGGACGGCTGGCAGGACCTGCCACAGGATAACCAGACCGCCACAGGATTACAGGACCGCCACAGGATTACAGGATTGCCACAGGATTACAGGACCGCCACAGGACCACGGGACCACCACAGGATTACGGGACCGCCACAGGAACACAGGAATGCCACAGGAACGCCACAGGAACGCCACAGGAACACCACAGGAACACAGGAACACCAGGGGAACATGGGAACACGGAGGTGTCTGGAAACGCTCAGGAAACTGGGAGGCATCTGGAAACACTCAGGGAGGCTTTGTCTTTAGTAGAATGACCTGAAGATCTGGCAGGGGATGCTGTGAGTCGCCAGGCTATATAGCAGAGCCGGGATGCCAGCACCAATAAGGAAGACACTGGCCCTTTAAATTCCTGAAGAGTTGGGAGCGCGCCCTAGCATCGGGAGTGCGCGGCCTCGGCAGGGATCGTGGAGTCCGGAGCCAGGTGAGGTGAGTATGGACCTGGGGAAGCGCCCCCCCTCCCCCCCTTAGGGCTTCTCTTCTCAAGGAGGCGAAGGAAGAAGAAGAGGATGAAGAAGAAGAGGAGGAGAGCAGGAACAGTAAAGACAGGGACAACCTTGTGGTGCTTGTAGCTGGCATGGACCAAGCCAAGGGTATCTTGAGAACGTCTTATGGCCGGAGGCTGGAGTGCCACTTGGAATGTTGGTGGCCGGAGTGACTCTTGGAAGCTGCAGGCTGGAGCAACTCTTGGGTCACCGGAGCAGCTTCTGGAAAAGCTGGAGCAGCTCTGGCAAGCTGCGGAGGCTGGGGCGCCACTGGAGTAGCACTGGAAAGCTGGGTAGGCTGGGGTGCCACTGGAGCAGCACTGGAAAACTTCGGAGGCTGGGGCGCCACTGGAGCAGCACTGGCAAGCTGCGGAGTCACAGGAGCAGCTCTAGGAAGCTGCGGAGTCAAGGAGCAGCTCTGGGAAGCTGCTGAGTCACAGGAGCAGCTCTGGGAAGCTGTGGAATCACAGGAGCAGCTCCTGGAAGCTGCGGAGTCACTGGAGTAGCTGTGGGAAGCTGCGGAGTCACCGGAGCAGCCGTGGGAAGCTGTGGAGTAACCAGAGCGGCTTCTGGAAAAGCTGGAGCAGCTCTGGGAAGCTGCGGAGGCTGGGACGCCACTGCAGTAGTGCTGGCAAGCTGCTGAGGCTGGGGCGCCACTGGAGCAGCACTGGCAGACTGCGGAGGCTGGGGCGCCACTGGAGCAGCAATGGCAAGCTGCAGAGGCTGGGGCGCCACTGGAGCAGCACTGGCAAACTGCAGAGGCTGGGGCGCCACCGGAGCAGCACTGGAAAGCTGCAGAGTCACAGGAGCTGCACTGGGATTTTGCGGAGTCACAGGAGCAGCTCTGGTAAGCTGCGGAGTCACAGGAGCAGATCTGGGAAGCTGAAGAGTCACTGGAGCAACTCTGGGAAGCTGCGGAGTCACTGGAGCAGCTCTGGGAAGCTGCAAAATGTTTCCCCTAGGTTTTGCTACTATGCAAGGCCTTAGTGCTGAGGTGGGTTTGTCCAGCACCTTGGACACAGGTGATGGGAACACCCTAATTAGCCTGGATAAAATGACTCAGCAGAGTTGAGTGGGTTGTCTCTCTGTGGAAGGAGGCTGAGAGGACACAGCCCTGACCTGTGTGTCTGGAGCAGCCACGTGATCTTTGTTTAGTGTGAGTTAGTGGACTATTTGTATAGTCAGCACCCTGACGGGTAGGTTTTCTTTTGTTTGTTTATTCAAATACCTGAATGTAAAGGCTGGTTTAATTTTGCTGCAATAAACGCAGGCGAGACCTGTTTGGACTGTACCCTGGTGTCACTGTCTTGAACTGCATCCCAGCACCCCGCTACCACGGTCTCTACTGTGCCAAATCCCCACAATATATATATACACACACACAGATGAAGTAACTTTACCTTTCTTTTTTGGTCCGGACAGGTTCAGCCTTGTCATACAGTGGCGGCAGCAGAGGGAGGGGTGGGGAACTGGGAGCGGAAAACCGGGAGCAGAGGTATGCGGGGAGTGGGGGCGGCCGAGAGTCCAGTGCTGGATGGAGGGCTGGAGCTTGATGAGGCCTTGAGCATGGTGCAGGTTGGCGGCGGCCAGGAGCACAGTGCTGACGGTGGACGGTGCCGGCTGGTGGTTGTGGGAGCATGGAGCCGGTGGCGGGCAAGAGCACAGTGCTGGCGGGGCCGGGAGTACGGTGCCGGCGGTGGACAGTGCGGGTGTGCGTTTGCGGGAGCAGGGTGCCAACGGCGGCCAGGAGCACAGTGCCAGCAGAGGTCCTTGCAGGGGAAAGCAACGCCTGCACTCGTTCTCATCACGATCTGAGGACACAGATCGTGATGAGAACGAGAGGGAAGTAATCTCCCGGGCAGCGGGGCAGATGATCTGCTGACTCGAGGAGATTCGTGGCACTGGCCTTTTGACCTAGCGACGCCCCTGATATGTGTTAATGCTTGAACAGGTTCCTGCTTCCCATTTCTATTGCCAACCTTGTGGGTACATCTCATTATGCTTTTTGCAGGTAACCATAATTATCACTATGAATAATAGTTATATGATATGTTTTTGCCAGATAAGTTACGGGGAAAATTTTAATAAAATGAACTCTCCATCCCTTTACCACATTGCACATGGATCAAATACTGTGAACAAAGCTATAGTGCAGATATTGAAGTATTTTGGATGGACGTGGATTGGAATATTGTGTAACAAAGAACCTGAACTCATAGAAGCCAGTGAAGATCTAAAAGAGGAAAGTCTTAAAGGTGGGATTTGTGTGGAATATATGTATCAGATCTCCCATGTAGACAAGGAAGTAAACTACGATGTCTTATTGAGTAGAGCATCGAAAGTCGTTGTTCTTTATATGTCTATGAGGGCCATTGATATCATATTATATATACTATCGATACACTCAAAAATTGTCATCTTTGTCATAGACCTACTATCTAATAAAGATGTAACTGATGGACGTGTTCCATTCTTTTCAAATGAAGCATTGTTCCTTCTGCCGCAGAAAGGTGACATACCTGGGCTAAAGCAGGTGCTTCAAAGAGCCAGTCCTACAGAGTATCCAAAAAACAAGATACTTGAAGATGTATGGTTTTCAGAGTTTAGTTGTATACCACCTAATAACAATTCATTTATCGGATATTGGTGTCAGAAAAATTTTACGTTGGTGTATGATATTGACAACTTTCGGACAACCTACAGTGTTTACCTTGCAGTTTATGCCATTGCTTACGCTTTGAACAACATGTTCATGACTGATTATAAAGGTGGGAAACACCAAAAATCATTTATTCAAAAGATTAACCCAAAACAGGTAAATATGGCTTATACTTTTATAACATTGTTATCTGCCTTAATGCACTGCATAAATTACGGTGAAAAACTATACTTAGTCACAAAACTGGGTAGAAGACTAAAACCTAATCAGTCTTGCTCTCCTCTGCATTGGAAATAATCACCCTTAATTCATTAAAGAGGTTTTCCAGGGATAAAAATATTGATGGCTGATCAAAATCAGCTTAGTGGTGACCCCCAAACTAGCAGCTAATGCACAGAGATTGGATACAGATGGCATACATTTTTTGGCAGAGAAAACATATGAATCTCCCCATCCCCAACAGTTTCTGGCTTTCTCTGACCTACATGCCACTAGAGGCATGTTGGATGTGCTAACCCTTGTAGCAATAACTATTGCCTAAGCCAACTAGAGATACAGCTAGTAAATCATAGCTAGTCGCAATGCTGATCCACAGTATATCAAGTCTTGTGGCCTTTGCTATAGTTACAATCTGCTTAGCCATACGATTGATCTAATAGCTATACTTTGTATCTGCCCTTCTGATCTTATTGTGTTTCACAAACTTGTGCATCTACCCCCAGAATGTGCTGCTAAGGTTGTAATGCAATGCTTAGAAGTTCTGGTATAGATTATTCAGATTATTATTTTCTGTTTGTAAATATGTCACCTTTCAGAACACGGGTTCATGCCCTTAGATTCTTAGAACAAGTATAAGAGACTAGATATATTATTATTGCGGGTCAAAAGCTGATAATTAAAATCTCACTTCATAGTAGCTTCCACAATATGTTTCACAATAGTTGTGATGTCCTCAGAGGAGAAAACTCCAGCATCCCTGAGGATGCAAAAATTGTAGTGAAACATACTTGGGGTATATTTTAATCTGCCTGCTCCCCCAAGTCCCAATCTTATCTTGACTTAACCTTCATGTCCTCTTCTTTCTCTAACTTGCAACTTTAAGCCACTCTCTGCAACAAGCCGACATCTTTTAAACTCCTCTTTCTCCAGTCAGCACCCCTATGTCACTATTATAAATAGTGAAGCTGGAACGGGCATGGGGAAGCTAAAGTGAGAAGATCTTTTGAGACCAAATGCCTTTACATTTAAAGTTTAGTATATACATGCAATACCAGAACCGAGCTTAATACATAGATATAGTACCAAAAGCAAGTTTACTGCATTACTCTCAACAGGCAGGTCTAAATAGCTTTCTGGGAAAATGACCAGCGGCAATTAATGGTGCGCTGGACCTTTACATTTCCTGAAGGACGCAGGTGCACGGAGCAAGGCCGGGACTCGGGAGCGGGGACAGGTGAAAGGCGCTGGCGCTGCGCCTGAAGGGAGTGAGGGGCATGGGTGAGCCCCGTGACAACCACTCTGTTGCCCCTGCATATATAAAAAAACACATTGCGACCCCCCAATATATTACTATACTACAGCCCTTGAATAAATAACACTATACCCCTAATTATATATGTTGCCCCCCCCCCAATTAATTTATTAATATATGGCCCCCCATTTACCGTATATACTCGAGTATAAGCCGACCCGAGTATCAGCCGAGACCCCTAATTTTACCACCAAAAACTGGGAAAAACTACTGACTTGAGTATAAGCTGAGGGTGGGAAATGCATTGGTCAAACCCCCCAGTAATATACAGCCTGCCAGCCCCCAGTAGTATACAGCCTGCCAGCCCCCAGTAGTATACAGCCTGCCAGCCCCCAGTAGTATACAGCCTGCCAGCCCCCAGTTGTATACAGCCTGCCAGCCCCCATGTGAGACACTGAAGGGGTTAACTGTGGATGGGCGGTATGTTTCCCCTAGGTTTTGCTTCTATGCAAGGCCTTAGTGCTGAGGTGGGTTTGTCCAGCACCTTGGACACAGGTGATGGGAACAGCCTAATTAGCCTGGATAAAATGACTCAGCAGAGTTGAGTGGGTTGTCTCTCTGTGGAAGGAGGCTGAGAGGACACAGCCCTGACCTGTGTGTCTGGAGCAGCCACGTGATCTTTGTTTAGTGTGAGTTAGTGGACTATTTGTATAGTTAGCACCCTGACGGGTAGGTTTTTTTTGTTTGTTTATTCAAATACCTGAATGTAAAGGCTGGTTTATTTTTGCTGCAATAAACGCAGGCGAGACCTGTTTGGACTGTACCCTGGTGTCACTGTCTTGAACTGCATCTGGGTGAGCTGATCGATGAAGGTCCGACTCCTGGGACCTTGGTGGAGCAGCAGGTCAAGCTTGCGTCCTGCCGATCCTTTCACAGTACAGTTTGTGTACACAGTGCAGTTTCCTTTTGTACAGTCTTGTCAGAACTTACCAGTCTCGGCGCTCACCTATGTGCGGCACTGCCAAAGACGGTGAGTAGGAGTGACAGAGATATCTGTGCAACAACTGGATGCATGCCTGCCTTGCTGCTTCACCCAATCGGGAGATAGGTCCCCCCATCCTCATGGTCCCAGCTGATGGACACTAACTGATCACCAGTGAATAGGGGATAACTTAGTTGTCACAATCCCTTTAAAGGAAACCTACCACTTACAAGTGGTAGGTTTAGACACATATACATGGCACCAGCTCAGGGTGAGCTGGTGCCAGATCATATTTTTGTTAGGGGAACAAAGCCCCTATCGCCGTTTTATAAGTTATATTAAGTTATAACTCGGCGCACCGCACTTGGGCACGGCGCACAATGGGTGTTCCCGTGCGTGCGCCGGATTCTAAAGTGCTGGAGAGCCGGTGACGTCACCGAGCTCTACGGCACACGCGCGCCTGCGCAACTTAGCACAGCCTGTTTCCCCGTGCTAAGTTGCGCAGGCGCGCGTGTGCCGGGGAGATCGGTGACGTCACCGCCTCTCCAGCACGTTAGAATCCGGCGCACGCACGGGCGCGCGCATGGTGCGCCGTGCCCAAGTGCGGTGCGCCGAGTTATAAGTTAATATAACTTATAAAACGGCGATAGGGGCTTTGTTCCCCTAACAAAAATATGCTCTGGCACCAGCTCACCCTGAGCTGGTGCCATGTATATGTGTCTAAACCTACCACTTTTAAGTGGTAAGTTTCCTTTAACAACTGTAAGACAACTGGCAGCAGCAGGAGCCTCCCCATCTCCCTCCCAAAACCAATAATAAGGGCCATGAAGGGGCAGAAACATACATTGCGGCTCAAAAAACAATGGAGAGATTGTCCATAGAGAACAGGTCAGAAACACGTTAGATAAGACTCATATATTAAGCCTCTGCCTATGTCAATGCTGTCTGTAAGCTCCACCCCCAGTGCACCGGCTGAATTGCATCTCAAAATAATAGGGGGAGGCTCCTGCTTCCGCCAGTTGTCATTCAGACACAGCTAAGAGACTCGGATACCAAGAAGATTCCTTTTTATTCACTTACCGTATATACTCGAGTATAAGCCGACCCGAGTATAAGCTGAGACCCCTAATTTTACCACCAAAAACTGGGAAAACCTATTGACTCAAGTATAAGCCGAGGGTGTAGTATACAGCCAGCTAGCCCCCTGTAGTATACAACCTGTCCCGAGTAGTATACAATCAGCCTGTCCCAAGTAGTATACAATCAGCCTGCCCCCATGAAGTATACAGCCTGCCCCCATGAAGTATACAGCCTGCCCCCATGTATTATACAGCCTGCCCCCATGTATTATACAGCCTGCCCCAAAAAGTATACAGCCTGCCCCAAAAAGTATACAGCCTGCCCCATGTATTATACAGCTTGCCCTCAGTATGCCTAGCGAATAATAAAAAAATAAACTTAATACTCACCCTCCGACGATACTCACCTTTGATGCTTAGTGGCGGCTCCCGGTCCTCGGCGGCGGCTCCCGGTCCTCGGCGGAGGCGGCTCCTGGTCCATGGTGGCGGCGGCTTCTCTTTTCTTTCTTCACTAGCCGGCAGCCGCGTTCATGCGACCTGCTGGCGGGCGCACAGTGCGATGCGGCGGTGTCGCCAATGATTACGTCATCAGTGGCGACAGCGCTGCATCATATTGTGCATAGACGCGACTGCCGGCAAGTGAGGATTGAAGAGAGAAGCGGGACCGCCACAGAGGATCGGGAGCTGCCGCCGGGAACCGGGAGCCCGCGCCGAGGTTCCGAGATGAGGTTTTTCAGCACATTTTTTGTGCTGAAAAACTCGGCTTATACACGAGTATATACGGTATTTGAAACAACATTTCACTCTTTGGTTCAGTACAATCACAGGGAAACTAAATTTATACGTTTTTTTTTGTGTTGAAAAAAAATGAAAAGCTCATTACAAAAAAAAAGTGTGTTTTGCCATGTTCTGATGCCAATAACTTTTTAATTCCTTGGTGTCCGGAGCTGTGTGAGGTGTCATTTTTAGCGTGATGAGCTGACGTTTTCTTTGCTACCATTGTTACTGTACGGGACACTGTTCAGGACTGTACAGCCTTTTGGTCACTTTTTGTTACATTAATTATTTGTTGCAAAATAGTGAAAAAGTGGCGTTTCGGACATTTGAGCGCTGTTTTCCGTCACAGGGTTCAACACCGTGAATAACCGTAATTAAATATTTATATATCAGACATTTGGACTGAGGTGATAGCTAATACATTTATGATTTTACTTGTTCTAGGGAAAGAGGGTGATTTGAACTTTTAAGTTTTATTTTTATTTGTTTTTCCTTTTTTTAATATATTTTTTTTCTACTTTTAAGACCCTCTAGGGCAGTGATGGCAAACCTTTTAGAGGCCGAGTGCCCAAACTACAACATAGACCCGCTTATTTATCGCAAAGTGCCAACACAGAAATTTAATTTGTGATTTATACTGCCTTCTCTGTCACAGTTTTCATTGACACCAGCACCTGAGGACACCAATAAAGCAGAACATAGTCCCAGGTAGAGCTGTCACTTTAAAATAGCTCTGTGCACAGCAAGTCCTGGGCTGTCTGGGACTGCAGGAAGATACCTGGAGTCCTCTCTGGTGATGGCCTGAGTGCCCATAGAAAGGGCTCCGAGTGCCACCTCTGGCACCAGTGCCATAGGTTAGCCATCACTGCTCTAGGGTCTTAACCCTAGGTTTTCTGATTGATTGTATCAGATAGTGCCATATTACAATATGGCAGTATATGGGGATTTTCCATATCATCTATTACAATATGCAAAATGTACATTGTGATCAGCAGGAATGAAACAGCCTCGGCCTTGTAAAGACCCCAGGCTGTCACCGTGATGGATTGTTGCTCCCGATGACGTCATGGGGAGAAATGATCGAAACAAAGAAGGGGGCGTCCACTCGCTGCTATCTTTTGACTGCCAGCTATGATCAAAGGGTTAATACCCCCATATTTGTACCATTTGTGGGTGTTAGCAGTGGGTGATTGCAGCAATAAGCCGCAAAACCCATGTCTGTACGATAAGAGCTCACTCTATGATCCCTCTTGATAAATGCTTAACAACTCCATGCCGTAATAGTACATCTTGGAACGTTAAGAATTATATATACTAGAATGAATACTGGAATACTAATAATAAATTATTTGATGAGCTGTCCCTCCCACAAAAAATTATTTAAAATGCTGCCCCCATAATGAATTATTTGATATGCTGCCCCCCACCACTGCATTTTATCTATTATGATATGCTGCCCCCCCCCCCCAATGAATTATTTTATATGCTGTTCCCCCTCGGTGAATTATTTGATATGCAATGTATTATTTGATATGCTGCACCCCGACAATGAATTATTTGATATGCTGTCCCCCACAAAGAATTATTTGATATGCTGCCCTCCCCACAATGTATTATTTGATATGCTGTCCCCCCCCCCCCACAATGAATTATTTGATATGTTGGCTTTCTATTCCTTATTTGAAAAATGTCTCTGCATTTGTGCTTCTGGCATGAAAACACAGCATATTGGCATAACTTCCTATATCCATCTCGTTGGTAGCACCAGAATTCATTCTACATATTTAGTAAACAAAACAATTTATTTTTAATCATTGGCAACCCCTGTAAATGTAGGTTTTGGAAGATTCACAAATATTTAACAGTAGCCTGTCATCAGAAGACCCTTTTTTTTGGCTTCGCATGTCCCTATAGAAAATAGCGTGCACATTGCCAAAGAGTTTTTATAGTATAACTGGCTTTTTCCAAAAAAAAAAAAAAAAAAAATGATAAATTAGATGAAAGCAGAGCTGTGTCCCTAGTCCCCTGGAAGGGGCCTGTGAAGAGTGGTACCCCTCTCCCACCTTCAGGAAATGGCTCTGTCATGCATTGATTTGAAATTAAAAAACAAAAATTACCATGTCCCCCATATTACCTCCCCCATTGCTTCCCCCCTCAGGACGTCCTACATGTCTGTCCCACTCCTCACTGACCACTCCCAGGGGACTAGGAACACTGCTCTGCATACAGAAAGGCAAACTTTCATCTAACTTATATAAAATCTCTTTGGCAATGTGCACACTATTTGCTATGGGGACACGGGGAGTCAGAAAAAGTGTTTCTGATGACAAGTTCCCTTTAACAAAATAAAAATTGGTAATGTAAGTTGTGGTCATTCTTTTAATGGACTCATTATTTTAGCTTTCTTATGAATTTCAGCTCAATAAATTTTTAAGAGATGTACATTTCAAAACTCCTTCTGGACACAATATTATGTTTGATGAAATGGGAATATCAAATACACATTTAGAATTGGTACGAGCCATTCATTTACCAAACAAAACTTGCATAAAAGAGACTGTTGGAGAATATAACCCTAATGCTAATGAAAGCAAAAGATTTGTCATGAAAAATGAATACCTTGAATGGGTAGAAAGCACTAAAGAGGTATGTACCGTATATTGAAAAAATTGCAAATTGTTTATTTTATTTTACACAACCATCAGGGAATTCAGGGGTGGTAAGGTCAATACATTACCACTCCTCATAAAAGTTCAATGACCAACTGAGAACTGACAAACAAGTTATTACGGACGACGGGTCCCATTTAACACACAGGAGCACATTTGCTTACTCGGTCCTGTCGCGTTGTCCGAAGAGGATTCGGGTCTGCCGCGATTCACTAAGCTCGTGCACCCGAGTTCCTGCATCCGTCGCTTCTGCGCCGAGGTCCGCCAGAGTTCACCTGCTCTTCTCGGTGCTTGTAAGTGCGTGTCATGCGACACATTTTGAAATGTTAAATCCCACGCACTGTCCGAATCCGTCGGGTTGTCCGACGGCCCGCCCCCCGATTTCTGTTGCGTGCAAGCCGGCGCTGATGCGCCAAAATCCGATCAAGTGCGCCAAAATCCTGGGACAATTCGGCGCAAAACGGAAATCGACAGGAAACCCGGCGAAAATGCGCTCTGCGGACCCTTTGTAATTGAGCCCCACAGCATATAAAAAAACACATAGAAAAACACATCTGTCAAACATACAGATATTTGTACTTAGTTTTCTAGAACTTTTTTGAAAGTGGGCTAATAAACACCAGTAACTCAATGAAAGCTTAGAGCTAAAGTGACACTCAGGTCAACCAGCAGAGGTTACATTTTATTCAGAAGAAAAAAAAATTCTCTTCTATCCATTTTTGATTAAGTATCACATTTTCATCTAACATCTTGCACTAATCAACGGGTATAAATGGCTGCATTATTATTCTTTAAAGGAAATTTACCATTTGATTTTATGACTTGTGACCCAACCATACCTTGAGAATACTGTAGCTATACTGATGCAGAAGCATATCTTGTTTAATACCTGAACTGAGTGGTTTTGTTTATAACAATTTATATAAAACAATTAGAACATTCAGGATCTTA
The DNA here is from genome assembly GCA_019512145.1 of Engystomops pustulosus. Lineage (NCBI taxonomy): Eukaryota > Metazoa > Chordata > Amphibia > Anura > Leptodactylidae > Engystomops > Engystomops pustulosus. The sequence continues at coordinate 34,838,252 of CM033649.1, forward strand.
GGATTTCCTTTAGCCTTTACATTAACACAGAGCTTCCTCAACTGTCCAGACAGGACTAATCAACCTGAGCTTGATCACTCATACACAGTAGCTTGGGAAAGGTGCAGCGATTGATTACTTCTGCCTGTCTGGCACAACACAGTGATTACCTCATCCTCTGGTGCAGTGCATGTGATGCTTACTGAGGCATCCTCTGGTGTAGTGCAGTGCATCCTCTGACGCAGTCAGTGAGAGTTTCGGCAGAGGGGGCAAGCCAGAGGGGCATAAAAATGAGGGAGAAGGGCAGGATTAGTCTTTTGAAAATCACACACAGAGGAGCGGTTTCCCAAGGGTGGGAGGAAACTGCTCCTCTTCAGCCCCCACCCCCTAGGGGGCTACTTGACTGGTCTCAGAGCACATGTCATTCTAATGTAATATATAAGTTATCTTTTGTTCTGTAAAACTGATTTGAGAGGAGAAGCTCGGGCCCAGGACAAAAGCAACAGAGCCTTATTATCATAATTTTACAATAGTTTTTTCAGCAAAACCACTCAGCTGAGGGATTAAACATGATATCATTGTAGCTACAGTGTAGCTACAGCATTCTCAAGGTATGTTTAGTTCATAATGCATCAAATCACATTTAAGGGGTCGTGCTTGCCACTCACCTCAGCCATTTCCTGGTCTGAGGCATAAATCAGTAACTCCCCTCGCTCGGGATTGGCTATAGAGGAGCAAGGCACGTTGCTAAGAAAGTGATGGGTGTTTTCATATATTTGAAAGGACACATGGAGAAGCTGTTTACCAAGGGTGGGGGGGAAACTGCTCCTTTCCAGTCACACAGCAGATGTTAATGAAAGGTACAATATAACGTATCTTTTTTTCTGTAAAACCTATTTTTTATACAAAAACACTTGGCAGTGTATGTACTATGCTCTGTGGGGACTGGGGGAATGCTAAAAATGCGTCTCTTGGTGACAGGTTCCCTTTAATGGTGAAATAAGTAAATACTAAATTAAAGCTTCATTTTGTTTGAAGTTCTGAAGTTAATAGAACGGGGTGATATCTGGGGGTTTCTATTTCAAGGACAAAACCCCTGAAGAAATAAAATGAAATTGTAAAATTTTCTTGGAAATTTGAGAAAATGCTCTTTGATTTGTAATCTTTCCAGCATTGTAATAAAACAAAAGGACACTACTAAAATGATGCCAACACAAAGCTGAGATATGGTAAATAATAATAATAATCTTTATTTATATAGCGCCAGCAAAATTCCGTAGCACTTTACAAATCAATGTTAGTTAGTAACTCATTTGGGTACTAAGACTATCAGAACATTTTGAATTTTGAAAATAGAACATTTTTTTCTACATTTTTACCAAATTCACATTTTTTCCATAAATAAATGGCAAATCTATTAACCAAAACTTCCCACTAACTTGATGGACAATGTGTCACAAAAAAATAATTTGAAACATTTTATGGACAGGAATGGCAGCTGCAAAATAAATTTCCAAACCAGAAGCTTCACTTTACTTTTCAAGAAAATGGTGCAGAACATTTTATAGATGTATATTGGTTAATTACCTAACATCTTGTCCCACACACATTACAGTAAACTTGAAGCAAAGTGACCATCCCCTTTAATGACAAAGTTAGCAAATTCAATTTAGTTATAATTTCTGTAAAATACTTAGAGGGTAAACAAGCTTTGCTACTTTAATAGTTTGAAAGAAGAACCTTTTTAAATGGAGTGATTTGATAGGATTAACCTAGTATAGAAATAAATTGGTTCCTAAAATAGTCAACTCTCAAATATTCTTGAGAACTTGAAAGAAATTGTACACAAAAATAAAGTTTAAAACATTATGGTAAAGTGTAGCATAGATATAGTAAGACCACATTCACACACTGGGGCAGATTTATCGAGCTGTCTGAAAGTCAGAATATTCTTAGTTGCCCATAGCAACCAATTACAGCTCATTTTACCAGTGCTCATGAATATTATAAAGGGGAGTTGTGATTGGTCACCATGGGCAACTAAAAATAGACTGACTTTCAGATAGCTTGATAAATCTGCCCCAGTGTCTTAAAATTTGAAATGCAATTCAAATGCTTCAGAGAGCGACTTGGCCCGATATGTCTTCTACTTAAATGCATGAGATTGGGAAGGGGCACCATTTGTTTTATATGCAAAACAAAGGAAGAAATGTGATGTTCAAAGGGCAGTTTTTAAAGCAGTTTATTGTATTTCTTTCAGTATGCAAACCATATATCTTTTGTCCATAGATCACACTTGGGTGTGAATCATGTGATCTTTAAATTACATGATTTTTAATGTGAAACTATATAAAAAATTAATTTAAAAACAGGAGTCTTATAAGCGAAATAACTTTAAAAAGTGCCATCCAAAACATTGATAAAAAACAAATGACAAAAAACTACCATAAAAAAGGCACGTGTGAAGGTTATTGTTGGGTAGGACGGCTATGCTGCTATCGATTTCCATAATTAATTATCCTTGAGACAATATCCCATTATTTCTAGGAACACTTCTCTACATGTATTGAGAGCTGTTTACCTGGATATAGGAAAGCCGTAAACCCAAGAATATACTGCTGTTATATCTGTGTACCTTGTTCTGCTGGGGAATTCACTAATGGAATTGGTAAGTGGTGTCATATCCTTTTATCTCGGGCATAAATAGCACAGACTGAACCCCATAGCAAAATTGGGATGCATGAACATCATAGTTTAATATGCACAAGTCTGCACATTTTACAGCTGTGGTGAACCCATGAGAATTCTGGCATTTTGCTATACCGTGCCTACTATTCAAACAATAGCAAATACAGGTGCAACCTTGCACCTAGTGATAATTGTGCGTAGTCTGTGCTGCAATGTTACAACTCCAGCGCCCTGTCCTATCTATACAACCCTAACCCACCACCACAGCGTCAGCCATTCTGGACACCAATCTTCACATGCTCTAATGCATCCTCCCAAATGTCTCACATAGGGACATGTGTGAAAAACTGGGATCAGGTATGATTGACTAGAAATGTTCCTCAACCGTAAAGGGCGGACCAATACATAGTGAGTAGAATTGACTCTCACCTTATATCGTTAGTTTATAAGCATATAAGATGATGGAGAGGTCCTTTAAGAGAACATGAGTCCATTCACCTAGAATGGTAGACTTGCAGAAAAAAGGGAGCAAGGAGAGTATTTTCTCGTATAATGGAGCTGTGTCTTGACGAAGTGACAACTTTGTTTCTTTAAAAGTTGATTGTATATTAATTGATTCACAACGTGTTTCAGCTCCAGACGGGAGCCTTCATCAGGTGTAGTTTCAATACATACGTTTTCACATGTACTATTACCGCCTATTATGGTACTAAATCCGATATATACGTACATGTACTCTTATGTATATGGTTGCTAAGTAACTACAGTTGTTGTAGACAGGATACATTAAACAAACGTGAATCCTTCTGGATATATAAGTTAAAAAAGTCTTCATCCAGACGGAATAAATAAGGTGATAGAGTCTGTATAAAGCATTTTTATCAATACTGTTATTTATGGTTTTTAAACGGTTTTTACATTTTAATAGATGCAACCAACCTATGTATATTAGAATATACAAGTATGTAATATACTGATATCCTACTTATAAATAGTCAAAAAGGTAACCACCGTATATACTTGAGTATAAACTGACCCGAGGTACCCAATTTTAACACAAAAAAACTGGAAAAAACTATTGACTCGAGTAAAAGCTGAAGGTAGTAAATGCATCGGTCCCAACCTCCCAGTATATAGCCAGAAGCCCCTGCCCCCAGTATACAGCCTGCAACCCCTGCCCCAGTATATAGCCTGCAGCCCCTGCCTCCCAGTATACAGCCTGCAGCCCCTGCCCCCCAGTATACAGCCCGCAGCCCCCTGCCCCCCAGCATATAGCCTGCAGCCCCTGCCCCCCATTATATAGACTGCAGCCCCTGCCTCCCAGTATACAGCCTGCAGCCCCGGCCCCCCAGATTACAGCCTGCAGCCCCTGCCCCCCAGTATATAGCCTGCAGCACCTGCCTCGCAGTATTCAGCCTGCAGCCCATGTCCCTAGCATACAGTCTGCAGCCCCTGTACCTAGTATACAGCCTGCAGCCCCCTGTCCCCTATTTTTTGTGCTGAAAAACTAGGCTTATACTTGAGTATATCTAACAATAACTAAAACTATACAAGTTGCACCACATTTAGTGAAATACTCACTATTCACTTCAAATACAGCAAAAACAGCAGCAGCTAAGCCCACAGGCAACTAAAGCGATGTCTGAAAATCTGCAAGCCACGAATGTTGTGGTTGCTCAGCAACCACAGTAAACCAAACTCACAAACACACACAAAGTAGTTACTTAGCAACCCTATATATGAATAAATGTCCATATATATATATCGGATTTAATACCCTAATAGGTGTCAGAGTTCGGGATGCGTGGATCCACTGGACCACCGTGGGAGGTTGTACTAGCCGACACCTGAGACCGGAGTCTAAGTGGCACCTGTTCTTCACCAGAGCTTGCCGCAAAGCGGGTTTGACTTGTTGCATCAGGATACCACCAGGTCGCTCCACAGGTGCAACTAGCCCACGGTGGCAGCTGAGGTCGAGGTACCTTAGGAGGAGACTCGAGGAGTCTCGTGGTCAGGTCCACGCACTAGGCCAGGGCAGGTGGCAGAGATGCAACGTCAAGGTCCAATTGGGGGTCAACAATGGGAGGTCCAGGCAGATGGGAGCAGAAACACATGGGAGCAGGAATGCAGGATACACAGGAACACACAGGAATGCTGCAGACACAGGAATGCAGGAGAATCGGAAGGGAGCTTTTTCTAAGGCAGGAAGAGGCAGGCTTAAATAGAATTTGTTAAATTGACCAGCGCCAATTAATGGCGCGCTGGCCCTTTAAATTTAGAGAAGCCGGTGCGTGCGTGTCCTGGGAGTCGTGGACAGCAATGTTCCTGGATCCGGGACAGGTAAGGTGTGCGGGCGATGCACTGGGGGGCAGAAGAGCACGAGTGAGCCCGCGACCCGTGATATGAGTCGAGGGACCAACCGTGACAATAGTTTTACATTTTAATACAAACTTTTATATTTTGGTTCACATTTTATTAATCCCACCCGTAAAAAGATTTTTTTTTTTCTATTTTTCTTTTCTCTGCAATGCACATTCGCTGAACGTCACACGTGACATCAGCAAACATTGTGTATATACACTCACCGGCCACTTTATTAGGTACACCTGTCCAACTGCTGGTTTGAAAACTTTTTTGGACTGCCACATACAGGCACTATCCAAATTAAATTGTCTCCATAGCAGCCTCCACACGTCGTCTTTTTAGCTGCCTTCACACGTTGTCTCCATTGCTACCTCCACACGTCATCGCCATAGCTGCCTCCAAAAGTAGTCCATATAGCTGCCTCCATACATGGTCCCCTTATCAAACGAGCTGTGTCAGGCAGAATTTTGGATTGTTTTCATGGCTTCCATGTTAACTTTGTCGCCACCCTGCTGTGTAATCCACAAAATATACTGGCAAACTTTTATCATTTACCAATATTATTTCAGCGCTTCTTGCGCATCTGTTTACATTCCCCTCACCCGCCAGAACCCAAACTTATAAGAACGCTACTACACTTGATCTTATACAAAAGGTTCTTAGAAGTGCTGTTTGGGGAGTAGCCTAGAGACAGGGGCTTGGATTGGCGAAAGCTCGCCTGGCAGCGGAGCGCCAGCTCCATCCCAAGATCCAACTAACATAGTTTTAACTGCAGCACCTTTAATCTACTACTAGTTCACTGCCTCCATACATGGTCCCCTTATCAAACGAGCTGTGTCAGCCAGAATTTTGGGTTGTTTTCTACCATCGTCCTAAATGATCACACAGCTCCCTACAACTACTGGGTTTCAAAGCTGGACATGTGGCACGAACTGGCGCTGTACGCCTTGGAGGTTCTTGCCTGCCCTGCCGCTAGCGTGTTGTCCGAGCGGGTTTTCAGTGCAGCTGGTGGCATCATCACCGATAAGCGTACACGCCTGTCGACTGACAGCGCTGACAGGCTGACGCTTATCAAGATGAATAAAGCCTGGATTTTTCCGGATTTTCATTCTCCACCAGGTGAAAGAAGCTCAACCTGAATAATGTATGCACTCCTCCTCCTCATTGTCCTCCTTCTCCTTCTCTTTGTACACTAAAGCAGAGGAAACTGGCTATTTTTTTGCCAGGGCCAACTGGCTCTGGCTATAGTACTCTATGTATTTAATTTTTCTGGAGGGCCAACTACCCTGTCCTATGTTTTAAACAATTTTTGGGAGTGCCACATACAGGCACTCAATCTATGTAATTTTTCTGGAGGACCAGCTACCTGCTCCTCTGGTTTGAAAACTTTTTTGGACTGCCACATACAGGCACTATCCAAATTAAATTGTCTCCATAGCAGCCTCCACACGTCGTCTTTTTAGCTGCCTTCACACGTTGTCTCCATTGCTACCTCCACACGTCATCGCCATAGCTGCCTCCAAAAGTAGTCCATATAGCTGCCTCCATACATGGTCTCCTTATCAAACGAGCTGTGTCAGGCAGAATTTTGGATTGTTTTCATGGCTTCCATGTTAACTTTGTCGCCACCCTGCTGTGTAATCCACAAAATATACTGGCAAACTTTTATCATTTACCAATATTATTTCAGCGCTTCTTGCGCATCTGTTTACATTCCCCTGACTTGCCAGAACCCAAACTTATAAAAACGCTACTACACTTGATCTTATACAAAGGTTCTTAGAAGTGCTGTTTGGGGAGTAGCCTAGAGACAGGGGCTTGGATTGGCGAAAGCTCGCCTGGCAGCGGAGCGCCAGCTCCATCCCAAGATCCAACTAACATAGTTTTAACTGCAGCACCTTTAATATACTACTAGTTCACTGCCTCCATACATGGTCCCCTTATCAAACGAGCTGTGTCAGGCAGAATTTTGGGTTGTTTTCATGGCTTCCTCATCAAACTTGTTAACTTTGTCGCCACCTTGCTGTGTAATCCACAAAATATACTGGCAAACTTTTATCATTTACCGATATTATTTGAGCGCTTCTTGCTCACCTCCTTTGGTTCCTCTCTCCCACCCATTGGTTTTAAGCCTGAGTCCATTTGGGGTATGTTGCCAAGACACTCTCTAGCCTGCCGCTGCTGCCGCTGCCTCTGCATAGTCCCCTATAGTGTCAGGGTCAATTATTGGATGTTATAGATGCTATCTAGCCTCATTCGGTCACTCTGTCATTGCCATGCTGTTGCCCATAGTTTTGGCATAATGGTGCGATTAAGCAGCCTCAGAGGCATTCATGCATGCTGCCCCTGCTGTTTCCTGTCCATTTCCGTGGTGTTTCCATCCTTTTCTGAGGTTCCCAGGTGTTTGGCCAAGCTTCCCTGTGCAGATCCTTGGTCCCCTTGAAAAATGCTCGAGTCTCCCATTGACTTCAATGGGGCTCGTTATTCGAGACGAGCACTCGAGCATCGGGAAAAGTTCGTCTGGAATAACGAGTACCCGAGCATTTTAGTGCTCGCTCATCTATACTTATGACCCTTACCAGATTCATGGACAGAAATAATGGCTTTGGTGGTTGAAATATCAATAATAGCCCCAATAGGGAATGGTGTAATACTGGCAGGCACAGTTCACTGCACTACATAGGTTTGGTGCATTGTACCAGTGATCAAAGGTTCAAGTCCCTTTGTGGGACGAATGAAATGTAAAAAATATACCGGTATATAAAAAAGACATGACTAAGTTTAACGAAAAAGTAATAACACATACAATAATTGTTAGAGAAAAATGCACTACTTTTTTTTTTCTATTTTTCTTTTCTCTGCAATGCACATTCGCTGAACGTCACACGTGACATCAGCAAACATTGTGTATATACACTCACCGGCCACTTTATTAGGTACACCTGTCCAACTGCTCGTTAACACTTAATTTCTAATCAGCCAATCACATGGCGGCAACTCAGTGCATTTAGGCATGTAGACATGGTCAAGACAATCTCCTGCAGTTCAAACCGAGCATCAGTATGGGGAAGAAAGTTGATTTGAGTGCCTTTGAACGTGGCATGGTTGTTGGTGCCAGAAGGGCTGGTCTGAGTATTTCAGAAACTGCTGATCTACTGGGATTTTCACGCACAACCATCTCTAGGGTTTACAGAGAATGGTCCGAAAAAGAAAAAACATCCAGTGAGCGGCAGTTCTGTGGGCGGAAATGCCTTGTTGATGCCAGAGGTCAGAGGAGAATGGGCAGACTGGTTCGAGCTGATAGAAAGGCAACAGTGACTCAAATCGCCACCCGTTACAACCAAGGTAGGCAGAAGAGCATCTCTGAACGCACAGTACGTCGAACTTTGAGGCAGATGGGCTACAGCAGCAGAAGACCACACCGGGTGCCACTCCTTTCAGCTAAGAACAGGAAACTGAGGCTACAATTTGCACAAGCTCATCGAAATTGGACAGTAGAAGATTGGAAAAACGTTGCCTGGTCTGATGAGTCTCGATTTCTGCTGCGACATTCGGATGGTAGGGTCAGAATTTGGCGTCAACAACATGAAAGCATGGATCCATCCTGCCTTGTATCAACGGTTCAGGCTGGTGGTGGTGGTGTCATGGTGTGGGGAATATTTTCTTGGCACTCTTTGGGCCCCTTGGTACAACGCCACAGCCTACCTGAGTATTGTTGCTGACCATGTCCATCCCTTTATGACCACAATGTACCCAACATCTGATGGCTACTTTCAGCAGGATAATGCGCCATGTCATAAAGCTGGAATCATCTCAGACTGGTTTCTTGAACATGACAATGAGGTCACTGTACTCAAATGGCCTCCACAGTCACCAGATCTCATCCATAGATCCTCGTTGGGATGTGGTGAAACGTGAGATTCGCAATCATGGATGTGCACAACAAATCCTGGCTGCAGACTGGTGGGATGCCATCATGTCAATATGGACCAAAATCTCTGAGGAATGCTTCCAGCACCTTGTTGAATCTATGCCACGAAGAATTGAGGCAGTTCTGAAGGCAAAAGGGGGTCCAACCCGTTACTAGCATGGGGTACCTAATAAAGTGGCCGGTGAGTGTATATATAGTTTTGTACATGTGAAAAAGTGTGTATTGTAACCTCACCTGATGAAGGCTCCTGTGCAGAGTTGAAGCACGTTGTGAATCAATTAATAAACAATCAACATTTAAAGAAACAAAGATGACACTTTGTCAAGACACAGCGCCATTATACGAGAAAACTCTCTTTTTACTCCCTATCACACAGGGGCATGACATATTCAGTGTCTTGTTTTCTACCATCATCATTTTCATCAGGAGAGATTTCCATATAACACAAATTTGTATGAATCCAAAGATTAAGCTCTCATCTCCTGTGGACATACTGTACAGTAACAAGCTGGCCAAATGTCTCATTGGGGAACATACTGGAATGCTTAGTTAGGCATTTTACAATATTAGAAAGGAAACTATTAAAAAAAACATTTTCAAAGGTTTTATTGGTAATTTTGTTCATAATAAAAGTGTACATGCATCAAAAAAATATCCCCATAGTTTATAAACACTGGATTTTAGGGTTAATACCAGTGTTGAGTGAACCTGAACCACAAAGGTGGGGTTTGTACTGTACGCTGGCGATTTGGGTTCCCCGCGCCTGACCTCGAATTCAGGTCCAAACTTACTGCACAGCCGGTAACACCTGTGATTGGTGCTAGCACCAATCATGGACACTACAATTTTGACTTAGGCCGGTAAGCAATTTCTGGAGAATTGTTCCTCCCCAATTACATCATGAGCACCAAACATCTTCAAAATGGTGGCACAGATGGCAAAGGTTTTACCTTTTCACCCTCCCTGCCTTTGTATGAATTGGTTGACATGGGAATCAGAATCCTTACTCTGGAGAAAAGGGTGGGTGGATCTTGTTGTAGCTTTTGGGTACAGGAGAATATCAGTCCTCATTATTGCTAGCAGGATGTAAAAAACTTCAGGAACTTGAGTGATGTCACAGTCTGGATGGAAGTATCTGCATAGCATACTGCCCAAAGGTATGTAGCTGACTGGTTGTGTTTGAAAGTTTGAATGCGGCAGAATTGTGTATGTGTGGAAGTTTGAATATACACATAGAGTAGATGGCAAAAAAATAAAAAAGCAGGCATCCAATAAAGAAAAAAAACAATCTTTTAGGGTTTTGGTTCCCTCAAAGATGTGATCTTCTCGAGAGGTCTCACTGTATATATGTATTTACAATATATATCTACGCTTACAGTGATGTTTCCAAGTCTTCAAGTGTTTTATAGTGTAGTTGGAGATGTTTTAATATATATGTCTCTTTGTGATATATATATATATATATATATATATATATATATATATATATATATATATATATAACCTACTGGCAAAGAAAACATAGGGACTTATTTGTGTATTAATTTTATTCTACACATTCAATAGTGCATTAAATAGAAAACAAAAGGAAATGAGATGTGTATGAGCGACAAAATTAATTTTATTGAATTTAAAATACCTCCTGAGGAAGCCTGTATATCAGGCGTAACGTCTGGGGTTCCTTACTTCCCTCTCAGACTGGTTGCCTCTACTCGTACGGTAATGTAACCGAATACTTTGTTCTTATTGCACTGAATCTGTTGTATATGAACTATTTATCATTATATCTTGCTCTAGGAGATTATTGTGGATTTTTAGTACTTACCTTCACATAAATAGGATTTCTTGGAGCCCAAGGGGTACAATGCTGTAGATTTATACTTATATTACAGTCTGAGAGAGGGTCTTTTTGTGTCCAGTCTCTTTTGGCTTTCTGGCTTTTTAGATGTTTTTAATCATTGTGTATGTTAAATTCAATAAATTATTTTTGTCCCTTATACACATCTCATTTCCTTTGTTTTCATTATATACACTGGCAACTTAAAATTTAAAGAGCAAAAGATCATGGGTGTTACTGGGGCTGTAGTTCGGGTCTGCGCATCACCATTTAAAACATGCATAATCTTTCCATGTGTGTGTGCATGCAAAACATGAAGAAAACCGATAGGGAAAGAATTAACCCAGTTTACCACAACAAAAATGCCAGTAATGGCACAGAACACATAGAAAGAGATGAACTAAGAAACTATGGCAACAGGAAACAGATGGTGCATACCCCCTGGTTCTGCATGAACTATGTACCATGTTAGACAGACCGTTATTTTTAATATTTGAGGATGGGTACATTGGTGCATAGAAAATGTGGTACCAATATACAAAAAAAGGATCAAAAAGCAATCCTGGAGACTACAGACCTGTGAGTCTAACTTCTGTTGTGGGGAAAATATTTGAGGGATTGGTTAGAGATGCTTTCCTGGAGTATCTCACTGAACATAACCTTACAACCCAGAATCAGCGTGGGTTTATGAGAGATCGGTCCTGTCTGGCTCTATGATCGGCCCTGTCTGTCTGTTTGGCTTCTATGAGGAAGTAAGTTTCAAACTGGATCTGGGGGACGCTTTGGATGTTGAATATCTGGACTTTTCAAAGGCATTTGACACAGTGCCACATAAAAGGTTTGTACATAAAATGAGATTGCATGGACTAGGGGAAAATCTGTGTATTTGGGTAAGTAATTGGCTTAGTGATAGAAAACAGAAGGTCGTCATTAATGGCACATTCTCAGATTGGGTTGACATTACCAGAAGAGTGCCCCACGGCTCAGTTTTTGGCCACTTCTTTTTAATATTTTTTATTAATGATTTCGCAGTGGGTTTACACAGTCAAGTTTCAATATTTGCAGATGATACTAAGCTGTGTACAGTCATAAATACGGAGGTCGATTGTTTAGCATTACAGAGAGATTTTTGGAAGCTTAAGGAGTGGGCAGACAAATGGTTGATGAGGTTTAATGTAGATAAATGCAAAGTTATGCACTTGGGCCATGGAAACAAAAATATAATTATGTTACCAATTACTTGGTAAAACTGAAGCTGAAAAAGACTTATTTGTGAATGGTAAACTTAATTTTAGTGACCAGAGCCAGGCGGCTGCTGCTAAAGCAAATAAAATCATGGGATGTATCAAGAGAGGAATAGATTCTCATGATAAGGACATAGTTTTGCCCTTATACAAATCACTGGTCAGACCATACATGGAATATTGTGTACAGTTTTGGGCACCGGTGTATAAAAAAAACATAGTACAACTGGAAGGGGTGCAGAGTAGAACAACCAAGATTATAAAGGGAACGGGGGGACTGGAATACAATGACATTTTACAAAATGTGAGATTTTTCAGTTTAGAAAAAAGACGACTAAGTGGAAACCTCATTACAATGCACAAATACCTGAACAGGCAGTACAAGGATCTCTCCAAAGATCTTTTTATACCTAGGCCTGTGACCAGGACAAGGGGGCATCCTCTACGCCTAGAGGAGAGGTGATTCTACCATCCCCATAGACAAAGGTTCTATACTGTAAGATCAGTGAGACTGACTTCCGGTTCCGGCGCGGTGATGTAAGGCAGCAGTTTCCAGAGCTCCCGCGCACCGGCCGACAGAAAACCCGCAAGGAAACCGGGGGCGAGAGCAGCGGGCACGCCACAGACATCGGGGTGCCACAGCCATCAGCCCCCCTGTCCCCCCGCAGCAAACTCGCAGCAATCCCGCAACTCCCATGATCGCGGGTACAGCGAGCCGAGGGTGCCGCGGCCCCAGGAAGAGCGGAGAGAGCACGGGAAGCAGCAGCAGCAGCTGCAGCCTGAAACAGGTACCTGAGGGTAGGCGAGAGGTGAGACGCGGACAGCAGCAGGGAGAAAGTGTCCACCGGCCTGGAGATCAGGAAGAGGAGCACAGGGAGTGCACGTGGCCAGGGGCCCAGATTGCTACTCCAGCCTCCACGTGCTAACACAGGCACCACGTGGCGAGCACATCACGGTGCTGAGTGACAGCAGGGAACTTGCCAGTGAGACTGGGTGACCGGTGATACAATTCCTTCTGTGGGAGAGTACATCACAAGGAGAGGAGTTATTATATTAAGCTAACACACGATACCAGCTGAAGCTGATCCAATTGCTGATTTACTCAAATGGCGAATACCCCCTGAAACACGCCATACAACCTGCTACCCCTTAACCCAAAATAGAGGTCCACAAAGTTTAATAACAAGTGCTTTCCAGCGCAGAGGGCGCACAACAGTGCATGGAGAGGTATTTACTTCGCAGCACGCAAAAGCCGAAAGAAAGCAATAAAAACCCCAAGAAAGGGGCATTTGTATTGTCGTAAGAAGTATTACACATGATAAAGGCATACTATACAGTGTAAAGTGCATGGGAGGAGGGGAAATAGAGCCAAAATGGAGATCTGAACCAAACATTAATCCTCCAAAGGGAGGAAATAACCTCACAGCTGACATTAAATTAATTAGGGAGTTATGAAAGTAATCACGTGGAACGTGAAAGGATTACGTTCACCACAAAAACGTTCAAAGGTATTACGTCATTTGGGTAGAATGCGCCCGGATGTGGCGCTCTTACAGGAAACACACTTAGAGGAATGCGACTATTTCCGCCTCCAAAAATTTTGGGTAGGACAGGTGTTCGGGTCACCCTCCCACGCCTCCAAAAATTTTGGGTAGGACAGGTGTTCGGGTCACCCTCCCAACAGGGGAAAGCAGGGGTACTAATACTACTACACAAAAACTTCACGGGGAAACTGGTGCACGCACAGCATGACAAAGAGGGAAGGTGGACCTCGATTCAGATCGAGCTTCACAATGAAACTTGGTCAATTTATAGTGTGTATGGGCCAAATGACAGCACATGAACAGGTCGGAAATAGTAGAATTGGTGACTCCTTTCAAGCTGACAACGTGGTACAATATGGGAGTTCTTAAGAACTCTCTGGGAGCCCTCCAAATCTGATAAATGTAGAAGGCAAGATAGCGGACAGGAGGAGATCATAACTTGAAATGAGAATGTAAAACGCTAGTCACCACGTCCCCCAGGGATTTGGACAATGGGTCAAACAAAACGGAAAGAGGATTATTGTAGTACCCTTCCTCCCATGCACTATTGATGAACAGAACCCTGTTTGGCTATACACTCATGCGATGTAAGCTGTACATGTCTGAACAGATAACTGTATAAAACACTGTCAATGTCACTTTGTCATACTAAACCTGCCTGTAGTAAACAGGCTAGTTACTATATGTTGTTAATTACATGTTGAAAACTTAATAAAATGTGTTTAAAAAAAAAAAAGATCAGTGACACTATGGAACTCTCTGCCTCGGGAGGTTGTTATGGCGCAGTCTATGTACATGTTCAAGAGAGGCCTGGATGACTTTCTGGAGAGAAAAAAATATCACAGATTATGAGGAAAAAACATTTATTTCATTCTTAAAGGTTGGACTTGAAGGACTTGTATCTTTTTCCAGCTTTAAATACTATGGTACTATGATACTAATTATATTCCAAATTTTCCAAGACACTTTGTAGAAGCCTTAACAAAAAGGGTTAGGGAAAAGGGATGGCGTGACGTAAGTGGCTGAACAGTGTGCCAAAGTAATGTTCAAAATTTTCATTATAGAAAGAAGAAACTCTTCATCTGCTTTTCTGCTATAAGGTAGAAAGTGGAAATCTAAATTGTCATATTAATTTCGGGGCTTTTAAACCGTAGGTCATATCCTTCTTTTAGCAGGTAAACAATAATTAATTTCTTTTCCTCCTCCCCCAATTCTATTTTAAATACTACACCACCTTCTCCCCCAACATAGTAGAGCCCTTCCATTTAGGTATACGTTATCTTCCATTTAGGTATACGTTATCAAGACAGCCTGTACCCCAATGAAAAGTCAGCTCAGTTCTCTAGGAACCCAAATCCCTCTGCTCTACACCAGGATCTGAGCCATGCTCCCTGAGCTGCCTCTGTCTTCTCTGTGTAGCGCATGGCACAGGTAGAATTCCAGAGAATACTACCTTGGAGGTCCTTCCCTTAAGCTTTGAACCTAAGTCTTTAAAAATTACTCTTCAGGCTTCTTCACCTACCATCTATTCTGTCATTGGTTCCAACATGGATCAAAACAGCCCCAGCCCCTCCCAGTAATTTATCCACCCTTTCAACCACATGCCGAACCCTGGCACCAGGGAGACAGCAAACTATTCAGTTGAGGTGGTTTTGGTGACAATGTATTCTTTCTTCCTGAATATAGGCTACCCTACAACCACTAACTACCATGGCTTTCCTATACTATCACCTCCCTACTACTAGCTCAGATGCGCCCCTGAGAGTCCTCCAAGAGCAGGATCTGCTAGGGCTGCCATTTCTGACCCTGCCATCCTTGCATCATTGCACAATTTAGCAATTTTGCTTTTTGCTTTTGTCCAGAAGCAGTATCGGCCTTCCTTTTCTTACACCCCTCTATCTACAGTGACCCAGGTACCTACCCAGTCCTTCTGGTTTTCTTCTCCACCCACCACTTCCATCCCACTTATTACTTGGTCAGTAAGCACCATCCTCTTCTCAAGATTGTTAAGTGCTTGCAGATGTGGAATATCCCTCCAGATCGAGGGAACTCAAGCTTCCAGGAGAAAAATAAAGGCACATCTGTCATAGTGGTATTCACCCTGGCACTCCTGCTCCAGCAATGTATGCATACGGCACAGTGTGCACTGTAGCATACCACCAATCTTGCTAGCCATATCTTAGTTACAAAACTGTGAAGAGTATGAAATTGTCACTTATTTGTCTTTTGCAACTAACATTTTGTTGAATAGATTTTCTATATTTCATCATTATATGTTTTTCTTCTATAGACATGGAGAAATGTGAGCAGTGTCCAGAAGATGAATGGCCGAATTCAGGAAAATCTGCTTGCCTAAAGAGACCGCTTGACTTTCTATCTTTTCAGGATCTTCT
This sequence comes from Engystomops pustulosus, assembly GCA_019512145.1. Classification (NCBI taxonomy): domain Eukaryota; kingdom Metazoa; phylum Chordata; class Amphibia; order Anura; family Leptodactylidae; genus Engystomops; species Engystomops pustulosus. Next base: position 34,854,232 of record CM033649.1, read on the forward strand.
TGGAACCTTATTAATATTCCTTATTCTTGTGTTAAGTTTGTTTTCAACTATCATTCTAGTTATATATATTAAGTATAGAGAGACCCCTATAGTAAAGGCCAATAACAGAAATCTCAGTTACACCATCCTTATCTCTCTTATATTTTCCTTTCTGTGCGCCCTTTTGTTTATAGGTGATCCTGCCAGGGGGACTTGTCTGTTACAGAACATTATATTTAATTTAGTTTTCGTTGTTTCTGTCTCTTCTATTTTGACAAAAACTATCACTGTTTTAATTGCCTTTAACGTTACTAAACCCAACTGCAGATTCCGAATGATTTGGAGCAAAATGTCACATATGTTTGTTGTAATTTGCTGTATAGGTGAATTTCTTATTTGTCTATACTGGATCACGTTACACCCTCCATATCCTGCAAGAGATTCAGTGTCTAAACCTGGGATCCTTATATTATATTGTAATGTTGGCTCTCATGTTATATTTTATCTCGCTCTCGGGTATAACAGTTCCCTTGCACTTTTATGTTTTCTTGTGGCTTACTTTGCCAAAAAGTTACCAGATAGATTTAATGAAGCTTATTACATCACATTCAGCATGTTGGTGTTCTGTAGTGTATGGATCTCATTCATTCCTGCATATAACAGCACAAGAGGCAAATACATGACTACAGTACAGATTTTTGCTATCTTATCATCATGCACTGGACTTTTAGGATTTATTTTCCTTCCAAAATGCTTCATTATAATATTCAGACCGGAGTTAAATGTCAAACAATCTCTGTATATTGTAAAGTGATAATGCTCTATAAAAGTATTTTACTGTAACCAGTTACCAACATAGTAAGAGTATGTGAGTCATGATTTGCAGTGACATCCTATTCTCTAATGATGACACTATATTGCAATGTCCATAATGACCCTGGCCAAGAGGATATTATGTTATTATACCCATACTAGAAAGGGTATAAAAAAATCAAACTAATTTAAGTTCTTACTTTTTCCCCAAAAAAATTCTAAAAAATGTTCAAAAAATTCTATGTATCCCAAAATGGTAAAAATGAAGACTATCTTATCTGAATGCTAATAATGCTCTTTTTGATTTAGGAATAAAATTTATAGCTCTCGGAATATGGCAACTCATAAACAAATACATTTTGCTTAAAAGGTTTTTTTTTTAAATAGTAGCAGAAAAACATAAGCATATCACATTCCGTTTCATTCCATTTTAGAAAAAAAAGTTAAAGAAGTTGAATATGCGAAAAACCGAATACAGGATTTTGTTCTTCATCTTTATCTCTCTCAAAATGGCTCTTTTACAACAATTGTTTAGCTTGGCCGGATGGTCAATTCGAAGAAGAGTTGTAGTCGTCACAAACTTCTTCTATTTAAGGATTATGGAGGCCACGCTAAGGAACCTTGAGTGATGTGGAAATTCTCTTGTAACATTGGCCAGATCTGTATCTTGTCACAATGCTGTCTCTGAGCTTCTTGGGCAGTTCCTTAGACCTCATGATTCTTATGTGCTCTGATATGTACTCTGAGCTGTGAGGTCTTATATCGACAGGTGTGCGCCTTTCCTAATTAAGTACAATCAGTTTAATTAAAAACAGCTGGACTCCAATAAAGGAGTAGAACCATATTAATGAAGATCAGAAGAAAATGGACTGCATTTGAGTTAAATAGGAATGTCAAAACAAAGGGTCTGAATACTTATGACCTTGTGATATTTCATTTTTTTCTGTTTAATAAATTTGCAAAAATATCTACATTTCATTTTTTTCCGTCAAGATGGATTGCAGAGTGTACACTAATGAGCAAAAAATTAACTTATGTGATGTTACCAATTGGCTACAATTAAAGAGTGACAAATGTTAAGGGCTCTGAATACTTTCCAAACCCACTGCATAATGTAGCACTGAAAAGCTCACAGCCACAGGATATAAAGGTCTCTATCTCTAGTGGTAGAAAAATTGACAGGTACAGGTAGACACAAAAGAAGAAGAGAAGGAAAAGTGTCAAAAAGCCGGATAATAATACACACTAAGATAAATACACATTTCAAAAATATACACAATGAAGCATGAACAATGATGTGTCTATGTGGGATAAAAGGAGTCAGGGCTCTGCAACATATGTGAACAGAATTGGGATCTATGTTATTAGGTAACACCCAATCATGGGCTACCCACATGCGGAAATTTACAGTGTGGAATAAGGACCAGGAAGCATGTGTAAGGTAGCAAAACAACACAAATTTACTTTATTAAAGAATTGGACATAAGACAAACATCAGCAAGACAAAAAAAAATATGTAAAACCATTTAAAAAGGAATGCACCACAGTGCACCCATAAATGCAAAAATTAACTGGAGCCCGACACCTGATAATGTCAGGTAAGCCAGACCTGAGCCTCACAAAACCATCTCAAAACATAAGTAAGTGTGAAAGCAGGACATGTGTCTCTGAGAAAATTATAGTAAAATCGTTATCCGCAAGTCCGGCCTGAGAATATAAAGATATAATTGCAAAAGTGCATCATGATACTCTGTGCCGAAATGGCTGATATGCTATAACAGACCCACAAGACATTAATACAAGCTGTAATTTACCAAGAGATGTTAGGTGGAGGTGAGGACTCAGGAGAAGTCGCCCCATGCGTTCCGACGCGTATCGCAGCTTCCTCAATTAAAGAGTGAAAAATGTTAAGGGCTCTGAATACTTTCCAAACCCACTGCATAATGTAGAACACTGAAAAGCTCACAGCCACAGGATATAAATGTCTCTATCTCAACGAGGCCAAGTGGTAGAAAGATTGACAGGTACAGGTAGACACAAAAAAGAAGAGAAGGAAAAGTGTCAAAAAGCCGGATAATTATACACACTAAGATAAATACACATTTCAAAAATATGCACAATGAAGCATGAACAATGATGTGTCCATGTGGGATAAAATGAGTCAGGGCTCTGCAACAGACACCCACCTCTGTTCCTTAAAAAGTGTTAATTACATTCATATTTACCAAAGCAGATAAGAAGAAATACAGACTGTAGAGCCAAATGCACATGAGCAAGAATAAAGAAAATGAATATGTAAGATTCTCATAAGTAGTGTAAAAGTGTCATAGGAGACTGGTAAAAAAAGCAATTTAGGGACAATTAAAATCATGCGAATAATGTAAGGTGGGAAAAAGAAAATAATAAAAATGCATACAAGTGAAAACAGAACAAAATAAATACAAAATATAGAGATTAAGCTGAGAGATTATCCATTGGACGGGGAATTGCAAATAAAGTGGTTCCATAAATCTTCCTGGTTAACTGATTAAATTAATCCCGGGAGTCTCACCTATTTCCACTGGAAATCCTCCTTTTTTGCTGTCTTATACAACCATTTTCAACATGCGTTATCTGCCTTATGCTATCCATGTGAATTCTAGAATTGACATTTCTAATGTTCCCTCAGCGATTCTTTTTGAAGGACAGTGATTGGTTGGAGTCCTTGGAAATCCCCAGATCTGGAAGTTTATAAATAATCCCCCTGGCTGGATTTATAGGTCAGTCATAATCAGAAGTCTTTCTGCTGAGGCCTTGAACTTTTTAGTTTATAAGTCCTCTGAGATAGTCAGCCAGTTTTCAGCTGTCTTCCTGCAGAGAGATAGCCCAATGTCTAACCAGCAGCTCTGCATGCCAATACCGAAGAGACTGCACCGGATTTCTGTCTATGCAGCAGAGCCACCCCTAGGCTCTTACTAGCCAGCTCTAACCACTGGACCAGGGCTCAGGTATGCTCAAATTCAAGCACCACAACCAACCAATCAACTGCCTCATGGATGTCTGCAAAGAGGAATGTTTTCAGCTTGTAATCTGATGCCTTGTTGTGCTGTGTGCCATTAAAGAGACTGAGTTTTTGTTCAAGATCTCTGTAAAGCTTACTTTATCCCTCATCTATCAGCGCACATACAGTGGGAGTGCCCCAGGGGGATACCTTCACTAAATTGCGGCTTCCTCTTCTTTCATCCCTTTGCTGGGATAAAGGGATTCATCTTTCATCCCTTAGCTTACTGCCGCTAATACTACCTCATCTATCAGCGCACATACAGTGGGAGTGCCCCAGGGGGATCCCTTCACTAAATTGCGGCTTCCTCTTCTTTCATCCCTTTGCTGGCTCTGATGGGAGTGGAAGGGGCAGGCTTAAATAGAATTTGTGAAATTGAGCAGCGCACACGCCATAGGAGTCAGGGACGTGGGCGCACGACGGCCGGGATCTTGAAAGGAGCCGGGACAGGTAAGGAGCATGGAAGATGTGCTGGCGGGGGCAGAGGGGCACGGGTGAGCCCATGATCCACAATATGGGTCATGGGTCCACCCGTGTCAGTACCCCCACTTCAGCCTCCCCCTCTTCTTGGGCTGGAGGAATTTCTGCAGGAGATCACGGACCAGGATGTTATTCTTTGGCTCCCATGACCTCTCTTCTGGCCTGAAACCCTTCCAGTCGACCAAAAAGAACTGCTTCCCCCTTACCGTCTTCATGTCAAGGATCTTCTTTACCTCATAAGTGTCGGTGGAGTCAGCCACAGAAGCGGGAGGAGGTACTTGCCGGGAAAAGTGGTTTAGGATGACAGGTTTGAGCATAGAGACATGGAAGGAGTTCGGGATGCGCATGGTGGGAGGAAGGCGCAACTTGTAGGACACTGGATTGATACGATTTAGGACCCAAGAATCGTGGACCAAGCTTTTAGCTGGGTATCTTTAGCCTGGAGGATAACCAGACCTTGTCCCCAGGAGAGAAGAGAGGAGGAGACCTGTGTCTCTTGTCAGCCTGGGTTTCGGTGTGGGCAGATGCCCAAAGTAGGGATTGATGAGTCTGTTCCCAGATGGAACTGAGGTCCTGCACCAATTCTTCCACCGCACCGCAGGGTTGCACCCCAGTGTGCCCAGGCAGGAATGAAGAATGTCTCCAAAACATCCTCTTTGGCAGAGCAGGACTGACATACATCTTACCAGGGGAAAGCTGACGAAGATCCACCGGAGCAGCAACAACCAACTGTTCCAGAGAAATGATATGAATGAAATGAACCAGCTCTTTTCCAATGACATCCTAGGCAAGGGAAAGGTCATCCTTGATATTCTTCTCCGCAGGTTGGAAGTGGATCATTATTGAAGCGGGAAAGAATAGTGACCAATGGGCTTGCCTGGGATTAAGACGTTGAGCTGTCTGGAGGTACGAGAGGGTCTGATGATCTGTGTAAACACAGACTGGATGGCAAGCTCTCTCCAAAAGATGCCATTCTTCCAGGGCAAGCTTGAAGGCCAAAATTTCTCTTTCCCCTATAGAGTAATTTTTCTCTGCGGGAGAGAAAGTTTTGAAAAAGAAGTCACACATGAGCTGCCAAAGGCCAGAGGCGTGGGTAAGCGCCCTTCTTGGTAAGCGCCACAATGGGAGAGACTAGAGTAGAGAAATGTGGGATGCACTGCCGGTAGTAGTTTGCAAAGCCCAGGAACCTCGGAATGGTTCGAAAACCTTCTGGACGCAGCCACTGCAGAACTGCTGACAGTTTGGCTGGGTCCATCTGGAGATCTTTGTCGGAGATTATGTAACCGGGAAAAAGTAGGCTTCATTGGTGGAACAGACACATCTCGAGCTCGGCGTAGAGACGATTATCCCGTAGACGGCCAAGAAGTTGCCACAGGTGAGACTGGTGGGACTCAAGGTCCAGTGAGAAGAACAAAATGTCGTCCAAGTAGACCACGACACATGTATACAGCAAATCGCGAAAGATGTAATTGACGAAATCCAGGAAGACAGCTGAAGCATTATAGAGTCCAAATGGCATCACAAGATATTTGAAATGTCCATCTCGGGTGTTAAATGCGGTCTTCCATTCGTCAGGTCCGGCTTGGAGAAAATCCTGGAACCGCATAGGCGGTCGAAGAGCTCCATGATCAACGGCAGGAGATAGTGGTTCTTAACCATGATCCTGTTAAGTCTGCGATAGTCAATGCCAGGACACAAGGAGCCATCCTTTTTGGTAACAAACAAGAATCCTGCGCCCGCAGGAGAGGAGGACTTCTGTATGAAACCTCTTTGCAGGTTCTCCTTGATATACTCCAACATGGCTATGGGCTAGGGAACAGAGAGTGGGTATACCCGACCTCAGGGAGGAGAGGTACCCGGCAAAAAACTCAATAGGGCAGTCATAGGGATGATGAGTCTCTGCCTGCTTCTTGGAGAACGCGTCAGAGAAGTCCCGGTAGCACATTGGTAGACCTTCCAAGGGCTTGGGAGACATGGAGGAGACCAATACTGGAAGTGGTAGAGGCGCCAACATACAGCGGGACGGGCACTCTGGACCCCAATGAAGAATTTCCCCTGGTCATCCAGTTGAGTGCTCGTGCATGGAGCTGCAGCCACGGAAGGCCCAAGAACATGGAGGACATGGACCGACGTAGTACATAAAAGGACAGTCTCTCCTTGTGCAGCACACCAACCTGCAAGAACAGAGGCTCTGTACAGTACTGGACTGAGTCAGAGAGGATTTGGGGCGAACTACTGGGATGTGATGCCGGAAGACCAGAGCGGCATCCACGAATCTCCCTGCAGAACCTGAGTACAAGAAAGCAGAGACCTGGATCTGGATGCCTGTGCCAATGCTGAGAACCATCGGAATCATCAGGCGCGGAGAAGCTTTCCTTACACCTAGGGACGCTTCTCCCAAGAACCCTAGTTGCTGGCATTTCCTGGACGCTGGGGACGGACTGGACAGTCCCGATGAAGTGCTCTGGTCTGGCACAATAAAGGCAGAGGTTTCCCTGATTTCTTCTGCTGCGTTCCTGGGAAGAGAGTCTAGCCCTGTCCACCTCCATAGGCTCTAGGAGTCTAAGTGGCACCTGGTCTTCACCAGAGCCCGCCACAAAGCATGTTGGACTTGCAGGGTACCACCAGGTCATTGCACAGGTGTGACTGGCCCGCGCTGCCAGCCGAGGTTGAGGTCTCGTGATCAGGTCCAGGCACAAGGCCAGGGCAGGTGGCAGAGATGCAGCGTCAAGGTCCAATCCAGGGTCAGCAACGGGAGGTCAGGTATATGGGATCGGGAACACAGGCACACAGGATACAGAACACGGGAACTCAGGAAACACGTTGGAGCAGGAACGCAGGATACATGGGAACAAACAGGAAGGCAGGGGACACAGGAATGCAGCATACACAGGTACACAGGATAATCGCTAGGGAGATTTTACTAAGGCTCTGAGACACAAAGATCTGGCTGGGTTTGCAGGAAAGGTAAGGCTTAAATAAAATTACTGAAATTGACCAGCACCAATTAATGGAGGGCTGGCCGTTTAAATCTAGAGACGGCAACGCGCGTGCACGGCAGCCGGGATCGTAACAGGAGCCGGGACGGGTAAGGAGCACAGGCGAAGCGCTTGGGGGGGCAGAGGAGCATGGGTGAGCCTGCAACCCACGATATGGGTCGCGGGAGCACCCGTGACACTGGCTCTGGTGAGTAGATTTCAAGTGGCATCATGAACAGTGTCTCTATTGCTATTATAACTGTTTAATTGAACTATATTTCCTAACCTTGCTTATAACAGGTTAAGGGCTGTGCATCACTCGACCCATGCCATGGGTGGTGCCATGTGTGGTGCCATGCTTCATCTATACAGCGAGAAAATCCAGCCTCCTCTAAAGAGTAACTGATGGGCAAAGACCATTCTGGAGTCACCAAGCTCCAATACTGCATGGGGCGCAAAGTTTTTCTAAAGAGAAAGTGAGCACTGTAGTTGTTTAGTAAAAGAGAGGCAAATCAGCCATCTTGTTCTTTACCGCAAGCTCCTGTCAAAAGTATGCGCATCAGCCAGAGTGCCAATTTGAGTGTCCCATTCTCCACAACTGATGTTTTAGCTTCCGCTCCAGATTCTGGGTGTCCCTTACCAGTGTTTTCAGACCCCACAAGTATTCCTGATGTTCCTGTTGAGACGATCACTCCACTGGATGACCGCCAGGTGGTAAGAGCTTTTGTTTCAGAGGATGACCTCCAGGCTAATGACCATGTGGATGAACCTGAAGTTACCTGTCCTAGAACCAGATGCTGATGATTTCCTTAATGGCTGAAGCCCTAATATATAAGGGACTGTGAAGTGCCCATATTGACTTTTTCTTCAAAGTTTAGTCTCAAGCGCCCATTCATAGCACCCCCTCTGCTGAAAGCAGAGCCTTGCATGACTAACACTACAAAAACCTTTCCCCTCTTCCCACCCGAACATACTTCGCCCCTGTTCCTGTGATTTCAGCTGGTGCCCCTTTTGCTCAGGGCCAAAGAATGGACTACCATTACAAAGCTCTCTGAGAGACTTAAATCAGATGCTACTATTACTGGTAATGTGTGCACTTTAAGTAATATTCAAGTGATTTTAAGTAATATTCAAGAAATGTACCAATTGTGCCTATGTATGCAGTGTACCTAAACTTTTATATACCTATAATACCTCTTTACATTGAGCATACCTTGAGACACTTAGGCAACATGCAAATGTTTTGCAACAGGCACATTTTCAGGACTTTTTGGATTGAAGGAAAATTGTTGCATGATGCTGCAGAATGTCAATAAATATACTTAAATGAATAAAGGGGTGCAAACAAGAGAAAGAGAAAAAGAAAGGCTCAGCGTTAAAAAAGAAGGCAACTGGATCATGCGAAGCATGAGGAGAGTAGAGAACACACAACATCTAGAAAAAATATATAAAACAAGAGGTAAACTGAGTATTATAATAGTTTTATTAAAAATATGGACAAAGAATCACAATAGAGAAGATATTAGATCCCTAACCCAGAAAGAAAATTGTCTAAGGGACCTCAACTTCTTCTATCTGGGCAGTACCAAGATTTTGCAGGCCTGAGAAAAAGAGATGAACTTTTACTAGGAGGAAAAAGCCCTTACTTTAAAAAACTCTGAGAGCCACTCTAGATGTGTTACACCACAGGAAACTAGCTAGTAGGTGGTACAGATCCCCCATTGCCTTACATAAATATGATGACAAAATTCCTGCCACATGTTGCAGATGTCAACAAAATAAAGGTACCTTCCTACACATTTTGTGGGATTTCTCATAAATCTGCCTGTTCTGAGAGACAGTGGAATCCATTATATAACATCTGTGCCCCAAAGCACCTTCTCTAGATGCAAACATAATTATTACATAATTATTTACTAAGGGTCCCGCAGCCGCACTTTTGTCGGGTTTCCCGACTTTTCGGGGATCGCACACGATCGTATTATGTCGCAATCGTGCCGGTGACGGCTTTCACGCGACACAAATTGGGTGGTGGGCTGTCAGACGATCTGACGGATTCGGACTACACGCGGGATTTAACAATTCTATTTGTGTCGCAAGCCATGAACTTACATACACCAGGAGGAAGATGGTGAACTCCAGCGGACCTGAGCGGGGAAGCGACACATGCAGGAAATCGAGCGCACAATCTTCATGAATTGCAGCAGATGGGCATTCTGACGGACATTCCTGATCGGGGATTGTGCAGGGCCCGGGTAAGTAAATGTGCCCCAATATGTCTAAACCTCATCCCCTCTAATGTAGCACACTCTACCCTTATATAACAAAATGCTTCCAAGGGTTGCATGTATAAATTGTACAGGATAAATAAATTTGATACCATAACTTCTCCATAAATAGATTTCACACTCGACAGAGTGTAAGCAGAGTCACGGTATACTTATCACTAATGATGGATGATCCATGCTGCTCCCTTAGCAGCCAGCTATACAGGTATCGGTCTCCAGACATGATAGACAAGTCCATGTTTCTTTCCTGAGGTCAGAAGGTCATTGAACTATGGTGGTATCAAGCCTATCTGAAAGCCTTGGGGATTGGGTCCTACGAAGGCCTTGCCATTTTGAGGCTGTAACCAAACAGAGCCATAAGCGGCTCAAGTTTAATAATGAAGAGCCAGAATGAAATTAAGGACAAAGCACACAACATCTGCTGAAACATTAATGTTTTTTCCCAGCCTCACAGACTTGTCCAATATCAGCTAATTGAAGAAAAGATGCTGAAAGGGGTTAACCGGTGATGGCAACTTTGGGATCAGTGAAGTTCTCAGTGATGGGACCCCCATTGATCACAGAAAATGAGGTTTGTTGAACCCCTGTTGTGCCTATGCACTCATCTATCTCCATCAGCTCCTTAGAGAAGTACTTAGCAACCGATGCATGTTTGATTGGCTACTCTGGTTATCTCCGGTGCAATGGGGGTACAACTGATCCCCATTCTCATGATCCATGTGAGCACCATAACTGAGACCCCCCATATGATCAGCAAGTTAAACCATTTCCTGTGGAAAGGACAACCCCTTAAAGACCCCCACCAACAAGTTGCTACGAGTGTCAAAATCAACAACAGAGACATAAGAAAAGCTGCGTTCTGTATATTCGTTGGGCTAGGTATAGTAATTGGAACTAAACTTCAATATAAATGAACTAGAAATCCAGTAATCAGTAATCCCAACAATCATATATGGCAATGGCAAAGAACATCTCCATGTGACCTTTCCCAAAGCAGTCTTTGACTGTAAGGACAAGGCAAGACAAGCAAAACCTTAGTGTTATAAAGACAATAGACATGATTCAAGAAGCCTTGGGCCATATTATCAGCCCAGTGTGTTTACTGTTGGACAAAGAGGTGTTTAACCAGTGGTTATTGGATTTGGCAATGTAAAGATACTCCAGCACCTTAAGGGTAGAGGTTAAAAGTGCTCCATGAAATAGAATATCATAAAGTTATAAATTTGAGCTGCAAATAAGAAAAAAGCACAAGTTGAAGTTATAACTTTTAAAAACATGTTATGATCAATTCCACCTGCTACATAATTACAAGGTTAGAAAGATATATCTCGCTCAGAATATCAGCAAACTCTCTAGATGACTAATTCCCAAAGCTTTTCCTCACATAGGATATTATACGCTGAATTCTGTATATAAGAGGCTCTTCTCTCAGCACAATGATGTTTTCCAGCATGCTGCACGTGTGAGGGCTGGATACATGTAATCCTGACTGACTATCTTGTATCAAAGCAGGACAGTCAGGCTTCATCTGTGCATCAGGAAATTTGGGATTTTCAGGAGAAATTTATAAATAATTTCCCACATTATTTTCTATATGTCTTATAACTGCATAAGGATTGTCATTTCTTTTCTATGGGCAATACAATTTATCATGTGAGTATGTGTGTCACATTTTTAATTATTTTAATGTACAGTGATAAAACTAAGGAATAGAGAGTTTATCAAGGACCTGAAGATGTTTTCTTCCTTCACTTTTATATCTGTATGATTGTACTTGTAACATTCAGACACTGTCTACAGTATGTATTGTTGTTTGTGTAAGTGATACATTTATAAATAATTTATCTTTTTATTATCACTACAAATAACACAGAAAATAACAGTGTAGTTAATAAGAGAGAAAACATTTGTAACATGTGGAAGTCTAATGTAGATTTTTTGTTTTTCCCCCAAGTGTTTATTCATAGACACTCCTGCATTCAAAATGTGTTTGCACATGTTTTGTCAAGTTCTGTCTTGGGCAGCAATAAGGCCTAATGTTTTCCTATATTACATAAGAGCTTATTTGAGTGAGCAAAATATAATTGAAGTTCATTAACATATTTGCCAAGATCACTCAACTTTTCATTGAGCCATAGGGTGCATACACACATCTACATCTATGTATGATACGATTCAGCAGAACAGTCCAATTTTGAATGAAGCAGTCACACAGCACCCATATAAAAGTACATGCTGTAGGTCTTTTTACTGTACCTCCATATGCTTTTGATTTGTTCCATATCCAAGAGAAAACACTTTCCATATGTATGGAGCTACATTTCTTGGTCAGGAGACACTGGATAGAACTACAATATATGGAAAAACAGTAGATATAAAGGGGGTTCTGAGTGGCTACTACTTAAAATGTGGCTTATTTTTCAAATATATTCAACTTGTAATGCGGTGCTCAGTTCCCATAAGCACAGGCAAAACTTTAAATGGCAAAAAGAAAAAAGTGGAATGGCACATACCACTGGCTTGTCCTGTTCTTTATTGGTTCTCTTGATTTTTCTTGATACAAGAGAACCAGATGTTAGCATGAAACGGCTGTTGTTTGCACTTGTTCCCATCATCATGTTCTGTTACTCTTCCCTTCCATGAAGATTTTCAACATGTTTCTGTGAGTATAAATAAAGAAATAAGAACAAGCTGTGGTGAGTGCCATTCCACTTTTTCCTTCTACTCGTTAAAGTGACACCGGATACAACATTGTAAAACACGCCGACTGCTGTATGACCACATCCTGAATGTATGGAATAGTCATAAAGTGTGGAACGTTCACAGGTAGGATTTACAAAACTTTGCCAACTGAGGTGTGCAATAAGTATTACCTAACCTGTTTTGCATAAACTTAGGCCCAATGCACACAGCCTATCCATAAAAATAATTAAAAAAAAACATTTAGTGGTATTCTATATTACTACTTCTAGGGGAGAATATCTCCATAAGATGAACAAAAAAAATATCGACGATAAAGTGTTTTTATTTTAGGAGTATAACATGTTGGTTATGGCTGTATGTTTATTTTCTACACTTGTGTAATGACAATATCATCATGTTTTTTTCAGCTGTAAATTGCTCAGGATCACAGCTGTGGTATTGCTCTTGCTCCATGCCTCCCACACAGATGAAGTCCGGAAAAGCTGTGCCCTCCATTCATCAGGAGATAGCTCTATGCATGTTAAACACGGAGATATTATGTTAGCAGGGATTTTTCAATTGACTTACACACATCCTAATTCAAAAGAACTCTACCCGGTCCATCCCCCCAGGGATAATATATGTTCTAGGTATGTAAAATGTGTTTATATTTCTTGAGTACTAAGGAGTTGGGGGATTTATCACAAAACTCTTGGGGTTATTGTCCTTGTTTTTCCACTTAAAAGGTCACTTGTCTATAATTGTGCACTTTTTTGAGCATTCTTGGCACACAACACAGGCACAACAAACTCATTGGAGTTGTGATAAATACCCCCCTTAATGTTAAACATCTGTAATATTGGTTTCTTAATCATGTTCTGTAACCTATAATCTAATAGCCACAGGTCGCCACACTGTTTATACACATTACATATTTATTGATATCATTTGGAGGTGGTCAAAGGACAGCACCAATTCCTACACTCCGAGCATATACTTTGTATGGGTTGTGGAGGGAAGGTATAATTCTGGCATAGTTCCTCTCCCATATGTGGTAGCAGACCAGAAACAGCAAGGTTGTCAGTCAGTACCAGACCAAAAACTGACCTTAAGTCAGCTATTGGCCTGGTGTCAGCATAAAAAAAGAGGTGTGTGACTCCTACAATGGCAATAGCATACTAATCCCTTACATTTGGGGAAGGATGCACACAATGGGGCACATTTACTTACCCATTATCTGATGGCAATGCACTGCGATTCAAAGTCACAAAGATTGTGCGCCCTATTTCTTGCATCTGTCGCTTCCCCGTGACACAATTTGAATATTAAATCCTGCTCTCAGTCCAAATCAGTCGGATCGTCCGATGTCCCGCCCCCTGATTTTTTTTTTTGTCACATGAAAGCCAGTGCCACTGCGCCAAAATCCGATTGCGTGCGACACAATCCCCTTCTAAATACCTGTCCCATAGGCACAAATCCCGAAAATGTCCAAATTCCAAAGAAAGTGCATTCCGCGGTCTCTTAGTAAATAAGCCCCAATGTGCTAAAGTATCATGAAAAATGGAGAACGTTGTCACAATAACAGATATGTGCCTTATATACTGTACTCTTCAATAAGGCTAGAGACGCTTCACGGCATTCACGCTATCCCAGATAATTTTTCCTATTCTCAGGGACACTGACCCCTCAGGGTCACTGGAGAAAATGGACCACTGTGTTCCTAAAGATACAGCTAATTGTTCATACGATATATGGAAGGTGACAAAACATGCCCTGACTGTGCATACATCATCGCTCCTATGGGCTAGCCCTATACATATAGGGTTATATAGACACTGACAGGTCCCCATAATAAACACTAGTGAATCCCTATGTAAAGTATGAATTTTACACCAAGTGATATGCACTGTCTAACTAAAAGGGCAATCAACACTTCTAGTTACACATTTTTTTCAACATTAGCTCCCAGACACGTTTCGCCAATTAGATTGGCTTCAGAGGTTCAGGCTAACACTCTTCATTGTGAGCTGCAAACACTAACCCTTGGGAGCCGGAGCATGCTGTTTATGGGTTAGGTTTGTGCAGTTGCACTTAGTAGCTGGTGGCTGTGCATTGTTGGGCAAATTTCTCATGTGTGGAATTTGTAGTGCTGTGTCTGTGTGGATGGTGGTGTGGTAGAAGTCCTGCAGGGGGTATGTATTAGCGTGTGAGGTACTTCTACCTCATTTACATACTGTATTTTTAAACTTGTTTTTTTATAATAAAAGCATAAATAAATAAAGATTTATGGAATCAGATGAACATGTGAATGGTTTATCATGCCAAATTTTGATGCTAAATTTCCTTTCATAGTAATAAAGAAAATTAAAGATTATCTTTACTATTCACTAATATTCTGTACATAAATTATTAATTTGCAGGCCTTATTTGCAATACTTACGTCATTACCTTGCATTTGATTTTGCTATTGAAGAAATTAACAAAAACCCAAATATTCTTCCCAACATCACCCTGGGATATGACATTTATGACACTTGCTACCATGGTGAACAAGCAATGCAAGCCACAATGAGAGCTCTGTCCGGGGGTATAAAGCACTACTGGAACTACCGGTGTGGAAACAGGGGCAAAGTCATTGCATTTATTGGTCATCTACTGTCCTCTCCATCACAAGCCATATCACACATGCTCAGTCCATATGGATACCCACAGGTAAGATATTGGTCTTAGAACTGTAAATACATATTGATACTTTTTTCTCTTGATCTGTGTTTAAATTCAAACCCATAATCAAGAGAAAGTATAACATTTGTTTTTTTCCAGTTCGTGATAATATTGGATGACTGCTATGATTAGTACTGCTGTTCCTCCAAATGTTTGTCAATTTAAGTCTTAAAACGATACCTAATATAAAACTAAAATATAATAATAATAATCTTTCTTTATGGAACATACAGAAATAAAATAAAACATTACAGAGTACAAACAGTCATATGGAATAAAAGGAGTGAGGGCCCTGATCACAAGAGCTTACAGTCTATAAGTTTAGAGTGTACAATGGTGCAGTCATTTTTTTTATAAGGGAACAGAAAAAAATATAAAGGAATAATGAATAAATATCCTGCTTAAAGCAGCCATCTGCCGCCATCCTATATACAAAGTCCAAGGTCAATGGGAATGCGCAGAATTCTGCAGCATGGTATCTATCAGGTGTTTGTAAAATAACAGGCGGGAGGAGGACACAGGATGGGTTAGTAAAGAGATAGTTGAAATTTCATGCAGTTAGTGATCCGTTTTAAGAGCATATTTGAAACTTTGGAGGTTGGGTATTAGTCTGGTAGTCCGGGGAATGTCATTCCACAGAATTGGTACAGCTCAGGAAAAGTCCTGTAGGCACGCATGAAAGGTTCTTCAAATTATGGTAAAGATCAATCTAAGATCACTGGCAGATTGAAGAGTATGGGTTGGATGAAAGATGAGAGGAGAGGTAGGGAGATGCAGCATTATGCTGAGCTTTGTGGATGATTCATTTTAACTGTATCCTGGTGGAGCAAGGCAACAAGCCCAGTGACTGGCACAGATTTGAGGCATCGGTGTAGCATTGGTCTGAAAGACCAAGTAGTTTAGGCGCAAGTGAATCAGAGCAACAATTAACATTTTAATGGTTTCAAATGGACGGATTCTAGGGATATTTCTGAGATGCATGTGGTGCAAAGGAGAGGTCAAAGTCCAGCACAACCCCAAGACAGTAGTCCTGCTGCCTCGGGGTTATGGTGACAAATAAATAGTTGACACCAATAGGACAATCTATCTTCTGAAGTTGCTCAATTGTATGAAGCTAATTCTATGTTCTATGAAGAGTTCTCTGGTAGTGTTTAGCGAACTCATTAAAGTTAAGATTTAATTGGTTTAATTGGTAGGGCACTTACCAAAGCTACATCTTTGCATAGCTACATCTTTTCATCCTGTTCCCTCATGCTGTGCGACGTAAGCGCTCAGTGGAGGCAATAAAAACCTATCGGGTTGCACCAGGTAATAGGGACAGTGACAGGGGAGTTGCCAGGGTTGTAAAAGATCTGGGGCACAGGCCCCAATACATATGTAGCGCTCTTACAGTAATGCCCCCTCCTGTACATAAACCCCTCACATGTGGTTGTGCCAATAACAACCGTATCAAATGGTGTATACAGCTACAGAAACCACAGGAGAAATCCCTACTTGTTACATCCAGTGATTGCAGGTGATGTGTCCTCCATCTTCTCCATTATACATCACCACATCTTATGTTTATCATTGTCCCTACATCTTGGATCCCTGGCAGTGTTATCCTGCTGCTGCCCCTAAAAAACTACCCCAAATACTGTAAGTCTGTGTTAACAAGTTTGTCTTGCATTTAAACAACACCAGGAGCTCATTACCCATCAAATGTGTATTACTGGAAACGTAAATGAGATCAAACCAAGGCCTGTCCTAGTGCCACATGTAAATACGCCCCAAGAAATGTACCCATTACCCCCAGTAATGTCCCCCACACAGCCCCCCAGTAAGTAATGTGCCCACACATCCCCGAGTAAGTAATGTCCTCACACAGCCCCCCAGTAATGTCCTCCACACAGCCCCCCAGTAAGTAATGTGCCCACACAGCCCCCCAGTAAGTGATGTGCCCACACAACCCCCCAGTAAGTAATGTGCCCACACAGCCCCCCAGTAGTAATGTTCCCACACAGCCTCCCAGTAAGTAATGTGCCCACACACAGCCTCCCAGTAAGTAATGTTCCCACACAGCCTCCCAGTAAGTAATGTGCCCACACACAGCCTCCAGTCCAGTAAGTAATTTCCCTCTCAAAGCCCCCCCTAAGTAATGTGCCCACGCAGCCCATTACAAAGTAATGTGCCCACACAACCCCCCAGTAAGTAATGTCCCCACACAGCCCCCCAGTAAGTAATGTACCCACACAGCCCCCAGTAAGTAATGTCCCCACACAGCCCCCAGTAAGTAATGTTCCTAACACAGCCCCCCCAGTAATGTCCTCACACAGCCCCCCCAGTAAGTAATGTGTCCCACACAGCCCCCTCCAGGAAGTAATGTCCTCACACAGCCCCCCAGTAAGTAATGTCCATAAACAGCCCCCCCAGTAAGTAATGTACCAACACAGCCCCAGTAAGTAATGTGCCCACACAACTCTTCAGTAAGTAATGTGCCACACACAGCCTCCCCCAGTAAGTAATGTCCTCCACACAGCCCCCCAGTAAGTAAGGTCCCCACACAGCCCCAGTAAGTAATGTGCCCACACGCTCCTCCGTAAGTAGTGCCCATACAGCCCCCAGTAAGTTATGTTACCACACAGCCCCCCAGTAAGTTATGTTCCCACACAGCCTCCCCAGTAAGTGATGTGCCACATACAGCCCCCCAGGAAGTAAGTTCACACAACGCCTCCCAGTAAGTAATGTGCCCACACAGCTTTCCGTAAGTTATATGCCCACACACAGCTCCCAGTAAGTACTGTCCTCACACAGCCCCCCAGAAGTAAGGTCCCCACACAGCCCCCCAGTAAGTAATGTGCCCACACAGCCCCAGTAGTATTTTGTCCCACACGCCCCCCCAAGTAAGTTAGTTCCCACACAGCCCCCCAGTAATTAGTTCCCACACAGCCCCCAACGTCCCCCCAGTAAGTAATGTCCCCACACAGCCCCCCAGTAAGTAATGTTCCTAACACAGCCCCCCCAGTAATGTCCTCACACAGCCCCCCAGTAAGTAATGTGTCCCACACAGCCCCCTCCAGGAAGTAATGTCCTACAAGCCCCCAGTAAGATGTCCAAAACAGCCCCCAGTAAGTAATGTACCAAACAGCCCCCAGTAAAGTAATTGGCCCACACAAATCTAAGTAATAAGTTATGTGCCCACACACAGCCCCCAGTAAGTAATGTCCCCACACAGCCCCCCAGTAAGTAGGTCCCCACACAGCCCCCAGTAAGTAATGTGCCCACCACAGCCTCCGTAATATTTGCCCAACCATGCCCCCCAGTTAAGTTAGTTACCACACAGCACCCCCAGTTACAGTTATGTTCCCAACAACAGCTCACCAGTAAAGTAATGTGCACACATACAGCCCCCCAGGAAGTAATGTTCCCACACAGCTCTCCAGTAATAAGTGCCCACACAAAGCTCTTCAGTAATGTATATGCCCACAAACAGCTCCCCAGTAAGGATATGTCTCCACACAGCCCACAGTAACGTAACGGTTCACCACACAGACCCCAGTAAGTAAGTGCCCACAAAGCCCCCAGTAAGTATTGTCCCACACAGCCCCCAGTAAGTTATGTTCCCAAAAGCCCCCCAGTATAGGTTCCCAAACAGCCCCACAGTGAGTAGTAATGTGCCCACTACAGCCCCCCAGTAAGTAAGTGTTCCCACACAGCCTCCAGTAAGTAATGTGCTACACACAGCCCCCAGATGTAATTTTCCTCCACCACAGCCCCAGAAGTAATGTGCCTACACACACCCCCAGTAAGAAAATTTCCCACACACGCCCACCAGTAGTATTGTGATCACACACGAGACCCCCCGTAAGTAATGCGCCCACACAACCACCAGTAAGTAGTGTTCCAACACAGCCCCCCCAGTAAGTAATGTGCCCCCCCAGTAAGTAATGTGCTCACTTCGCCCCCCAGTAAGTAATGTGTCCACACAGCCCCCCAGTAATGGGCCTCACCACGCCACCCCCCCAAGTAATCCATCACACAGCCCCCACGCAAGTAATGTCCCACACAGCCCCCAGTAAGCAAGAAAGTGCCCACAAAGCCCCCCATTAAGTAAGTGTGCCCACACAAACAACCCCAGTAAGTAATGTGCACCACACACGCCCACAGGAAGTAATGTCCCACACAGCCCCCAGTAAGTAATGAATCCAACACATCACCCAGTAACTGTGCCTCACACAGCCCCAGTAAATCCTCACACAGCCCCTCAGTAAGTAGTCCCACACAGCCCCCCAGTAAGCAATGTTGCCCACAACGCTTCACGGTAAGTATGTGCCCTACACAGCCTACAGTAAGTAAGTGCCCACACCGCCCACAGTAAGTATGAGCCCACACAAGTCCCCAGTAAGTATGTGCCCACACAGCCCCCTACGATAAGTAATGTGCCACGCATCCCCGTCCAGTAAGATGTTGCCATCAAGGCCCGACAGTTTAATGTGCCCACACACAGCCCCCAGTAAAAGCTAGTGTACCCACACAAAGACCCCAGTAAGTTAATGTGCCACACAGCCCCAGTTAAGTAACAGTACCCCACACAGCCCCCGTAAGTAATGTGCCCACACAGCCCCCAGTATGTTACCACACAGCCCACCAGTAAAGTAATGTACCCACCACAGCCCCCAGAAGTATTGTGACCACACAGCCCCCCAGTAAGTAATGTGCCCACACAGCCCCCAGAAGTATTTGCCCACACAGCCCCCCAGTGAAGTGCAATGCTTTCTACTGCGCTACACAGTTCTTTTCCCCCCAGTAAGTAATGTGCTCACACAGCTCCCCAGTAAGTAATGTGCCAGCAAGCAGCTCCCCAGTAAGTAATATCTCCCTAGACCTAGTATGGCCCCCACCCGTAGTGGCCAACCCCAGGAATGTGCCACACCACAAGCCCCCCAGTAAGTAATGGCCCAGACAGCCACACCAGTAAGTATTGTGCCCACACTAAGTGTGTCGCCCACACACCAGCCCCCGTTAATTAATGTTCCACACAGCCTCCCAGTAAGTAATGTGCCCACACACAGCCCCCAGTAAGTAATTTCCTCCACACAGCCCCACCAGTAAGTATTGTGTCCACACACAGCCCCCATTAATTATTTCCTCCACACAGCCCCCCAGTAAGTAATGTGCCCACATAGCCCCCCCCCCCGGTGAGTAATGTGCCCACACAACCTGCAGTAAGTAATGTGCCCACACAGCCCCCCAGTACGTAATGTGCCCACACAGCCCCCGCCCCAGTAAGTAATGTGCTCACTCCCCCCCCAGTCCAGTATATGTCCAACACAGCCCACAGTTATGTGCCTCACACAGCCCCCAGTAAAGTCACACAGCCTCCAGAAGTAATGTGCTCACACAGCCCCTAGTAAGTATTGTGCCCACACAGCCCCCCAGTAAGTTATGTTCCCACACAGCCCCCCAGTAAGTATTGTGCCCAACAGCCTTCCCAGTAAGTAATGTGCCCACACACAGCCCCCTAGTAAGTAATTTTCCCACACAGCCTCCCAGTAAGTAATGTGCCCACAAGCCGCACAGTAAAGTATGTGCCCACACAGCCACCCAGTAAGTTAATGTTCCAGACAGCCTCCACGTAAGTAAGTGCCCACACACAGCCTCCCGAAGTAAGTTGTCCCACACACACATCCCAGAAGTAATGTGCCCACACGCAGGCTCCCGCAGTAAAGTGGCATCACACAGCCCCCTTAATAAAGGTCCTCACATAGCCCCAGTAAGTATAGGTGCCCACACAGCCCCCCAGTAAGCAATGTGCCCACACAGCTCCATAGTAAGTAATGTGCCCACACAGCTCCCCCATTAAGTAATGTGCCCACACAATCCCCCAGTAAGTAATGTTCCCACACAGCCCCCAGTAAGTAATGTGCCCACCAGCCCACAGTAAGTAAGCCCCACACAAGCCACTCAGTAATTTGCTCACACAGTCCCCCAGTAAAGTGCCCACCACACGCCCCCCAGTAAGTTAAGTGCCAACAGGCCCCAGTAAGTAATGTGGCCCACACAGCCCCCAGTAAGCAAGGCCCACATAGCTTCCACAATAGTAACTGCCCACACAGCCCCCAGTAAGTAATGTCATCACCCCACAGTGAGTAGGCCCAGGGAGACTGCCAAACGCCCCAGGCGTAAGGTAATGTGCCCACAAAGCCCCCCAGTAATGTGCCCACACCACAAGCCCCAATAAGTAATACCCACACATCCCCCATAAGTAATCTGGCCACACACGCCCCCAGACATAATGTAAACCCCACACAGCCCCCAGTTAAGTAAGTGCCCACACAGCCGTCCCAGTAAGAATGTGCCACAAAGCTCACCCAGTAAGTAATGTACCACACACAGCCCCCCGCAGTAAGAAGGAGAATGTCCCCAAACGCCCCCCAAGTAAGGTTAATGTGGCCATCACAAAGCCCCCTAGTATATAAGTGCCTAACACAGCCCCCAAGAATGTCCTACACAGCCCCCCTAAGTAATTGAACCCAGCCTAGTGTATGTCCCACACAGCCCCATAGTAAAGTAAAGTCCTCACAAGGCCGCCCGAGTAACGTTAATGGTACTCACACAGCTCCTCAAGTAAGTAATGTCCTCCAGCCATCAAAGTCCCCCACCCAAATAAGTAATGTCCTCACACAGTCCCCCATATCCACCCTCACTCACGATGCAGTCGCTGTACAATGCTTCCCCAGCAGGTTATGTGGACCATGACATCATCAAAGGTTCTTCACCATCGGGAGTCTTATTCTCCTAGGTTAGGTCCTTGCAGGGGAAAGCAGTGTCTGCCCATCTTCTCATCACGATCTGTGTCAACAGATCGCGATATGAGAGAGGGAGTATACCCGGGCAGCGGGCTGATTGTCTGCTGACCCGGGGAGATCCGGGCTCCAGGCAAAGATCCCGGATCTTGGACCTAGAGACCCGCCCTGGACAGGACATTACTGGGGAAAAACTCTGCACAATTACAGCTTCGAGGAGAAGGAGGGGGCCTGGGTGCCAACACTTTGTCACATCCCCCCCCACCCTCACATGAGAAAGTTTCCTGTTGTGTGGGCGCACAATTATTGGGTCACTGTTACTATTTGGGGTGGTTATGTCTATTGATGAAAAAAGTTTAGTTTCTTTGTGGGGTGGGAGGTTGTAGAAAAAATAATTCTGTAGACTTTTGACTTTTTTTGGTGTTCACTAGGATGAGGCGACATACTGTCTGAGCTTGATGCTCGTGAGCACTTAGCGGACTCGAAAACTGCTTGTGCTGGACGCATATTTTGCCAGCTCGAGAAAATGGCATCTCTGGCCTTTTTGATTTTTAGCGGCCAGTAACAGAGGAGACTCGCAGTACACCCAGCCTTCAGGGGACACTTATATGTCTGGCATAAGGCAGTGGTTGCTAGCTGATCACGTGACCCTGGAATATATACATTGACCGCGATGAGGATCAGTCTTGATGGATGCCGTTAGAGATAGAGCTGTGATCAGGGATAGTTGTTAGGGTGTCTATTGATTACTGTTAGGCAGGAGTGATTGTACAAGAACCTTACGTTAGGCAGGAGTGATTTCTCCAAGAACCCAAACAGCCCTTGTAAGGGCTACAATACGGTTTTTTTTATTTGCTTGTGGGGGCTGCTAGCAACTAGCAGTGCAGCTAATACCATATTGTGACGAATTTGCAGGGAGACTTGCGAACATTATTATTAGATCTCAGTGACACATATATCCATTTCAAACAGCTAAGTGGGACAATTTATTGGGGGTTTGATTGATTAGGCACAGTACCTGACGATTTATTTTTATTTTTTTTTTTCAAAAGTGAAAGTCACAGGCAGCCACAAAATCCTTTTGTGTGTGTCAGGGGTGCAAATGCAATTTCATTAGCTTAGTTGCCTGTGCTATGTTAGCACAGTAGTCTCCAGTAAAATTGTCTGGTTTGTTTAGAAACTAGCCATAGCAACATATCTTGCGTTGCCGTCAGATTTCTTCTGCAATAAAAATATACAGTTTTATTTTCTCTTGTCTATAAAAATAGACATTATTTGGAAAATGGTTGAACCGAGGGCTAAGGGTTTGAGGACGAGGGCGTGGGCATCCAATTACGCAGGGGTCAGAGCCGTGGTCCTGGTGGGGGAGGGTGAGACACTACGCTTGATAAGGGAGCAGGGGAACGCCGCAGAGCTAACTCCCTAGCTTTATGTCTCAACTTATGGGGACTCGTGGTTTAGAGCACTGGTGAAGGCCAGAGGAAAGTTGCGAACGGTACAGGTAGTGTGGATTGCGGACAATGCTTCAAATTGTCCACCAGTCAGCGTCCACGCAGTCCACCCATGTTTAACAAAGTGGCATACCTACAGCTCCGCCACTCAACTCCTTCCCCCCAGGAAAATTTGGAATTTGATCCGGCATACTCTGAGGAACTGTTTTCTGGACCCTTCCCAGAGTCACAAACCACTTCTCAGGTTGCTGCTGAGCTCTTCTCCCTCTGCCCAGGTTTTCCACCGGTCGCAGTCTGTGGGTGATGATGACATTGTTGATGTAGTGGAAGACGTGTCGGACAATGAGGAGACACGGTTGTTAGACAGTGGGGAAGTTGTTGTCAGGGCAGGAAATCCGAGGGAGGAGCAGACTGAGGGATCGGAGGATGATGAGGTGACAGACCCAAGCTGGGTTGATAGGCCGGGTGAAGACAGTGGGGCAGATTTACTTACCCGGTTCGTTCGCGATCCAGCGGCGCATTCTCTGCGGTGGATTCGGGTCCGGCCGGGATTCATCAAGGTAGTTCCTCCGACGTCCACCAGGTGGCGCTGCTGCGCTGAAGAGCATCGGAACGCACTCAAATACACCGGCCTATCCTGGATGAAGGTAAGGGCAAGCTCCGCGACACTTCCGGTTTTTTAAATGCGGCGGTTTTTCCGAATCCGTCAGGTTTTCGTTCGGCCACGCCCCCCGATTTCCGTTGCGTGCATGCCTGTGCCGATGCGACAAAATCCAATCGCGTGCGCCAAAATCCCGGGGCAATACAGGGAAAATCGGCGCAAATCGGAAATATTCAGGGACGTCGGGAAAACGCGAATCGGGCCCTTAGTAAATGACCCCCAGTGTTTCTGAGATGGAGGCGAGTCCTATACCAGAACAGGTTGGAAGAGGTAGTGGTGGGGCTAGACGGAGAGGCAGGGCCAGAGCTGGTGCATCACCGCCAAATGTTTCATGTAGTGAAGCTCCCGTGGCGAGGGCTAGATTTTCTGAAGTCTGGAGGTTCTTTAAAGAAACAGCGAATGACTGACGGACTGTGGTGTGCAACCTGTGCCACACCAGAATCAGCAGGGGTTCCACCACTACTAGCTTAACCACCACCAGTATGAGTGCTAAACAACCCACTCAATGGAACCAAGGCCGTTCACCTTCAGCCGGGCACACCAGTGCTACTTCCCCTGTGTCATTTGCTGCCTCTGCTAGGCAGCCCCCTGCCCAGGAACCCAGCACAAACACCTCCCGCTCCAAAACCACACCTTCGCTTCCACGATCCTCCACAGCGTCCACCAATGTCTCCATGCGCAGCGTTCAGCTGTCTATACCCCAGACGCTGAAGCGCAAGAGGAAATTCAGTTCCACCCACCCACACGCCCAAGCCCTTAACGTCCACATCTCCAAATTACTGAGCCTGGAGATGCTGCCCTATAGGCTGGTAGAGACCTCGGTATTCGTCCGCCACTACTTTTCTCGATGTGCCGTTCCAGCCCTGCACCAGCACGTGTCAGACATCATCCGTGCCATGACCAACGCTGTTTTTGACAAGGTCCACATAACCACGGACACGTGGACGAGTGCTGCCGGGCAGAGCCACTAAATATCGCTGACAGCACATTGGGTTAACTTGGTGGAGGCTGGGACCGAGTCTGACCCTGGGGCCACTCATATACTGCCGACGCCGAGGATTGCGGGGCCTACCTAGGTCACGGTCTCTCAGGCCTACTATGCCTCCTCCCACCCCTCCTCTACTTCCTCCTCCGAATTACCATCCGTGGGCATGGCGCCATCAGTCGGTAGCTCTAGGCACAGCAGCAGTGCCGTCGCTAAGCTACAGCTGTCGATGCTCAAACTGCTGAGCATAGGCGATAAAAGGCACACCGCCCAAGAGCTATTACAGGGCATCACGGCGCAGAACAATCTGTGGCTGGCACCGCTGAACCTGAAGCCAGGCATGGTTGTGTGTCACAACGGCCGTAACCTGGTGGCGGCTCTGCAACTCGGCAGCCTGACACATGTGTCATGCCTGGCCCATGTGTTCAATCTGATAGTTCAGCGGTTTCTCAAGACATACCCCAATCTGTCTGATTTGCTCACGAAGGTGTGCCGCATCTGTGCGCATTTCAGAAAATTGACCACAGATGCTGTCACTCTCAGGGCAGCGCAGCGCCGCATCCAACTGCCCGCTCAACTACTGTTGTGCGACGTGCCCACAAGATGGAATTCCACATTAACCATGTTATCCAGAGTTTACTAGCAGCGCAGAGCGATTGTAGACTGCCCGATGTCAACTTCCACCAGAACTGCTAGCCAGGTCAGTCAGCTTCCTCAAGTCTACAATGAGGAGTGGATACAACCTATGGTACCCCTCAATAAGAGGAGAAAAGAGATGAGGCAAAAAGGAAATATCAAAATGATTATAAAAGTAACAAACTTTATTATATGCACAATTAAACACATAACCACAATTGGACATTGTTAAAAATTGTATGGCAGGGTTGAGGGGTGAACATACAGCAGAGAAAGAAGGCAGTCATACCCGGACACAAAAGAGTTGCACATAGGATTGTATCATTTAAACAGGCTGGTATACATGGAGTACAGGTCTATTAATGGCATAACCACATGCAATTTGTAATGGCACAGCATTGCTCGTGCCTTGTAAAAGTAAACATAGAGCCAAATGAAGCGTCTGGATACCAGTCCTTACCAGTGTAGAAAGTAAATGTACACAGTGTCCGGGGATGACAGCAGTACACTAAAGCAGAGGCAACTGGCTATTTTTTGCCAGGGCCAACTGGCTCTAGCTATAGTACTGTATGTATTACATTTTTATGGAGGGCCACATTCGCGGTCCTCAGTATTGCAAATGTTTTGGGAGTGCCACATCCCGCGTCTCCATAGCTGCCTAAACACGTCGTCCCCTTAGCAAATGAGCTGTGTCAGGCTACATTTTCGGGTGTTAAGGCTGTGATTTTCTGGCGTTTTATATGGGTCACTCATTTTCACAATGCATGCAAAGCTGGATGACTGAGTGCGCGTCTCCCCCCCTCATGCCTCCACACATCATCCCCATAGCTGCCTCCACACGTCGTCCCCATAGCAAATGAGCTGTGTCCGGCAAAATATTAGGTTGATTTAATGGCTTCCACATCAAACTTGTTAACTTTGTCGCCACCCTGCTGTGTTATCCACAAAATATACCGCCAAACTTTTATCTATGAAGGATATTATTTCAGCGCCACTTGCGCATCTCTTTACGTTCCCCTCCCCCGCCATAACCAGGCCAAATACTTATAAGAACAGTGCTACACTTGATCGTACACAAAAGGTTTTTAGAAATGCTGTTTGTAGCCGGAGTACACTATGGTTATGTCGCCTGGACAATCGCCAACCTGAGGCTGCGGCCGCTGCCTCCACACGTCGTCCACATTAGAAAATGAGCTGTGTCAGGCAGAATTTTCCGGTGTTTCACCAGATACGTAATGGAACTCGGCCCGTCTGTCGCCGCCATACTGGAGACCTGAAGTTTGAGTGGTGATGTTATGTTATGTTTATAACAGTACAACAGCAGAACCAAATCTCTATATTGTGTACTATGTTTTACTAATTTTTAGAATAAAACTAATTTTTGCATCTCCATTTCCAAACACTTTTATTCTTTAGTCTATATAGCTAGTTCAGAGCTTGTTTTTTGCTCGACATGTAGTTTACAACAGTGCCATATTGGTATGGCTATGTTTTTGTAATCACTTTTTATAGAATTTTATGTTGGACAAGATGATTATTTTTGGTGTCTTTATTTAAATTAGGCCGTTCATCAAACAGGTTCACTAATGATTTTGTTTTCTTAAAAAGGTAATTACAGACATAGCAATACCTATATATGTGGGGTTTGTATGGTGGTTTGTTTTTATCTTTAGTGTCACTTTCATATGTAACAGGGCTTTTGGGGCATTTTTATTGATTTATTAATTTATTTTTTATTTTAAAACATATTTTAAAACTTTGTTTTAATTTTTTTGTTTGTCCCAATATGGGACATAAACAATTGATCATTCGATTACTTGTTCATTATACTACCCTTCAATACTGATGTGTATTATCACTGGGTATTGTCACTGTATTTTAATCTAGCGATCACATAGGCTGACACAGTTCCTGTAAACCATTTACCATGGATAGTTTTGGGGTCTTAGGGCAGACCCTGGGGTTTCAATAGCAACGATTGGTTGAGGAATCCCCCCGCAAGCATTTAAATATTGAACTGTCCATGGCAGTTAACACCCGCGATCAGGGCTCAGTCCTACCTCAGGTGTTACACGCTGATGTAATCTGGATTAGCCTCTCCAGAAAGCAGGAGCAAAAACTACTTCACACTTGTAGGCTCTGGGGCCATGCTCCAGTTTTCTGTCAGACCTTGCACGTTCCTTTCAGTACAAACTGCACCATTTAAGAAGTACCTGCACCACATTTGTGTCATGTGCGACCGTGCACCAGGTTTAAAATGCAAAGTCAGAGGGCCCCATGTTAGAGGTGCACAAAAAAAAGTGGAGGGGGCACACTTACCTTCACCAGGTATAGGCTGGTGAATTTCAGGGCATTCCAGCGCGCCTCCGGGGAACTTCAGCGCAGCAGCGCCACCTGGTGGACGGCGGAGGAACTACCTTAGTGAATCCCGGCCGGACCCGCATCCAGCGCAGAGAACGCGCCGCTGGATTGCGAACCGACTGGGTAAGTAAATCTGCCCCCTAGTACAGACTGCACTGTTCTTAGTAAATTAGCCCCTCTGTGTTTACTCCGTACCTGCACACTCAAAGCAAATCTTCTGTTGTGCAGCTGCCCCTGGAGCTCTGGCATGCACAGTAGCTCCAGTTTCAGTGCCAGGCGCACACACGTACAAGGGGTCAATGACTAGACCATTTTTACCATGTGGCAAGGTGTCAGTGTCTTTTACCCAAGATGCTGCCCTTTCATGCTGTCTAACACACAAACCCCCAACCCAGCGGCATACCACTCTGTTGGGGGTTATAGTTTTACAATCAGGGAGTCCTTGGTTTTAATGAAGACCAGGAAATGCACGTGCTTGCCTTTAACATTTTGAAACAAGTGAAAAAACACTTAGTTTCACAATACACAGTCCAAAATTACCTAAAAGGAATCCTAACAGGGATCTTGGATAATACCTTGTAATCCAGACTAGGATGACCTTACACCCAAAAAAGGAAGTTTACTTACTCTGCTTCAGCTTCCAGTTCACGTCGGCCTTCCAGTCTTCAGCTCATCTGGAGGTCACAGGGCACTTACTTTACATCACATGTGACATCCTGTGATCCTGGCACTTCTGGCTGAGACAACAGTTTTGTAGACCATCAAAGTGCCCACCCTGCCATAGCCGTACGGGCACACATCGGGCACGCTAGACCCTTCCCTCTCAATAGAGAATAGAGCCACACGGCCATTCTTATGGCCAAAGAAAGAGCAGGCTCTTTCTTTTTTTGCGGCCCTAGCCCTGGCACACATTGTGCTCACCGTACCAAGCCAGGGCCCCATAGACAACTATGGGGGACGTAACACTTGTATATGTGTTAATACTTGTATAGCTTCCACCGCTTCCTGCTTCCTATTCCTATTTGCCAACCTTGTGGGTACATCCTATTATGCTTTTTGCAGGTAACCATAATTATCACTATGAATAATAGTTATATGATATGTTTTTGCCAGATAAGTTACGGGGAAAATTTTAATAAAATGAACTCTCCATTCTTTTACCACATTTCACACGGACCAAATACTGTGAACAAAGCTATAGTGCAGATATTGAAGTATTTTGGATGGACGTGGATTGGAATATTGTATAACAGAGAACGTGAACTCATAGAAGCCAGTGAAGATCTAAAAGAGGAAAGTTTTAAAGGTGGGATTTGTGTGGAATATATGTATCAGATCCCCAATGATTACTATGAAGTAAACCACACTATCTTAAAGAGTGCAGCATCAAAAGTTATTATTCTTTATATTTCTATGAAGTCCATTGGTGTCATATTAAATGTTCTATTCAAATACTCAAAAATTGTAATCTTTATAAAAGACCTACTAGCTCACAAACACGTAACTGATGCATATTATCCATTCATTTCAAATGAAGCATTATTTCTCCTGCCTGCGAAAGGTGAGATACCTGGGCTAAAAAAGGTGCTTCAAAGAGCCAGTCCTACGGAGTATCCAAAAAACAAGATCCTACAACAAGTATGGGCCTCAGAGTTTAGCTGTACAACACCTGATGACAATGCATTTATTGGATATTGGTGTCAGAAAAATTTTACATTGGAATATGATGTTGACAACTTTCGGACAACATACAGTGTTTACCTTGCAGTTTATGCCATTGCTTACGCCTTGAACAACATGTTCATGACTGATTATAAAGGTGGGAATCACCAAAAATCATTTATTCAGCAGATTCATTCAAAACAGGTAAATATGGCTTATACTTTTATAACATTGTTCTATGCCTAAATTAACCTCTGCTTAAATTACACCCTTCCTGTGAAAGACTATAATTAGTGACACAATTGGGTAGAAGACTAGAACTTCTGTCTTGTTCACCCCCTACACTTAATTCTTGAAAGGGTTATTCCAGGGTTAAAATATGGATGGCTGATCACAATCAGATTAATGGTGACCCAAACTAAGATTCCCAACACATTGCTTGTTTTTCAGTATGAAATACACAGAAATTGGAATCAGACAGCACCACTCTCTGTGTAGTGGCTAAACTGAGTCACAACAGCTAAAGAAAGTATGTTTTTTTTTTTCTTTAAGAGTTCTTAAAACCACCACAATCAATATTGTGTATCAAACTGTAGTATGGCAGTATATGGTAGGATCAATCAGACAACCTAGGGTTACAGTACCCTAGGGGTATGAAAAAAAAGTTAATTAAATTAAAAAAACCTAAAAATTTCCCTAGAACTGATATAAATAGAAATAAACTGTAAAAATCATAAACATGTTATATATCGCCACATCCCAAAATGTCAAATCTATCAAAATATAATACTTTTTTTTCATGGCGTGTAACCCTGTAATGGAAAAAAGTGCCCAAAGTTGAAAATGCCACTTTTTTTGCCTTTTTGCAAAATATAAGAAATTTCATAAAAAGTGATCAAAAGACCATACAGTCCTCAAAATGGTATAATGGCATAATCGAAAGTCACAAAATGACACCTCACAGTTCCGTACACCAAAGTATGAAAAAGTTATAAGCGCCAGAAGACGGCAAAATGAAGAATTTTGGGGTTTTTTGTACAGGAGGTTTTAATTTTTGTAAATGTATAAAACATTATAAATCCTTTATAAATTTGGTATCTCCGTGGTCGTACTGTCCCAAAAAATGATGTAGAAATGTCTTTTGGGACCCACAGTGAAAGCTGTTAAATCCAAGCACACAAGAAAATCGTGCAAATGCGGTTTTTCATCATTTTCACTGCATTCAGAATTTTTTTCCCACTTACCAGTTCACTGGATGGAATAATAAATGCTGTCACTATGAATTGCAATTTGTTATGCAGAAAACAAGCCCATACACAGCTCTTTACATGAAAAAAATAAAAAATGTATAGATTTTTGAAGGTGGGGAGTGAAAAATAATAATGCAAAAATGAAAAAGGGCCTGGGGTTAAAAAAAATCTCTCTGCATTTGTGCTTCTAGCATGATGATACAGCACTCTAGCACAATGTTGTACCTGTCTTGTTGGTAGCAGCAGAATCTATTTTATAATAAAAAAAAAAAAACATACTGTATTTTTCGGACTATAAGACACTTCTTACTATAGGACGCACCCCAGATTTAGGCTTCCAAAAAAAGGAAAAATATATTTTACAACAATTAAAATATCCCTGTTGGTCGCACTAAAGCACAGCACACACAGATATACATTTACACACACAGCTCTGCATCATCCATAGTTACACACACACCTCAGCATTATCCATCCAGATACACACACAGCTCTTCATCATCCATCCAGTTACACACACTCAGCTTTGCATCATCCATCCAGATACACACACAGCTCAGCTATACACACAGAACCCCCCCACCCCCCCTCACACACACACACATACACAAATATTTCCCCCATTCCCCTTCTTCTCGCCCTGTCCCAGCGCAGCATGGCAGCATCAGACCTGTGGTGATATAAGAAGCACATGATCAGTCACATGATTCTGACATCACCACAGGTCCTGTAGGCAGAGGGAGAGAGCTGTGCGGAGAGCAGCTCTTTATCAGGGCATCATCCGATCTCCATTACAGCGGTCAGGAGGGTCTGGCAATGGATCCTCCTGACCTTCGCTGTATAAGATGCAGGCACTTTTTAGCAAGATTTTTTCTTGCTAAAAAGTGCGTCTTATAGTCCAAAAAATATGGTAACTTTTATTTTTTCATTAGCAACCTATTTAATTTCAATAGGCACATCATACAAATGTTTAACGAAATAAAGACTGGTAATGTAAGTTGTGGTCATTTTCTAATGGACTCATTATTTTTAGTTTTCTTATAATTTGCAGCTCAACAAATTTTTAAGAAATGTACATTTCAAAACTCCCTCTGGACATGATGTTGTGTTTGATGAAATGGGAATATCAAAGTCACGTTTAGAATTGGTACGAGCCGTTCGGTTATCAAACAAAACTTACATAAAAGAGACTGTTGGAGAATATAACCCCTTTGCTAATGAAAACAAAAATTTTTTCATAAAAAATGAATACCTTGAGTGGGAACAAAATACTAAAGAGGTATGTATAATACAAAATTGCAACGTGTTAATGGAATTGTATACAACTATCAGGTAATTCAGGGTTGATAATGCCAAAACACTACCATTCTTCATAAAAGTTCATTGAAAAACTGATTACTGACAAAAATAAGTTACTAGATCCTGAAGGTCCCATTTATAGTGTTGAGCGGACTGAACAGCAAATTTTGGGTTTATACCGAACATTACAGGTTCGGGTCCCCGGATTCGGGGTTGAATCTGCAACCGTTAAAATTCAGCTGGCAAAGTAACCAGTGACCATGTGCGCCGGCACTAACTAATAATTTAAATGCCACTGGGAAACAGGTTTTTAAAATGTGCACAAAACCCAAAGGGATAGTATTTGTAACCACCACAAAAGCTTTCATTATCACCAGGGGCGTGCTAGGGTTGTAAAAGATCTGGGTACAGGCCCCATTGCATATGTATGGAATTTTTAGTTCCTGTCCATTCCTGTACATTACCACCCTCAAATGGGCTTCTGCCAAAACCAACTGAAAACACAGGAAAAATCCCTACCTATTCCATCCAGGTGTTCTCTATCTTCTCCATTAGGCCTAGCATTACCATCACTCATTTTTAGTCACATGTCCTTCCTGTGAAGTTTACCACACAGACATCTTATGTTCTTCATTGTTCCTACATTTTGGTCCCCTAACAGTGTTATCCTACAGATACCTCTAACACTCTCCCCAAAATACTGACTACACAGAAAATCCACAATTTATAATGCCTGTAATTGGGGCAATACACATAATATTGTCCCCCCCACTCCCAAATCACCCCCTAAGAATAACACACACACATATATATATATATATATATATATATATATATATATATATACTACTCATTCTGTTTCATACACAGTACATTGGCCCCATACTTTACATTACAATCCCCTCATTGTGCCACCTATCTAATAATGCTCCCTAAATGTGGCCTAGTAGTAATGCACGTAATACCTGTGTCCCTTGGTAATGCCCTTTAAATGTGATCCTACACTGAATTATGCACCCTCAATGCCCCTACTCTTAATGCCCCCTGACCGTGGCTTCTTTTTTGTCATTTGCATTGAAAGGAGCCACCTAACAATACCCACAGTAAATAATTGAATAATTCTCTTATACTAAATAAGTCTCACCAGCAAGTAATATCCCACAGCCTCCAGAGTATAATTTCTCTGCAGCACAGAGAAGTTACATGTTGTTTTTTAAATGCACCCAAACCAAATCCCAACCCCTGTGAGGGATGTGAGGATTCTGTCAGGGTGCAAGTTAAGTTATAACACACCATTATATTGTAATGCAAATGCTTAAAAAGGGCAGAAGGTATATACCTTGCAATGCAGCTGTAGTGGGTTTCTGTAACCTGTCTTAAGTTAAAATAAGGTCCCTGGTGATAGGTTCCCTTTAATCATGTAATCTTTAAATATGATTTTTAACATGGAAATGTCTCAAAAGTAATTTAAAAACAGGGATACTCAACTAAACTATTTTACCAAAATGCCATACAAGCCATTGAGGCAGTTTAGAAAGCAAAATACTGCCAGAAAAAAAGCATGTGGAAAGGGAATCCTAGAATTGTGGTCGGGTAGGACTGCTATGCTGCTATCGATTTCCATAATTAATTATCCTTGAGACAATATCCCATTATTTCTAGGAACACTTCTCTACATGTATTGAGAGCTGTTTACCTGGATATAGGAAAGCTGAAAACCCAAGAATATACTGCTGTTATATCTGTGTACCTTGTTCTGCTGGGGAATTCTCTAATGGAATTGGTAAGTGGTGTCATATCCTTTTATCTCGGTCATAAATAGCACAGCCTAAACCCCATAGCAAAATGCATGAACATCATAGTTTAATATGCACAAGTCTGCACATTTTACAGCTGTGGTGAACCCATGAGAATTCTGGCATTTTGTTATACCATGCCTACTATTCAAACAATAGCAAATACAGGTGCAACCTTGCACCTAGTGATAATTGTGCGTAGTCTGTGCTGCAATGTTACAGCTCCAGCGCCCTGTCCTATCTATACAACCCTAACCCACACCACAGCACTGGCTATTCTTGACACCAATCTTAACATGCTGTCAGGACACAGAGGTGGGAGAGGAAGCCTGCAGTAGCTGTGAGTCACAGACAGTATAAAGTTACTGCTATAGTATTGGAAAGGTTACTGTATCATGGTTTTAATTGAATATTTCCTGATCGTCCTTATGGCAGCACAACACAAATGGGTTTTAGTCCCCTAGGTACAATCACAGAAACAGATTCATTAGCAGTGATGTCAATTAAAACAAACAAGCAATCACAACAGCCTATAAGTAGGAGGCAGGCACAACACCACAGCATATTTTTATTTTCTCTCTAGGCCTTCCATAAGACAGGATATATCTTTGGATATCTCAGGCTTACTGTGTAATTTGGTAAGAGCATCATAGAGGTCAAGGCTTCATGCCCACCTAAGAATCACCCTAACTATGATTCAGGATCAAGGGTTACTGGTAAACTACAAAAAATCTCAGCTACCACCAACTCAGAACTTAAAGTTTCTGGGTTTTATGATAGATGCCCAGTCTCTTCAAATGAGGTTGTCTCCAGAGAGGATTTCCTCCATACAGAGAGCAGTCACTCATCTAATGGCTCACCCAAAAGTTTCCGTCAGGTCGGCTATGAGAACCCTGGGTTTATTCACCTCCTCCATAGATGCAGTGCCCTGGGTCAAGGCTTACATGAGGAGCCTGCAGTACAATATTCCTCTAGCCTGGCATTGCAATCCCCCGAATCTCAGTACAACATTCAGGATTTCCTCTCTCACTGTTCAAGACCTATGCTGCTGACTCTCCTCGAGTTCTTCAAAGAGGAATGAAACTGACACCTCTTCTCATAAAGATCCCCACAACGGATGCATCCTCTGGGGCTTGGGGTGCGCAAGTAGAACACAAGTGCTTTCAAAAACGGTGGATTCCGCAAGATCAGTCTCTTTCTTCAAACCTCAAGAAATTGAAAGCTGTCAGGCTTGCACTAATTCATTTTCAGCCAAGATTGCAAGATTCAGGTTCAGTCAGACAACCTGGCTACAGTGTTCTATGTGAACAAACAGGGTGGAAGCAGAAGTAGGGCTATGTTCTCAGAATACAGGCGTCCTGAACAAGGCGGAAAGTCTTAACCTTGGCCTGTCAGCAGTTCACATCAGGGGGTCCTTAAATCTGGCGGCAGATGCACTCAGCAGGAACAATCTCATCCTATGGATGCCATTTCGTAAATTCTAAGTTTTCTGCAGGAAGGTTTTGATAAAGGCCTAACAGTTGACAGCTGTAAATGCTCAACTGCAGAACAGATTCTCTGGTCATCATTTAATAAAATCTTTCTTTAAGGCTCCAAAGAACCTCAGGCCAGCAGGTCAGCCCCCTGCTGCTTCTTGGGACCTCTCTGTAGTTTTGTCCACCTCCATTTGAGCTTCTACAAGATTATTCTATCAAATGGCATTTAAGGTAGGAGAATAAGTTGGTTACAAGTTCTCTCCTGCAGAGAACCTTAGTTGAGAGATTTAGGTGATTATCTGGCTCTCCGAACAATGCCAGTCTTTTTTCCCAAGCCTCAAAATAAGGAGCAAGAGAAACTTTACACACTGAACGTCAAAAGGGCAATGCTCACTTATATCACAAGGACAGAGCCGTTTAGAGAATCAGAATCCTTTCAGCTTTGAGCGGTGGGTTTGAAGCACCATTGAGAAGAGTTACCAAATGTCAAAACTATGTTCTGCGTTACCCATCAGAGCACATTAAACACGTGCAACTGCAACTTAATGGGCGGAAGTAGGTTACATTCATTTTTTAACAAATTTGCCAAGCAGCCACATGGTCCTTCTCCACCTTCATCAATCACTACAGGCTTGACTCACTGGCTGCAGAGGGATCCGTTTTTGGCGAGAGTGCTCCAGTTGGCGTGTTCTTCCCCACCCTAAAACGTATTGCTTTAAATGTCCTATTTGTTTTGTGAGGAAAAACCTAAAGGGGGGATTTGGGTTGGATAGTCGGCAGTTATACCGACCTCAAACCTCCAATTGGGGGAAGGGAGACAAAAAAAGAGACAGGAGCACTCTCCTCGTGTGATACCGTAAACACTAGATAAAAGGGATCTAAAAGATCAGTATAAAGATGCTCACCTTGTAGCACAAGAGATTGTGCATGTAGAATGGGGTAGAGGATTCCTGGCGCCGTTCTCCTTTCTACCTTTATCTGCCCAGGTGTAGACTGATAGGTAGTAGTTTGCAGTCAGCGTGTGATTCTGAGCCCCGTGAACGGAGCAGGATGAGGTGGCGGTCCACACGGAATCAATCTCCGAAGACAGTATAAGATACCCGGACCTTCGTCTGGCATGAAGTACTTTACAATTAGGATAGTTTAAATAGATAAAAGAAAATGAAAATGAGGCTCCGGTGATAGGTTCCGGTCACATGTGAACCGGACTTACTCTATTCACCGGACTGCCCGATACAATACATTTTATTCATTAAACTAGACACAGAACTAGAAATGAGCGAACATACTCGTCCGAGCTTGATGCTCGTTCGAGCATTAGCGTACTCGAAACTGCTCGCTGCTCGGACGAGTATTTCGCCAGCTCGAGAAAATGGCATCTCCCGCCGTTTTGCTTTTTTGGCGGCCAGAAACAGAGCCAATCACAAGCCAGGAGACTCTGCACTCCACCCAGCATGACGTGGTACCCTTACACGTCGATAGCAGTGGTTGGCTGGCCAGATCAGGTGACCCTGGAATAGACTGGCCCTGCCCGCGCTGCTCGGATCATTCTCTGTCTGGATACTGCTAGGGAGAGAGCTGCTGCTGGTCAGGGAAAGCGTTAGGGTGTTCTATTAGGCCTTGAATGAGCAAATCAGCAATATCCACCAAGAGGTGCCATTTGGAATGTTGCCCAATTGTCTACAGGTGTTTTCTTGGCTTCCTTCCTCTAAAATCTCTTGGGCTGACACGCCCAACTATAGGTCTAATGATCCAGATCCTTGACTCAAAATTAAAATATTTGCTAGTTAGTGACTAAGGATTTTGTTGAAAGTAAATTTTCATTCTAAGGACTTCTTTTAAGAGCCATGAAAACAATGGAGGCCTTGGAGACACAGCAAGTGCATAACCATTACAGAGCCACCTTAACACCTTGGGAAGAGAACAGAACCCCCAGTTACAATGCTTTTGATAACGGGGGAGAAGAGAACAAAGGGGATCACCGAGGGGGGTGGGTCTGTTGCCCTATGGTACATGTCCTTACATTACGTTATCTTATAGGCAAAGGTGACTCTCCATCATAAGAAGGGAACTCATAACCCAATTTTATGACACCCGCCATACCACCCACTTATAAGAACACTACTACACTTGATACGTATCAAAAGGTTCTTAGAGGTGCTGTTGGGGAGGAGACCGAAGACAGCGGGCTGGGATTTAGCGAAAGCTCCCTGGCAGCGAGCGCCAGCTCCATCCCAAGATCCAACTAACATAGTTTTACTGCAGCATCTTTAATCTACTACTAGTTACTGCCTCCATACATGGTCCCTTATCAAACGAGCTGTGTCAGGCAGAATTTTCAGGGTGCATCTTCAACCAGATACATAGTGGAACTCGGCCCATCTGATGTCGCCGCCATGCTGGAGACCTGAAGTGCAATGCAGAGCACGCAATATGATGCCCCATACTGTCGCTCTTAATCATGGAACCATTTCCGAAAAAACAATTAAAATAGACAACCACTATGCTATTCCATTATTCCTAGGTGAAATATTCAAACGACCCGGCCTGCTTTGAAAATTATAATTTTTTTCAAAGATAAACGCTTCTGGCCCCCAGGCCCATTTTGGTGGGGAGGAGCCGAGAGACAGGGAGCTTGGACAGGCAAACAAGCTCGCCTGGCAGCGGACACGCCAGCTCCATCCCAATAGGTCAGCCTCAAGAGGCATCCATGCATGCTGCCCCTGCTGTTTCCTGTCCATTTTACCTCCACGATTCTCCACAGCGTCCACCTCCATGCGCAACTTTCACTTCTCTATACCCCAAGACGCTGGAGCACGAGAGGTATATGCAGCACATCATCCATCACCTATCAGGTGTTTCACCAGATACAGTTTGGAACTCGGCCCATCTGTCACCATGTGGAGACCTGAAGTTTCAATCATGAAGCCATATGGTGCCCCAGTATGCACTCTTAATCTGGAAGTCGTCTCCATGGCTGCCTCCACATGATCGTCCCCTTTATCAAACGAGCTGTGTCAAGCTAATTTTTCGGGTTGTTTCACCAGATCGTTATGGAGCTTGGTCACTATGTCGCCACCATGCTGTGTTATCGATTAAAATATACCTCACCACCCTTTTGTTCAATAGGAAATCATTTCAGTACTTCTTGCTCACCTCCTTGGGTGAGTCCATTTAGGTATGTCGCCATGACACTCTCTAGCCAGCCACTGCTGCCTCTGCCTCTGCATGCCGTCCCCTATAGGGGTCAGGTCAATATTGTATGTTAGATGCTATCTACCTAATTCGGTCACTCTTGTCATGGCCATGCTTTTGCCCATAATGTTTGCTTATGGTGCGATTAAGCAGCCGCGAGGCATCCATGCATTGCTGCCCGTGCTGTTCCTGTCCATTTCCGTGGTTGGTTTCCATCCTTGAGGTTCCCAGTGTGTTTGGGCCAAGCTTCCCTGTGCAGAGCCGTTGGTCCCCTTGAAAAATGCTCCAGTCTCCTCCCATTGACTTCAAGGGGGCTCGTTATTCGAGACGACAGCACGTCGAGCACGGGTAAAGGTTTGTCTCGAATAACGAGTACCCGAGCATTTTAGTGCTCGCTCATCTCTACACACGAACCTTTAAAAAGCTTGCGAAATATACATAACCATTTCAGATAACATTAAAACGATTGTACTTGCAGAGATTTATCATCTATTTGTAAGTGGTACTCGTCTAGAGCGTATGTAGGTGTATATCGTTGCTTAGTGACCGGAGTATTCTACGAGCCGCAGATGGACCAAATGCTTTGCGCTAATCTGAAATCTGTGGGAAGATTTTGAAGCGTTTGTGTCGTTACTTAGCAACATAGTTGCTCTATGGGCCGCTGATGGGAGAAGAGACTAACGCTCGACTTGGTGAATGCATAATGGCTCGTAGTGTGCATCACTGAATGGATATTCCACTAGCATGGATGGAGCTAGATTGAAGAACATGGACCGCACAGGGCGCAGTGGGTGAGCAGTCAGACCAGATTCTATAACCTTAATTTAAACCTGTGGATGCAGAGAATCTAGCTTGAATATCCAGTACGATTCCCTACGGTTTAATGTTTTAATTCTATTTTTATTTTCTTGTGGAATCTTTTCTATGGGTGACCTTAATCGCGCCGAAGTCTCTCTCATGTTCCAGATGTAAATGTTTGGAGAGGCTTGCTTTAAATCCCCTATTTTAGTCTTATGTCTGTGGTCATTCATACGTACTCTAGGTTTGGATGGTCCTACCCCCGTATTGAAGCCACAGGCACAGTCCACTAAAGTAGATCACATAATCGGATGCACCAGATAGGGCTTGTTTTATTCTGAATAACTTCTCCTGTTTTATTTGAGCGAAAAGACGTCAATTTTGTGGGGGATAATCTCCACTATTGTTGTCACCCCTTGTGATGGAGTTTTAGTGGCTCTTGATTTCTTGTAGGCAACACTTCTAATTGCTAGGTGCAATCTAGTCTTTGATGTTTGCTTTCCTGAACGTGATCCTGGCTTGTTCGGGGATATTACACTACCGTCCAGTTTATTAGATACTCCGTAGTAACAGGTTGAGACCCCTTTTGCCTCAAATGCTAACTCTTGTGCAATAGATCAACAAGGTGCTGGAGCATTCCTCAGAGATTTGGTCATATTGACATGAGCATCACAACAGTTGCCACCAGATTGTCTGCTGCACGTCCATGATGCGAATGTCCCGTTCACACCTCCAGATGCTCGTTGGATGAGATCTGGTGACTGTGGAGGCCAATTTAGTACAATGACCATTGTCATGCGCAGAAACCAGTCTGAGATATTCCAGCTTTAATGGAACATGACAACATTATCCTGCTGAAGTAGCCATCATATGTTGGGTACATTGGGCATAACGGGATGGACATGGTTAGCAACAGATACTCAGGTGGCTGTGCGTTGCAAACGCTGCTCATTGGTCCAAGGGGCCCAAAGAGTGCCAAGAAAATATTCCCCACACCATGACACCACCACCACCAGCCTGAACCGTTGATACAAGGCAGATGGATCCAGCTTTCATGTTGTTGACGCCAAATTCTACCCTACCATCCGAATGTCGCAGCCGAAATCGAGACTCATCAGACCAGGCAACGTTTTTCCAATCTTCTATCTGTCCACATTCGATGAGCTCGGTGCAAACATGTAGCCTCAGTTTCCTGTTGTAATGGGTGGCGATTTTGAGTCACTGTTGCCTTTCTATCAGCTGAACCAGTCTGCCCATTCTCCTCTGACCTCTGGCAGTCAACAAGGCTTTCCGCCCACAGAACTGCCCGTCATGGTTGTTTTTTTTTATTCGGACCATTCTCTGTAAACCTAGAGATGGTTGTGCGTGAAAATCCCAGTAGATCAGCAGTTCTGAAATAATCAGACCAGCCCTTCTGGCACCAACAACCAGGCCACGTTCAAAGGCACTCAAATCACCTTTCTTCCCCATATGATGCCGGTTTGAACTGCAGGAGATTGTCTTGACCATGTCTACATGCCTAAATGCACTGAGTTGCCGCCATGGATTGGCTGATTAGAAATAGTTGTTAGGCAGGAGTGATCAACAAGAACCCAACAGCCCTTCTTGGCTACAAACGTTGTTTTACCTTTTTTTGGGTTGCGTGTGATGGGGGCTTGCTGTGCTATAGTAGTCAGCTAGTACCATATTGTGAGGATTTGCAGGGAGACTTGTGTTTAGCTCTTAGTGACACATATCCACCTCAAACACCGAAGGGACAATTATTAGGGGTTTGATTTGAATAGCCAGAGTCTGCTGATTATCTTTTTTTACGTTGATTTTCTTTTGAGAACTCACAGTAATCTGGCAAAGCAGGTGGCTTTGATGGGGCTAGAAAATCACATAGGAAAAGACCCCAACGGCTTATTTAGGCCTACATAGCATTTAGTTTATTTTTTTTTGGTTTGCTTTGTCGGGCTTGCTGCATAGTAGTGCAGCTAGTACCATATTTGTGAGTAATTTGCCAGGAGACTTGCGACTCGTTGTGTTTAGCTCTTAGGGACACACATAGCCACCTCAAACCCCGAAGTGGAACAATTATTAGGGGTTTGATTTGAATAAGGCGAGTCTGCGGATTATATTTTTTTTACGTTTATTTCTTTTTAGAACCAAAGTCAGAAGGCACAGCACAAAATCCGTTGTTGCTGTCAGTGTAGGTTAAAAACACTACCATAGCAATAGTATACGCACTTTTGTTTAAAAAAAAAAAAAAAATTTAATCACTATTTTATTGGAAAATGTTTAAACCCCAGGGTAGGGGTAAGGACGATGGGGCGTGGACGTGGCGTCCAACTACGGCAGGGGTCAGAGGCCGTGGTCCTGTGCGGGTGAGACAACACCTGCTGAATGAGGGAGCAGGGGACACGCCGCAGAGCTAGCACTCCCTAGGTTCATCATGTCTCACAGTTACTGGGACTCGTGGTAAGCATCTGTTGAGCCAGAACAGTCGAAAGGTGATGTCGTGGATTGCAGACATGCCTTCTAGCCATTTGTCCACCAGTCAGTCTTCCACGCATCCACTCCATTCACCGAAATCAGCACTCCTCCACGCCTCCACCTCAGCCTCCTTCCCCCCAGTCTGCCCCTCCCGCTAAAATTTGGCATTTGAATCGGCATACTCTGGGAACTGTTTTTCTGGACCCTCCCACAGTCACAAACACGTGTCCGCTTTGCTGCTGAGCTATTTTTCCGATGCCGACAGGTTTTCCCCGGTCGCAGTCGTGGGTGATATGACATATTGACGAGTGGAAAAGTGTGTTAAAGAGTTGTCGGACGATGAGAGACATGGTTGTCAGACGTGGTGAACGTTGTTGTCAGGGCAGGAAGTCCGAGGGGGAGCAGACTGATGTGATCGGAGGATAATGAGGGTGACAGACCCCTGGGATTGATAGGCCTGGTGAACACAGTGCTTCTGAGACGGAGGCGAGTACATGCAGAACAGGTTGAAGAGGCAGTGTGGGGCCAACGAGAGGCGGCCAGAGCTGGTGCATCAGCGCCAATTTTTTCACCTATTCAACTCCCGTGGCGAGGCTAGATTTCAGAAGTCTGGAGTGTTCTTTAAAAGAAAACACCGGTATGACCGACGGACGCTGTGTGTGCAACCTTTTCAAACCAGGATCACAGGGGTTCCACCACACTAGCTAACTAACCACTAGTATGCGCAGGCATATGAATGCTAACACTCGCCACTCAATGGCACAAGCCCGTTTCACCTCCGGCCGGCACACCACTGCTCCTTCCCCTGTGTCATCGCTAGTCAGCCCCCGCCCACCCCGCCAAAACACCTCCCCGTGCAGAAACCATCTTCGCCCGCACGTCTCGCACAGCATCCACCCAGCCGTTCATCCTCCATACCCCAGACGCTGGAGCGCAAAAGGATATAGTGCAAACCCACCACACGCCCAAGCCCTCAACGTCCACATCTACAAACTGCTTAGCCTGAGATGCTACCCCATTAGGCTGTAGAGTACCGAGGCCTTTCAGCAAATACTCTTATGGCGGTGGCCGCTCCCTCTGTATTCGGTCCCCAGCCGCAACTACTTTCCCGATCCTTGTGCCGTCAAGCCCTGCACCAAGCACGTGTCAGAACAACAGTCATCCGTGCCCTGTACCAACGCCGTTTCTGACAAGGGTCCCCTGACCCGGACACTGGGCGAGTGCTGCCGGCAGGGCCACTATAACGATACAGCACATTGGGTTAATTGGTGGAGGCTGGGGACCGAGTCTGACCCGGGGCTTGGTCATATACGCCGACGCCGAGGATTCGGGGCCTACTGGTCCATGTCTCAGGTCTACATGCATCCTCTCCTCCCATCCCCTCCTACACCTCTCCTCCGAGTTACCATCCGTTGGCAGGCGCCATCAGTCGTAGATCTTAGCTATAGGACAGCAGCGTTTGCCATCGCTAAGCCGGACAGCTGTGGTGCTCAAAACTGCTGAGCCTAGCGATAAAAGCAAACCGCCCAAGACTATACAAGGGCATCACCGCAGATGATCGGTGGTTGGCAAAACCGTTCTTGAACTGAACTGAAGCCAGGGCAAATGGTTGTGTGTGACAAAACGGTTCCGTTAACTGGGGGTCGTCTGTCAACTCGGCAGACTGACAGATGCCATTGCAACTGGCCCAGTAGATGGTTAATATCATGTCCACGCAGATCTCTCCTCAAACATATCCCAAATCGGTCTGATTTGCTCCTCGAGGTGCCGCAATCTGTGCCCATTTCAGAAGTCCAGCACAGAGGCTGCCACTCTCAGGGCAGCCGCACGCGCCTCTTCCCTTCCAACTGGCCCGCTCACGCGACTTTTGTGCGACGTGCCCCCACGATGTGAAATTCACATTTAAACCCATGTATCCAAGTTTACCAGCAAGCGCGAGCGGATGGGAGACGCCAGAATGTCAACGTTCCACCGACGTGAACACCGTCCCTAGGGATACAACTTTGTTAAAAATCAACTGGTAGGGCCGGTTACAGTCGCTTCCCTTAAATCTACATAAGAAAGTGGTCCGTGGATGTCTTGATATCTGTCAGTGCTGAGTAAACTGGGGGAGGAGTCAACATCAGAGGGGCAGTTGGCGATGCCGCCAGCATCAGCTCACATCCCCTGGCTTGGCCTGTTGAAAACTCTGCTCAGCATAAGTCGGAAGCTTTGCGCGTCGTCTACAAGAGCCGGGTAATAAGTTCCCTTGTTGATACCAAAGCCCCTACAGGTCTGTTTCCTTCAGACGCATATCGTGAGTGAGGTGAGACAGGAAGGGAGAGAATGTTAGGCGAGACAGAAGAGGGACCATTGTTCATCCTTCACTGTTCAGCTGTATGATGGGCAGAGACAAGGGTTTGAGGATTTGTGGAGGAGGAGAAAAGGCGAGTCAGGCCAGTGAGAGGACAGATGAATTCTTGCGCGTATGCTGCACTCCTATGGCGCAATATGGCAGATTTCATGCTACAGCGCTCTAGCCCGTGACCCGCGCGTTCCAAGAATATGATCCATGCACCATTACTGGGTATTCACTCTCACCGGGACCACGGGACAAGCAAATCTGGCCACCTCACACGGGAGAGGAAAGGAGTGGGAGAATGCATGAAACCAGCAGCCTGGTGGCACACAAGCGAAACAGTATTTTCTCTTACTGACCGCGCTAGTCGCGACGGCGTACTTCGGTGGGACAAGTAATCGAGAGAGTAGCAGCAGGCAGCTTGTCCAGCACTGGCGGGGTACTCTTTACAGCCTTTGCCAGTG
This sequence comes from Engystomops pustulosus, assembly GCA_019512145.1. Classification (NCBI taxonomy): domain Eukaryota; kingdom Metazoa; phylum Chordata; class Amphibia; order Anura; family Leptodactylidae; genus Engystomops; species Engystomops pustulosus. The sequence goes on from CM033649.1 coordinate 34,898,847, forward strand.
TTAGTCACCCCTTCAAGACCACTGCACCTGTCCTCCAGTCCCGGCCAGAAGTAGGGCTGATCTTTACAAAAGATGGTGGGAGTACGTACTGACCATACCAGCGTCTAAAATGATCACACGCTGCAGCTTCCCTACAACTATGGTTTCTAAAGCTGGATCCATGTTGCCCTAACTGGCGCTAGTACGCTTTGGAGTCTTGCCTGACCTGCGGCTGCTAGCGTGTATGAGATTCATTCTCCACCGGTGAAAGAAGCTGTCAACCTGAATAATGTATGCACGCCGTCCTCCTCCATTGTCTGCCGTCTCCTCCTCTTTGTACACTAAAGCAGAGCCAACTGGCTCTATCTCATGTACTCTATGTTTTATTTTTTCTTTCTGGCTGGCCACCTACCCTTCCTCTGTTTTATAAACAATTTTTTGGAGTGCCAACCTCAACCCTCATCGCTATTTTTAATCTGCTGAGGACACCTAACCTGTCCTCGGTTTTGAACACTTTTTTGGACGCCACAGACAGGGCACTCAATTCATTTCATTTTTCTGGAGGACCACTACCTGCTCTCTGATTTGAAAACTTATTTTGGACCTGCCACATCACCGGCACTAAGATGACTAACATGCTCGTCCGAGCTTGATGCCGGCTTCGCACATTAGGTACTCGAACTCGCTCGTTGCTCTTACCGAATACTTTGTTGTTGCCCGCCCCGAGAAAAATGGCACTCCCGCCGTTTCTTTGCTTTTTGGCGCCAGAACAGACGCCATCACAAGCCAGGAGACTCTGCACTACCACTTCCACCCAGCATGACTTGTACCCTTACACTCGATAGCATTGTTTGGCTGGCCAGATCAGGTGACTCCTGGATAGACTAATAGCCCGAGGGCCTGCTCTGCTCTGTCATTCTGTCTCTGGATGCCGCTAGGGAAGAGAGCTGCTGCTGGTCGAGGGAAAGCGTTAGGTATTTCTATTAGCTTACTGTTAGGCACGATGATTCTTCAAAGAACCACAACAGCCCTCTTAGTGCACAATAACGTTCTACTACTCCTTTTTTAATTTAATTTGCATCTTTTCCATTTTTGTGAGGAATTAGCATGGGGACTTGCTACGTTGTTTTACTCTTACTGGCACACATATACCATGCAAAGACCGAAGTGGAAATTCATAGGGTTGGATTTCTTTAGCACTACTCATTGTCATCCATCTCGGCATATTATAGTCGTTGCTTCCTTTGATACTTGGCTAGAATACCATAGTGGAGAATACAAATACTTCGTGAAGTCCTACGTAGCGTGCTAATATTTGCTTTCTGGTTGATCTGCTGGTGGCTGTAAGATTTCTGCAGGCAATGTACTTGCCATTCTGATCAATTTGGTAGTGGACTTGCTACCGCTGTTGTTCTGCGCTTAGTGGCGCACAGATCCTAGTAAACAAGGCTTGAATGAAAATTCAGAGGGGTTGGGATTTCTATTAGGCAATACCTCAGTGTCATCTGCATTGCTAGTGTGTTCTTCCGTTGATACTTGGTAGAAATAGCCCATAGGGAAACAAATAGCTTCTTGAAGCTACAAGCGTCTAAGAGTGAGTTCGCTGGTATCTGCGGGGGCTGTAGTTTCTCAGTGCAATGTACTTGCCCAAATTCTGAGCAATTGTAGTGTAGACGTGCGACCACGCAGCTGGTTCTGCGCTTAGTGGCCCGCACATATCCATAGCAAGGCTGATGGGAAATAGCTAGGGGTTTTTGGATTCAGTCGGCCAATACTCCGTGTCTCTCATCTGTCTATAGTAGTGTGGCTTCCTTTGATCCTTGGCTAGAAAATAGCCATAGAAACCAAATAGCTTCTGTGAAGCCTACAGTACGCTTCTATTATGTGGGGAGTTCGGGTTGATCTGCTGGTGCTGTAGTTTCTTCTTCATGCATGTACTTGCCAATTTGAGCAATTTGTAGTGAGACTTGCGACCGCTGTTTTCCTCCGCTTAGTGGCTCACATATCCATAGCAAAGGCTTAAGTGGAAATTCAGTAGGGGTGGATTTCTTTAGGCCAATTAAACTCAGTGTCATCTCATCTGGCATAGTAGTGTGCTTCCTTTCCTCCTTTGATACTGGCTAGACAAATAGCAATAGGCGAATACAAATAGCTTCTGAAAGCCTACATGCGTTCTCTATATTTGATTTCCTGGTGATCGCTGGTGGCGTAGTTTCTGCAGTGCATTTACTTGCCGATTCGGAGCCTTTGTAGTGAGACCTTGCGCCGCTTTTCTGCGCTTATATGTCGCACATATCCAACCAAGGACTGAATGGGGAAAATTCAGTAGGGTTGGATTTCTATTAGGGGCATAAACCAGTGTCAGTCTTCATCTTGGTCATAGTAGTGTGCTTTCCTTTGATCTTGGCTAGAAATAGCCATAGAGAAACAAATAGCTTTGGAGCCTACAGTAGCTTTCTCATATAGTTTGATTTCTGTTGTCTGCTGGTGGGAACTGTAGTTTCCTTCGCAGTGCATGTATCTTTGCCAATCTGAGCACTTTGTAGTGAGACTTGCAGACGCGTTTTTCTGCCCTTAGTGGGACATATCCATACAAAGGCGAAGTGGCCAAAATCAGTAGGGGTTGGATTTCTATTAGGCATAAACTCATTGTCATCTCATCTGAGCATCTTTAGGTGGTGCGTTCCTTGATACTATGGCTAGAAAATAGCCCTCAGGAGAATACACATTAGCTTTCTTTAAGCTACCGTAGCGTTCTATATATTTGATTTCTGGTTGATCTCTGGTGGCTTAGTTCTGCAGTGCGCATGTACTGCCAAGCTGAGCATTTGTATAGTGAGAACTGCCGACCGCTGTGTTCTGCTGCTTAGTGGCGAACCTATCCATAGCAAGGCTGAATGGGAATCCCATCATTAGGGTTGGATTCTCTATTAGGCAATCAACTCAGTGTCATCTCATCTGGCATATATGGTGCGTTCCCTTGTGATACATGGCGAAAAAATAGCCAGACGGAAGACAAAAGCTTCTTAAGCCTACATTAGCGTTCTATATATTGAATTTCTGGTTTCGATCTGCTGGTGGCTGTAGTTTCTTGCAGTGCATGGTACTTGCACTTCTGAGCAATTTGTAGTGAGAACTTGCGCCCGCTGTGTTTCTGGCTTAGTGGCTGCACTATTCCATAGCAAAGGCTTGAAATGGCATTAAGTGTTAACGAGCAGTTGGACAGGTGTACCTAATAAAGTGGCCTGTGAGTGTATATCTTTTAGGAACGGATCCTTGCGCAAGATGCCCCAATATTTATTGAGTATTTTCCTTATTTCTTTGTTCCCTCTATCGTAGGTAGTGAGGAAATTCAGAGAATAACGTGAGCTGCTGTTTGCGAGCTTATGCACCTCCTTTCTGTCTAAGTTTTTCTGTCTAAATTTTTCTTTCATATCTCTGGCTTGGTTGTCATAATCGGATAAATTGTTGCAATTCTTTCTTAACCTGTGAAATTGGCTGATTGGGACATTCTTAAGCCATTTCGGGTAGTGACGGCTGGTGTAGTCAAGAAAGCTATTGCTATCAACCCTTTTGAAATGTGTTTTGGTGTTAATGCAATTATTTCCTTTTGATAATTCCAGGTCCAAAAATACAATTTTTTCTTTCTCGATATTCATGGTGAAAGATAAGCCCCATGTGTTGGAATTAAGGGCATCAACAAACTTCAGAACTTCCTCCTTCGAACCTTGATGTACCTTTTGTAATATCTGATGTTTTTCAGACATTGGAGGGTATTGTATATATGGGAGTCCTCGAACCGCCCCATAAATAAGTTGGCATAGCTAGGGGCGGCTCGAGTCCCCATTGCTGTACCACACTTCTGTAAATAAAGTTTATTCTCAAATAGAAAGAAATTGTGCTCTAGGATAAAGAGGAGACTTTCAGTCAGAAATTCTCTTTGATCCATAGGAATAAAGGTTTTTTTGGTTAGGTACCATTTAACCGCTTCTAGGCCTAGATCATATTGTATGCTGGAGTAAAGGGAGCTGATATCCAAGGTAAGGAAAAAGTAATCTTCCTTCCATGGAAATTTTTCAAGGTCTATTATTAGGCTCCCGGAATCCCGAAGGTAAGAAGGTAATTCTCTAACAAGGGGCTGCAAGTATAGATCCACGAAATGACACAGGTGACAGGTGAGTGAGTCGATCCCCGATATAATCAGGCGACCCGGTGGATTTTTCTCGTCTTTGTGCACCTTAGGAAGGTGATAAAACGTGGAAACTGGGGGATGCTGAGTCGTTAGAAACTGTTTTTCCTTTTTATTCAATATTTTAATCAGATATGCAGTATTGGTTAGGGTGTGATATTCTTTAAGATATGTGTCCGAGGGATCGGTTTTTAAGGGGACATAGTAGTTCTGGTAACCCAGGATTCTTAATGCTTCTTCAATAAAGCTATCCCTGTCTTGGATGACCTCCCCTCCTCCCTTATCGGCTCCTCGGATTACAATTTTTTTTATTTTTCTTTAATTTTTCTAGTGCCTCTTTCTCTTTTGTATTCAGGTTTGTGTTTTTCTCCTGATTTGTGTTTATCTTTTTAAACTCCTCAGATACAAATGAGTAAAAAGTTTCTATAAAATGACCACGATGTTGGGTGTGATTGAACGTAGAGGTATTTTTAACCTTTTGGTGGATATAGTTATCCTCGTTGTCAGGTGTTTCGGCAATGGGGGGGGTCTTTATCATCTTTTTTCCTTGCAAAAAATCTTTGTTGCGTTAGCTTCTTTATAAAAAGATTCAGATCCACGAATAGTTCAAACTGATCTATAGTTTTGGAGGGACAAAAGTTGAGGCCCTTTGATAGTAGTGGCTGTTTGTCTCGGGTTAGAACATGGGACGATAAATTGAAGATCTTTACAGCTTCTAATTTTGTTGTGTTGTGTTTTCTTGTCTTGCCCTTTTTTAAAAAATTATTTTTTCCTCCCCGGTGTCCTCTATGTGTTTTTTTATTTTCTCTGGTTTGGGAGAATTGAGAGGGATGAAGTAGTTCAGAAAATTCGTGCACAAATTCAGAGCACAAATTTTCTGAACTACTTCATCCCTCTCAATTCTCCCAAACCAGAGAAAAGAAAAAAAAACACATAGGGGACACCGGGGAGGAAAAAATAATTTTAAAAAAAGGGCAAGACAAGAAAACACAACACAACAAAATTAGAAGCTGTAAGCAACGATATACACTACATATGCTCTAGATGAGTACCCACTTACAAATGAGATAAATCTCTGCAAGTATATCGTTTTAATGTTATGTGAATATGGTTATGTATATTTTGCAAGCTTTTAAAGGTTCCGTGTCTATTTTAATGAATAAAATGTATTGTATCGGGCAGTCCGGTGAATAGAGTAAGTTCGGTTCACATGTGACCGGAACCTATCACCGGAGCCTCGTTTTCATGTTCTTTTATCTATTTAAACTATCCTAATTGTAAAGTACTTTATGCCTGACGAAGGTCCGGGTACCGGACCGAAACGCGTAGCAATAATAAGCAGTATCAGAGATCTTATACTGTCTTCGGGAGATTGATTCCGTGTGGATCGCCCCCTCATCCTGCTCCGTTCACGGGGCTCAGAATCACACGCTGACTCCTATTTGTTTTGTGTGTTGCGATCAAGAGGTAGAAAAATTTATGCACCAAAATATTTTTTTCCGGGAGTCCTAGGCAGCACAAACTCCCCCCTCCCTGTAAATAAAGTCTATTGCTGCATTATAATACACTGTGGTGTTGTTCCTGCCTCCTACTAATAAGCTGCTTTGATTGGTTGTTTGTTTTAAATGACCTCACTGCTAATTAACCTGTCTGTGTGATTGTACCTAGGGGACTAAAACCCATTTGCGTGGGGTTCAGCCTAGGACTCCAGGAAATAAAAATTTTGGTGAGTACATTTTTCTATGTTTTCATAAAAAAACAGAAGATGTACATGCATCAAAGAAATTGTCCTATGGTTTATAAACATAGCAAACAGTCAATATCACTGTTTTGCCATTTCCTCATGCTATTGTTATTTCATGACTATCAGTAGTGTTAATCTTCTGTCATATATGACCAGTTGATTTGCTGGTAGCTGAATTTACTATGGTCCTGATTTGAACTCACGGACATAGCAGCCAAAACCAGGGCGGACAATAGTGATCCCCATGCCGAGGTTCAGTATCAGCAATCTCTGCATTTTAGGATTACAACTTGTGTTGAGTGGACCCAAACCACAAATTTCAGTTCCATGTCAAAATTTGGTGGTATGGATCCCCCTGGTCCAGGTTAGGGTCCAGATCAATGTACATCCATTAACGTCTGCTATAGATGCCAGCACCTATTGTGGGTGTTGCTGGGGGTGTGGTTCAGGTCCACTCATCACTAGTTTCAACATGCATTCTCTTTCCTAGTGTGTGCGCATCTACATCTTACCTTTCTGTTCCCCTGCCAAATATAGCAGAGGAATATAGGTAGAGGAAGGGGGGCGGGCAGCATTTTAATTTTTGCCTCAGGCAGCAAATGTGCTCGAATTGGCTCCTCATCCCCTTAATTTTCAGTCTCCACTTCTTCTGCACAGCCTCCTCCAGCTCCTATCACTTCTCTATAACCAGATTCCACTTCTCCAAAACTTCTCTTTATCCCCACTTCTCCTGCACTGCCTCCATTTCTCCAAAATATCTCCCTCCAGTTTGCCAGCAACCCCACAGCTTCTCAGCCTAGAACCAGCGCACAGAGCCGGCTCTACTTCCAGGTCATGTAACCCAGTGATGTCATTCAAGGTCCGACACAGGTTTGTGTCGGGAGACTGGGAGTGAGAAAAAGCAGTGTAGAGGTTCTCTGAGAGATCGAGTGATATGGTTTATTTGTGTTTCACCCAATTTCCAGGACAGCATTTAGGAGGGTCTGACAATTCTGGATCCTCCTGACTTTGGACAATAAGACACAGGCACTTTTTTGCAAGACTTTCTCTAGCTAAAAGGTGTTTCTTATTATCCAAAAAATATGGTAAGTATTTGAAGCTTCATATGAAATTTTCATTATTTCTCTGTTTTTTGCATCTAACATTTTGTTAAATATTAGAGATGAGCGAGCACTTAAATGCTTGAGTGCTCGTTTCTCGGGTCGAACTTTTCCCGATGCTCGAGTGCTCGTATCGAATAACGAACCCCATTGAAGTCAATGGGAGACTCAAGCATTTTTCACTGAAAGAACACAATGAAAGAACACTGAAGAACACATTGCAGATGTTCCGTACATCTGCTAACTTATCCGAAGACACGCGTGCCGAACGGTGTTCTTCACAATAGTATTGTTAAGATTGGGTGACACAAAAGACAGGGGATAGTGTGCCCTGAGCTTGCCCCAACCTCTGTCCCTTCCTATAGCCGTGGGGCGACTACTTGAAGACTCAAAATACACTGGATAAGTGTGGGAAGGGAAACACAAACAGACTGACAAACATAAAACACAAAAGAATAGTAAACTAGCCGGAGTCACAACGAGAGGGTACGTCAATAGCAAAATCAGTAGGCAAAGAGTCAATGTCAAAAACGAGCCGAGGTCACAACGATACAGATACAGAGCAAGTCAAACCTAATGCTGAGAGCGAGTGAAGAAGGGATTTCAAACACTGGCACAGGTGACTAGTGAAGCTGCAATTTATGCAGCCAGAACTCCACCTCCAGAACCTGATAGGAGCTGGACAGCTTCTGGGAATTAACCCCTCATGGTGCAGAACAACCAGGCACCAAGCAGAGGTACCACAAGTCCCAGCAACTCCTAGACAGCGCGAGATCTTAGCAGCCGCTGCCCAGGACAAGAGGTGGAGTTTGCGCGGATACGCGCCGGGGTTCGGAGAACGCTGCTGGCACCACCAGAAGAACCAGAAGTCCCAGCATTCTCCCTAGCGAACCTGACAAGCATGTGAAGAACAATATATGTGAAGAACACATTGCAGATGTTTCCATACATCTGCTATGTGTTCTTCACACATATTGTTCTTCTCATAAATTGTGAAGAACACCGTTCGGTATGCATATCTTCGGATAAGTTAGCAGATTACGGAACATCTGCATGTGTTCTTCACTGTGTTCTTTCTGCAGTTGGGCTGTGATGCGATCAGGGTCGGACTGTTGGTCCTGCTCCAGCCCGCTCCGCTCCAGCCTCCACTTCAGCCCCCGCTCCTCTCCTCCATGCCCGCTCCGCTCCTCCATGCCCGCTCCACTCCTACATGCCCGCTCCAGCCCCGCTCCACTCCTTCATGCCCGCTCCAGCCCCCGCTCCTCCATGCCCACTCCAGCCCCCGCTCCGCTCCTCCAGGCCCCGCTCCGCTCCTCCATGCCCGCTCCAGCCTGAGCTCCGCTCCTCCATGCCCGCTCCAGCCCCCGCTCCTCCATGCCCACTCCGCTCCTCCATGCCCGCTCCAGCCCCCACTCCGCTCCTCCATGCCTGCTCCTGCCCCCGCTCCGCTCCACTTCAGCCTCTGCTCCGTGATGCCCGCTCCGTTTTGCTCAAGCCCCCGCTCCGCTCCTCCACCGTTCGGCGCTCGTGTCTTCGGATAAGTTAGCAGATGTTCGGAACATCTGCAATGTGTTCTTCACTGTGTTCTTTCAATGTGTTCTTCACCTAAATGATCCTGCGTTCACTGTGTTTTCTGTTTTAATTGTATTCTTCACTGTTCTTCACTGTGTTTAGTTAAGTAAATGCTCGATCTCGAGCAGGCGAGATACTTGTCCGATCAACGAGCCGCTTCGAGTACTCTAATACTCGAACGAGCATCAAGCTCGTTAAATATTTTCCATATGTCATCATTATATATGTCTTTCTTCTATAGACATGGAGAAATGTGAGCAGTGCCCAGAAGATGAATGGCCGAATTCAGGAAAATCTGCTTGCCTGAAGAGACCGCTTGACTTTCTATCTTTTCAGGATCCTCTTGGAACATTGTTAATATTCCTTAGTCTTATGTTGACTGTGTTTTCAATTATTGTTCTAGTTATATTCATTAAGTATAGAGAGACCCCTATAGTAAAGGCCAATAACAGAAATCTCAGTTATACCATTCTTATCTCTCTTATGATGTCCTTTCTGTGCTCCCTTTTGTTTATAGGTGATCCTGCCAGGTGGACTTGTCTGTTACAGAATATTATTTTTAATTTAGTTTTTGTCATTGCAGCTTCTTCTATTCTGACAAAAACCATCACTGTTCTAATTGCCTTTAACATTACTAAACCCTACTGTAGATTCCGAACGATTTGGAGCAAAATGACACACGTATTTGTTGTAATTTGCTGTATCGGTGAATTTGTTATCTGTCTGTACTGGATCACGTTACACCCTCCATATCCTGCAAGAGATTCAGCATCTAAACCTGGGATCCTTATATTATATTGTAATGTTGGCTCTCATGTTATATTTTATCTCGCTCTCGGGTATAACAGTTCCGTTGCACTTTTATGTTTTCTTGTGGCTTACTTTGCCAAAAAGTTACCAGATAGATTTAATGAAGCCCAACACATCACATTCAGCATGTTGGTGTTCTGTAGTGTATGGATTTCATTTATACCTGCATATAACAGCACAAGAGGCAAATACATGACTACAGTACAGATTTTTGCCATCTTATCATCATGCACTGGACTTTTAGGATTTATTTTCTTCCCAAAATGCTTCATTATAATATTCAGGCCGGAGTTAAATGTCAGACAATCTCTGTATATTGTAAAGTGATAATACTCTATATAAGTATATACCATTTTCCCGTAACCAGTTACCAACATAGTAAGAGTAATGTCCTGATTAGTGGTGACTTCTTGCATCAAGATGAGCATATTTGTTTGGATATTACACTAGTATTGCCATGTCCGTAATGACCTTGGCTAAGAGTAAATTATATCATGTTGAATTATATATGCATAGTAGTAAGGATTTAAAAAAAATAAAAACTATTCCAAAAATGCAATAAAAAAGTAATAAAAAGTGATATAAAAAAAGTCGGCTGTCGGGTGTTTTTTAAATTGCATGGTGAACTGCAAAAATGTTTTTATTACAAAACATGAAACAAATACCAATTTTATTGCATTCCTCCGCAGAAAGAAGTTCTAGAAGAACTATTTTTACTAAAAAAATTAAGCCATTGAAAAATACAATTTATATTGTAGAAAAACAAGCCTTCATATGCCATATTATGTCAAATAAAAATAAAATAGTTATGTTTTGTGGAGGTTGAGTATGGAAAAACGAAAAAAGAGCTCTGTCTTGAATAGAAAAATAGGTGTTTTCCTAAAGGGATTTATCTTATTTAATTGATAAAATCTGAGAATAAATAGTCAAATAGTGGTGTTAAGTGGTCTGTTCAAAGAAAAAGATCTGTGCATTGATGTGCATGGTAGGGGGGATGCAAGACAGGGTGCCCCATTATTATTTAAGTAGCCATCTTACTTTTCCATTACTATGTTGTTTTCGAGCTAGTCTCATGGCTTGGGCTGCTGCCCAGGTAGGGGTTATCACTTCTTTTGACGCAACACTTGTTTTTACTTGTGACTTTATATCATAGTGTGATTTTGGCACTCTGCCTGGGTAGTCCTTTTTTTCCAGACTGGAATTTATTTCTCTTTATATTTTTGTACATTTCAATACCTTCCCACAGATGTATTTTTTCACTTTAACGTCTCCATTTTTTGCTTCCCTTTCTTAAGAATCCATAACATTTTTATTTTTCCACGTATGGAGCTTGTTTATTTACTTACCTAGTTGTAATTTCTAGTGACAGTATTTAAATTTCCATGCCGTGCACTGGGAAGCAGGAAAAAATTCCACATGCAATGCACTTGCCGAAAAAAATCTTTTGCAACATTTTCTTGTATATTTTATTATTTCTGTCAATGTGATTAAGGGGACACAAAATTTGTATAGATTTTATTTGGTTTTGATAAATTTGAATCTGAATTTAATCTAAATTTGAATTCTGTTCAAAAAAAGATTTCTTCATTTTGTCATAGGACGCTAATAACTTGATACATTGCCATATAGAGGCTTTGTAAGGTGTCATATTTTACAGATTATGATGACGATTGCATTGCTGCCATTTTGGGGACTGTATCATTATTTGATCACTTTGACCACTATAAAAAAGTTTTATGTGTTGCAAATGACATTTTAAACATTAGGGCGCTATTTTCTGTAACAGGGTTCACGGTTGGGAATAACTGTTTTTATAAATTGAACGTTCAGGCATTTAAGGACATGTTTATGATTTTTATTCTTTACATATCATGTCAGCATCTGGGGTTGCTGGGAGGTTGGCAATGACACAGATTTCAAGGTTATCAGTCCAAATGTTGAGTTTTATTCACTCAGTGGTAGTCAAATACAGAAGGTGTATGTGCTACCTCAACTACAAAAGTAATACACACTTCTGACAGTCCATACAGTCAACATAGTCTCCCTGGCAGATGCGATCACCTTTGTGAGTCCCCAGCCAAGCTAAGCCATTGTCTGCTCTGCTAGCAGGCTTCTTATTCCTCACTTATGACAATCCCAGTCACCTGAGTTTTCCTAGGTGAGTCCACAAGGTGTGGACTGGAAGGAATGGGAATGCCATTCCCTAAAAAATCCAGTCCAGTGTGTTAGGGATTTTTATGCAGGGCCCCAACAGCCCTCTTGACTTTTGTAAGGTGAGTCCTAATTAACCCTTTCATGATTGAACATAAAGACCAAGACCCATCGTCAATCTCGTTTAGTCAAGATCTTGTCCCTTTTTTTTAATAAATATTGTTAGGGATTTATGCGGGCCCCAACAGCCCTCTGATTTGTAAGGTGAGTCCTATTAACCCTTTCAGATGACATAAAGACCAAGAACATACGTCAAACTCTTAGTCAGACTGATCCTTCTCAATAATCAAAATGATAATATATAACGAAAGATCATCAAAGAGGCGTGGAATAGTATACTCCAAACCTAATGGTCATCGCACAGCCTGCGGAAAACAATTAAACTTAATTTGTGCTCACGATCTCAGAGACCTTGTACACGATATTGTTTTACTAATAATGAGAAGAATAACGTTAAGGGGCTCCAGAATATAATTATTATGCAGTTCGAGGACAGACTGGCTTCTCATTAATGTCAAGGGTATTAGCTGACAGGAAGCAAAGAGGTTACATTAAATGAGTTTGAATGATGACATACTTGACAATGGTCAGGTAACATGGCGCGTGTATCTAGAGGGACAGTAGTCAAAGATGGCGTCCGAAACCAGTTGCGGACCCCCTAAACAATCCCTTTGAGCTTTCGCTGGCAGTAACTCCATCTGAGTGCACTCCCTCAAGCTCAGGATACCCACAGGTAGGCTCAACCCCGCCCGGACCATGTGGATTGTTAACTTTCACCAGATCCCCTGGAGGGGTCACTCAGGGGTACAGGTACCCCGCACACTCAAATCACATCCTGAGTTCCATGGTATAGTTTGTAAACAGCGCACACATCCTCCGCTCCGGGCAATTCTCCTATCCTGGTTCTACCGCCTGGACGGACATCTGGGACATGGTGGACTTGATGAGGGGGACCACACAAAACGCCATAAGTGACAAAGCAAAATCACAATCCCCAATATCACCCCACTTACAGGGAAACCCTTCCCTCCCCCAACCACAAATGGAAAGACAAATGTCCACCCCAGAGTTCTCTTGAGTTTACTGGACAGTCCTCAATCTCTTCAAGGCATGGGTAGGATCCCATAGGGGGCGATGTCATCTGGGATGTATATGCGACAAGCCACTCCCACCATCTAACAGACTCCTCCCGCAAGGGTCATGCCAAAGCCAGCGGTTCTGGGAAGCATCTCGGATATCATTCACAAAAACTCTGTTGATTACAACAAAAAACAGGTTAACCCAATCAGCATCTTGCTCATAGCTATCTGGGGAAATGACTCTCAACCTGCCCATATACTGATTGTGGTGCTCGTAACTCATCTGGGACCCCCCTTGGTGCTCCCACTGTCATACTATAAACGTGTGTCATCTAGGTGCTCCCTCTTCCGATCCTTTGGGATTCCTACCTTTTCTTATGTGTCTGATCAACCTATCCCTGGGGATCACGAGGAAGGAATGCACAATAGATACTTCATACCGTGCACTCACCTTCCCAGCCTCTAGGCTGACCGGACTCTCCTATCCCCACAAATCAGTACACATCAGACACTGCTAATACAGGGTTACCTGTATGTCAAGTTAAAGAAAGGTCATTGTCGTGTTGCACCAACCGAGGGTAAGTCTCCACCCTGGGGGCTCCCTGGTCACCCCTATAGAACAGTGATAGTCATGGTTGGGGTGTCCTGAGCATACAGTCAGTCAGACGAGACCAGCTAGCAAGAAGAATAAGTAGCATGAATAGAAAGCGTGGAAGGTGCTGACTTCCTCTAGCTTCACAGACGTGGCACTGATCAGCAGGACTTGGAAAGGACTGTACGTAGCGAGGCTCCAGACTCTCTCTTTGGTGTCTCTTCACCACCCGTAGTCTCCAGGCTTCAGGTTATGCGTCCTGAGGTCTCTGTCTGGATCTGAAAAAGGAATCAGAAACACTTTTGTCGAACTTTTCCAAGGCCTGGCTCAGCTGTGTGGCAGGTTCACTGGTTTCCTGCCATTTCTCTAGGGTCTGTGGGAAGTAGGGGCCTTGCCTGGTGCACAGCCAAAAATACTTCAAAAGGGGGACAATCCATCTTTCTGTTGAGTGTGGTCCTAACTGAATGGTGGGCAGCAGGAAAGCACTCACGCCATGGTTTCCTTTACTCCCGGATCTTACTAAGAGTGCTGTTATAGTATCTCAAAAGCACCACCAACTTGGGAAGGGTATGGGGTGTGCAGGGCTGTCTACACCCAGGAGGGACAAGGTTCAGGTCTTTACCTGTCCAGTGAAGTGGGTTTGCGACCGGGACGCTCTATGGTCTCTGAGAGTCCAAACCTGCAGAGAAAAATCTCACTCACAATTCCTTGCCTCAGCTCTGGAGCTAGCCTTGGTCATGGGAGAAGCTTCTGGCCACCCTGGAAGAGATCAATGCAACACGAGTACTCCTAGTACCATTTTGGTAGCTGGATGAAATCACATCTGCAGTCTCTGGAAGGGATACAGACAGTTGGGTGTCACCTTTGTGGGGTCTTTCCACCTTACCCGGGTTGTGGGGGCACAGACTATAAAGGCTTTCACATAGCGAGTAAAAGGGGTAGTAATGCTGGGCAAACCAATTGCGTTATGTGCACTAGCATAGCCATTTGGAATATGTGTGTGGTCCGTGGCACTTGACTTAATGTCGGGGGCAGGGCCCCGGCCAGCAACCCTCTCTCCCAGCATCCAGTCCCATCGGCATCTGGGCTCCAGCTCTCTCCCAAACTTCCTTACTTCTTATGACTCCGGGCCACAGGGAGGAACACCTGTGGATCAAACTTTTTAGCTCAGAACTCACCGCTGAGACTCAGGACAGCTCTGGGCTCCATCGTGCTGCAGATGCCTTCGCCATCCCAAGCCACATACTTGCCCTTGGCTTGTGGAGTTACCAAATTGTGTGGGCTTTACTTTTATTATCCCCACCTCTTGTGGAAGTAGAGAGAGCATCCATGAGTCTTTAACCAGACGTGCCATGCTTAACGGGGTCCTGAGAGGTGAGGAAATCTCTGGCCTCATAAGGTTCATAGTCGTGTTTAGACCCAGAACCCACTATACCTTGGTATAGATGTTGCCCTTTTACTTCCACCAGCTGTAGCGTTCCCTGAGTGGCCATCACTTCCACACCTCCTGCGCTGGACCTGTGTGAGGGAGTTGTTTGCTTGTATACCTCATGTGCGCCACTGACCACGTATATCCAGTGTAGAACCGTCTGTCTTCTCCTGCAGACACTGGAGCCATACTATGAGAAAAACATCAACATCTGGTTAATTACCCTTCTCTCCCCCCTCTCTGAATCCGGGAGACTGGTGATGTAGAACGAGGATGCAGAGCTGTGCCACGATGAGTGTATCCTGGGCATCAGGAGTGCACACTGGCGTGCTGACGTGCTGGCCTTTGCTCGAGATGGGGCTGGTGTACTTGGGTGAGGACAACTGTGAAGGTATGGGGGGTGGTTTGCACAGTAACTGAGTGAACTAGGGTCTACGATCAGCTCACGGCTTGTGAGCAGATTGCTGCTGCAGCTATGAAACATGCTGGGCTCCCACTCACGACTGAGTCTAACCGGGCCTAATATGGGCCACTGAGGAGGTCACCACGTTCGTGGGCAGGACACCTGTCTCCTAGATATCATGCAAAATAAACAAAAGGTCTGGTTCAGTGGCAGTGCCTAGGGCCGGGGCAGATTGCCAGCTTAAGGCTATGGAATGCATCATTGCCTCCTGACTAAGGGCAATGGGGAAGAGGCAATTAGTCAGAAAGGGACAGCAGAATCTATCACCAGGCCGCAGGAGCGGCCAGTCCTAGAACAGGTGAAGAGCTTAGGGCCTCAGGACAAGGGGCACATCTGGACTGCCAGCTTTATTTCCTCTGTAGAGGTCTGCCTGTGGCTGAGAAGCAGTGGCCTAGGAATACAACCTTCTCCTGGGCAATACCGGAGTTGTCTCTGGGAACCTTGAACCCTTCTGGAACAGAAAGACATAAGGTCAATAAATGCACCCTGGCAAAACGAAAAACAGTAGGTATCAGCATACTGAAAAAAGAGAAATCCAGTAAGGGGCTAGTCTGGCAGTCACTCCCTGTAGGGCCGTGGGTGTTGGCTGGATATGCATCAGGTATGGATACTGAACTGGTAAATAGGCAATAGGTACTGGCAATCCTCATGTAGGGGCACAGAGGGAAAACATTTGCCAAATCAATAACAGTGAATATATATCACCCTGGGACTGCTGCCAGTTTGGGATAGGGACCATGGGCTTCAGTACACTCATGGCAGCTTATAGAGATCATGGACCATCCTACAGTATCCGGCGTTCTTTCTGGTCTTTCTTGACCGGAATGGGCTAAATCATACATCGGACTAGCATGGGAGAGTGCTACAAAGAAAGCTAATACGTGTTGGGGGGGTGCTCTCGCTGACTCCGTTGTTCGTAACTACCCCCTTTGTCTTCCTGTGGGGGCCGCCTCTGCCACTCACTACCGTAGTAATTGTCTCATCCCCGCAACGCCCACTTGGGTTGGTCGGTTGAGACTTCCGGAGATGTTGTCAATCTCACTTCGCGCGTGGGTCTGTGAAACATCCTTATTCCTCTGTAGTCAAATGTGTCAGGTCCTCCCCCATCTCCAGCCCAGTGTTTCTGTGCTTCTATAAACTTCTGGCCAGACTCCAACGCTCTCAATAAAAATCCAGGTACACTTGTGTTGATTGTTTTTAATCAAAAAGAACAAAAGTCAGCCTAGGCTGTAATGACAGTTGGGGGGGCTCGTTCTTGCTTAGTCTGTTCATGGGGTACACGGAGGACATCACATCATTACCTGTATCCCTGTTCCACAACCAAATAAATTTCTTCATTGTCTTTTTTAGATTGCAGGGAGAACTCTAAATGCATCGCCCTCCCAATTGTAAATGTCTTAACTAGCCTTGTAAACACGAGGATAACAGAAACACAGATTCCAGGCAATCAATCATGGAGAAATTCAGTGTTTTCGTGAACATCAAGGTCACTATCGTCTCTCTCGTAGATAAGACAGACACACATTCAGGCAAAGCCCTGACTTACATGTCAGTCCTTTACAAAACAAAACGCAGCTCCAACAGCCCCCACCCTTGTTAACCCTTAAAGGCCAGAAGCATGTACCCGGGAGACATTGTAACACTTTTTATAGTAATTTTTCTCTAATTGTCGGGATCAATAAATTTTAATAATATCAAACAAACAACCATCCCTAGCTCCAAGACCCCTAGCAGGCGGCCCCAAGTATGGTCGCTGTTATCCTACAAAGCCCCACACAGCTTTTATGGCTGCCAACAGCAATCAACTTTCAGGGACTTGAAGGGAATATAACTTGAAAATGCCGCCACTGAAAAATAACTGACTTAAGATGGCCGCCACTGAAATGGTAGGGCGTGTCATCTTCTCTAACCACAGATACAGGGTGGGAGTCTGGATTACAGGGGCCATTTTCACTCCAAGGAAAATATAATAAATATCTTTTTCTAAATTCTTTCCACATCAAAAATTGAAATGTCCCTTATGCCTGTCCTTTTTCCTTGGGCACTCTGAAGGATTCATGTACTCTGTCCTGGGCCGTCCGTCTCTCAAAGTCAGAGGCTAATAAGTGTCGTGTTTCAATATCTGTCAAGTTTTTCTCTCACTTGTACAATCATCAGATCATCGACACATCCCAAAAAACTTCAAACGTCAATACTACTTTCATTTCAAACCAAAACTACCAGCCCTTATGTCCGATCATGTCAACTTACACTTTTCCATCAGTCCTACTTAAACTCAACAACCTTCTGTCTCTGTGCATCTTTCCCCTTGTGGACACAATCTTCCTTCTTGCCTGCAATGCACTTGGCTCTATTCCAATTACTACTCATCAAAAGTGTCCATGAACACATACTGTCAAAGGCACCTGTCCCCACAGACTCAAGGGGGTCTCACAAAGGATGCCGACACATACGATTTACTGACCCAAAGAAACTAGGACAACCTGAGTCTTCCACAAAGGACCATAGCACTAAGTCACTGCCTGACTGGACTGACGCTAAACTAAGTCACTGCCTCAGACTGACCCTGCAGTCACAAGGGAACTTACACTAGATCACTGCCTGACTGGACTGAGCTAGAATAAGTCACTGCCCTCAGACTGACCCTGCAGGTCCACAAGGGCTCTACACAGATCACTGCCTGACTAGACTGACTCTCAGGTCACTGTCCTCAGACTGACTTTCAAGTCGCCCTTCCTTCAGACTCGACTAGTTCTTGTCATACTAGACCGCTCAGATCCCAGAAAGTCTGTGGGCAACCCTAATGACAAAACTGTAATTGACACTATGACAATCACAACAGAATATCTACCACTTTAGTAGTGCGGACCTCTAAGGGTTACTCCTCCCGTCCCACAGTTCAGCTAAATCACAGACTGTCTGACCATCCATCACTGTCAGTCATTGTACAGTCGCTGTCCATCACCTTACAAGTGGTTCTTTGCCAAAAAATCTGAGCTTGGTTACAGTGAACAACAGTGGCAAATAAATAACACAGAGACAGTCTACCCGGTCCGTCCAACCAGTGAACCGAAGTGACATATCAAGGTAGACAAAAAGAAACAGCTTACCCTGAGAGCGCTTTGGTCAGTTCTGTTCAACAAGCCGGCGGGGACTCTTCACGGGGCTTGTCTCGGTGTGTGTTGCTTACTTCTAAGCCCACCAAGAAAAGAGAAAAGAGCCAAATATTGTTAGGGATTTTATGCAGGGCCCCAACAGCCCTCTTGCTTTTGTAAGGTGAGTCCTAATTAACCCATTTCATGATTGAACATAAAGACCAAGACATACGTCAATCTCTTAGTCAGATCTCTCTCTTATAATCAAAATGCATAATATATAACAGAAGAATCACAAAAGAAGCGTGAATAGTATACTCCAAAACCTATTGTCATCAGCACATTCTGGGAAAAACAATTAATTAATGTGCTCAGTTCAGAGACCTTGTACACAGAGATTGTTATTACTAATGCTGAGAAGAAAGATAAGATAGTGGGATCCAGAATCAATTATGTATATGCAGCTTCGAGGACAGCTGGCTTCTCATTAAATGTCAAAGGGTATTAGCTGACAGGCAAGCAAACAGGTTACATAAAATTAAGTTTGAATGATGACATTAACTTGACAATGGTCAGGGAACATGGCCGCTGTATCTAAGATGACGGACAGTAGTCAAGATGGTGTCCGAAACCAGTGCGACCTCCTTAACAAGTGACAAAACAATTTATACACAAGTTAGCTCAATAATACATAGATTTAAACACAGCCCCTCCATGGAATACATAAGGTATTTATCAGAGTATGATGTGTTCCAGGTAAGAGGGGAAGAGCTCTGAGAGTGTAAACATAATGGGGATTATTTTACTAAGGGTTAGTGGAGAGCATTTTCTTTGGGTTTCCCGTCGATTTCCGTTTTGCGCCGAATTGCTCCAGGTTTTTTGCGCATGCAATCGGATTTTGCCTTTTTCGCTAGGACAATCTAATATCTTAGTCAGCAATTTTTGTCTGTTTTATAAACTTCTGTGGATAAGTATTTTATTGGGTATACAACAACACTAGAGAAAAAAGATGGAATGCGTACAAGGGACTAGACAATAAGACAAAATTTTATTGTTTCAAATATCCAAAAGGTACAAATATACACAGGACAACAACACATGAATAAAAACACTAAAAAATACACCCAATTGGTGTATATGACTGCCAGGGACTTGTGAGCCCTGAAATCCCTCCCATGCACTGACAAAAATGCTAAGCAAGTAATCAAGAAAATAAATCTGTAAACATGTAGACACCAGGAGTCCGAATGAGCTAAATACAAAAATGTAGCAAAGTGCTAAGTGCAAGAAACAACCTGGTGCTGGAAAACGCCTGCCTGTTAAGAAAATGCAAAGTTCCTAGAGGGAACAGTGCATAATGTTTACCAATCCTGGCAAGATGGGAATCCAAATAAACAGGCCGGCTGAATCAGACAGGGAGGGATGAGGAGCATCTGTGTATTGAATTCTGATTTGCCTACTGACCATCCTAATTGCTATACGTTTCTGTACCTTTGCCGCCATGTTGGTTTTGACCTGGTTTGTTTGACTCCGCTTGTCTGTCTGCATCTGTTGTTTGTCCCTTAGTATCGTTTATCTCCTAGTGTGACCCCACCTTCCTGTCTGTCTTGTGTCAGTTTCTGTTACCAGTGTGAACACTGACTTATATCTGTATTCTGGTTACCTATCTGCTCCACCTGTTCCTGTCATCTTGTAGGGTCGCTCAGGGACCATCAGTTAGGTTCCTGATAGTGGGTTCGCCCTTATCAAGGCGGTTTATCTGCTTTAGGCAGGGCCTTAGCCCGCAGGGACGTTGCAGGGTAAGTTCTTCACCACTTACCTAGTCTGACAGCTAACGCCAATCCTCGTTGTGGTTGCGCATTTGCTGGACAGGTTCCGACACCTGCGTTCCTGTGTCTCCTGCGTTCCTGTGTTTCTTCCTGCGTTCCTGCAGCTCTTGCAACTCCTTCCTACTGTATTCCTCCATGGGAGAATATGTAGTCCAGTTCCGTACCTTAGCGTCGGAACTTTCCTGGAACGACGCAGCCTTGTCTGCAGCTTTTAAGAAGGGTCTATCCTCTCAGGTTAAGGACGCTCTGGCCGCTCGGGACCTGCAATCTTCTCTGAGTGGTCTCATCTCCCTTGCCACCCGGATTGATGTGCGCTTCAGGCAGCGTGCCAAAGAGTCACGTTTGGAGCAAACTCCAGTCCATCCACGAAGCCTTCCTCGACTAGTTCCTGGCTTCCAAAGACAGTTCCAGCCTCCAGTCGTACCACCTGCAGAGGAGTCTATGGAGGTGGATAGAGCCAAATTGTCTTCCCAGGAGTGTATCAGAAGACGCCAGGAAAACCTCTGCCTCTATTGCGGTAGTCCTGAGCATTTCCTTGCGTCTTGTCCTATCCGACCCCAACATCTGGGAAACGTCAGCACCTAGGGTTCTTGGGAGAAGTGTCCCTAGGTGTAAACAGTGCTTCTCCACGTCTGTTGATTCCAGTTCTTTTCAGCATTGGCTCCGGCAACCAGACCAAGGTCTCAGCCTTCTTGTACTCCGTCTCTGCTGGGAATTTCATGGATGCCGCACTGGTTTCCCGGTATCACTGGTTTCCCGGTACTCAACAAGCCTCTGGTTATTTCCTCGGTTAGCGGACAATTCCTCTCTGATCCGGTACGATACCGCACTGAGCCAATAACCATGCAAGTCGGTGCTCTACACAAGGAGAATTTGTCTTTCCTGGTCCTGCCACGCTCTACTTTGTCTCTCCTGCTAGGCCTTCCGTAGTTGCAGTACCATGTTCCAGTCCTAAATTGGAGGACAGGAGAGGTTCTATGTTGGGGTCTGGACTGTCAGTCTTGTTGCTTTGAAGTTCCTCACCCAGTGCCTGTCCTGCCAACTACCTTGGTCGACAAGCCTCTGAAGAGTCTTCCAGCATACTACCGAGATTATGCCGACGTTTTTTCTGAAAAGCAAGCAGAGGTCTTACCTCCAAACCGTCCCTACGACTGTCCCATTGACCTACTGCCGTGTACTTCTCCTCCTCGAGGACGAGTATACCCCTTGTCGGTGTCTGAGACTGAGGCTATGTCTGCCTACATAAAGGAAAATTTGCAGAAGGGATTCATCCGGAAGTCCTCTTCTCCCACTGGTGCTCGCTTCTTCTTTGTATCCAAGAAGGATGGTTCCCTCCGACCTTGCATAGACTACCGTGGTCTCAATAAAGTCACGATGAAAAAACGTTACCCTTTGCCTCTCATTACCGAGCTCTTCGACCGCCTACGAGGTGCCAAGGTTTTCACCAAGCTGGACCTGCGAGGGGCATACAACCTCATCCGTATTAGGGAAGGCGACGAGTGGAAAACTGCTTTCAATACCCGTGATGAACATTTTGAGTATTTGGTCTCACAGCCTGAGAGAAAGCTCTTCTGCGATTAACCTGCGTTCCTGTGTCTCCTGCATTCCTGTGTCTCCTGCGTTCCTGTGTCTCCTGCGTTTCTGTGTCTCCAGTGTTCCTGAGTCCCTCCATGTTCCTGTGTTATCTGATCTCCTCCGTGTTCCTGTGTACCAGTGTTCCTCCGTGCCACTGTCCTGTGTGCCTTGCTCCCTTATCCATCTGCTTGGACCTCCTGTTGCTAACCCCGGATTGGACTCTGACACTGTGCCTGGACTTTGACCACGAGATTGTCTGCCGTCTCTGTACCTCGACCTTGGCGGCCACTGCAGACAAGTCACGCCTGAGGAACGACCAGGTTGTACCACGCCGCAGCTCGTCTAACCCGCTTTGTGCCGGGCTCTGGTGAAAACCAGGTACCACTTAGACTCCGGTCCCAGGTAGTGACTTGTGTCATCGTCTGCAGTGGTCCAGAGGATCCACACCCGCAAGCCTGGCACAATGAATAAGGGAGCAGAGCCAATAGATTTAGAGTGAAAGGAGTTGTAGGAAAATTCTGCCAAAGGCAACAGGGTGGACAAAATAGTCCTGTTGGGTATAAAAAATGACGTAGATAGCAGTCCATAGTCATCTGATTTACTCTCTCCACTTGTCTATTAGACTACGGATGGTATGCAGAGGAGGATGGTATTCAGCTTTACTTGGCTGCACAGGGAACGCCAGAACCGGGAAACAAACTAGACCCCCCAGTCCGAGAAGATATGAATTCCATGAAGCCGGAAGATGTGAAGGAAGAACAGGCTGGTAAGACAAGGAGAAGACAGCAGACCAGGCAGAGGAATGAAGTGGGACATCTCAGAGAAATGGTCTGTGACCACCCAGATGATGGTATTACTGGATGATGGCAGAAGATCCATAACAAAGTCCATGGCTATGCGAGTCCACGGGCAACTGTGTATAGGCAATGGTAGGAGCAGACCTGCTGGCTTGAGACGGGATGACTTCTTATGGGCACAGAGTGCAGAAACTCACAAAGTCAAATGCTTGACCAGACCTGGCCACCAGTAGAAACAAGATATGAGAATGACAGATCTCTGCACCCCAGGGTTCCCAACCACACGAAAGAAATGTCCCCAAGTTAGTATCCTTTTCTGAAGAGCTAGTCGGACATAGGTCTTGCAAGGAAGGAAAAAGGTACCATAGATCCACAGAACCAGCCATTCAGGCCGAACAATACGTCAAGGAGCTGGTTCTTCCCCAATTACATCTGAGGCACCAGGGACGATATAGGCGTTGACATTCTTCTGCTGGACAGAAATGTATTAGGAAGTTTATTGCAGTAGAAGAAGAGGGACCAATGAGCCTGTTGTGGATTGAGACACTGAGCGGTCTGGAGATATAGGAGATTCTTGTGATATGTGTAGATACAGATTAGACAAGCTCTTTCCAGAACACCACTCTTCAAAAGCAAGCTTTATGGCCAGAAGTTCCTGATCACCTATGGAGTAATTCCCTTTATGCGGCTGATCAGGTTTTAGAGAAGCTGCATGTGAGAGTTTAACCTTTAGTCCCTTTCTGAGTGAGAACAGCTTCAGCACCAACTGAGGAGGCATCAACCTCTGGCAGGAATGGTTTCTCAGTATCAGGCTGGCTGAGAACGGGAGCAGAGGTGAAGGCAGACTTCAGCTTGGAGAAAGCTTCTTCAGCTGCTGGAGGCCAGATTTTAGGATCAGCGTTTTTCTTGGTCAGTACCACGATTGAAGGACATGAGAGAGGAAAAATGTGGTATGTACTGCCAGTATAAATTAGTAAAGCCCAGGAATCTCTGGATAGCACAAAGTCCTACTGGGTGAGGATACTGACAACTTTGTGGGATTAATCTGCAGAGATGATATACCCGAGGAATGGGAGACTCTTTTGGTGGAACTGGCACTTCTCAAGCTTAGAATATAGGCAATTGGCCCTTAGGCACCTGAGAACTTGTTGTACATGAACCTGAGGGGATTCAAGGTAGAAAACACCAGGATATATCTTCCACGTAGACTATGACACAGGTAGAAAGCAAGTTTCTGAAAATGTAATTGACAAACTCTTGAAATACGGCTGGTGCATTACAGAGTCCAAACAGCATCACCAGATACTCGAAGTGCCCATCACGAGAATTGAAGGCGATCTTCCATTCATCGCCTTCGCACATGCAGATGAGGTGATACATCCCATGTAGGTCTAATTTGGTAAAGACCTTGGCTCGCCGTAGGAAGTCGAAGAGTTTGGTGATCATATGCAGTGGGTAGCGGTTCTTTTAGGTAATTTTGTTTAGACCACAAAAATCAATGCATGGATGTAGTGAACCATCCTTCTTGGCCAGGAAGAAGAATCCAGCACCGGCAGGGGAAGAGGACTTGCGTATGAACCCCTTCTTCAGATTATCCTTTACATAAGCCAACATAGCCATGGTTTCAGGCACGGTTCAGTGGATACACTTGACTTCATGAAGGAGACGTCCCAGCCAACAAATCTATAGGGAACACCAAACCAAATAGGTGGCACAAAACAAACAATATACATTCAAGGTATATTCTCCTTTATTGAACCCACTCTAACAGCAATTTTAAACTTAACCAAAAAAGGACTTATGAGTGAAACTCACAAAACTTTGTGCTACCTAATCCCATATCCACCTTCTCCCTTCTCCTCCAAGCCTCTGGTGGGTTTTACAACTTCTAACTTTGCTGACATCTTCTCGGAGAAATAAATAGAGACTCTGTCACCGCACCATCCCAACAACTTCCCTATAGACTTTAAACTAAACCAAAAAAGGACTAATGAGTGAACAGCTCATAAACAATCATAACAGCTCATAAACAATTCATCACAATGCAGTTTAAAAACATGTAATTCATTTTGTTGTTTAAATTCAATTTAAAAAGACCACTACAATGTGGAAATACACAACAATGTAAATCGTTTCTGCAGATCCATTTGATACACCCCCGCATCACAAAAAACATTTAATTTTCAAAATAATTTCATACGACATCCTAATGTAAACATATTCATATAAAAGTGCTAATGCCAGTGCATTTATGTACCAGTGTACTTATAAAGTGTTCGTGCATCAGGATTATCGATAGATATGACTCACCAAAGCCTACGTATGGGTAAAGACTGAGGTTTCTATTAGTTTTCCCAGAAAAAATCTCTTACCCATTTTATGTGGATGTTTTAGTGAGCGAGGATGCGCTGCCCCAACGCGCATTTCACGTATCCCCGCTACCTCAGGGGCCTGTGCTGACCTGTGCGTGACAATGGGGGTCATATACTAAGGGCCCGATTCACATTTTCCCGACGTGTTACCCGAATATTTCCGATTTGCGCCGATTTACCCTGAATTGACCCGGAATTTTGGCGCACGCGATCGGATTGTGGCGCATCGGCGCTGGCTTGCACGCGGCGGAAATCGGGGGCGTGGCTGAACGAAAACCCGACGGATTCGGAAAAACCGCTGCATTTATAAAAAAAAAATGTGTAGCGAAAATTGCACTTACCTTCACTCAGCCCAGCTCGGTGGATTCCAGTGCGTTCCAGGGAACTTCAGCACAGCAGCGCCACCTGGTGGACGTCGGAGGAACTGCCTTAATAAATCCCGGCCGGACCCGAATCCACTGCAGAGAACGCGCCGCTGGATCGCGAATGGACCAGGTAAGTAAATCTGCCCCAATGTGTGTTTTATGCTGATAGCGTGCCATGTGGGGAGCGTGGAGATGCCCACATCAAGGCAAGGTCCCAACAGGAGAGAGGAAGCCACATCCCCTGACTGCGTCCTCGGGGAGGTGGTATCTCACATATCATGTGACTTGGCCGAGCGCTGACGTCGCCAACGACTCTCCAGCTGTTTCACTGAACCCGCCCTCATTGATTAGCAGGCAACGCAATCACGAACCTGGGAACATGTTACCCAGGCTACACAATGATGCGGTCTGGGGATGTGGCATCCCCTCTCCTGTAGGGACTTGGCCTTGATGTGGGCATCTCCACGTGGCACGCTATCAGCATAAAGCACACATTGTCACGCACAGGTCGGCACAGGCCCCCTGAGGAAGCGGGGATATGCGAAACGCACATTGGCACAGCGCACCCTCGCTCACTAAAACATCCATATGGGTGAAGTGGACCCCATGAAGAACCTCCCCGTCTGCCAGTTGAGCATGAGTGCATGGTGCTGCAACCACAGAAGACCCAGAATGACAGAAGATGTGGACAGTGGTAGCACATAAAATTACAGTCTCTCTTTGTGCAATGCCCCCACTTGACCCGGAACCAAGGAAGGCTGAAGCTTGAAACTGACCACTTGTTCCTCAGCTAAGTAAGACTGGAATATTGTCCACCTGCATGGCCCCCTGTGGAGCAGACAAGGGAGTGGCTGTGGTTGCCTTTGAAAGACTGGTGCCTAGGGGCATTCAACGGGTCCTGGTCTATGTTAGTTCAAAACGCTACTCTTCCAGATATTCTGAGAAATGCATGTCAATCCTAGTAGCCAAGGAGTTGAGACCACTCAGAGAGGATGGCCGGTCTCGTGCAGACAAAGAGTTTTTTATATGTCCAGAGAGCCCTTTTTTAAAGGTGGCAACCAAGACCACTTTATTACAAGCTAAAGTGTGGAACTAAACTGCATAGTCACCAACAGACAAGTCCCTTTGGCGCAAGTTCAGTAGGGCGGTTTCAGCAAATGACGCCCGAGCTGGTTCCTCGAAGACAGATCAGAGTTCAGCAAGGAATTAGGTGAGATTAGCCGTAACCATGTTGTTCCTGTCCCAGTGGCTTTCCATATGCAAGGAACACTGGGTGATAAAGCCCCTGCATAACTTGGTGTCTCCGTCATACTTAGTGGCATACTCATCCAGTTCAGGAAGCAGAACCTTGGCGGGATCCATGGCCGGATCTTACTGTCAGGATAAGGGGTTGTGAACACACTGAACCATCGCTAGCGATAACGTAAGCCGACACCTGGAAGCAGTTTTCACCAGAGCCCGCCGCAAAGCAGGCTGGCCTTGCTGTGGCGGTATACCACCAGGTCGCTCTAAAGGCACGACTTTGTTTGCATTGGTGGCCAAGGCCAGGTACAGAATCGAAAGGCAGAGATGGAGTCGTGGACAGGCTGGAGGTTAGGAAGCAAAGGATCAGAGTCAACAACAAGGCAGAAGATCGGGGCTGGCAGCAGTGGAGCCCAGTCAGGAACAGAATCAAGGTCACAACAGGAGATCACTATAAATGCCCTGGGAACAGAAGACAAGCTTTCACAAAGGCACTAGGCACAAAGATCCAGCAGGATACACAGGAAGGGGCCAGCAATTTAACAGGAAAGGCGGCTGGCCCTTTAAATCTTAGAGAGCCACCTCGTGTGCACCCTAGGAAACAGAGACGCACGTGTCGGAGTGTGGGGACCACCCATGGGGTGAGGGAAGGTAAGTGAGACTGCATCCGGGCTCCCGGAGCACAGGGAGGCACCTGTGACAGACCAGTGAGTACAGAAGTATTCAGACCGCTTTAAATTTTTCTCTTTCTTTCATTGCGCCCATTTAGTAAAATTTTTTTTTTTTGCTCATTAATGTACACCCTGTACCCCATCTTTAAAGAAAAAAAACTGAACTGTAGATATTTATTGATAATTTATGAAACAAGAAAAAAAACTGAAAAAACACATGGCCATAAGTATTCAGACCCTTTGCTGTGACACTCAAATTTTACATGCTCCTCCTTAAGAGGGTTCTACTTTTTCATTGGAATCCAGCTATGTTTAATTAAACTGATTAGATATGATTAGCAAAGGCATTAGAAAGGCCTCCAAAACCCTTAAATGGAAAAAGTTCTGGACCTCGACCTTACCATCAAGCCAAACTATGTAATTGTGGGAGAAAAGCATTGGTAAGAAAGGTAAGAAAGAACCCCAATATCACTGTGGTTGAGCTCCAGTGATGCGGTAGGGAGATGGGAGAAAGTTCTACAAAGTTAGCTATTACTGCAGCCCTCCACCAGTCAGGGCTTTTTGGCAGAGTTGGATTTAAAGAAAAATGAAAAAGCAAGTTAAATTGAACCTATCAAGGTTAATTACAGTGAGGTACAGCATTATGTACTCATAATGAAAAGAAGGGTTTTTCCAGTGAATCTATTAAAAACATTAAAGTTTTATTCCATATTCCAGTAAAAACAATAAAGTGTGCACAGTATCAAAAAAGTTGACGCGTTTTGGGCGGAATGCCATCCTTGGTCGTTACCTAATACATAATGAATGCAGCACATGTTTATACAGATAAGAGGGGAGGAGAAAGGTAAATGGGAACGGGGAGGAGGGGAGGAGGGGGGGGGGGCGAAAAGTAGATACAAGACAAAATAATACAGGCATGTATGCAATGAAAAGACATATCAGAATGAGTCAAAATATATATGTTAATATAAATAAAACAAATCTGTCTTGTGATTAAGATTACTGGAAAACTATTATTAAGGGTCATGATCGAAAAACCTTCACAAGACAAAAGGAGTTTCCTCCAATCTCCACCCTGAGAAAGAAAATTAACTCTCTCAACGCCCTGGACATGCATAGAACTAAAGGAGGAGGAATGTATGTCACAAAAGTGTTTAGAAACGCTGGACAATTTGCCATTAGATAAGGAGTTAGGATCAGTGTTAGCACCATTAATGTGTTCCATAATTCTTTTTTTTCAATTTGTGTACCCGATGTATTGGGTATTACAAATGTTATAAGTTATGATATAGTCAATGTAAGTGGTATTACAGTTAATGTACTTGTTAATTTGATGTTGAGACTGGTTGAAGCAAGACAAAAAGATATGCCTCTATACAGTATGTATTGGCGCGTGCCACATCTTTTCTCTCCACATGGAAAATTACCTTTGTGTTGTAACCAAGTGTGAACAGGAGCAGATTCTGAGGAAAAAATGTTAGGGGATAGTCTGTTTCCCAATGTAGTGGTTCTTTTTCAGCTTGGTTAAAGGCTGTTGCGTACGCCAGACACACATTGGATTGTTGTGAAGTGTTTTCTCCATTTGTCCTTCAATATTTTCCTTACTTTTGATTTTCCTTACTACCAAGATGATGTACAGTAATACAAGCACCCAACATTGATATTACGTGTGAGATGGAGCAAATTTTCTATTACAATTCCCCCATTTTCTCACGCTCTTATTGTTGCCCCCTTGTCTGTCCCTAATATCCTCTCCTTTCCCCCCTTTCCCGCAACCTCTCACCTCCCCCTCAAACTGTTGCCCCCCTTTTATCTCTCTTCCTATTCTTTCACTGATGCTGCCATGCACTACAGTGATGCCGGCAGACACAATGATATCATCTTATCCCACAGTAGCAGCATATAAACAACGATGATGTGAGGAGCTGGCACCTCTCTGCATCATCATTGTTGACATCTACTGACTAGATCCTGGATTTCTACCCTATCACATTATTTCTAATATTTGAAGATTCTTTAAGCACAGGTTCTGTTACACAGATTCAGTGCATTGCAAATGTGGTGCCAATATTTATAAAAGGGTCAAAAAGCGATCCTGGAAACTACAGACCGGTGAGTCTAACATCAGTTGTTGGTAAAAATACTTGACGTTTTTATTAGAGATGCCATCCTGGTGTATTCAGTACATAAACTTTTGGACAAGGAAAATATTTGATCAGTATTTGTTGGATTGGCCAATGTAAAATATTTTAGCAAGGGTAGAGACTAAAAGTGCCTATGAAATTTTCCTGTTTAGAATACCATATATTTATACATTGGAGTTAAAAATAAAAATAAAGTTAAAGTTATAACATATAAACAAATTATGAACGATTCCACCTGCTACATAATTACAAGGTTAGAAAGATATATCTCGCTTAGAATACCAACAAACTCTCTGGATGACAAATTCCCAAAGCTTTTCCTCACATAGGATATTATACGCTGAATTCTGTATATAAGAGGCTCTTCTCTCAGCACAATGATGTTTTACCCAGCATGCTGCACGTGTGAGGGCTGGATACATGTAATCCTGACGGACTATCTTGTATCAAAGCAGGACAGTCAGGCTTCAACTGTGCATCAAAATTCTGCAATTTTTCTGGAGAAAGTCATAAATAATTTCCCACATTATTTTCTATATGTCTTACAACTCCACAAGGATTGTCATTTCTTTTCTAAGAACAATACAATGCACTATGTAAGTATATTTAGCTGATATTGTATTTGTTTCTTTACACCACAGGGATAAAACTAAGGTCACATTTAACCCCTTCCTGCCGATGCCCTTTTTCTTTTTTGTTTTTTTTGCTCCCCTTCTTTGAAAATTCATAACTTTTTTTTTTATATTTCTGCATATTGAACGTTATAAGTGTAACAAATTGTATTCTGAAGTGGTAGCATCTAATTTTCCATGCCATGTACTAGGAAGCGGGAATGAAATTCTCAATGCAGTGAACTGAACAAAAACACATTTGGGAAGAACTGGTTTTATATGTTGATAGACACGGCGATATGTTTATGATTTTTATTGTTTATTTCTTTTTATATCAGTTATAAGGAAAGGGGGTGATTTGAATTGTTAGGAGTCCTTTCCATACATCTCTTGTTGGTTTATTATGTCAGTTTGGTGAAAGGGTTCAACTAATAGGCCTGGGCATGTACACTTACTTTTATATCTTTATTGCTATTTCTGTTGCATGAAAGCCAGTGCATCTGCAACAAAAAACGATTGTGTGCGACACAATCCCAGCGCAGGCACCTGTTAAATACCTGTCAAAGCCGTGCAAATCCCGAAAAAAGACTAACAGTCTGACAAAAGTGCGCTCGGCGACCCTTAGTAAATGAGCCTCAAAGTGTTCTGGCAGCTTTGTCTCGGGTAGCATTAAAGGGGTATTCTCATGTGGGCACTTACATTCAGTTTCATTAATCTGCCTCATATAAACATTTCTTCAATTGTTATTAAAAAAAATGTTCCTGTGTGAAGATAATTTCTCATAATTGTAACCATGTTGTCCCTTAGAAACCAGATAGCTTCCTCGAATACGGCCACCTCTGATAGATTGAGTGCACAAAGAAACAAAAGGTTATTGTATATAAAATGTCTGGGAGTTACTGCATGTCACACAGCCGTCCTGTGGTAATGATCGTTGAATCCGGGTGGTTTGGCAGGACACTTTAGCGCAAGTCTGGCCACCGCTGCCAGAGTATGACGTGGCCGTATCCGAGGAAGCCATCTTGTTTCTAAGGGACAGAATAACTACATTTATGAGAAATTATCTTCACACAGGAACATTTTTTTTAATAACATCCAATTGAAGAAATGTTTACATATGGCAAATGAATTTAATTAAATGTAAATGCCCAGATGGGAATACCCCTTTAAGGCCAAATGTTTTATGATGAAACATAAAATTTGAGTGTCTAAAAAAAGTCATGGCATGCTCAATTAGAAATGTGAATAGAGTCTTATGTCCAGGGGAGAAAAGTACTGTTTCTGAACATTTGACACTCACCACAGTATTGTAATGTACATCAAAGAGGACCTGTCACCCATAAATTCGGCACTAGGAGCTGCTTACTAAAGTTTAAGCACTAGGAGCCGCTTACTTTAGTAAGCGGCTCCTAGTGCCGAATTTATGGGTGACAGGTAGAGATGAGCTTGATGCTCGTCCGAGCTTGATGCTCGTTCGAGCATTAGCGTACTCGAAACTGCTCGTTGCTCGGACGAATACTTCGCCCGCTCGAGAAAATGGCAGCTCCCGCCGTTTTGCTTTTTGGCGGCCAGAAACAGAGCCAAACACAAGCCAGGAGACTCTGCACTCCACCCAGCATGACGTGGTACCCTTACACGTCGATAGCAGTGGTTGGCTGGCCAGATCAGGTGACCCTGGGATAGACTAGCCGCTGCCCGCGCTGCTCGGATCATTCTGTCTCTGGATGCCGCTAGGGAGAGAGCTGCTGCTGAGCATGTTCTATAGCAGTAACTATCTAGGTAACTAGCATGTTCTATAGCAGTAGCTACCAAAGTAATTAGCATGTTCTATAGCAGTACCTACAAAGGTAACTAGCATGTTATATAGCAGTAGTTACCTTGGTAACTAGTATGTTATAATGTGTCTCATGTAATTACAAACATTGGTATTGTAGCGATGGCCTTTTTTGGACCTTCAAGAACGATCCAAACTAATAATTTGTAGATATTCACAAATGTTGTAAATTGTTTGTCTATTTTAAATATTAATTCTCAATAAAGAATGGAATATTTTAAGGAACCTCTTTGTAGGATTCGATTTGTAAGAACCATTGTTCACTCTTGCGCTTTCTTTGGATTGAGACAATATCCTTCTGCAATAGAAATACTGGTTTGATTTAAATCCCTCATCATCTCATTAGGCTTCCTGAAAGTCATGGTTAATGTTATGGGGGCACGGTTTTCCTTTTCCTATCCTGGAAAACGTATTTGCGATTTGGATTTTGGCGCACGCAATCGGATTGTGGCGCATCGGCGCCGGCATGCACGCGATGGAAATCAGGGGGCGTGGCCGAGCGAAAACCCGACGTATTCGGAAAAACCGCCGCATTTAAAAAAAGAAATGTGTCGCTTGGGACGCGCTTACCTTCACTAGGAATAGGCCAGTGAACTCCAGCGCGTTCAGATGCTTTTCAGCGCAGCATCGCCACCTGGTGGACGGCGGAGGAACTACCTTGATGAATCCCGACCGGACCCGAATCCAGCGCAGAGAACGCGCCACTGGATCGCGAATGGGCCGGGTAAGTAAATCTGCCCCATTGGAGCTCATTTACTAACGGTCGTGGATCGCACTTTTTTCGGACTCTTTGCCGTTTTTGGGGATTACACGGGTTGGACAGGTATATAATAAGTGTCTGCGCTGGGATTGTGTCACACGCGATCGGATTGTGTCGCGGCTGCGCTGGCTTCCATGCGACAGAAATTGGGGGGCGGGCTGTCGGACGACTGATTCGGACTGAGTGCGGGATGTAACTTTCAAATCGTGTCGCAAGCCCAAGCACTTACATGCACCAGGAAGAAGAAGGTGAACTCCGTGGACCTGAGCGGGGAAGCGACACATGTAGGATATCGGGCGCACAATCGTAGTGAATCGTGAAACCTTATGGATGACCTGAGAGGCAGTTTGGGAAGTTTAAAGGTTCAACAAAGAGGGAGTAGAGAGATGCTAAGACATACCGATTAAGCGAAGAAGTTGTTTTTCACTGGCGTAAATGTTGGGTAGTTTTTTTTGCATTTCGCAACACGAAAAACACAAAATTAACTGAGCACAATTGCTTTTTTTGCAACCAAATTCAGATCCAGATACATCTGAATAAGCCCTTTTACTTAACAGCGTGAAGAAGCACTACCCTATCAAAGGATCCTATATATTGAGGGTCATTTACTAAGGGCCCGATCCGCGGTTTCCCGACGTGTTACCCGAATATTTCCGATTTGCGCCGATTTTCCCTGAATTGCCCGGGATTTTGGCGCATCGGCGCTGGCATGCACGCAACGGAAATCGGGGGGCGTGGCCGAGCGGTAACCCGACGGATTTGGAAAAACCGCCGCATTAAAAAAAAAAAATTGGTCGCACGGGCCAGACTCACATGCACCGCGATGAAGACGATGAACTCCGGGGCACCTCGGCGGACTTCGGCGCAGCAGCGACACCTGGTGGACATCGGGCGCAGGACCTTCATGAATCGCCGGAAGACCCGAACGCTCGTCAGAGAAGCCGCCGCTGGAACGCAAATGGACCGGGTAAGTAAATGTGCCCCATTGACTGGTATCACATTTCCTTTACGTATGTTGTATAACTTTGTTTTTCAGGGAACAACTGTGATGGCGCTGCTCCATTCAGCTCTCCGGGATGAAAAATACTTTAAGAAACCAGACGAGTTTTATCCAGAACATTTTCTGGACTCCGAAGGAAACTTCAAGAAGAATGAGGCCTTTATACCGTTCTCTATTGGTAATTATTATTATATACCATATAATTACTACTTATAACATTAATTTTGTTATTTATGATTGTTTATATTACAATTTTTTTAGTAGTATTATCACCATCATCATTCATAACATTAATACATGTTTTATTAATAGATTTATTAATATTATTATAAATATATTATTACCGTATTTTTCGGACTATAAGGCGCACCATCAATAAATGCCTGCTAAAACATCTGGGTTCATGTATAAGGCGCACCGGATTATAAGGCGCACCGGATTATAAGGATGAATGACCAGCAGGTGGCAGACCTGTGCACTGTTTAAGGCAGCTGTTGTCTGTAAGTACGGTTCATATAGAAGGCGCACTGGACTATAAGGCGCACCTTTGATTTCTGAGAAAATCTAAGGATTTTTTGTGTGCCTTATAGTCCGAAAAATACAGTATTTATTATACTGCGATTTATTAGTATTTATGAGTATATATGGTTATTTTGGGGGCTGATGTGATTCATACAGGCAGAAATATGTTGTATCATCTATAACCCGTATTCTCCTCCATCCTTTTCATTCTAACAAATTATATTTTTTTCTGCCATTTTTCCTCACACAGAAATCATCTAAATTAAAAGGTTTTGTACAAACACCATGAAATCCTGGCATCAGCGTAAAGTACAACTCATTCACAAAAACATTCACTCATTTATTTGAATTTTTTTTACAGGGAAAAGAAGTTGTGCAGGCGAGACCTTGGCCAGAATGGAGATATTTCTCTTCTTTACTTCACTGCTGCAAAACTTCACATTCCGCCCAACCCCTGGAGCTGAACTGGACCTGACCCCAGACAGAGGATTCACAAATTCCCCTAAACCTTATGAAATGTGTGCCGTGCCCCGCACATAGACTGGGGGTCAGATCAGTATTTTTGTCATGGGTTTTAAACTAAAAAAAATGTAAAAAAGAACTGAGATAAATTCTCACATTTTGAGACGTATATTTATGTTTAGAAGTGAGAAAACTTTGTAAAGATGGGATTAAGATGTTATTGAATAAAATTGAGTAAAGTAAAATTTACAAAGAAGAGAAGGAATAAAGCGACTCTGTTTTAGGGAAACTATGCGGTTTTACACAATTTTTGTGCGCTTTGGTTATTTTGTATAAACATTACAATAATTTTATATGTTTTACATACATGTAATATTGCAATTATTTGTAATAAAGCTGCATTGTACATTTTACTTGGGTCATACCATTGTTACCTGTGAGCTGCAGTGGTACAGTCTTCTAGGACCTTTCTAGAAGGGAGTTGGAGTCAAACTTATATGACCCAGCCCCATGTGAGGCCTAGTCAGCCTGGAGGAGAGAGAGTTGAGTCTGCTAATAGTAAAGTTGTTCTAGTTATTGCAAATATTACCGGTCCGCTTGTCCCCTAACAACGAGCCAAGAAAATTCAATGAGGTGAAAAAATTCTCCGGGTTCATGAAGTTCAACTATCAGGTTGACTGGATGAGCGTGGGAAGGTTTCAAGAGTAATTTGTAATTCTAGTAGGAATATTAGAGTACTGTACCATCCAAATCATGGCGGATACTAAGAGAATGTGGGGCAGATTTACTTACCTGGTCCATTCGCGATCCAGCGGCGCGTTCTCTGCGGTGGGTTCGGGTCTTCCGGCGATTCACTAAGGCAGTTCCTCCGACGTCCACCAGGTGTCGCTGCTACGCTGAAGTTCCCCGAGGCCCGCCGGAATCCACAAGCCTATACCTGGTGAAGGTAAGTGCGTGTCCCGAGACCCTTTTTTTTTTTTAAATGCGGCAGTTTTTCCGCAGCCGTCGGGTTTTCGTTCGGCCACGCCCCCTGATTTCCGTTATGTGCATGCCGGCGTCGATGCGACACAATCCGATCTCGTGCGCCAAAAACCTGGGGCAATTCAGGAAAAATCGTCGCAAATCGGAAATATTCGGGTAACACGTCGGGAAAACACGAATCGGGCCCTTAGTAAATGACCCCCTGTGTCTCTATATTGGTGGAAGTGTATCGAAGTGACCAACAGCATCAATGATCAGGGCTCATGGGTCCTTAACAAGTTCTCAGTTGAGTAATTCTGTCCACAGGTCTCATCATCAACTAAACACTTTTTGATGAGCTGGGTCTGTGTGATATGCTGCACCCCTAAGGAGCTACCCTCAGAGCAGGAGGTAGGTAGCTCTGTCCTTAGAATACCGGCTGCACTGTCCATGCAGCTAATACGGCGTAATCACAAAAATGCACATAAAAAGTGTCAAAAAAACAGCAAAAATAAGAGGAAAAAAAGAAGCACAGTTCCCCAGTGACTACAATACTGATCAGACCCGGGCGTAAGTGGCATTGAGTAACTCACAAATGATGGGATCCAGGACTTCATGCTGACTTCAAGCAGCCATGGCTTGTCACTGCCGCTCAGATATCTATAGTAAACCCCTTGATCTTCGCAGTCGACAAGTTCTGCCGAAGTTTGAAAAAAAATTTCATCTTCAATATCCAAACTGGACCTGAACCTGAATGTGGGTAGTGAATAGTAGAGGGTTGCATAATGGGGGTAGTAACAGGGCAATTTTCCTGCATAAAATGGGGTCAGGAAAGTACTTAAAGAGGACCTGTCACCCTAAAAAAATGCATAAAGTAAGCAGCTCCTAGCGACACCCTATTTTTAGCAGTGCTAAACTACTAGCTTTATCGAAACCTTCCAATAAAGCTAGCAAACACTGTACTGCTATATCCTCAGAATGCCGGACCGAGCTTACAGCAGTCCAGCATATTCATGAGGGGGGCGGTCCAAGGAGGCGGTGACTGCCGCATAAAGTCACTGCCAGCCTATGGTGTAGGAGGGGTGATCTGGGGAAGAAGCAGAGGAGAGGGGAGCACCTTGGACCGCCCCCCTCATAAATATGCCTGACCACTGTAAGTTCAGTCATAACAATAACAAAATAAAATAAAAAATAAATTAAAAATTGGTATGGTTATGCACCATGCTATAAGACAGTATGGCTATACACATACAGCTGAGATACATATACGGATATTGACACGGCACTATAACATTATATGGGTATGCACATACAGCTAGTGACACTACGCAATACATATGAAGTTACTGTCACTGTCCTGAAAAATTTCTAGCTGTCCTCTAATATAGCAGCCTATTTTCCCTCCCTGGCTGCCCTGAAAAGGGCAATTATAATTATATAAGGGCAATTATAACCCCAGTTGCAGCCTTCCCCTATAAGGAATTAATCATTATAGGGGTAGTATATATCAAGGTATAGAAGCTAATCTGGTTTGCCTCACAGCCTGATTAGTTTATATAACGTGCTCCCCATATTACTTATTTTCCCTATAGCTCATGCATTATTTTGGTTTTCTGTCCATTTCACTACTAAACATCGGTGCTCATTAACTAAGGGTCCGAATCGCGCATTTTCGTCGGGTTTCACAAATTTTTCTGATTTGCGCCGAATTGCCCCGGGATTTTGGCGCACGCGATCGGATTGTGGTGCATCGGCGCCGGCTTTCGCGCGACAGAGACTGGGGGGGAGAACGCGCCGCTGGATCACGACTAGACCGGGTAAGTAAATGTACCCCATTATGTTTCTGTATTATACACCCTGATATTGCAATATAATGTGGCTTGAGGCATATTAAACAGTTTTGGTTAGTCTATATCCCCCGAAGGTTGTAGCTTATACTGCAGAAGCACAAAGACTGTGGACCCGATCCAGGTTGGTCGTACGGCCTATGGAGCGGGCTCTGCTTCCAAGGGCCCAGAGGTAGGGGGGGGCCTATACTATTATATGCAGCTCACAAAGAGAGAGATTATCCTCCGTCACAGATCACTACATCATGCTATATCTGTACCAGGACCCCCTGTATAATGTACTGTTTATTATGTTGGGTTCTTCATAGATTCATCGTATGGACCCCTTAACCCAGAGCTTGGCCTCTTGCATGACTACACCCTCCCTTGTTACACCCCTACACTGCAGCCATCCTGACAAATAACATTTGGTAACTATGATCCAGAATGATAATTACTACTATTACTAACAAGGGCTGAGATTTGGGGTCCCTGGTGTGTGAGCTAAGAGGTTGGGGGGGGGAGGGCAGTTGTCTTGTTCGTATTGTTGGGTACAGGTTGTTTTGCTGGATTTTGCTCTGTTCCCTGTCTCGAATAACGAGTACCCGAGCATTTTAGTGCTCGCTCATCTCTAGTGACAGGTCCTCTTTAAGTACTGTATGGCTTCAAGACACCACTAAACAACCTTTATGTCCTTAAAGTGTGAAACGTTCACAGAAAAAATGTGGAATTTTTGGAATTTTACAATGAAAGGAAAAATATATATTGAAACTAATATTGTAAAAATTAGGCCTGATGCACAAAACCTAACAATAACAATACATCCTAGAAACATATGCAGCACATTTATATTATATGCCTATAATTCTAAACAGGAATATAAATTTTTTTTTCCTTTTCTTTGAATTCTAGATCATTACTTCTAGAGGAAAACATCACCATTAACAGGGCTATGATGATAGATTATTTTGCTTTCTTAGAGTTGTGTAGTTACATTTAATTTCTATAGAAATAATGACTGTGTATATCTGCATCTGAAGCAATGCCTGCATGCTTATTACATATATTTTTATAAGACAATTAAATAATATAATCCTTTTTCTCAGCTGGAAATTGCTCAGGATCACAGCTGTGGTATTGCTCCTGATCTGTGCCTCACACACAGTTGAAGTCCGGAAAAGCTGTGCCCTCTATTCCCTAGGAGATAACTCTATGCATGTTAAACATGGAGATATTTTGTTGGCAGGGATTTTTCAACTGACATATGCACATCCTCCTTCTGAAAATCATATCTATCTGACCTATCCCCCAGAAGATCAAATATGTTCCAAGTATGTATTATTCACAATAATTTTTAAAATTTTGGAATACTAAATGTTAAATATCTGCAATTTTAGTTTTGTGTGCATGTAACCTATAATATAATACAGGTAGTCATACTTGTCATACCCATTACATATTTATTGATAGTACTTAGAGGTGGTCAAAATACATCAATAACACGTGCACTCCATGCACTGAAATGCACTTTGTATCTCTCCATACACAGATACTGGTGGTTGGCTTCCTAATGCAGTTCTATTTGTATCACCTTGTTTGATTCATGTTTGACCAGTGTAACCAGAAACTATTGCTAGACACTACTAGATTATTCTAAAGCTAAATGAAAGTGTAACTAAACCCTGATCCCTTGGTAATCTAAGCACATTTTCAACACACAGCATCTCATAGCACAAATAAATCATAAATTGTCTGCTTAGCTAGTGTATGCCCACACTGCTGAATTTTACACTGACCATAACTGGGTGATATGACCAAAAACAGCCATAAAACTAAGTAAAAATGTAAATTATTGGGGTTAAAAATGATGTTTATTGTACAAACATCACTAAGGAATTACAATTTGAGAATGTTCTTTAATGGGACAAGCTCTTTAAAGGAAGCCTTTCTCCAGGGACCATGCTTTCACTCAAGACAGGTTACAGAAGCCCATGACACCTGCATTGCAAATATGTCTTTTTGCTTTCTCTAAGTATTTTCATTAAATCCATGTTTTAACTTACCTTTCACCCTAACAAAATCCTCTGTAGTCCTAGGGGTTGGGCTTTGGTTTTCATGCATTTCTAAAAATAACATGTGAGTTGTCTGTGCTGCAGACTGCTCAGATCTGGGCCACCATCTTTGTGCTCCTGTAAAATTCTTCCCTCCTGTTCCTTCATAGAGCTCAAAGCCTGGTGAGCTGATACCAGTAGGGGAGGGAGGAGCTGTACAGGAGCACAAAAGTGGGGGCTGCGAGCTGAGCGATTTGCAGCACAGACAAGTCACATGTTGTTTTTTGAAATACATCAAAACCAAAGCCCAACCCCTGGGACTACACAGGGGATTCTATCAGGGTGCAAGGTAAGTTATAACATACAATTATACTTTAATGAAAATGCTCAGAGAAAGCACAAATACATATTTTCAATGCAGCTGTAATGGGCTTCTCTAACCTGTCTTTAGTGAAAATGAGGTCCCTAGTGACAGGCTTCCTTTAAGAACACCCGACTTATAGACAACTCCTAGTTACAGTCAGACCTCTGACTCAGGTTACAATGATCAGCTGTAAGAGTTGTCATTGGGGTCTATACTAAAGTAGTGAATCCTACTTGTTATAGCAACCAGTATTTTAGAAAAGCCAATTGTCACTGAGATTTTTTTTTAAAAAAAATTTTACTTACACAACCACAAAAAAAGTGAGTTGTACCCAATTCACTCGACCACAGGGCCAATGAACATCCACCATAAAAAAAAAAAGATGAGAATATGTAGTGACTACCAAGCAGCTAAAAAAATTCAATTTAAATTTAATTCATCATAGCATAATACATAGAGTAAATTATAAGAAATTAAGAGACATACCATATGGAGAGCAAGTGAGAATATGAAGCAAAAAAATTAAACAAAAGGATTACCCTATATACTCCAGTATAAGCTGAGTTTTTTGAAGCACAAAAAATGTGCTGAAAAACCCAAACTCATCTTATACGCGAGTCAAAAAACAAAAGAAATTCAAAACCCACCTTTCTGGCACCCCCAGCAGGTCTTCTGTTCGATCCCTCCGGCTGCGGCAGAATCCGTGCAACATCACAGGCTCTCACGGCAGTCACAGCTGCTGCAATAGCATTGTATTTGCCAGCAGCCAGCACACACATCAGAGCTGTGCGTCGCACAGACCTGCCGCTGACAGAGGGATCGAACAGAAGGCCTGCAGGGGGTGTCGGAAAGGTGAGTATTCACTTTCTTTCCTTAATGAACTGTCTGTATAAATGGGCCGGAGACATGCTTTATAACAGGGCTGGGGCTGGCTGTATAATGGGGTTAGGGGCCTGCTATATAACAGGTCAGGGGTCTGGCTGTTTAACTGGGCTAAGTAGGGCTGCTGGCTATATACTGGGGCGGGGGGCTGGCTATGTAATGAAGCAGGAGTTGGCTATATACTCAGGCAGAGGGCTGGCTATATACTGGGGGGAGGCTGTGACCAATACATTTTCCAACCTAAGCTTATACTTAAGTCAATAGGTTTTTCCAGTTTTTTTGTGGTAAAATTAGGGCCTCAACTTATACTTGGGTTGGCTAAATACAGTACTAAAAAGTGGGTAGGCACGAAGCTTCCTACACGTGGACCAATAACCGACTGATGATCAAGGTATAAGTGAATAAATGGAGGAAATACCAGTTAAAACATGTTGCATATGTATACCTCTATGAACTATCCATGTAATAACAATATACAGCTATAAATACCTAGATATAAATGGAAGCAATAATAAGGGGCAAATACACAGGGTATGCTAAATTGCATAGAGACCAACGCTAGTTCTGATTTGAGAGACTATATATACAATCACAAGCAGGTACCCAGCCAATGTTATGTCCAACGGGCCTAAAGAGATCAATAAATCACATCCTGGGGTTTAGTCTCACTCAAATAGACAGAGAAATACAAAATGCAACTGATGAATTATCAGGATCTTATCCTGTGTATACCCTGCCTAATGCTGTCAGAACCACCTCCATGTACATTTCATTCTGCTTCAACAAGGAACAAATCTACGGAACCTAACTTGGACATAAACCTCTATAAATCCTGTTTAAATTAGAATAGTCTATAGGAGATGTCAGAAAAAAATGTATTGTATTTTTAATTATTTTGTACATAACTGATTCATTTTCAGACCTTATATGCAATACTTCCGTCATTACATTGCATTTGATTTTGCTATTGAAGAAATTAACAAAAACCCAAATATTCTTCCTAACATCACCCTGGGATATGACATGTATGACACCTGCTACTATAGTGAACAAGCAATGCAAGCCACTATGAGAGCTCTGTCCGGGGGTATAAAGCACTACTGGAACTACCGGTGTGGAAACAGGGGCAAAGTCATAGCATTTATTGGTCATCTGCTTTCTACTCCTTCACAAGCCATATCACACATGCTCAGTCCATATGGATACCCACAGGTAAGATAATGCTCTTAGGACTGTAAATAAAAATGTACAGTATATTAAAGGGGTTTTCTACTGACAAATTAAAACTAATTGTACCCGACCTCGGACTTCATTAGCCCGGCTTCACCCACCCGCCAGCA
The DNA here is from genome assembly GCA_019512145.1 of Engystomops pustulosus. Taxonomy (NCBI): domain Eukaryota; kingdom Metazoa; phylum Chordata; class Amphibia; order Anura; family Leptodactylidae; genus Engystomops; species Engystomops pustulosus. Next base: position 34,940,717 of record CM033649.1, read on the forward strand.
CCGATTGTGTGCATTACCTGTTTAAATATTGCCAGTTAAGTCCCCAGTGACACTAAAATTAATTTGGCATATATGCCGGTGACGCTGTGCTCCATCCCAAAATGCCGAAGTTGCATCAATTCAAATGCCACCACCAACAGTGTAACAATTAATACTGGGGAACATAGTCTTGGGGAGTATTTTAAGTTTCCAGATTAGAACTTAAAGAAAGACTAACACTAACATAAAATTAAACTGCACATACTCACCTATTGTCCTCCTCATCTTGATCCCGGCAGTGGTCTTCTTCACTTTTGACACACCGGGATCACCTAAGATGCTATGTCCCGGTGATCCAGGTTGCTATTTATTCACACCTCCTGCCTGATGTCACCTCCCTTTCCAACATGAGAGAGGGAGGTATCTATCACAGAGGAGGCATGAATAATTAGCAGCCAAGAGCACCGGACATCGCGTCCCCACGCTCTGGCCTACTTTTTTATAAGTCTTTGTTTTCATGCGATCCCAGCTCAAAGAAGACGAAGTATGTTTAGTGTAATTTTACTTATAGTTAGTGGTAGATTTTCTTTAGGTGGGTCTGCTCATCTCTAATTAAAACTTATAACCTGCAAAAAGTGTCTTTTTTAATTAATTTTTTTATTATCAAAAATAAAATACAAATGTTTATATATGTTTAACACAACCTTTCCTGAATCTTGATTATTCCAATTCTTTTTTCTGGTGTTTTTTTTCGTATTAAGTTTGATAAATGACCTCCATGGTTTCTATGGTCTTGTGTATAAAACGACTGCTAGGTGGTCAAATTAAGGAGCAGGTCCCATTCCAGCCTGTGTTTACAGCTCAGCAGTCTTTATCTATTGTCATCAGCATAAGAGTAGAACTCACACCCGGATGACATACAAGCCGTAAGCATCTTATCTATTCAACATATTTACAGATATGATATTTATTTACACATTACCACTGACCTAGTGATGACGTTTCATTGTGTTTGATATTCCTGTATATTTTAAAATGAAAGATAAAATAAAATGTTCAGTTTAATTTTGCATCTATACCTGTCATTACTGAAACATGATACTGCCTGTCAGCTGACATACCACAGTATACAGAAACTATCCACATTTAAAATTGTGTGAGATAATTAATACGTTGGTTTGGTTGGTTTATGTATCCTATGGTGTATATTATGTGCAGCAGGGCAATTCTATTCCATGATCCTTCTCCTTCTATATGCTTTCCATATTCAAAGAAGGCAGCAGGATAAGTCGTAATTACAAATAAGGATCCATTCATATTGCAGTATTCTGGTCAATGTTTTCTAAAGCAAAACCAGGATTATAATGTAAGCTATCCCCTGTGAATCCAAGGAGTAGCACTGTCAGGCTTAGAGGTTGTGGATCCTCTGAACCACTGCAGACGATGACACAAGCCACTACCTGGGACCGAAGTCTAAGTGGCACCCGGTTTTCAACAGAGCCCGCCGCAAAGAGGGTTGGACTTGCTGCGGCGTAGTGCCACCAGGTCGTTCCACATGCATGACTTGTCTTCAGTGGCGGCCAAGGTCGAGGTACAGAAACAGTAGGCAATCTCATTGTCGGGGGCAGGAGGTCAGGACGGGCAGCACGGGATCGGAGTCAGAGTCATAGCAACAGGTCAGGGCAGGCGGCAATGGAGCGAAGTCAGAAATGGAACCAGGGTCACAACAGAAATTCGCAGAAACAGCGCAAAGCATCAAAACAGCTTTCTTCAAGGCTCAAGGCACAAAGATCCGGCAGGGTGTGATGGGAGAGGCAGGTTTAAATAGCCTTATGGGAAAATGGCCAGCGCCAATTAATGGTGCGCTGGCCCTTTAAATCTTCTGAGGCTGGCGCAGGCGTGCAGAGCGAGGCCGGGACTCGAGAGCGGGGACATGTATTTGGTGCTGGGCCTGCGGGGAGCGAGGGATACGGTTGACCACCTGTGACAAGCACCAAAGTAGTGTCCTAGGGAGAGAGAAAGCCACATAGAGTAGAGGCAGCTGTTTGCCTTCATTATATTTTTGAAATTGACTGTTATATACAGAGATGTTGAACAAACAAGCAGTATAAGTAATATTTATATACCAAATATAAATGCTTCGACATTGAACGTAGCTTAAATTTTATGGTGCAATAGGTTTATTGAAAAGCATACAATGAAACAAAAAAAAAAGAGCAGGACCCCAAATGATGGGCAGATGTTTGGATCACATGCAACGAAAGCAAAATATGTTCAAACAGGCATCAAGCTCCAATAATCAGTACATTGAAAAGAAAACACTGAACAAAATAAACAAAGATGGGATACGAAACTGTAAAGAGGGATGGAGAAAAAATGGGGTGGGGAGTTGTTCCTCACGAAAGCAAAAATAGGTAAACTAAGATCAGAGTGAATGGGCATATCTCAAATGATAAAGCCAGGCACAAAGGAGTCACCTGGAGCCAGTTGGAAAAGGCAGGGGAGTCCCTATATATAATTCATTTGGACCAAGTATTATGGTATGTTTCTAACCAGTTTTACTCTAAGGTCCAGAGTTCATCCATGCAATGGATATGATCAACCTTCTCAATTCACATTAACTTTGTAGGTAGGGGCGTTTATTTCCACAGCCGGGGATCACCAATCTAATTGCCACCAACAAGTGCTGAAGCAGACCTTTCTTGAGGTCTCTGAGATGACCCGGGAGCATGGATAGTAATGGAATGGCTGAAGTCCCCAACGGCTCTGCAAATCTCTCTATAGAAATCCTAAACAGCAATCCAGATAGCGGCAACCATTTTGCAGTCCCACCAAACATGAAGCATAGAGCCCGAGCTGACAGGCATCTCTAGCAGATAGGTGAGGCAGTGGGGGACATATAATGTAGTCAGACAGGGGTCCTATAACACCTAGTAAGAATCTATAACATAACTTTTAAAATATTGCAGTAGTCAGTAGTTATAGATGATAAAAGTAAACTTCGTCATATACTCTATTAGAGGAAATTGTTGCCATGTCCCTTTTTCCTCTGCACCCAATTCTGCTTTAAGCAGTGTGTAGTGTGTAAATTAGTTTTCCATTCTGTACTGCAATGACAGCCGTGCTCACCTGTGCCCCTCTCTGTTCGCCAGCGCAGCGTCTACACCACTCACCTTTTCCCATTCCTGCTTCAGCTCCAGCGGCCGTTCACTCGTCCCCGGCTCCTAGGGTCCACGCGCTCCGGCTCTCGCCGATTTAGGGCGCTGATTGGTGCTGGCCCTTCCCAGAATCCTTTATCACCCGACTTCTCCCTGCTCACCATGCCGGATCTTTGTGCCTCACAGCCTTAGAATAAGCTTGTTGAATGCCTTGTGCTACTGTTCTGCATTCCCATTGTGACCTCAGTAACATTATCGAATTGGATCCTGGTTTGCCTGCCTTGACCTGTTGCTCCAATCCTGTGCTGACCGTCCTGACCTCCTGCCAGTCCCGGCTACGATTCTGCTCAACGTCTTTGTACCTCGCCTTGGCTGCCACTGCGGACAAAGTTGCACCTGTGGAATGATCTGGTGGCACCACACTGCAGTAATTCCAACCTGCTTTGCTGCGGGCTCTGGTGAAAACCGGGTATCACTTAGATTCCGGTCCAAGGTGTTGGCTTACATCATCGTCTGTGGTGGAACAGTGGGTCCACTACCCCTGGAGCCTGACATGGACTTTTATAACTCTTTACACACAGTCTGTGGACATCTACCAGGATTGCAACGAAGCACATTGACATAATGGTCTGTGTCCCCTCTGGCAGGATCTACTTTTCTTTCAGCTTATTATGCTTTTGTTTTTAAGATTTTTAAAATTATGCAAATGAGCCAGGCTCTATTAAAACCTATAGAACCCAGAACATCTCAGACTAATTTACACAATTTAAAAATCCTTTTATTGTAAAAACCAGGGCATAAGAAGCTAAAAGTAGAGCAGATCAAGGTTGTCCCTGATCCATCAAACTTGCAGCATGTGCTGGCTGGCAAGTCTGGCCCAAATGCTAAGCAACCACAAGTAAAGATAGCATGTCAGCTCAGTTCCAGTTGCCTAGAATATTTCAGCCGGTACATGCTGTGAGTTTGACAAATTAAACTCGCTCGTGTGTAACCAGCCATAGCTTATGTGTACAGTACAGGACATGTACAGGTACAGGGCATGTAAACAACAATCATTGGCAAGTGAGCTGTGCTTGATTGAGAATTTAAAAAAAGCTTTACTCACTGGATGCAAACACAAGCAGAAATAGGATCTACTCTATCTTTTGCATCGCATGCATTCGGTACATGCACAAGGCTGTGGACTCCACAGCCTTGTGCATAGACCTATAGTAGTCCAAAAGAATGTGTGCTAGCTGTAGAAAAAATGGCTAGCACATGTTCTAAAACATTACTGTGTACTTGGGCTCTTAGCTTTTAACGTTTGCTTCTTTTTAAGCTCTTTGCTGTACAGCACTGCACATCCCCACACAGCTCCCATTCTCTGTTGTACTTAAGCCAAACCTGCCTAACTGCACGCAGGTTCAGCAGCTGTACACAGCTGACCCCACAAAATGAAAAAGATAGCATTTGCTCTGCTTTGACTCTTGGTTTTAGTGTCGAAAAGTGTTGGGGGTCACTCTACTTACTTTGGTCACTGAGTGAATGTTATGCAGTGACTTTTCTGGGTCCGTGAACTTGGCACTTCCCTTCCTTCCCTCAGTACTAAAGAGGGTAAATACAATAAGTGAAAATTATTAGAAAGCTAGATTTAACAAACTATATCATTTTAATTAATGATTAATTTTTGTGTATTTGTCAGATAAGTTATGGAGAAAATTTAAATAAAATAATTTTTCCATTCTTTTACCACATTGCACATGGACCAAATACTGTGAACAAAGCTATAGTGAAGATACTGAAGTATTTTGGATGGACATGGATTGGGATATTGTATAATAGAGAGCGTGAACTCATAGAAGCCAGTGAAGATCTAAAAGAGGAAAGTCTTAAAGGTGGAATTTGTGTGGAATATATGTATCAGATCCCTGATTTATTCCATAAAATAGACTACACTCACTTAGATCGAGCAGCATCAAAAGTCATTGTTCTTTATATTTCTTTGTGGTCCACTAATGACATCTTACGCCTGCTATCGAGATACTCAAAAATTGTAATCTTTATAAAAGACCTACTGTCTAATAAATATTTAGCCACTGAATACATTCCATTTATTTCCAATGAAGCATTATTCCTTGCGCCTCAGAAAGGCAACATACCTGGGCTAAAAGAAGTACTTCAAAGAGCCAGTCCTGCAGAGTACCCAAATAATAAGATCCTACTAAATGTATGGTACTATGGGTTTAACTGTGTACCCCCCAATGACAATCAAAAAGTCAGATATTGGTGCCAGAAAAATTTTACATTGACATCCTTTTCTAATTTGGAATATGATATGGACAACTTCCGGACCACATACAATGTATACCTTACGGTTTATGCCATTGCTCATGCTTTGAACAACATTTATATTTTAAATGATAAAAGTGGGAAACACCCAGGATCGTTTATACAGAGGATTAATCCGAAACAGGTGACCACTTTATGTAACTTATCCATCTCTGCAGAAGTTACTCACTTCCTGGGTCTAATTTGTCTAGTTAAACGTGAAATGGGGTTCCTGGTCTTATTGTCAAATAAAGGATACCAAAAGTACAGAAGCGTTCACCATTAACCTAATTATGTTCAATAATTAATATGTTCATTAATTCAATGAGGGAAAGATTGATTACAACTGGAACTTTGCTCATCAGTTTTCTTCTCACTTCCACTTGAAAGAATCACTTACTAATCATAAGGATAGGTTATCAATAATGGCGGAGCTTCATAAAGACAGTATGGGCCCTATATAAAGATCCGCCATCAGTCTATTTACATGTTCATTAACATGTTTGTGTATTCTCTTTTTGGCAAATGCCATTCAATAAACCAAATGATTAAAAAAAAAATCTATACTTATGTTTGGCTTCTTCTCCCTTCGGCTCCGTCTTCTTCTTTCCTTTCCGCCTTCTCCTTTCTGACCGGGCACATACACTATGAGGCAAAGGTGTCGCGGACATATTGGGGCAGATTTACTTACCCGGTCCATTCGCGAACCAGCGGCGCGTTATCTGCGCTGGATTCGGGTCCGGCCGGGATTCATTAAGGTAGTTCCTCCGCCGTCCACCAGGTGCCGCTGCTGCGCTGAAAAGCATTGACACGCACTGGAGTTCACCGAGCCGGGCTGAGTGAAGGTAAGTGCAAGCTCCGCGACAGATTTTTTTTTTTAAATGCGGCGGTTTTTCCGAATCCGTCGAGTTTTCGTTCGGCCACACCCCCGGATTTCCGTTGCGTGCATTCCAGCGCCGATGCGCCACAATCCGATCGTGTGCGCCAAAATCCCGGGGCAATTCAGGGGAAATCGGCGCGAATCGGAAATATTCGGGTAACACATCGGGAAAACGCGAATCGGGCCCTTAGTAAATGACCCCCATTGTGTACGCCTGTTGCGAGGGCAGGTAGAGGAGAAGACAGAGCCACAGGGAGAAGAGGGCAAAGGTGAGTATAGAGGCTTTTTTTTTCAAGAGGGGCTCTGCTGTGGACATTTCAATAATAATCAATAATTCAATAACAATCTTTGCTGTGGACATTTTGCAAAGGGGAGGCCTTATGTGGACATTTATGTAAAGGTGGACTTCTGATGTGGACATTTCATTAAATGGGGCATCTGATGTGAAAACCATTAAAGGGGGGCTCTGCTATGGACATTTTATTAAAGGGAGCCCTGCTGTGAACATTTCATCAAAGGGGGGAATCAACTGTGGACTTTTCACTAAATGGGGGCATCTGCTGTGGACATGTCAGATCAGGAAATGTCCGATCAGGACCCAAGGGCTATCCGCAGGCAGTGCCTGTAAGATTCAGTCTGCGATGGGATCTTAAAGGCACAGTGTCAGCCTATGCCTGTGCATAGATGATGATTGCTTGTTCATGCCCCATGGTGGAATTGATAAAAAAGTTTAAAAAAAATTTGTTCTTAACCCCTTCCCGACATTTGACGTAAAAGTATGCATGGCGGGAGGTGGGTTCCCATATTAAGCAGTACTATTAAGTCACACTTCTGCCACCGGCTCCAAAACAAAGCTAGTACCAGAAGCTGAGGGTGCCAGCTGTATGTTACAGCTGCCAACCATCTCTAGCACCCGATCACGGTCATTAACCCCTTACACACGACAGTCACGCATGACAGCAGTGTGCAATGGTCTTCTGCACAAATCTCTCCCCCATGTGGTGCTTACAGGGGAGTCCGATACTCTGCTGGCAGCCCAGGGGTCTGCCCTCTTGCTTGACCTGACTGTAACACACTTAGCATGAGCATCTGTATTATACTGTGTTAGGTAAAGAAGAGCTTGAACAAACGATTAGAGGAGCATCACTTGTTCAAGCCAACCTATAAAAGTAAAAAAAAACAAAAAGTTTAAAACACTTAATAAAAACACTGTTAAATAAAAAGTACCTTAAATACAAACATTCCCTATACATATCTAATAAGGTAAAAAAAACACAAAATCACCAAAACCCCCCACATATTTGGTACAGAACCTACTCAGTGAGCGCGGTAAGAACAAAATCTGAAAAACTTGCCAAAAATGTCAAAAGCAAAATCCGAAAAACTTGCCAAAAACGTCACGGGGAGCACCGATCGTGGGTGGTACCGGTAAGCCTTTGCTGCAATATGCCCTCTCCATGCACCGGGACCCGGCGTGCGACGTACTAGTACGGCGCCCGTCGGGAAGGGGTAAAGAGGTTAAATAAAAATTAATTAGTAAATAAATAACAATGTCTGTAAGCCCCATAAACATATAAAGAGACATATAATGAAATACTTTGCTTGAGAATGGCTGCATAGAGTCAGCCGAAACGTAGCACTCACCACTGGTGGAATAAATATTCACTATTTATCTTGGAATGCTGCTTCCTTCCTTGGAGTTTGTATGCATATGGGATCCTGAGTCAGCTCCTTGAAGCCTGCACCCACATTGGATTTAATCCGGTCATCCACAGTGCTGCTCCTTCTACCTATTTATACTTCAGAGGTCCAAGTAAGCATTGGTACAGGGGCTCAGTGAGGCAGCGGCGTTAGTAGTCACTCAGCGCAGAGTGTTGGCAGTAAAATCATCACCTCGGCGGTGTGGCAGTTTTTTGTTAAGACACCAGAGGGGCCAAGCATGTGTATATGTAGAATCTTCGGGCAGAAAGTGAAGTGTTGCCAGGGAGCTAACGTTAGCACAATGGCCCTGTGTCAACACATGCAGTGTTGAATGGCCTGGGAGAAACGTGGAACAGATGTGGAGGTCCATCCTGCTTCCTCAGCAACAGCAGCAGCAGAACCTAGTGGCACACATGCCATTTCAGCCAGTCAAGGCTCCAGCACCTCTGCCGAAGGGAGCTGTTTGTCTTTGACATCATCTCCCTGTCCAGATGCTCCTGCTCTTCGCTATGCATGGCGCCAGCAATCGTTGAAAGAGGCGATTACAAAGAGACAACAGTATGTGTCCAGCCATCCTAGGGTGCAGAAGCTGACCGTGCTCTTGTCCAAGTTGTTGGTACTGCAGTCCCTCCCTTTCCAAGTTGTGGACTCTGCACCCTTTGGAGAACTAATGGCTTGTGCCGAACGGAGGTGGAGAGTTTCAAGCCGCAATTTTTTTCCAAAAAGACAGTGCTAGCCCTTCACCAATATGTACAACAGAAGGTGGGCCAGTCCTTGAGCTTATCAGTTCTTTCCAAGGTGCACGGCAGCGCAGACGTGTGGAGCTGTAACTACAGTCAGGGCCAGTATATGTCCTTTTACGGCCCACTGGGTGAATGTGCTTCCCGCCCAGCCACACCAACAACTTTAACAAGAGACGTCGCTTTCTCCTCCACGTTGTCAATCTGGTGCTCTTGTGCCAGTGTCTGCCTCCTCCTCCTTCTCCACCACCACCTCAGCCTCCACAAGTGCTGCTCCATCGTACCACATGAGCAGGTCACAGCGGGGTCATGCAGTTCTACACCTGGTTTGCCTGGGCAAACAAAGTCACACAGGGGAGGAACTGCTCCTCGTCATGCAACCAGAAATCAATGTGTGGCTTTTTCCGAGACAACTAAAGATCGGAACCATGGTGACAGACAATGGGAGGAACATGGTGTCCGCGCTAAACAGAGGAGGGATGGTCCATGCGTCCTGCATAGTGCACGTGTTCAATCTGGTTGTCAACAGATTCCTCAAGTCTTCGACCCTTCTGTAAGACATTCTAAAAATGGCCAGGAAATTGTGCATGCACTTCAGCCATTCTTACAAAGCCAAGCACACCCTCCTCAATCTGCAGAGTCAGAACTGCCTACCCCAACATAGTCTGATATGTGATGTTTCCACGCGTTGGCATTCCAGTGTCCGTATGTTAGACTGCCTGTATAAACAGAGAAAAGCCATTAATGATTTTTTGATGATGCAAGCGGACCGTAGTACTCCCCTGTGTAACTTTGATGTCAGCCACTGGCAGCTCAAGCGTGACACCTGCCATTTGCTCAGGCCCTTTGAAGAGGCCACGTTATTTGTCAGCTGCCAGGACTGCGGCATGAATAATGTCATTCCACTGGTTCATGTCCTGGAACTCATGCTGCAAAATCTGTCTAGTAAGGCCACTGGAGAAGTGGAGACCACATCTCATGCCACAGGAGAACGGTGGGGGCTGAACTGAAGGAGGAGGACATTGAAACACAAGTAGCGTCTGGTGAAACCAGTGATTTTTCCACTCAGGTGACAAGAGTCTAATAGCCCTAATGGCCTTTTAATAGCCATAATGGCGTCTTTATTAGTCCGATAAGAAGTACTGTGCCCCAGAGGTTTATCTGGAATATGATTGAGTTTATTAGCTCCTCATCAAAAATAAAATCTAAAATGGACCACATCGCTAAACTCTTATGTGTCAAATTGTATTCCAGGTAGACCAATAATGTCTGGGACCTGAGGAGCATAATGTTTTGTTCCAACTTGTGGGGTCAATAAAAGTCCCAGGCACTTCTCCTGTAGACATCTCAAGCACTTCTCCCACAGAAGTCCTAGAGCACCTTCTCGGTGGTTCTTGCAAGTCACTGGAAGATTAGAGGGAGGAATGGAAAAAGGGGCCATCATTCCCGCTAGCACAAACTTATTCACTGAGGCTTTACAAAGATTTGATTTAGGTTCTAATGTATTCAACTTGGACCAATATTGCTTTAACCCCTTACCGCTTTAGCCCCTTTCCATCTTCCTGACACTCCTGACATTTTTTTAAAATCTGCCCTTTTGTCACTATAAGTGGTTATAACTTCAACATATCAAAGTGATTTTGAAATTGTTTTCTCGGGACACTGTGTACTTATTTTGCTTGTATGTTTTGCATTTATTTATGAAAAAACAGATATTTGGTGTAAATTTGGAAAAATTCTAAAATTCTAAATCTTCTACTTTTTCAAAACACGGTCAACGGCAAAAATACTTGATAACTAACATTAACCAAATGTCTGCTTTATGTTGACATGGTTTTACCGATCCTGTCATTTTGTACGAGATTATGGGGCTTTGAACATTAGGTGCAATTTTTCAAATTTTCATAAAAAATGCTAAATCATGCTATCGAAGGACCTGCTCAGGTTTCAAGTCACTTTGAGAGGCCTAAATACCCCATCATACAAACTACACGTCTCAATGTATGTAAAACAACTTTTATGAAGTTTGTTAACCTTTAATTGTTTTAAAGGGGTTAAAACAAAATTGTGTGCAATTTTGAAATTTAATAAAACCAAAGCCCAACCCGTGGGACTGCACAGAGGATTCTGTCAGGTTGGAAGGTAAGTAATAACACACAATGATATTGAAATACAAATGCAATGCAATGCAGCTGTAATGGGCTTCTGTAACCTGTCTTTAGTGAAAATAAGGTCCCTGGTGACAGGTTCCCTTTAACACACCCACTGTGCCTGATGTAGTCTTACTGCAGCACAGAAAGTGTTCACTGCACAGGTGCTGAGGGAGCAGGGGGGTCCTTAGTCGAGCGTAATTGCTGCAGTCAGTACTTGGTCTAGTACATGGGTATACAACCTCAACTTCGGTTAGTTGCCCTCTGTACTACCTGCCACAGGAATTGTAAATGAACTGAGGCAGGGGACATGTGTACAGGCCTCAATCAGATCCCCTAAATATAGAGAACTGCTGCTCTCAAGCCCTGTTGTCCATTTAGAGGGATTTTTCTTGCTTGCCACAAAAATACATTGTCCCAGACCTGAATTTTTGGAATGATAATACAGTACACTAATTTTACACCTTTCATCTCCCTTGTAGGTTTTGGAACATTTAAGGTTAATTAAAAAAAAAATTATAATGTAATTTACCGCATTCTATTTACTCTTAATTTTGGTTTACTTTACTGATTTCAGCTTAACAAATTTATGAGAAATGTACATTTCAAAACTCCTTCCAGGGATGATATTGTGTTTGATGAAATGGGAATATCAAATACACGTTTAGAATTGGTACGAGTCGTTGCTTTGCCAAACAAAACTTACATGAAAGAGACTGTTGGAGAATACAACTGCAATGTGAATGAAAGCAAAAAAATCCTCATAAGAAAGCAATTTATTGAGTGGGTAAAAAGTACTAAAGAGGTATGTAACACAATAAATGTTTGGTAGAGCACATTATAATCCAAATGTCCCTCCGAATGAAATCAGGTTTCTGGCTTCTGTGCTTAAAAAAACACTTGCTGCTTTTGATTGACAGCTTCTTTTTAGGATCAGTTCTTTGAGGAAAGCTGTGTCATTTTCAGCTCATTTTTTGTTTAGCTGTGGATTGAATGATGGATGGCCAAAGCAGATGGATTCTCCTTTATATATCTGGCAGGTTCTGATTACAGGTTGCTGGTTATTCCGTCCACTGACACTTGTTCTCCATTTCCTTTGCTTCTGCTGCACAGATATGGCTTCTGTCATCGTGTTCTGCACACTGAACACCCCTGAAAGGAGCTAAGCATGTACATAGCTCCCAACTGTCCCAGATTCGGCGGGACAGTATGCATTTTTGGGCACTGTCCTGCCATCCCGGGTGGTAGAAAGAATGTAGGGGGGTTAACCAGGAGGGTAGAGAGTGGGAGGGGAGAGATGCTAAATTAAGTGGGGATGGAGGACAGGAGCCACAATATTCAGAAGAGGGAGGCCACCATATGATGGGGTGGGGTTTAGGACAGACTGCTACAGGAGGCAGCTGAAGGACAGGAGGCCACAGAAGGAGCTGGGGAATAGGGGGCCACAGGAGGAGACAGTAGGACAGGAGGAGTCTGGAGCACAGGAGGCCACAGGAGTACACAATATGAGGGAGGATGGATGATAAGTCTAAAATATCCTATGCTTGCGGGTGGAGAGTGGTATAGAAAAAAGGGGGTGGTACTTATTGTCCCTCAAAAGTTGGGAGGTATGCATGGGCTGAAGAAGAGCAGGTGATAGATAATGGCTATTAGGGACTACGTAGCTGTGGATACAGTAGGTACGTATAGAAATCCACATGCAACAAGCAGATTACTCACAGCAATTGTGCTACACATTTAATAACCCTAGACTGCAAGCATGTTACACAGCAATAGCCCCTTGGCACCCAGCATGTTTTAAAGCAGTAGCCACCTAGTCAACATGCCCCTGTACATTAGCAATCTGGGTAATCTGCATGTTCTATAGCAGTAACTACCTAAGCAATGAGCATGTTCTGTAGCAGTTAACACCTGCATGTTCTATAGCAGTAACCACAAAGGTAAACTAGCATGTTCTATAGCAGTAACCACAAAGGTAAACTGCCATGTCTATGAGCCGTAGCCATTAAGAATGGATTTTCTGTAGCATTAGCCACCTAGACAACCAAGCCTTTTCTATGGCATAGCCCCCTAGGTAACTGGAATGTTATATAGCAGTAGCTACCTAGGTAACTAGCATGTTCTATACCAGTAGCTACCTAGGTAACTTGCATGTTATATAGCAGAAGTTATCTTGGTAACTAGCATGTTAAATAGTAGTAGCTACCAAGGTAACTAGCATGTTCTATAGCAGTAGTTATCTAGGTAACTTGCATGTTCTATAGCAGTATCCACCTAGGTAACTAGCATGTTATATAGCAGTAGTTATCTTGGTAACGAGCATGTTAAATAGCAGTAGCTATCTAGGTAAATAGCATGTTCTATAGCAGTACTCTATAGCAGTAACCACAAAGGTAAACTAGCATGTTCTATAGCAGTAGCCATCTAAGCAATGAGCATTTTCTGTAGCATTAGCCACCTAGACACCAAGCATTTTCTATGGCAGTAGCCACCTAGGTAACTGGAATGTTATATAGCGGTAACCGCCAAGGTAACTAGCATGTTCTATACCAGTAGCTACCTAGGTAACTAGCATGTTCTATAGCAGTAGTTATCTAGGTAACTAGCATGTTAAATAGTAGTAGCTAGTTGTTCTTAAACCCCTTCCCCGACATTTGACGTAAAGTAATGGGCGGGGAGTGGTTTCCCTATTCAGCAGTTACTATTCAGTCCCACTTCTGCCCACCGGCTCCAAAACAAAGCTAGTACTCATAAGCTGAGTGGTGCCACCTAGTATGTTACGCTGCCAACCTCCTAGCACCCGATCACGGTCATTAACCCCTTACCACGACGAGCACGCAGGACGCAGTGTTCAATGGTCCTTCTGCTACAATCTCTCCCCCCTGCGGTTCTATACAGGTGTATTCCTATACTCTTCTGTCATCCCACAGGGGTGTCCTGCCCTCTTGTCTTGATCCTCGCAGCTGGACACCACTTAGCATGAGCATCTGTATTAGTCAGGTACCTCTGTGTTAGGTACCTGTAAACTTGAACAACGTTAGAGGAGTCATACTCTGTTCAAGTGCCAACCTATAAAAGTAAAAAAACACAATTTTTTAAAACACTAATAAAACAACAAAACAGACTGTTAATAAAAAGTACCTTTAAAATACAAACATTTCCCTATCATATCTAATAAGGTAAAAAAAAACACAAAATCACCAAACCCACCCCCCACATATTGGTACAAACCCTCTACTCAGTTGAAGCGCGTTAACTAACTGCCATTAAAACACTATCTGTAAAAACTTGCCCACCAAAAGGTGGGTCCAAGGCAAATACCGAAAAGCTTGCCAAACGTCACGGGGTAGCACCGATCGTGGGTGGTAACGGGTACGCCTTGGCTGCATAAATGCCTCTCCATGCACCGGGACCCGCGTCCGACTACTATTAAACGGCGCCCTCGGGAAGGGGTAAAGATGTTTCAATAAAATTAATTAGTACTTAAATACATGTCTCTTAAGCCCATAAACTATAACAGCAGACATATGGAAATACTTTCTTGAGAATGGCTGCATAGAGTCGCCGAAACGTATCACTCACCACTGGTGGAATAAATATTCACTATTTATCTTGGAATGATGCTGCTTCCTTCCTTGGATTTTGGTATGCATATGGGATCCTGAGTCACTGCCTTGAAGCCTGCCACCCCCTTGGATTTAATCCGGTAATCCCAGTGCTGCTTCCTTCTAACCCTATTAGCCTTCAGAGGTCCAGTAAGCATTGGTAACCGGGGCTCAGTGAGGCAGCGGGTTCGTATCCTCACCGCAGAGTGTTGGCAGTAAATCATCACCGGGTGTGGCTGGTGGCATGATACTATAGAAGTCGTGGGTGTTGTCCGGCGTGTGCCTGTTATCCCTTTAGTTCCCTTCCCTCACTGTCCTCCCTGAGTCCCTTGCTTATTTGTATTCTATTCCGTCCCCCGTATTCTATCCTCCCTCGTTCACCCCCCCACATTCTTCTTTTTTCTCGTCCTTTTTGCTTTTCTCCTCTCCGCTTTCCTCTTCCACCTCCCCCCCCCCTCTTTTCCCCTCATTTTAATGTAGAATCTTCGAGGCAGAAAGTGAATTAGTTGTGCCAGGGAGCTAACTTAGCACAATGGCCCTGTGACAACCATGCATGTTGAATGCCTGGTGAAAAACGTGGAACAGATGTGGAGGTCCATCCTGCTTCCTCACACAGGCAACCAGCATAACCTATGGCACACAGCCATTTTCAGCCCGTCAAAGGCTCCAGCACCTCTGCGAAGGGAGCTGTTTGTCTTTGACAATCATCTCCTGTCCAGATGCTCCTCTCTTTCGCTATCATGGCGCCCAATCATTGAAAGAGCGATTACAAAGAGACAACAGTATGTGTCCAGCCCCGGGTGCAGAGCTGACCGTGCTCTTTTCCAATTGGTGGGTATGCAGTCCCTCCCTTTCCAAAGTTTGTGGACTCTCACCCTTTGGATAACTCTGCTTGTGCCGAACGGAGGTGAATGTTTCAAGCCGCATTTTTTTCCAAAAAGACAGTGCTCAGCCTTCACCAATATGTACAACAGAAGGTGGGCCAGTCCTTGGATCTTTATCAGTTCTTTCAAGGTTCACGGCAGCGGCAGACGTGGGACTGTAACTACAGTCAGGGCCAGTATATGTTCCTTTTAAAAATACGGCCCACTGGGTGTAATGTGCTTCCCGCCCAGCCACACAACAACTTTAAAGAGAACGTCGCTTTTCCTCCACGTTGTCCATCTGGTGCTCTTGTCCGTGTCGGCCCTCCTCCTCCCTTCTCCACCACCACCTCAGCCTCCACAAGTGCTGCTATCGACCACATGAGCAGGGTCACTCTGTTGTCATTGTCAGTTTCTAACACCTGTTTTGCCTGGGCAAACAAAGTCACACAGGGGAGGACTGCTCCTCGTCATCAACCAGAAATCAATGTGTGGCTTTTTCCGAGACAACTAAAAGCATTTCCCGGAAAAAAAACCAAGGTGACAGACAATGTGATGTCATGCGTCCGCATAGTGCACGTGTTCACTCCTGGTTGGTCAACAGATTCCTCAAGGTCTTCGACCGCTTCTGTAAGACATCCTAAAAATGGGGCTCAGTAATGTGGGCAATGCACTCGGCATTCTTAGCAAAAGGGCCCAGCACACCTCCTCATCTGCGAGTCAAACTGCCTACCCCAACATAGTCTGATATGTTGATGTTTTCCACGCGTTGGCATTCCAGTGTCGTCATGTAGACTGACGCCTGTATAAACAGAGAAAAGCCATTAATGGATTTTTTGATGATCCAGCGGACCGTATACTTCGCCCTGTGTAACTTTGATTCAGCCACTGGCAGCTCAGCGTAAACCTGCCGTTTGCTCGGCCCTTTGAAGAGGCCACCGTTATTGTCAGCTGCCAGGACTGCGGCATGAAATAAATTCCATTCCACCTGCTTCATGTTCACTGGAACTCATGCTGCAAAATCTGTCTATAGGCCACTGGCAGTGGAGACCACATCCATGCCCACAGGAGTCCGTGGTGGGGCCTGAACTGAAGGAGGAGGACATTGAAACACAAGTCACGTCTGGTGTAAACCAGTGATCTTTCCACCAGGTGACACAGAGTTAATACCCTAATGTCCTTTTTAAAATGAGCCATTAATGGCTCTTACATTAGTCCGTCAGTACTAGTACTGTGGCCCAGAGGTTTATAATCTTGAATATGATTGAGTTTATTATGCTCCTCATCAAAAATAAAATCTAAATGGACCACATCGCTAAACTCTTATTGTCAATTGTATCCAGGTAGACAAAATAGTCGTGGGACCTGAGGGCATATGTTTTGTTCCCAACTTGTGGGGATCAATAAAGTCCCCATTCACTTCCCTTAGACACTCAAACACTTCTCGTCTCCCACAGAAAGTCCTAAGCGGCCCAACCTTCTGGTGTTCTGCAGTCACTGGTAAAATTAGAGGGAGGAATGAAAAAGGGCGCATCATTCCCGCTAGACACACTTATTCACTGAGCTTTACACAAAGATTTGATTTAGGAGTTCTAATGTATGCAACTTGGACCAATATTGCTTACCTACCCCTACCCCCGCTTTATGCCCCTTTCCATCTCCTGAACTCGTCCTGGACATTTTTTTTTAAATCTCCCCTTTTGCCACTATAGTGGTTATAAGCTGTCAACTATAAAGTGATTTTGAAATTGTTTTCTCGGGACACTGTGTACTTATTTTCTTGTATGTTTTGCATTTATTTATGAAAAGCAACAATTATTTGGTGTAAACTTGGAAAAATTTTTAAAATCTAAATCTTGCTACTTTTCAAAACACGGTCAATCGGCAAAATACCTTGATAACTACATTATCACCAAATGTGCTGCTTTAGTTGAATGGTTTTACCGATCCTCATCTTCCTGTTGTACGAGATTATGGGGGCGTTGAACATTAGGGTGCAATTTTTCAACCTTTTCAGAAAAATGCCTAAATCAAAATGTGCTATCTAAGGATCCTCCCAGGTTTCAGTCACTTTGAGAGGCCTAAATAACCATCTACAACTACACAGGTCCAAGTTATGTCAAACACTTTTATGAAGTTTGTTACCTTTCATTGTTTTAAAGGGGTTAAACAACATTGTGTCGCAAATTTTGAACATTTAATAAACCAAAGCCAAACCGTGGGACGCACAGAGGCTCTGTCAGGTTCGAGGTTAAGTATAACACACAATGAATATTGAAATACAAATGCAGTGCAATGGCAGCTTGTACTGGGCTTCCTGTACCTGTCTTTATTGAAAATAGGGTCCCTGTGACAGGTTCCCTTACACAGCCCCCCACTGCCTGATGGTAGTCTTCTGCAGCACAGAAAGTGTTACTGCACAGTAGTTTGCAAATAGGAATTTCTATTTCGTTTGGGTCCTGTCGAGCGTAATTGCTGCAGTCAGTGACTTGGTCTTAGTACATGGGTATACAACCTCAACTGCGGTAGTTGCCCTCTGTTACACCTGCCACAGAATTGTAACATGAACTTAGACCGGGGACATGTTGTACAGCCTCAATCAGATCCCCTAAATCTAGAGAACTGCTGCTCTCAAGCGCCTGTTTTCCATTAGAGGGATTTTTCTTTGCTTGCCACAAATACATTGTCCAGACCTGAATTTTTGGATGATCATACAGTACCTAATTTTTCCACCTTTCATCTCCCTTGTAGGTTTTGGAACTTAAATCGGTAATAAAAAAACAAATTATAATGAATTACCTTTACCGCATTCTCTATTTACTCTCTGTAATTTTGTTTACTTTACTTGATTCAGCTTAACAACTTATGAGAATGTACATTTCAAAACTCCTGTCCAGGGATGATACTGTGGTTTTGATAAAGGGAATATCAATACACTTTGAAATTTGGTACGAGTCGTTTTGCTTTGCAAACAAAACTTACCTGAAGAGACTGTGGATGAGACTACACTGCAATGTGAATGAAAGACAAAAAACCTCATAAGAAAGCAGTTTTATTAGTGGGTAAAAAGTACTAAAGGTATGTAACAAATAAATGGTTTTGTAGGCACTTATAATTCAAATGTGTCCCTCCGAATGAATGCAGGTTCTCTGGGCTTTCTTGCTAAAAAACACTTGTGCTTTTGATTGACAGCTTCTTTTTAGATCAGTTCTTTGATAGCAAGCTGTTGTCATGTTCAGCTCCTTTTTTGGTTAGCTGGGATTGAATGACTGGATGGCCAAAGCAGATGATTCTCCTTGAGATATCTGGCAGGTTCTGATTACATGTGTTGCTGGTTATATTCCGGTCCACTTACACTTGTTTCTCCATTTCCCTTTGCTTTCTGGCTGCACAGATATGGCTTTCTGTCTCATCGTGTCTGCTGCACACTGAACACCCCAAGGAGCTACGCATGACATAGTCGTCTCCCAACTGTCCTCCAATATCTGCGGGACGTATGCATTTTTGGGCACTGTCCTGCCATCCCGGGTGGTAGAACAAATATTAGGGGGGTAACCAGGAGGGTAGCAGTATGCGGGGAGAGAGAAATGCTAATTAAGTGGGGATGGATACAACCGGAGCCAACAATTTCATGGTGGAAGGAGGAGGCCCCTATGATGGGCGGGGGTTTTAGGACACCGACTTGACTTCCAGGAGGCAGCGTGAAGGACAGGAGGCCCAGAAGGAGCTGGGAAAGGCGCACAGGAGGGACATAGTGACGGAGGAGTTCTGTAAGACAGTAGGACAACAGGAGTACAACATATGAGGAGTGATGGATTATGATCTAAAATATCCTATGCTTGCGGGTGGAGAGTGTATATAGAAAAAAGGGTGGTACTTATTTTACCCTCAAAATTGGGAGGTATCAATGGTGACAAGAGCAGGTGATATATAAATGCTATTAGGGCAACGTACGTGTGGATACAGTAGGTCGTTATAGAAATCTCACATACACAAAGCTACCTCACGCAATTGTGCCTATCGCACATTTATAAACCCTAGACTGCAAGCATGTCTACACAGCAATACCCCCTTGGCACCACAAACCCTCCTGTTTTAAAGCAGTAGCCAGCTAGTCAACAATGCCCCTGTACATTAGCAATCTGTGGTAATCGGCATGTTCTATATCAGTAACGACCTATCAATGAGCATGTTCTGTAGCAGTTTAAACCTGCATTCTATCAAGCAGTAACCACAAAGGGTAAACTAAGCATGTTCTATGCGCTAAACCACAAAGTAAACTATGCATGTTCTTAGACATAGCCATCTAAAATGAGCATTTCGGTGAGCATTGAGCCCCCTAACAACCAAGCATTTTCTATGGCATAGTCCACCAGGTACTGGGAATGTTTCATATGGCGGTAACCGCGCCAGGTACTAGCATGTTCTTACCAGTAGCTACCTAGGTTAGACTTGCATGTTATATAGCAGAAGTTATCTTTGTGTAACTAGCATGTTTAATAGTAGTAGCTACAAGTAACAGCATGTTTCTAGTAGCCAGTCAGTTATCTAAGGTAACATGCATGTTCTTAGCAGTATCCACCCTAGGTAACTACATTTATAATAGCATTATTTATCTTGGTACGACAGTTAAATAGCAGTAGCTATCTAGGTAACCTACATGTTCTATACTCGTACCTTACTAAGAGTACTAGCTGTTGTATAGCATATAGTTTATTTGGTAACTAGTATTTTAATGCAAGTCACTATCTTAGCTATCTAGCATGTTCTATAGAAGTAGCCACCAAGGTATCTAGCATGTTCTATAGCAGCAGTTATCTAGGTATCTAGCATGTTATATAGCAGTAGCTACCTAGGTAACTAGCACGTTCTATAGCAGTAGCTATCTAGATAACTAGCATGTTCGGTAGCAGTAGCTATCAAGGTAACTAGCATGTTCTATAGTAGTAGTCACCTAGGTACCACAATTTTTTCTATAGCAGAACTATCTAGTAACTAGCATGTTCTATGCCAGTACCTACCAAGGTAACTACATGTTATATAGCGATTTACCTTGGTAACTAGTTGTTATATAAGCGAGCTCTTATCTAACTATCTAGCATGTTTCTATAGCAGTAGAGCCACCTAGGTAACTAGCATGTTATATAGCAGTGTTGTCTTTTACCATATGTTCTATAGCAGTCGCTACTATCTCCATCTAGCATGTTCTATTAGAGAAGTCCCGCCACAAGTATCCTAGCCATGTTCTCATAGGTACAGCAGTTATTCTAGGTATGCTAGCATGTTATAGCAAAAGTCTACCTAGGTAACTAGCATGTTCTATAGGCAGTAACTTACTATGGTACTAGCATGTTCTATTAGCAGTTCGCAGTCCCTACCAAGGTAAACTAGCATGTATATCAGCAGATTCACTATGTACAACTTAGTATGTTATTATAGCAGTGGTATCTAACTACTATCATGTTCTATAGGAAGTCAGCCATCTAGCGTAACTAGCTGTTATATAGCAAGGCAGTTATCAGGTAACTAGCGTGTTCTATAGCATTGACCACCTAGGTTAACGCATGTATATAGCAGTAGTTACTTGGTAACTAGTAATTTATAGTAGCAGTGCACTATCTAGCAATGTTCTATGAAGTAGCCAGCAGGTATGCTAGCATGTTCTTATACCGCACAGTTGTATCTAGGTATCGTAGCATCCATGTTATATATACAGTAGCTACCTGTAACAAGCATGTTCTAATAGCAATCTAGTATCTAGGTAACACTAAGCATTACTATGACAGTAGTAGCTACAATAGTGTACTAGCATGTTCATAGCAGTTAGCCTAGGTAAACTAGCATTGTTTCTATAGCATAACTATCGTAGGTAACTACAGTTCTATAGCATAGCTACCAAAATTAGCATGTTCTATAGCAGTTACCTACAAAGGTTAACTATCTGTTATATAGCAGTAGTTACCTTGTTACTAGTATGTTATATAAGCATCCGTTTATCTACCTATCTAGTGCATGTTTCTAAATTAGCCCCTAGGTAACTTCATTTTATATAGCATTATTTTCTAGGTACTGCATTTCTAATAGGCAGGTATCCCACCTAGGTAACAGCATGGTTTCTATAGCAGTAGCCACCTCGTGTACTAGCTGTTCTATAGCAGTATCCCACCTAGGTAACTAGCCATGTTCTATCAGTGCCCCTAGGATACGCAGCATGTTGTCTATGCAGTTAGCTAAACTAGGTACTAGCATGTTCTATAGCAGTGCTTCTAGGTAACTAAAATGTTCTATTAAGAGGCTATCTAGGTAACTAGCATGTCTTAAGCAGTAGTTATCTAGGTAACTAGCGTTGTTCTGTAGCAGTAGCTCCAAGGTAACTCATGCCTTCAATGACATAGTAGACTATCTAGTTACTACATGTTCTCGAAGTACTACCTAGGAACTAGGCATGTTATATACAGTAGCTACCTAGGTAGCTAGCATGTTCAATCAGTAGCCGCCAAGGTTAAACGAGCATGTTCTTAGCAGTAAGCTAACCTAGGTAACTAGCATGTTCCATCACATACCTACGTATAAATGAGCTGTCCCTACTAGCGTAGTTTATCTTGGTAACTAGTAGTTTATATGACAGTTCGCTACTGCTATCTAGCATGTTCTAATCAGAATAGCCACCCATAATGGGGTAACTAGCATGTTTATCGATAGTTATCTTAGTTAACGTAGCATGTTAAAAGCAGTACTTCTAGGTTATCTAGCATGTTTATAGTGGTAGCTACATGGTACTAGCGGGTTCTGAATCGTAGCTCTCCTAGGTACTAGCTGTTCTATAGCACACTTAACTGCTAGGTAACTAGCATGTTCTATAGCGAGTAAGGCCTAACGCAAAGTAATTAGCCATGTTCTATAGCAGTACCATATCAAGGTAACTAGCATGTTATATAAAGCACAGTAGTTACCTTTGGTAACTACGTATTTATCACATACTCGTTATCTACTATCTAGCTGTTCTCTAGCAGTAGCCACTAGTACTATCATGTGTATATAGCAGAAGTTTTCCTAGGTAACCTAGCATTTTTCTATATGCATAATCCCACCTCAGGTAACTACATGTTCTATAGCAGTGCCACCTAGGACTATGCAGGTTCATAGCAGATCCACCTAGGGTTAACCTAGCATGTTTTATATGCAGACCACCTAGGTAACTCAGGCATTGATAACTCTATAAGTCTGTGTCTACTAGTACAGCATGTTCAATCGTGCTGTCTAGGTAACTAAATTTTTTTCTATATAGTACTATCTTAGGTAAACTAGCAGACTTCTCATAGCAGTAGTTACTTAGTAACTAGTACGTTTCTGTAGCAGTGCTACCAAGGGACCTGCATGTCCATAACAGTAACTACTCTAAGGTTACTCTAACATTTCATATAAGTGTAGGTACCTTAGTAACTAGCATGTTTATGATATACAGTAGCCCACCGGGTACTAAGCATGTTGATATAGCAGTAGTTTCTCTTGTTTTAACCAGTAGTGTTCTAATAGCAGTCAGCTAATCGAGTGCTATCTAGCCTGTTTCTATTAGCAGTCAGCCAAGGTATTCTAGCAGGTTCTATAGCTCAGTTAATCTAGGTATCCTACATGTTTATATAGCAGTACTACCTAGCGTAACTAGCATGTTCTATTTAGCAGTTTAACTATCTAGGTAACTACATGTTCGATAGCAGTAACCTACAAAGTGTAACTAGCATGTTATTAGTCAGTAGTTACCGTGGTAAGCTAGTATGTTATATTACAGTGGTTCTAACTATACTACGCATGTTCTATAGAAGTAACCACTAGGTAACTAGCCATGTTATTAGCAGCAGTTATCTAGGTAACTACGTGTTCTATAGCAGTATCCACCTAGGTAACTAGCATGTTTATTGGCAGTTAGTTATCTTGGTAACTATATTATATATGATGTGCATCACTATCTACATGTTCTATAGAATCCAGCACTTAGGTATAGCATGTTCTCTATAGCAGCATGTATCTAGTATCTAGCATGTTATATAACATGTAGCTACCTGGTGACTTAGCACGTCTCTAATGCAGTAGCTATCTAGGTAACTATCATGTTATCATAGAGATTACACTAGTTAACTAGCATGTTCTATAGCAGTAGCCACCTAGGTAACTAGCATGTTCTATAGCAGTAACTATCTAGGTAACTAGCATGTTCTATAGCAGTAGCTACCAAAGTAATTAGCATGTTCTATAGCAGTACCTACAAAGGTAACTAGCTGTCTATATTTCAGTATTACCCTTGGTAACTAGTATGTTAAATAGCCAGATTCGTTATCTCAACTATCTAGCCTGTTGCTATGAGCAGTACCCCGATCGAGCAGTATTAGCGGGTTGCATCAGACTTATTTATAGCAGTGTTTGCTCCTAGTAACTTAGCATGTTTCTTGATATGCAAGGTGCAATTTCACGACCTTAGTACTGCCCATGTTCTATAGTCAGTACCCCTAGTTTACTACATGTTTCTATAGCAGTACACCTAGGTAACTGCATGTTCTATATCATAGCTAAGAGGTAACTAGCATTTCTAAAGCAGTAGCTAACCTAGGTACTAAATGTTCTATATAAGTAGCTATCAAGGTACCTAGTCCTGTTCTACAGTCAGTAGTTTATCTAGGTAACTAGCGTGTTCTGTAGCAGGTCAGCTACCCAGGTACTACAGTTTCAATCGCAGTTATACTATGCGAGGTAACTAACAGTGTTCTATAGTAATAGCTACCTAGTAACTAGCATTATATAGCAGTACTCCTAGTAGCTATAGTCTTCATAGCAGTAGCCGCCGAAGGTAACTAGCATGTTTCTATACATGTAGCTACCTAGGTAACTAGCAGTGTTCTAGCAGTACCCTACTAAGGTAAATAGATGTTATATACAGTAGTTATCTTGGTACTAGTATGTTACTATAGCGTCACCTATCTAGCTATCTAGCAGTTCTAATGTAAGTGCCACCGGTAACCTAGCATGTTTTATAGCAGTATTATCTTTTTTTGTGTAACTAGCCTCTCTAATAGCAGTAGCTATCTAGGTATCTACGATTGTTTTAATGTGGTAAAGCTAGGTACTAGCGTGGTTCTATTGATCGTAGCCACCTAGGTAACTAGCAATGTTTCTACTAGCAAGTAAGCCCCATAGTACTAGCATGTTTGCTATAGCAGTATTATCGTAGGTACATAGCATGTTTCTATAGCCATTAGACTACCTATGGTAACTAGCATGTTTTATACTACAGTAGTTATCTCTTTAACATAGCACTGATTCAAATAGACAGTAGCTATCCGAGTATCTATCTGTTTTATAGTGGTAGCTAACTAGGTAACTCGTGTTCTATATCAGTAGCCACCTGGTAACCTAGATTTTTAATTAGCAGTAGCCTTCCTGGTTAACTACGTTATTCTATAGCAGTAGTTATCTAGGTAACCTGGCATAGGTTCTATACGAGTATCTTACCTAGGAACGAGCATGTTCTATAGCAGTACCTATCTAAGCGTAACAGCATTTATATGACATAGTTATCTTGGTACCTATTATGTTTTATATACATGCCATGTCGCTAATCTACTATCTGCATGTTCTAATAGAAGTAGCCACCAAGGTAACTAGCGCATGTTTATAAAGCAGTAGTTATCTTGGTAACTAGCATGTTCTAATAACCATACTATCTCGGTATCGAGCATGTTTTATGTGGTAGTTACTAGGTAACTACGTGTTCATAATCAGTAGCCACCTAGGTATCTAGCATGTTCTTATACGTAGCCCACCTCATCGTAATAGCATGTTCTATAGCAATTAGTTATCTAGTCCTACATGTCAGCATGCAGTACTAGCATGTAATCTCTATAGCAGTACCTCTCAGGTAAATAGCATGTTATAGCAGCATACTTCTATGGTAATAGTTATGTTAATAGCAGTGTACGGTCAGTAGTTAGCCGTCCTAATCTACATCAGCATTCTATAGAAGTAGCCACCAAGGTACTAGAATGTTTTATAGCAGGTATTATCTTGTGTAACTAGCATGTTAACTAGGCAGTAGCTATCTCAGGTATCTAGCAATGTTTTATAGTGTAGCTAACTAGGTAACTAGCGTGTTTCTATATCAGTAGCCACCTAGGTAACTACATGTCTCTATGCATTGTTTCTAGGAACTAGCATGTTCTAATGCAGTAGCTACCCTAGGTAAACTGCATGTTCTATAGCATACCGACTAAGGTAAACATGTTATAATGCAGTATTATCTTGGTACTAGTATGTTATATCGCAGTCGCTATCTACTATCTAGCATGTTCTATAGAAGTATCCACCAAGGTAACTAAGCATGTTTGATAGCAGTAGTATCTTGGTAACAAGCTGTTAAATACAGTTAGCTTCTAGGTATCTAGCCACTTTTTATAGTGGTAGCTAACTAGGTATACTGCGTGTTCTATATCATTAGCTCACCTATGTAACTAGCACGTTTCTATAGCAGTAGCCCCTAGGTACTGAAGCATGTTCTATACATAGTCCACCATAGTAACTAGCATGTTTCTACTAGCAGTAGCTACCTAGGTAACTAGCTGTTCATATAGCTACCTACGAAGGTAACTATCGTGTGTTTATAGCAGTAGTCACCACGCTGGTAACACATTCTATAGCCAGCTAGTCACCTAGTAACTAGCATGTTCTATCAGCAGTAGCCCCTAGGTAACTACATTTCTATAGCATCCTACTAAGGTAACTACGTGTTTTATAAGCAGCTAAGTCACCCTAGGTAAGCTTCATGTTCCTCTAGCAGTACGCTACCTAGGTAACTAGCATTTCATAAGGCAGTAGCTACCTAAGCAACTAGCATGTTCTATAGTAGTAGTTATCCGAGTAAGACTAGCGTGTTTTAATAGCAGGAACCTACTAGGTACTAGCATGTTTCCTAATAGCAGTAGTTTCTAGGTATTAGCATGTTTAAATAGCAGTAGCCACCTGACAACACCTCATAGTATAGCCTATGCTATGCTATAGTGAACGGGGTCCCCACAACGTTTACATAGGGGGCCCGTTCACTTCTCCCCTCAACCTGTGGAGGCGGCTACTACAGTCTCAAAAAAATAGTGGTACATGTGACGCATCCCGTAATACACTAGGCCCCCCGTCATTAATTATTTAATAGTACTGCACTCCCCTTGTGAACTATTTTATATTGGTCCAATTAATTAAAATTAATTAATAAACTGGACCCTCTCTCCATTAATTATTGATATTCCTCCCCCCATTAATTACTAAACTGCCCTCTCAATTATTATTTTCCTCTGCCTGCCCTCATAATTAATTATTTCCTATGCTGCCCCTCATAATTAAATTATTTCCTATGCTCTGCCCCTCATACTTATTTCTATTCTACCCTCTCATAATAATTATTTCCTATGCTCCTCCGCATATAAGTTATTTCCTAAGACGCGTGTTCCTTTATAATTTAATTATTTCCTATTCTAAGGTCACCCTATTACTACCCCTCATTTAATTTCCTATTCTGCCCTGCCTCATAATCTGCCCCAATTAACTTTCCTATTCTGTCGCCGTTCATAATTAATTATTTTCCTATATCCTGGCCCCGCATATTATTATTTCTTTTCTCTACCCCCCATAATTAAATTTGCCCTATTCTATACCCCCTCATAATAATTATTTCCTATTCTGCCCCTCATAATTAATATTTTCCTTAAGGGCGGCTTGGCCCCGCATAATAAGTATTTTACTAAGCTGTCCGCTTATAATTAATTATTTCTTAGTTCTCCCTTCATAACTAACTATACTAGCCCCCGGCTCGCCACATCATCTGTTTACTTGCCTTTTTAAAAATACAAAAATAAAAAACCCCTGTATTCCTACCTAAGTCTTCTAATCTCTCTTCCTTGCCCGTCCATCGCGCGTGCTTGCGCATCCTAGTTTCATATAGGAGTGATATGTCCCGGGATTGTATTCTTCCTGCCACATCGCTCAGTAATAGCTCGAGCGACCGTTGTCCTCGGCTGCAACCGATGCACTATCACAGTGACGGCAGGAGCTTCCTTTCCGGACTGACGGACTCCTGCCCGACTTTTGCAGGCGGCGAGGGCCCGGCGCTGGCGCGCCAAGCTGTCGGGGCCGGATGAAACGGTCCGCGGGCCGCCTGTGGCCCGCGGGCCGTAGTTTGGGGAACCTGCTATAAACATGCTTGTTCCCTAGGTGGCTACTGTTATTGAACATGCTCATTGCCTAGCTGGCTACTACTATAAGAAGCTTATTGTCATAGTGTGCCACAGTAATGGATTTGAATAATTTGCATGTTGTATAGGTATTTCTATACTTATCTTTGGGTAGCTCCTTATTCCCTCTTCTCTGGCATCTATTTTCTGCTCTTCTTGAGTTTGCACTGGTGACTGCTAGCTGTGTGCAGGGGATACTGACAGAGTTGTGAGTCACACTAAGATCAGTCATAAGTATGTTCTATGAGGCATATAGATCACACTGTGCACTCACACGTAACTCTCTCTCACAACTCTCTCCTGCGCCGATTGGACAGTGTCAGCAAAGTATTAGCTGCTTCACGCGAGAGAAAAACACCACGTTTGAGAGATGTAGCAATGAGATAATTAGTACACATAGTGATACATCTTTAGGATAAGCCAGGGCAATAAAACTGGAGTTTATGTTACACAGGGAAGGGCAATAGGGGTCTGGTGTTAGTCATTTGTGGGATTTGAGGTGTGTCCTTAAAATGGGAAATAAACCCAGGTATATTACTGAGTCTCCAGGGGTTACTTATCCTACGTATATACGTAAGATAGATCCATCGCTGCTTCGGCACAGCGACAGCATCAGTGAGTGCACAGAAACAGGGACAGGAACACCCTTCATCGTCCCATTCCCCCGTCCTTCACCACGCCCATCCCTCGCTGGGTTTCCCCTTTGCGTGGAGATCCCTCGGTTTTCTCTGTTCATTCTTAAGGTCACCTTTTTGTAAAGACCTTTAAATGTTTACTACTGTGCCCCTGGTCCCAGGATAAATTCTTTTGGATAAGATTATTATGCCTAGTTAATGTTTGAAGTCCGGATTCCACTGGAACGTACGCCCGCTGGGCCATAGCCGTATGGCATAGTCCGCGCTTGAAAAAGAGGAGTGTTGAGCATCCTCAGCTCTCCATAGAGATACTTGGTGTACAGGCATGCACTCGGGAAAAGATAGGACACGTCATTCCCCATATGGTCGTGTGAATTCGGCCCAAATTCGGCTTTAAGCCTAACACAAAAAACAAACAAAACATTAGAAAAATTGCATCCAAAATTGTGGCACTTTTTTAAAAAATGTTTCTAAATAGTGATGAGCGTTATACTCGTCCGAGCTTGATGCTCGTCGAGTATTAGCATACTCGGACCGGCTCGTTGCTTCTGACGAGAGTATTTGCCCTGCTCGAGTAACGACTTTAAGGTTAAGAAGAAGACAAAGTGAAGAACATATAGAAAGAATAACAATTTAAAACATTTAATTTAATGAGGAATTTAATTTAAAAAGAACACGTGAAAGAACACAAATTGGGGAAGCAACAATTTCAGGATGGAGGGGTAATACGTGAACATCTGACGAATCTGTAATCCGGGAGACAACACGCTAAAGGAAAAGGGGAACAGAACCAGGGGGATGTTACATCCGCATAGTATAACATTTAGACAGAACAAATATTATGTGAGAGAACACAATAAATAACCATTTTATGATGTGGAGACCATCTATCAAGTGGTGGTTCTACAAGGTACACATTATAGTTACATAAATGCCAGAAAGTAGACGGGTGAACTTAATGGCTGAAAGGTCACCAGTATAACTGCAACCCGCCCGTAGTCTGCCGTAAACAAGAGCAGTAACTCAGCAAGACTCTGACTCCCGAAGACACACGCGGGTGGGGCCGGACGTGTAGTGGTTCTCCGCCATAATTGGGCTAAGAAGTCCGTGACACAAGGAAATGCGACAGGCGTCTGTGTCGGACAGTACAACAACTTATGCAGACTTTTTTTCCAAGACTCGCACGTTGAGGTCGTTTTCACACCTATTATGTGTACTATCTAAGAGTACTGTCTCTAGGTGGGCCGTGCGATGAAAACCGTTCTGCACACTGTGGCAGCGCGGACCACAGATTGCAGATGTTCCCGAACATCCTGTCATCTTTCTGGCACGGTGATGTGTTTTGTCAGCTCTGCAGTCACTGCAAATTATGCATCAATTTGTCAACGCTTTACTGAAAATGCCGTCGCGACGTCCAGGGGTTGGTTTCTCCAGTGTGGGCGTCATCTATACCTCCAAACTGAGCACTAATCGACAAAACACAGTTGGTACATGGCTAGTCGGACCCTGAAGGAGCGTTGATGTGCGGGCCGTACAGTCTGATCTGGTATAGGGTGGGCAATCGGTCTAGGAGATCATCCGCCACTCAGTATATCCTTTAAAAGCCTGTGCTATGTTGCATCTTTGCAATTATATGACGGCCTATGCTGCCTATCAATTTCCATGTATCTTGAGTCTTCTTGAGGCATGCCACTCTCCAATGATTGATCTCCACTAGGACAACAGAGCGCGCTTACTTGTAGGGTTGCGCAAGGGACGCAGTTATATGTTAGCGTACTGAGATAGGACAAACTCATAGTGTAGAAGCTGCGAAGTAAGTACAGTGGACTTATTGGCGGTGGCCTGTAGGGTATACATACCAAAGAGAAGATTACCATTGGTACAGCTCACAGTGGGGTCTGCGGGGAGGCCTTAGGCGAGCGCGAGGGCATCCCAACACGCACAGGTTGGGTGAGCAGGAGGGATAGTGGTGGCCCTGATTATGGTCGGCGCAACGGTATCCAAGGGGACTAGGGAAGATTTGTTTTGGTCCAGTACAGATTAAGGGGCTACCCTGATGGGCACACACCCCTGGTTGGATAAAATTATGCTGTTTCACAGACCGTGATACCGATGATTTGGTACACGGGAATTTACAGCATCTATACAAAGAGCAGGCACCTCAGATTCCAAATTCAAACATTACTAACATTGAAAACCGCCTTCATATAGGCTGATTTATAGGAAAGTAACTTCAGGTGACAATCTGCCTCATCAGAATAGAACTTGACGACAATTTCTTCCAGCCTGACTTTTAACTGCTGGATTCAACCGATGTTTGTATTGTACACACATCTCCACACTGCACCCTTAAAAATAGAATACCCTGTTTATAAATGTATTATATTTCTAGAACATCCAAATCATAACCTAATTTTATCAATATAATATAAAGATCCTTATTGCCTTCATATAAGAGCACGACTATAATGCTACATATACCGTTAATCGCATTAGTATTTTGAAACCACTCATTGCAAACCATACAACAGCTCATATTTCATTTTGGTCTGACACAAGTGTTGTTAACATGACATGTAATTTGCTTTTAGCATTAACTATAATTGTCTAACCATACAAAACACATCCTTGCTGATCTTAACAATGCACGCTGTTTTGGGTGATGCTGTCTCTACCCAATCTGTTTTACATAACAATGCCAACAAGGAAACTAGCCCCACCATTATATGTGTGCTCCTCTTATTAATATTTACCTACCTGTTTATTCTACTGTTTACCTACAGCTGATTAATTTCACATGATTTATGTAATATAGTGTCCCCCTAGTAAGTGAAACCCCCCTAGGTGGCTACTGCTATAGAACATGCTAGTTACCTAGGTGGCTACTGATATAGAACACGCTAGTTACCTAGTTAGCTACCACTATAAAACATGCTAGATACCTAGATAGCTACTGCTATTTAACATGCTAGTTACCAAGATAACTACTGCTATAAAACATGCTAGTTACCTTGGTGGCTACTTCTATAGAACATGCTAGATAGCTAGATAGCGACTGCTATATAACATACTAGTTACCAAGATAACTACTGCTATATAACATGCTATTTACCTTAGTAGGTACTGCTATAGAACATGCTAGTTACCTAGGTAGCTACTGCTATAGAACATGCTAGTTACCTAGATAACTAATGCTATAGAACATGCTAGTTACCTAGGTGGCTACTGCTATAGAACATGCTAGTTACCTAGTTAGCACCACTATAAAAATTGCTAGATACCTAGATAGCTACTGCTATTAACGCTAGTTACCAAGATAAACTACCTGCTATAAAACATTCTAGTACCTTGGTGGCTACTTCTTAGAACATGCTAGATAGCTAGATTAGCGACCGGCTATATACATACTTAGGACCAAGATAACTACTGCTATTAACATGCTATTACCTTAGAGGTATGCTCTATAAACATGCTATTACCTGGGAGCTACTGTATGAGAACATGCCAGCACAGATAAAACTATTGCTATGAACATGATAGTTACATAGGTGGGGCTACGTATAAGAACATGCTAGTACCTAGGTGGCTTACTGATAAGAACAGTAGTTACCTAGTAACTACCACATAAAACATGCTAGATACCGAGATAGATAATGGCTTATTTAACATTGCTAGTTACCAAGATAACTACGCTTTATAAAAACCGCTAGTTACCTTGGTGGCTACTTCTATTTTTAGAACATGATAGATAGTAGATTAGCGAATGCTTATTGTATATAAAACATAATAGGTACCAAGATAACTATGATATAACATGCTATTACCCTTAGTAGGTACTGCTAGAGAACATGCTAGTTACCTAGGTAAGATACTGTATAGAACATGCTAGTAACCTAGATAACTAATGCTATAGAAAACTGTAGTTACCAGGAAGGCTACTGCTTTATAGAAATCTAGGTACCTAGGGGCTACTGATATAGAAAACGCATACTAGTTCAGCTACCACTATAAAAACAGCATAGATACCGAGATAGCTACTGCTATTTAACATGCTAGTTAAAGATAACTACTGAGTATAAAACATGCTAGTTACATAGGTAAGCTAATGCTATAGAAACATGCTAGTACTAGATAACTACTGCTATAGAAACATGCTAGTACCTAGGGGCTACTTGCTATAGAACATGCTAGTTACCTAGGTGGCTACGATATGAACCGCTAGTGACCTAGTTTCTACCACATTAAAACGTGCTAGATACCTAGATAGCTACTGCTATTAACAGGCTAGTTAACAAAAAAAAAAAAGATAATACTGCTATAAAAACAGCTAGTTACTTGGTGGCTACTTCTTAGAACATGCTAGATAGCTAGATAGGGACGGCTATATAAATACTAGTTACCAAGATAACTACTGTATTATAACATCTATTTAACTTAGTAGGTACTGCTTAGAACCTGCTAGTTACATAGGTAGCTACTGTTAGAGAACATGCTAGTTACCTTGCGGCTACTGCTATGAAGATGATAGCTACTAGGAGCTACTGCTATATAATGCTAGTTCTAGGTAGCTATTATATAGAACATGTTAGTTACCTAGATAGTTACTGCGATTGAACATGTATTACCGGGGTAGCTACTGCTACAGAACACGCTAGTTACCTAGATAAACTACTGATCTTAGAACATGGCTAGTTACCTGATAGTACTTATATAGAACATTTAGAGTACCTAGTAGCTACTGCTATTAGAACATGCTAGTACTATTAGCAATGATATAGAACATGCTAGTTACCTAGGTGGATACTGCTATAGAACATGCTAGTAAACTAGGTTGGATACTGCTATAGAACATGCAGTTACCTAGGGGCTACGTATAGAAATTGCTATTACCTAGGTGGATACTGCTATAGAAAATGCTAGTTACCTAGAAAACTACTGCTATATAACATGATAGTTACCTAGCTGGCTACTGCTATAGAACATGCTAGATAGTTAGATAACGACTGCTATTTTAAACATACTAGTTACCAAGGTAACTACTGCTATATAACATGCTAGTTACCTTTGTAGGTATGCTATAGAACATGCTAATTACTTTGGTAGCTACTGCTATAGAACATGCTAGTACCGAGATAGTTACTGCTATAGAACATGCTTAGTTTACCTAGGGGATATGCTATAGAACATGCTAGTTAACTATGTACTCTACTGATAACATGATAGTACCTAGATAAGCTACTGCTATAGAACATGCTAGTTACCTAGGTAGCTACTGTTATATAACATGCTAGATACCTAGATAACTGCTGCTATAGAACATGCTATATAAGTGCTGGAAATTCTATAGAACATGCTAGATAGTGACTGCTATATAACATACTAGTTACCAAGATAACTACTGCTATATAACATGCTAGTTACCTAGGTGGATACTGCTATAGAACACGCTAGTTACCTAGATAACTGCTGCTATATAACATGCTAGTTACCTAGGTGGCTACTTCTATAGAACATGCTAGATAGTTAGATAACCACTGCTATATAACATACTAGTTACCAGGTAACTACTGACTAGATACATGCTAGTTACCTTTGTAGGTTATGCTATAGAACATGTAGTTACCTAGATAGTTACGCTATAGAACATGCTAGCTACCTAGGTAGCTACTGCTATATGAACATGAGGATACCTAGATAACTGAGCTATAGAACCTGCTAGATACCTTGGTGGGACTTCTAATAGAAACATGCTAGATAGCCCTCGATAGTGACTGCTATATAACATAACTGGTTAACAAGAGAAATACTGCATATAACATGCTAGTACCTCGGGGGCTACTGCTTATATAACATGCTAGTTACTAGGTAGCTACTTATATAGAACTGGAGTACCTAGATAGTTACTGTATTGAAATGAGGTTCCCTTGGTAGCACTGCTACAGAAACGCTAGTAACTAGAGAACTACTGCTATAGAACATGCTAGTTACTAGATAGCTACTATATAGAAACTTTTAGTTCCTAGATAGCTACTGATATGAACATGCTAGTTAACTAGTAGCTACAGGACATAGAACATGCTAGTTACCTAGGTGGCTCTGCTATAAGAACATGCTAGTTAACCCCCTAGGTGGATCTGCTATAGAACCTGATCAGTACCGAGGTGGCACTTGCTAGAGAACATGCTAGTTACCGAGGTGTGGGATTATGCTATAGAAAAATGCTAAGTTACCTAGAAAACTTACTGCTATATAACATGATAGTACATAGGGCTACTGCTATAGAACAGCTAGATAGTAGATAACGAATGCTATAAACTACGTAGTTACCCAGGTAACTACTTGCTATATAACATGCTGTTACCTTGTAGGTTACTGCTATAGAACATGGCTAATTACATTTGCGTTAGGCCTTTTTTTACTGCTATAGAACATTGGCTAGTTACCTAGAGTTAATGTGACTATAGAGCTAGTACCTAGGTGCTACGATTACAGACACGCTAGGTACTGTAGCTACCACTTATAAAACATGCTAGATAACTAGAAGCTACTGCTATTTAACATGTCTACGTTACAAGAGTAACTATCGATAAACATGCTAGTTAACTTGGTGGCTACTTCAGATTAGAACCATGCTAGATAGCTAGATAGCGAATGCATATAAACCTACTAGTTACCAAGATAAACTACGCTAGTAGAACATGATCATTTTACCTTGTAGGTAATTGCTAAGCATGCTAGTTACATAGTAGCTATACTGCTATAGAACATGCTAGTTAACCTTGGCGGCTACTGTTAGAAACATGCTAGCTACATAGGTAGCTAATGCTATATAACATGCCTAGGTCCTAGGTAGCTACTAATAGAACATGTTAGTAACTAGATAGTTAATGCATTGAACATGAATAGTTACCTTGGAGGCTACTGTAAGAACACGCTAGGTTACACTGATAACTACTGCTTAGACCATGCTAGTTACCTAGATTAGCTCTTAATAGAACATTTTAGGTTAACTAGAAGCGACTGCTATAGAACATGCTAGGTACCTAGTGTAACTGCATAGAAAACATGCTCGTTCCTAGGGGCCACTGATAAGAACATTGCTAGTTACCTAGGTGGATACTGCTATAGAACATGCTAGTTACCTAGGTGGCTACTGCTATAGAACATGCTAGTTACCTAGGTGGATACTGCTATAGAAAATGCTAGTTACCTAGAAAACTACTGCTATATAACATGATAGTTACCTAGGTGGCTAATGTTAGAAACATGTAGATAGTTAGATAACGAATGCTTATAACATACTAGTAACCAAGTAACTACTGCTATATAACATGATTAGTACCTTTGTAGGTACTGCTATAGAACATGCTATTAATTGGTAGCTATGCAAGAACATGCTAGTTACCTCGATAGTTATGCTATAGAACATGCTAGTTTACCTAGGTCACTGCTATAGAACATGCTAGTAACTATGTAGCTACTACTGTTATAAATGCTAGTTCCTAGAATAGATATGCTATAGGAACATGCTGTTAATAGGGTAGCTACTGTATCTATAACAGGCTAGATACCTAATAAACTTGCGGTATAGAACATGCTTAGCATACCTGCGGCTACTTCATAGAACATGCTAGATAGTGACTGCTACTATAAATACTAGTTACCAAGTAACTACTGCTATATAACATGCTAGTTACCTAGGTGGCTAATGCTTAGAACACGACTAGTACCTGATAACTGCTGCTATATAACACTAGTTACCTAGGTGGGGCTACTTCTATAGACATTGTAGTAGTTACGATAACCACTGCTTATAAATACTAAGGTACAAGGAATATGCGATATACCATGCTGTTACCTTCGGTAGGTAATGCTATAGAACATGCTAGGTAACATAGAAGTTACTGCCCTATAGAACATGTAGTTACCTAGGTGCTATGCAAAACATGCTAGATACTAGATAACTGCTGCTATAGAACATGGCTAGATACACTTGGGGGGACTTCTTCTATAGAACATGCTAGATAGTAGATAGAGCGACTGGCATATAAACATATGGTAAAAGACAAACTGCTATATACATGCTAGTTACCTGGTGGCTACTACTGCATAGAAAACATGGCTAGATAGTAGATAAAGACTCGCTTATATAACATGCTAGTTACCTAGGTAACTACTGCTATATACATGCTAGTTACCTAGGTAGCTACTTATATAGAACATGTTAGTTACCTAGATAGTTACTGCTATTGAACATGCTAGTTACCTTGGTAGCTACTGCTACAGAACACGCTAGTTACCTAGATAACTACTGCTATAGAACATGCTAGTTACCTAGAAATAAAGCTTTTTATCTATCTTTATCTATCTTTGAGGACTTTAGGACCATAAATAACACGTAATAAAGAGTTTGTGTCATGATCAAATATATTCCCTTTTTATACCACCCACATTATAGGGAATAAATGTATTATCACAGAAGGGAGGAATGACCCAATTTTAACGGCCCTTTGTACTGCAGTCTGAAATTTCAGCACTATCTGTATCTACAGACAGAATGAAGGGCTGCTTATAACTGACCACCCCCATGTCCAGATTACTGATTCTAAATTGTAAGCCCTGAAGAACTTTTCCCCATAAACTATATCAATCTGCTAAGTATTTCCTGTTCTGAGTAGATAGTAACCTATGGGGGTGTCACGGCGAGGACGCCGCCGCCTCGTCACGTGACGTGGGGTGCAACTGTACGGGTTAATTTAGCCTACTCAAACTTGCGCTCACCTTTCACTCAGGACACAACTTGAGCCTAAATCACACCTCATACAGCTCCAGCACCAGATCCGCTGCCACCACTTATTGCATTTATACTGGGACCAATAAGTATCCCACTCTACAACAACTCTTGCTCTCAAGCAGTCACCTTGTCACACTCAGCACTCCAGCAGTCACACAGTTAACCACACTTCACAAGGCTATGAGTTCGCAGAGCATACAGGGACCAAAATTAAAGTGAAAAGCTTTAATTACAAAAAGTTGATCAGTGCATAAAAAGATATTAAAAACAAAAGAATTACAAAATAAAATGACACACAACACGGCAAAACAGTTATAAAATAAAAAGGGAGAAAAATAACAGAAACTTACAACTTAAAGTAAATCCTGATCCCTGGAGGTGGGAGAAATAAGGGACACACTCAGCTTGTCAAGCAGCCCCCAAAATGTGAACCCCAATTCCTGGATTTCATATTGTTTTATATCTTTACAGTTTGGTTCAGATTTCAGAACCTCCCATTCATTAGTTAGTCCAGAGGGTCATTCACAATTGGGCAAAGTGTTAATGAGGGGGGGAGAGTCCAGGAATATTTAAACAGTTCTTTGTTTCCAAATTCCTAGATGCAGGGGTGGGGGTAGGTGCAGGGGAGAGGTGACCATATGGCTTTTGAGGTCACCAGAGAACATTCTGCAGGTCAGAGTTTATCAGGTTGTAAGGATGTCCAGGATGTTGTAAAAGAGGCCTGGATGCTTCAATGGATGCCATATATTTAAACAAAGTTTGTAATTACCCTATAGTTAAACCAATCTTATACATTCACAATTTATATCTCCTTGACACCAATGAAATTATACACTGCTCAAGAAAATAAAGGGAACACTTAAATAACACATTCTAGAGCAATGAATGGCATATTCCAGCAATTTTTTTCTCATTACATTGTGGAATGTATTGGGAACAATAAAAAATAAAATGATCAATGAAAATAAAAATGAATATCCCATGGAGGTCTGGATTTGTCATAGTCTATCACAGTTCTGCTTAGTTGCTAGTGGTGTAAATATGCCTGATTGGCACAACATGTCTGGGTAAGCTTTCCATTTACTTTGAGCTTTGTATGTCTCACCCTTAATAAGTACCCCTCATATATTTACATATAGCCCCTAATTTATTTAATTATATAAAGCTCCGTCGCATATTTTTTATTGCACATCACAATTTATTACATGGCCCCCATGTAAATTTATATATACAGTATATATTATATTATATTATATATATATACATGGTCATAAGTAATCAGACTCATTGCTGTTATACTCATATTTAACGCACCTGCTGGCCATTTCCCTCTAATCCTCCTTGAGATGATTCTACTCCTTCATTGGAATCCAGCTGGGTTTAATTAAAATGATTGGACGTGATTAGGAAAGGCAC
Source organism: Engystomops pustulosus (assembly GCA_019512145.1). Classification (NCBI taxonomy): domain Eukaryota; kingdom Metazoa; phylum Chordata; class Amphibia; order Anura; family Leptodactylidae; genus Engystomops; species Engystomops pustulosus. Next base: position 34,979,214 of record CM033649.1, read on the forward strand.
ACGCCTGTGGCATGTCAGAGCACGTGAGAACCATGAGGTCTAAGAAACTCAGGTCTAAGGAGCTCAGAGACAGAATTGCAGCAAGGTACAGATCCGGCCAAGGTTACAAAAGATATTTCTGCAGCACGCAAGGTTCCTAAGAGCACAGTCGCCTCCATAATCTTCAAATGGAAGAAGTTTGGGACAACCACAACTCTTCCTAGACCTGGCAGTCCAGCCAAACAATTGTGATACAAGAGCCTTACTGACAGAGGTAAAGAAGAACCCCAAGGTCAATGTGGCTGAGCTCAATATGAGTAAAATTCCAGGAATTCAACTATCACTGCAGCTTCCACCAGTTGGGGCATTATGGTTAGAGATGGGTGAATTTTTCTAAATTCGATTCAAATCACTTTTTGGTGTTAATTCTAAGAGGTTTGTGTGGAGTAAACCAGGTACTGCTCAAACATGGTTGTAACATTAGCATGCTATGGGAGTGTTTTTCAGGTGCAGAGACAGGACAACTGGTTGCAATCGAAGGAAAGATGAATGCGGCCAAGTATAGAGTTATCCTGGATCTTTGGACCTCAGACTGGGCTGAAGGTTCACCTTCCAACAAGACAATGGGGAAAATTTATCAAGCTGCCTAAGAGTAAGAATGTGCTTAGTTGTCCATGGCAACCAATTATAGCTCAGCTTTCATTTTACCAGTGCTCATGAATATTTGAAAGGGGAGCTGTAATTGGTTGCCAAGGGCAACTAAGCACATTCTTACTCTTATGCAGCTTGATAAATCTCCCCCACTGAGCCTATTTGCACAGCTAAAGTAACAAAGCAGTGGCTTCAGAACAACTCTATGACCATTCTTGACTGGCCCAGCCAGAGCCCTTACCTAAACCTAATTGAGCATCCCTGGAGAGCAGGGGCATTGCTAGGGTGGTAAAAGATCCGGGGCACTGGCCCCAAAGCATATGTATTACACTTTCAGTAATGCCCCCTCCTATACACAACCCCCTCACATTTGATTGTGCCAAAAACAACTTATATGCAACTACAGAAAAAAACCGGAAAAAATCACTACTTTATTTCCAATGACTGCAGGTGATGTGTGCTCTATCTTCTCCTTTAGTTCCATGGTCCATTGTTTTCCTGCTGTTACCCCTAACACTGTACCAAAATACAAGATTCAACGTTTTCCCTGTGTTTAAACAACACAAGACACCAGGTGCTGGTTTACAGCATACATTTTTACTGGAGATGCATATGAGATGAAGCCGAGGCTAGGCTTACATTTGTAAACACCAAGCTAGTTCCACATATGAACACGCTCTAAGAAATGTCCCCACAGCCCCCAGTAATGTCTTTCACTGCCCCTGCAATATCCTCACAGTACCCCAGTAAAGTCCTCGCACAGCACCCAATAATGCCCCCACACAGCACCCAGTAATGTCCTCACATAGGCCCAGCAATGTGAACCACAGCTCACAGTAATGGCCCCCACAGCCACCTCAATGTGCCTCCCCCTCCCAGTGCTTAGTTAAAAAAAACCACTTATACTCACTGATACTGTTGTCCCCACTCCTAAACTAACTCTCTGATGTTCTCCCTTTCCTTACCCCCTGCTGTTTTCCCCTCCTCACTCAGTTGCCTCCTCACTTTCTCCCTCCCTCCTCACCCAGTTACCCCTCCTCGTTTAGTTACCCCACTCATGCCCCCCTTCCTCATTCAGTTACCCCCCTTTAGTCCTACATCCTCATTCAGTTACCCCAGGGGCTCCTGGATCTTTAGACCTAGCGTTATGCTGCTGGAGATACTTGAAAATGGATCCCCAAATCCAGGTTTAATAAACTTGTTGCGTCATTCTCAAGAAGACTCATGGCTCTACTGGCTCCAAAGCTGCTTCTACTGAATACTGAGTAAAGGGTCTGAATACTTATGATGCTTGAGAAAGATTCATTGTGAATCGAAACGTCGCAAATTTTATGCCATTTATGTGAATAAAGCCTTCATTTTTTGGAACCCAACCTTTTGCGCGCTGTGGCCTCCTCCATCGATGTTCCATACTTTATTTCAGTTTTTCTTGTTTATTAAATTAACAAAGAATATCTAAAAATGTTTTCTGTTAAGATGGGGAGCAGAGTGTGCATTAATGAGCAGAGAAAGAACTATTTTGATGTTACTAATTGGCTGCAATGAAACAAAGAGTGAAAAATAAGGGGTCTGAATACTTTGCGTACCCACTTGTATATAACTACATTTTCATTACAGTCTTTTATTTTCTTTTTTAGATGTGAATAATTGTGATCCTTGTCCAGAAGATGAGTGGCCAGACCTTAAAAATGTTGCCTGTCTGAAAAGACCCCTTGACTTTTTATCTTTTCAGGAACCACTTGGAATATTGTTAACGTCCCTTACCATTACATTACTTATTTGCTCAGTTACAGTCCTGCTTATTTTTATTAAGAATAAAGAGACTCCTATAGTAAAGGCCAATAACAGAAATCTCAGTTACAATATTGTTATTTCACTCCTATTGTCCTTTGTATGCTCCCTGTTTTTTTTAGGCAATCCTATAAAATTTACTTGTTTGATGCAAAATATTGGTTTTAATCTCGTATTTACTATAGCTGTTTCATCTATTTTGATTAAAACCATTACAGTTTTATCTGCCTTTACTATTACCAAACCTAAGAGCAAATTCAGAATAGTTTTAAAGAACAAATTTTCTCAAGTGTTTTTAATACTTTGCTGTATAGGTGAATTTGGGATCTGTCTGTACTGGATTGCTTTTCATCCCCCATATCCTGCAAGAGATTCAGTGTCTAGACCCGGGATCCTTATATTATATTGTAATGTTGGCTCTCATGTCATATTTTATCTTGCTCTTGGATATAACAGCTTTATTGCATTTTTATGTTTTCTTGTGGCTTATTTTGTCAAAAAGTTACCAGATCGATTTAATGAAGCCCAACACATCACATTTAGCATGTTGGTGTTCTGTAGTGTATGGATCTCATTTATACCAGCGTATATCAGCACTAAAGGCAAATACATGACTGCAGTGCATGTGTTTGCCATTTTGGCTTCTAGTACTGGACTTTTGGGATTCATTTTCTTTCCCAAATGTTTTATTATAATATTTAGATCCAAAATGAACACAAAAAAATCACATTCCAATTTAAGCATGATATTAGGCTCCCGACGTGGTGACAGGGAAAGGTGGCATTGAGTGCAACTATCCCACTGTACGTGAATAGGCAAGGGGAAATGGCTCAGAGAAAGAAAAGGAGCTACCTGATATCTACAACTCAATTGAAGTACACAGCCAACTTGAGCGTGATTGGTTTGTGATTGATTTGAAAAATATAGAATCTTTATTAATACAAAGAAATAATAGAATACAACATAATACAGAAGTTTTATTTATACATATATGGTGGCTAAGTACCTGACAACAGAACCTGAATAAATTGACTTTTTAATAAACAGATTTTAGTCTGGTAAATATAAACCATCACCAATAACCAAAACCTGCTCACCTACCATATTCACTAGCTGCAAACCTCCTAGCAAAACTAAATCAGCTCCTCAGGGTTCACACCTTCGAGAAGCCTGTAAAAAAGCTTTCCATAATGAAATACCTGACTTTACCCGACCACTTACCTCCAATTTCCTCACTTTTAATTATTTGTTGCCAGGGACCCACCTACAAAATAAAAAACGTAAATACCTGAAAACTGACTCAAAACTAACCACAACCCTAACAGAAGGGCAAAAACTACTTCGATCCCTACTCCCCAAAATCACATAAGTGACCATAATACAGAGACTAATGGGTTTGGCCTTGTTCCATACCTACATCCCTATGAACAATATTTGAGAGAAAAAAGCCTTTTGTGTACATAGTAAAAGTCTTAGATCTTTAAGTGAAGCTGATGAAAAACAAGAATGTTGTGTTTATATTTTTAATAATAATAATAAGTAATTTATTATTATATTTTTATGAAGTGTAGAAAAAAAGCTCAAAAACCAAATATTGCAGCAAGATTGTTGGTAAAGAACTCAAAACTAATCTTAGTTTGCACAACTTCAAAGATGATTCTTTGTTGTTCGGTGACTTTGGTTTGTAAAAAATTCCAAGGAGCAAAGAAAAATAAAGGATCTAAAGATAAATTTATAATCTTTTATGTGACATGTATTGGAATATGTATGTTATATCTCATGCCATGCAAACATCTAAGTAAAGTGGAATGGACTTTTATGTACATTGTTGCAAATTATATAGAAATAAAACATTTTCTGGAATAAAATGCTTGTACATTGGTTATGTGTCATTTGAAATAAGCTCTGTTTTGGGGATTTTGTGCAGGCGTCAGCTCTCAAGGTACAACTAATGGCTCATGCACACTGGTGCAAAAGTTCAGCTTGGGTCCCCATGGGGTCACTGCTACACCACAACCCTATAATACTAGGAACAAATACACCAACACCTTAATTTAAAAAAATGATCAAAACATCAGAAATAATGTCAACCACTACCTAAGATGCTACTACATAACTTTCTGAATGCAGAATTGACGATCTGACACTGTGAATGACACGATACATAGGCGTATATGTCACACTAGGTGCCCTTAGGATAAAGAGTAGTAGGAGGTATTATTCTTTAAGTGGTGATAACTGAGGGTGGTATATAGGGAAGGAAGTGTAGAAAGAACAGGTTTAAGAGACGTGCTGCCCCATAGACAATAAGTAATATGTATGTTGCAAAAGGATTTTTATTTTTTATGTATTGTGGACTACGCGTTTCGAGGAGGTACAGTCCTCTTCATCGTAATCAAAAATTGCACACTAGAAGACATTACAAAAGGAACAAAGGAATTTTTAATATGTGTACATGGAACCATAAAAAAAGTATAATATAGTACAATATAATATATAAAAATGTATAGCATATACAAAAGTTAAACTTTAGGACAACACATACCCAAATCGCCCATATTTGGTGGGGGCCCCTTTAAGGCCAACATGCAGTCAGAGAGAGAGATCGCTATCCTGAAATTTAGATAGTGTATAGTAGGGGAAGAGCATTACAGAGTGTAATGTGATAGGAGAGAAGGGAAGAAAAATGGTCAGAAAAACTCCTGTACTTGTAGAGCAAGGAGCTGATCTGCAGGCTGGAGTGTTATGGCAACATGAAGAATTGGTGGATTTTCCCATCTGGACATTCACATTTAATTTAATTTGTTTTCCATATGTAAACATTTCTTCAATTGGATGTTATTAAAAAAAAATGTTCCTGTGTGAAGATAATATCTTATAAATGTTGCCATGTTGTCCCACCTCACATTTTGGTAGCAGTGGCCAGATATATGCGCTATTGAGCCCAGCCTGACCACATGGATTCAGCGTTCATTATTACAGGACGGCTGTGGAACCTGGAGTACCTCCTTGGACATTTAATATTCAGAAACTTTTTGTTTCTTTGTGCAATCTCTCCAGCAGAGGTGGTCGTAACCAAGGACACAGTATTGTTTCTAAAGGACCATATGACTACATTTAGAGAAATTTTCTTCACACAGGAACATTTTTTTAATAACATCTAATTGAAGAAATGTTTATAATGGCAGATTAATGAAACAGAATGTGAGTGCCCAGACGAGAATAAACCTTTAAGGCTCAGCCCCATTTTTTGGATTCGCTTTATATGGTTATAACTTTTGAACACTGTTACACTGTTATCAAAAGCAATTCTGAGATTGTGTTTTCCCCACATGTTGTACTTCATTTTAGTGGTAAATTTTGGCTGATAAGTTTAGCGTTTATTTACAAAAAAAGAAAAAATTATGAATTTTTTTTTTTAAATTTGGCATTTTCGTAATTTGAAATCATTGGGGCAGATTTACTTACCCGGTCCATTCGCGATCCAGCTGCGCGTTCTCTGCGGTGGATTCGGGTCCGGCCGGGATTCACTAAGGCAGTTCCTCCGACGTCCACCAGGTGTCACTGCTGCGCTGAAGAGCATCAGAACGCACTGAAGTTCACCGAGCTATCGTGGGTGAAGGTAAGCGCGAGTCGAGCAACACTTTTTTTTTTTTTAAATGCGGCGGTTTTTCCGAATCCGTCGGGTTTTTTTATGGCCACGCCCCCCAATACAGGGAAAATCGGCGCAAAGTGGAAATATTCGGGTAACACGTCGGGAGACCGCGAATCGGGCCCTTAGTAAATGGCCCCCCATTGTGTTTTCAGGCAGATAGATTTACCACCTAAATAAGTTGCTGAATAAAATTTCCCATATGTCTGCTTTACATTTTCATAATTTTTGAAATGTCTGGATAAGTTATTTTGATGTCAAGGCACCTGTCTATTGTTGAAAATTTAGGAACTTTTTCTTGAGGGCAGGAATAGACTTTTTTCCTTTTTTTAGTTGTTCACCATATAGCCTAATAATCATGTTATCTTTATTCTATGGGTCAATACAATTAAGGGGATACCATACTTGAATATTTTTTCTTACATTTTACTAAATTTGCCAAATAAAACACTAATGTGGGGAAAAAGCTATCATTTTTGCATCGCCGTCTTCCAAGTGGCATAACATTTTTACTTTTTTGGCTATGGAGCTGGTTGATAGCTTGTTTTTTGCGGGACATGTTGTAATTTGCTACAGTATCATTCTGGAGTAAATATGTTTTTTGTTCACTTTTTATTGCATTTTTTGTGGGATTCAATAGGTAAAAATCATAATTTTTGGCGGGTTTTTAAGAGTTTTTCTTTAATGGCGTGCGGATTCAATGATTATTTACTTTTATTCTACGGATTATTACAGACGCATTCTTTTACTTTTTTTTTTACTAGTTCCACCATGGGACATGAACAAGCAATCATCTGATTGTATTTATTTATTTAATCATTTATTCAGTTTATATTTATTTATTTAACACCAATATCTGTGCTAATGTCACTGTGACTCTCCTCCATACACACCATATACCCATATGTAAACCCTTCATCATATCCATGTGCTTGAACACTTTATACCATACCTCATATCTCATTGCAAGCCCTTTGTCCTTCCACATTTCTTAGTCATTTAATCTGCTTAATAATCATTGACCTTTCCGTTAAAAGAGATTACTATGTTACTATGACACATTGCAACAGAGCTGTGGTACGTACAACCTGTTTTATGCAGCAGGCTAAGGAGGAGTCTAATCTCTTTTGCACTGTATGTAAATTCTACACTGTTCAGCAATCTCCTTTTTTGGGAAGTGGGGGGGGGGGGGACAGCAGGTTACATGCAGTCTTTCTCATACTTAACTGCTGGAAGTTGGTAGGTGAAGTGGCACAGTAAATAAGCTTTCTCTCTTGTTGCTGGGTGGCACCCTGGGGTGCTTCCTACTCCTTGTCCTGGCCCTGCTGACGCTCCTGCACAGTGTGCACTGCAGCATGGGAGAGCAGTAAGTGTTTAACTTTCTCCTCTGTCAGGGTGTGTTCAAACGTGGCAGTAAAGCATGCATTTTTAAACACATCAGTGCAGCTGAGGAGAGGAAATTTGCCTGATTACATAGCTGTTAGCATTACATTCACAAAGCCATGCATTACTGCCACATGTGAACACACCCTCAAGCCGCGTTCAGCAGGTTGTGCTTTGAAACACATTACAACAGCTGAGGAGAAGGGATTTACCCAATGACATTACTGTTAATGTTTGCGTTCATGCATTGTTCACACATGTGTATACAAAACGCAGTGTAAATGCAATGTTAACGCAAGTGTTAACAGTAATGTAATCAGGCATATTACCTCTCTTTAGCTGTTGTAATGCATTTCAAAACGCAATGTAAATGCAACCAAAAAGCAACGTCTGAACGCGCCCTCAGGGTTTTTCTTCCGATACAGCAAACATGCCACGTGCAGGACAGGATTAGTGGGATTGACATGGTCTTTCACCTGGCTGTGTGCTTCATCTGGGGGTCCGAGGCGCTATCTGTTCACAATAACCGAATGATCTCCCAAGCGCTGCAAACTGTCGGCAGGGCCGTTTATAGACAAACTGGGGCCCTGGGCAAAACTAAAAGGGGGGCCCCAAAATAAAACTATTTTATGACCAGTCACAGTCAGTAAGAGGCTCCCTTTAGTATGGTAAAACAAACTGTAATATGGGAGAATTTTTATAGGAGATAGATGATAGTGAGATTTTTGCAGAGCATAGTGGCTCAGTGGTTAGCACTACAGCCTTGCAACGCTGGTCAACATCTGCAAATAATGTGTATGTTCTCCCTGTGTTTGCGTGGGTTTCCTCCGGGTCCTCTGGTTTCCTCCCACACTCCAAAAAATTATTGGTAGGTTGAATAGGGGGACAGGGACGAATCTGGCAATCTCTGTGCAGCACTGTGTAATCTGTGTGATACTGAAAAAGAAGAGACAAAAAACAGAAGGCAAAACGAGAGGACGGCGACTCGTGTATTATTGTGAGGTTGGAGATATTTATCAACAAAAAGTCAGAAAAAACGTCGTTAGGGGGATTGGGTGTATGTTACATCTCCCCCCCACGAATTGTGCTCACCTTAGGGCGCTTAAATAGCGCTTAGAACAATTTCAGCAGCTGCCCATCAGCTTGCCGGTATATGCCAGTCAGGGCGATTATACCGGTATTGTCAAGCACGAAATGGGGTTTTAAGAAAACCGGAAAGAAAGCTGGCACGGCGCTGTTGTAGGGAGAGTCTTCTATAGGTTTTAAATTAGTTTATTCCATGTAAAAGTAGACGTGTTTCGGGCGGGAAGCCCTTCCTCAAGTACAATATGGAAAACGGTTTGGAGGCTGGGTTCTGAGTTCATTAGACGTTGGAGCGCCAGCGCATATCACACACAGGCTTGTGTGTGGCGCGCATATGAGCGTTCGGTAAACGGAAGTAGAAGATAGGAAACCGGAAGTTGACGGCTAGAGCTGAGCGTCGCGTTGTCAAGGTGACTGGCTGCAGTGAGCATCACCGTGACGATGCCGGCTGGCGGCCGCTTTATCTCCCTGTTTTGTTAAGGTGCCGTGATTTCACTATCCGCGTGTAAATCTGTGTGATGATGATAAGCTTCTTCACCCGGGAATTCAACCAAGCGGTATTAACCCTTTCACTGCCAAGCATTTCTGGATATTTTTTCGCGTTATTGACCAGAACAATTTTTACAATTTTGACTTTTAAAAATAAATCAGCAAAAAGAATAAAGTAAACCCAGCAAACCACATATTTTCTGAAAGCAGACACTTGCCCCATTTTCAAAATTGTATTACAGAGTTTATAGACACAGGCATCTTCATGCAATTTCGATTCAAACTGAAACATTTTATAAAAAATACTTAAAATTTGACTTTGATGGCAAAAAATGTGCTCCAAACAGAAAATATGTACCTTCACATCTCCTAAATGTAATAGATGGACATGTGTAGAGTTCACAAATGTCCCATATTGATATGTTCACATAAATAAATCCACATAATATCACTAAAACTGTAATAACTAGATATCTGCTTTTCAGCTAGAAATTGTAAAACACAACCCTCTAAAATATTCACCAAAATATGCAGCAAAGGGAACATTAAATCCACAGGGGCACCAAACTATTTTTGCAGAAAAGCATCACACAGATCTATCATTGTACAATCCCTTACACAATGGTAACCCAAATAAATAACTATATATCCATAAACCAAGCCAATGAAATAACAAAAGTCACGTTTAGATGTGCACCATTGTATTAGCCGCACAATAACAGAACCCTCCGCGCTTCAGAAGAATGAGAGTGAGAACGTCATAACACAGGTGTAAATAATGGAGGATGGTGAGAAATAAAAACTTTATTCCAGGACTTGTGTGTGGTTTTGGTGTTACATATAACTTTATGGACATGTTCCGGGTCGCGGTGTTAATATATAATAGCGACAGTAGGCGAAGAGGATCGAATGTTCATTGTATCAGTCAATTTTAGCAAATTGAAGGCAATAAAAGGCAATAAGAGAGAAAGTGTGTTCTTAGATAGTTCTGCATAGAGAATGGTAAAAAAAACTCGAATATTAGTTGATATTATCCCTTCTCAAAATGTAGTAAGATATAAAGTGATTACTTCCATTATCTGTGAGGTGCAGCAGCTCCTGTGTGCAGCAAATTCTCCCTGTATCCCGATGGCTAAGAATCTGGAGTAGGGTATACACTTCAGAGGGCTGTATCTCTGGCTCTGTGACACATAGAACCTCACTTATTTTTTTCCTATGAAAGAAAAAAGTCTCCTCTCTTATATCCCTACCCATAGCACCGTCCCTGCCTGTCTGCAGAGAGAAGATAGCATCAGAGCATTTGGAAAAAAGAAAATTTGTCCAATAGGAAATAGCTCTTGCCCTGTGATTGGAGAAAGAGATGTCTATCTTCCTTATTTGAAGTTCATAACTAAGTGCTATCCATTCCCTCATTGGGACCCATAATCACTATCATACTGAGATAACCGCATACTAAACAACGACTGACTATATTATTTCTGACTAACCCCTATCTAAACACAAAAAAGGTGCCGTTTACCACTGTTGTTAATTTTAATCATCTCTGTTGGATGAGGAGATTCCTATCCTTTCTTTTTATATATATGCTAATAAAAGTTACATTTTAATGGCATGACAAATGGGTACAGTTGTCCTGATTGGACAAATTTTCTTTTTTTCCAAATAATCTTGTATTTCCTGAACCCAGTCATACACTGGTCTTTGTATAGAAACTCGATGCCCCTTGTTTGAGCATCAGAGCATAACTCACAGATGCTATTTTATACAATGAGAGCCTCGGCCCACCTCCTCCTGTGGGCCCCTGCATTGGTCTCAGGAATATAACTCATCCCCTGCCTGGTCATTCTATTACTGTATGTTATCCTGCCATGAGTCCTATGCGATTGATTACTGTGCCCCTCTTGTGATACCACACTACCACCAAGTGGCAGAACTCAGTACTGTTCTCTATAGATACATGTGTACTATATTGTACTAAATCATGGTTAAATTACTCTCAATTTAAATAATTATCTGCGAGATTACAGAATTGCATGTTGTTATTGGCTGGTTTGACCTGAATGTATCCACGCAGCAGAAGTACAGTATATAAGGCAAGCTCTGTCTGTGATTCTGGGTGGTAGTTAGTCTTAATCTTTCTCTCACCACCTATCAGGTTGGTTCTTTTTCTGCTGTCCTGAGACAGGACAAAGTCTGACTTTCAGCTTTTCCAAGAGAGTGGTGTCCAATACATAAATACAGTAATAGAACCAAGCTTCATACAGAAATAAATCACCAGGTCCAATACCCAGTCCCTATATAAAGTAACCCAAATCATTTTACATATGTACAGAGGCCTTAAATATATGTAAATTAAAATTATAGAGTACCCCCATAATGAATGAATACTGACAATTCATACTGTGCACCCTATAATAAATATATATATATATACACTCACTGGCCACTTTATTAGGTACACCATGCTAGTAACGAGTTGGACCCCCTTTTGCCTTCAGAACTGCCTCAATTCAGATTGCAGATTTGTCGGCTGCACATCCATGATGCGAATCTCCCGTTCCACCACATCCCAAAGATGCTCTATTGGATTGAGATCTGGTGACTGTGGAGGCCATTTGAGTACAGTGACCTCATTGTCATGTTCAAGAAACCAGTCTGAGATGATTCCAGCTTTATGACATGGTGCATTATCCTGCTGAAAGTAGCCATCAGATGTTGGGTACATTGTGGTCATAAAGGGATGGACATGGTCAGCAACAATACTCAGGTAGGCTGTGGCATTGCAACGATGCTCAATTGGTACCAAGGGGCCCAAAGAGTGCCAAGAAAATATTCCCCACACCATGACACCACCACCACCAGCCTGAACCGTTGATACAAGGCAGGATGGATCCATGCTTTCATGTTGTTGACGCCAAATTCTGACTCTACCATCCGAATGTCGCAGCAGAAATCGAGACTCATCAGACCAGGCAACGTTTTTCCAATCTTCTACTGTCCAATTTCGATGAGCTTGTGCAAATTGTAGACTCAGTTTCCTGTTCGTAGCTGAAAGGAGTAGCACCCGGTGTGGTCTTCTGCTGCTGTAGCCCATCTGCCTCAAAGTTCGACGTACTGTGCGTTCAGAGATGCTCTTCTGCCTACCTTGGTTGTAACGGGTGGCGATTTGAGTCACTGTTGCCTTTCTATCAGCTCGAACCAGTCTGCCCATTCTCCTCTGACCTCTGGCATCAACAAGGCATTTCCGCCCACAGAACTGCCGCTCACTGGATGTTTTTTCTTTTTTGGACCATTCTCTGTAAACCCTAGAGATGGTTGTGCGTGAAAATCCCAGTAGATCAGCAGTTTCTGAAATACTCAGACCAGCCCTTCTGGCACCAACAACCATGCCACGTTCAAAGGCACTCAAATCACCTTTCTTCCCCATACTGATGCTCGGTTTGAACTGCAGGAGATTGTCTTGACCATGTCTACATGCCTAAATGCACTGAGTTGCCGCCATGTGATTGGCTGATTAGAAATTAAGTGTTAACGAGCAGTTGGACAGGTGTACCTAATAAAGTGGCCGGTGAGTGTATATATATATATATATATGTTAATAATAATTGTTTCATATGAAAATTACAGTTAGCATCCAATGAGACTAGTATTTCCTTTCTCCCATCTCTTCTGCAGGGACTCCTTTGCAAGAGTGTAGGTTGTGTTTCGTCATTTGGGCTTGTGTCACACAAAATAAAAAACCACTCTGCCTATTAACTACATCTATTATTGAATATTTGATCCTGATTTGCCTTTAAGAAAATTTATATGGAAACCATATATACAACCTATATTAGCAATGGCGTAATTAGAAGCTGATAGGCCCCAGTGCAAAGTCTGTGCCAGGCCCCTCGACTATAATGTATGGAGTATAGTAATAGTCTTCTTATATGGGAAAGTGACACCATAAGGGCCCCCTAAACCTCTTGGGTCCGGGTGCGACCGCAACCTCTGCACCCCCTCAAGTTACGCCCCTGTATATAAGCTGTTCAAACTATTTAAACTGAATTAATTTGTGGCTCTGCCCACACCATACATACCAAAATTATTAAGAATCTATGACCTTTCTAACTCTGGTGCATCACAGGCAATGGAATTGAAATCTGCACAAGCCAAGGGCAGTAATAGATTTCAGCTATCCCCTGGTGCAGGGTTTAGTAAATCAGGCAGGCCAAAGCATCCCCGTCTTGATCCTAGCCCGAGGTTGCTTACTTTATCTTGTAGTTTTGTTCAAATATAATCGCTATTACTATGGCATGCACTAGAAATTGCAACATTTTATGCCGTGCATGATTTATCAGCCCATGAGTCAAGCAAAGCTTTAAAAGATCTGTAACCAAGAAGAGAAGAGAAGGGGCGACATTCATGTTCTACAACCCACAACTTTTATCCATTGGTAACAAGACAAAGGAATAGAGACGCCAGGTGAAGACTAAAAGTAAAAGACTGTTTGACCTGTTACCTTCTGGCGTCTGCGTGTCTAAGTATCTAAATATTGAAGTTTTGGATTGTGGAACACATGTGCTGCCCCTTCTCTTCTATTGTGGATTGCACATGGCTATTTTGCAGGGCTGTAGCACCGCAAGAGATCCGGAATTTGTACAGTCTGTATAAGTGCCTTGTTGTGAAGAAAGTTGTAGCGTTCACTGAAAGCTGAATTAGGTAGCGCCACTTCATTTTCTTTAAAACATCTGTACCTTTCTGATCTCAATTCTTTTTTTTCTTTTTTTTTAAATTCTTTTTATTGAGTTTTCACAATAAGTGACATAACATTGCGTACAGAAAGATAAATTAACACTTTTCAATTGCTAAAGACTGTCTTTAGTTTTTTGATGATTGCCTGGTATTATGCCTAGTGTCTTTGTTCTTTAAGCCAATCGGTTTTCAAGTCAGGTTGTGGGTTGAAGTATTTAGTTTTTGTCCATAGGTTCCAACTGGTTGAGTCCTTAGTGACAGTTGTATTTTGGTACGCTAGTATTGTTTCATATGCTAGTAAAATGTTGATTTAGTAAGAGGGCTTGTTTCGGGTTTATCTTGATGTCTTTTTTGTTATTTCTTTTATTATAGTATTTGTTGCCTTCCTTAAAGCTAGAATTTTTGGGAATTTCCATAAGATATGTAGTAGGCTTCCTACATTTCCACATTCTCGCCAACACATTGGTGATGTACTTGGGTAGACAAGGTTGAGTCTAGCGGGTGTGAAGTATCACCTCAAGTGTGTTTTTAAGATAACCTCTATATGTGAGGTGCAGCATAGTATCTGATATGCCACTTGTTATGCTGATTGCCATTTTGGTATTGGGAATTTCATGTGAAGTTCTTCCTCCCATTTTAAGACATTGTGGGTTTTAGTGAACTCTGTCCTTTTTTTACTATTTTGTTGTAAAAGAAAGAGATTCCTTTTTTCCTTGGTTGTCGTTTGGATTAATTTTTGGTGTTGCTTGGTTTAGGGAGTTATATAGGGTTTTAACCTTTGCAATCTGCTGAGTTTCACTCTTCGAAAGGCATCAGTGTCTGGTGTTTACTTGTCCATTTGGGTTCAGGATGTGTCTTAGTACTTCCATTATTTTTGTCTCCTCATTTCATTTCTGACTTACCACAGGATGCTACAAATGTGAAACAAAGAACCTAATTAACTATGATAAATGTACAAACATAAAATAGAAAAAATGTCTAAGAGGCATTGTGTCACATTTTCTAGGACACTTCTCAGTGACTTTAAGATTATTTTAAAAAGGCATGACATATTTGGAGAAGGCCTGGTCTGGCTTAAGTCGCCAATCTGTGCACCAAAATAATGCACAACATTTTTCATGCAGGTTGGATGAATCCCACATCTGCTGTAAGGGGAAGGGGGGGCTTTTGAATCATAGGTAGGCTCTTGTCTGTAATTTTTTTTTCAGGTAAATGATAATTGGGATTGATATTTTTGATGAGCTGTGTTCTTTGAAGCTTCATATGGAGTTTTCACTTGTTTATTAGCTATTTACAACCACCAATATTTTTCATCATTATATATGTCTTTCTTCTATAGACATGGAGAAATGTGAGCGGTGCCCAGAAGATGAATGGCCAAATTCAGGAAATTCTGCTTGCCTGAAGAGACCGCTTGACTTTCTATCTTTTCTGGATCCTCTTGGAACATTGTTAATATTCCTTATTTTTATGTTAAGTTTGTTTTCAATTATTGTTCTAGTTATATTCGTTAAGTATAGAGAGACCCCTATAGTAAAGGCCAATAACAGAAATCTCAGTTACACCATCCTTATCTCTCTTATGTTGTCCTTTCTGTGCGCCCTTTTGTTTATAGGTGATCCTGCCAGGTGGACTTGTCTGTTACAGAATATTGTATTTAATTTAGGTTTTAATATTTCAATTTCTTCTGTCTTGGCAAAAACCATCACTGTTCTAATTGCCTTTAACGTTACTAAACCCAACTGCAGATTCCGAATGATTTTGAGGAAAATGACACACGTATTTGTTGTATTTTGCTGTATCGGTGAATTTGTTATCTGTCTATACTGGATCACGTTACACCCTCCATATCCTGCAAGAGATTCAGTGTCTAAACCTGGGATCCTTATATTATATTGTAATGTTGGCTCTCATGTCATATTTTATCTCGCTCTCGGGTATAACAGTTCCCTTGCTCTATTTTGTTTTCTTGTGGCTTACTATGTAAAAAAGTTGCCTGATAGATTTAATGAAGCTTATTACATCACATTCAGCATGTTGGTGTTCTGTAGTGTATGGATCTCATTTATACCAGCGTATAACAGCACAAGAGGCAAATACATGACTACAGTACAGATTTTTGCCATCTTATCATCATGCACTGGACTTTTAGGATTTATTTTCTTCCCAAAATGCTTCATTATAATATTCAGACCGGAGTTAAATGTCAAACAATCTCTGTATATTGGAAATTAGAAGCTCCCTGTATCAGTATATACAATTTTCCTTTGAATATGCCATAGACTTTCATTTCTGTTAGTTCATTAAATTTGTCATAGTATTACATTCTAATATTAAACATGTTTTTTGGTTCCATTAGAATATCTAGCTTGAAGTTGTAAATTATTATGATTTATTTCTGAAAATATGCCATTGATAAAATACATTAAAGATAAAAAATATATCTCATGCAGAAAACTTTTCATAGGCTTGTCTGCTATGTTGTCAGTCCAATTTTATAGGTAACCTATCACCACACTAATCCCCTTCTCCCCCCCACAAGCCCACAAACACTACCTTCTGTAATATGCTCGTCCCCTTTACGTGTTTTTCGTATATTTCTAAGTTGCGACATGAATGAAAAATTATCTTTATCCTTTTATACAATGCTGTCAGGCGGTCATGTTTTTCTGAACCTTACCTTTCTTCTCCCCTGGATCCCGCTCCCTGTATGCATACCTGCTCCCCTACTGCAGTATGTACCTTCATTACAGCCACCGCGACTATGTGTTCTACAATGGAAATCTGTCTCCCTCTTCATGAGACACTACCGGTCTACACCGGAAATACATTCCCTATGTCAGTGGTGGCAAACCTATGGAAAAGGTGCCAGAGGCGGCTCTCAAAGCCCTTTCTATGGGCACCTAGGCCATCACCCCAGCACAGCAGACAGGACTTAAAGAATTTTCCCTCAGTCCCAAACAACGTGGAAGCAAAGATACTGCTTTCAGTGATATTTTAAAGTGACTTACTTGGCTACTTGGAACTGTAGGAAGAGGGAGAATGTGTAGGCAGGGCCTAATTATCTTTGGAGGACCTCCTGCTGGCCCCATGATTCTCTTTGTACAGAGGGACACTGGAAAGAAGCTACAATGATGAAAATTTTCCCTTCTTCTTTCTACTGTGTTGGTGTCCTCAGGAGGCCAGTATGATTGAACATTGTGGAAGAACAGGCATCAATAAGTTACTGCTTTAATTTTTGGTTGGCACCTCACGATAAATGAGGGTTTGGGGTTGCAGTTTGGTCACTTGGTCACTAAAAGGTTCTCCACCACTGCCCTATGTGCTCCATTATGGAATGCTGCTTTACCCTATCACATCTCCACATTGGAAATCAGCAGGAGGTCTATAATCATGATGGTGGGACTATGATATAGTAGGACTATAATAATAAAATTTTTCATTTTCAGAGCACCTTACCTAAAATACTTTCCTTTTTAAGATTGTGATTACCGGATATGCTTTCCCTCAAGAGGATATCAGATTTTAAACAAACAGCATGGTTAAGATTGTCATTAAGAGGTGAATTGTCTATTTAACTATGGCCACAACTTAGATGGAGCCAATTGAATAAACTGTCAGATGATCTGAGGCACATCAGATTCCCATCTGCAGCAGTGTCAGCCATGTGCCTCTTCGTACGATGTTGTATGAAGTCTCATGCACTGTAAAGTCAGGCTGTTATACTTCAGCTTCACTCGCAGCATGGAGCTCAGGAGGGAAAGGAAGAATGAGTAATTTTTTTTTTTTTTATTGTGCCTATGTAGGATTCTCATAAAGGGCAACTTGGGGCACTAAACCATTGGTCTATAATGACCTGTGGGTAGATCACAATGTTGTTTTATTCTTTTTCCAGTGAATAATTGTCATATTATGCTATGCTAATAAGGATTTCCAGGATTTCCAGGATCGGATTGTGGCGTAACTGAGCTGGCTTTCATGCAACACAAATCGGGGGTTGGGCCGTCTGACGATCCGACTGATTTGAACTGAGCACGGGATTTAAGATTCTAATTGTGTGGCAAGACAATGCACTTACATGCAGCAGGAAGAAGAAGGTGAACTCTGGCGGTCCTGAGTGGGGAAGCGACACATGCAAGATATCGGTGCACAATTTTTGTGAATTGCGGCACAGTGCATTATCGGCGGACAATGCACTTTCGTGAACTCCTCGGAACTGGGTAAGTAAATGTGCCCCAATATCTCATGTAATTGTCTGCATTCTCTTTATTTTCCTGTTAGCTGAGAATCACTGAACCTATAAAGGTGCAATATATGCCTAGTCTCAAGCTGCAGTACACAGAATGTCACTTCTCAAGCATAATCTTTTCACTTATGTATCTCCTCAGGGCAGACTAATCATCATATAATTCCCCCAGTATCAATATCATATCATGGCACAGCCTAGGACAAGCCTTGCTCTTTCTTATATTGTGGCCCCTCATCGTCCCCTCAAATTTTGGCCCCACTCATTCTGTTGGTACCCATCTTCTTTCCGACATATTGTGGGCCCCCATCTCCTTCACATACTGTGGGTCCACATATCCCGTTCATATAGTGGCTCCCTCTTATCTCTCACTCATATTGTAGACCCTCACTCCTCCTTATATTGTTGCCCCCTCCGATCTCATCCTCATCCCCATCATTTCATCCCCACCCTCAATGTGTCACTGTATATTGTATATATTGTATATATACCCCTTCATAGTGTAGCCCCCTCAACCCCCATATTGTGGCCCCCTCAACCCCCCATATTGTGGCCTCTCATGCCCCCCTCATATTATGATACTCCCACTCTGCCTCCCATATTCTGTCTCCCTTATTCCCCCCATATTTTGGCCTTTCATGTTCACCTCATATTATGCTACTCTTACCCCCCCCCCCCTTCATATTATTATCCCTCATTTCCTATCATCCAGTGGACCCCCATCATCTTGGGTACCCGTCTGTTTCTCATCTGCTTGTTTCAACTGTAAAAAAATGACACATACTCACTTTTTCCATTCCCTGGCAGCTCTCATCTTCCTTCTGTCTGATGCTGGCTGACGTGATGAGATCATGACATCGTGCCTGCTGACCTCAGCACACAGATGCAGCAAGTAAGCAGTAAAGGTGCAGAGAACTTATAGCTCTCTGTACCATCAACCTTATTAACGGAACAGAGTTATAAGCACAGTCAGCGGCAGAAGTGGGGGGAGTCCGCTTGAGGGGGGGGACTGAAATGTGTCAGGCGAGTCCTACCCTGGGTGCCTATGAATTGATTATGGCTTAACACAGTGGGGCACATTTACTAAGGGTCCGTGGACTGCATTTCCATTGGGTTTCCAGACTATATCCACATCGCAGGATCTCGGGCGCACTATTTTATTGAATCGTGGCAGACTTCATCCTCGTAGGACAACGCACCTTGGGAATTGTGCTGGGACCGGGTAAGTAAACGAGCCTTATTTACTGTGATATTATGATATGAGTCTAGATGAAATAAATACATTTGTCATTGACTTTCTTTGAAATGAATGGCTGTTCATGGTTAATTGCATCTGGATATTACTTTCTTAGAGATTAATAGGAACCAACAAGACCTGATTTTCCTTAGAAATGTATTACCACACACTAGTGATACATCTGTAAAATTATACTGTGTTATGTACTATCTAAGATAAAGGGTTAACATGAAAATCATTCAGATGCCAAAATAAGCAGAGATTATGCAATTTCCTTATATGGTAGCAATATAACTTGAAGCTATGAACAAGGGTTACTTATTAGCTTTTATCAGTCTTGTTTTTGCAAGTGAAGTAGATTCCATGCTGTAAAGACTGTCCCAACATCAAGGTACGATACAAAAATTATATCTTAAAATGTCCTCTGTAAGTTGTTTGGAATTATTTATGAAAATGAAATTTTCTTGCTTAATTATATGGTGCACGTGTATCCAGCAAGAATTAGAACCTCTCTATACCATAGAATATGTAGAAAATGGGGTCACTTATTTTTATTCACAGAATGCATTTCCATATAACTGATTTAGTTCCTGTTTGCTTGAAGTGGAAAACTTTCATGCAATAGTTAGACACTAAAATGTCTCAGTTTAGATGGAAAATCTCTCTCTTTTTAGAGTTTGGCCCAGATTACACAATTAAACTTAAAAAAAATCTTGTTGTTGAACATCCAACCACTGGAACCCCAAGAGATCATGAGAAAGGAGGACATGTCACTGCTAATTGATAGAGCAGAAATAGCCATACACAGCACTCTAACACCCTCATCCACTTTAATTTAGATTATTTCCCCACCTAACGCCTAACACCCTAAGTGGGTCTGGAGGTAAACAGAAGGGGGCCATTTTGGGCAGCTCCATTAAGGCATTTTTATTCCAGGCCCTAACAGAATAGGACACCAGATAGGTGTCCAGATAGATATCTTAAGCTGGCACATGAAACACCAGCATATGATTTATTCTCCTGATTCAGCATCACATATTTAACTTGTCACTACACCAATAAAGAGTTATAGTAATCAGCAGTTGAACTGCCACCAGTTTATTGTGTCAGACTGGAGTTTTTTGGTCCATCCGATAAAACTGTTAAATGGTTTATTTCAATCAACTCCAATGACATAGACAATAGTAGACTCCAAATTGGGATGCCCTAGGATTTCAAGGTGTAATATTGGGTTACAGTCTGAGCCCACTGGAGGATTCTCTGGTACACTGGTGGGCATGTTCTACACTGACTTCCCATGTGGCTTTGGAATTTCAATGAAACTTCAATGAAATTTCCTTTGAAAATGGTTGTCCCTTCAAGAAAGACAGTTTTCTAATTTACTATCTGCAATTGATCAGCTTAATAACTCAAGATATCTGGGTTGTCTCTATTCAACTCACACATAAAAAATAGTTCTTGATGCATTTTTTAAAAGTTTTTGCACTACCAAATCTAACACATGTTATAGTCTTAACTAGTTATGTCAAAACAAACATGGGATATGCAATGCAGCTACATACATTATGAATCAAGCCCATGTGATAAACCGTGGGACCCAAGGACTATAGATGTAGAAAATTTTTCATACTGCTGTATGCTATATAATATATTTGGCAATATTTTTTTCTTTTTTATCCAACTCTGAAATTGAAATTTTAAGGACAAAACCACTTGCCTTAAAAACATCTTTTCTTTTTGGTTCAAATTACATTTACAGTGAGCTCAACTGCGGTAATTTGTTTCTGAAACACTCTTTTTTTACAGCACAATGTCTACAAGGGTGGCTATTATTGGAGCAGGGTGCAGTGGCCTCACAGCAATCAAATGTTGCTTAGAAGAGGGCCTGGAGCCCACATGTTTTGAGCAGAGTGATGGAATTGGAGGACTTTGGAGGTTCACAGTAAGAATATTTAAATCACATTTTCTTCAAATGTTGAAATGTCAAAATCAATTAAATAAATACTTTTTTTTAACAAAAAAATCTAATAGTAAATTCAACTGAAAAGGTCTTCTATTTTCTAATTAAAACGTTTGTTAGTAATATGTCTTTATTCTGTAAACCCATAGACTTCTATTGCCTTCTGTGATCCCTATCAGTGAAACACAACGGAAAGGTTTCAAAATTTTTTTCCATGGACAATGGGTCCTTGTAAAAAAAAGCCAATGTGAAAACACCCACTAAACAAATGGCTCAGTAAGGCATCCATGGAAATCCCTGAACCATGGATGTGACTAACAACACCATTGTAAAAGAATAAAATTGTCTGCTTTATTGAATAAACGGTTGAATAAAAAATTGATGTTTACCTAAAGGTAATTGAATGTATTTAACATGATTTAAGTGCAGTTTTCTCTGGGAAAACTTATATGTTTCTGAAATCCTACAAATTTAAAATATGCACTGCATCATATTTTTTTTATTACTGTGGATTATTCCATGCAGCAAAACTGTGAAATGCTAAGGGATTTACATATAACATGCACAAGGGCCCACTGTGGCCCCACAGACTTCTTGTACAAGAATCCTACTGATCCCTTAACTTCCTTAGACTATTACAAGTATTTTAATAGCATATGTATAACCACAAGTTGAAAAATGGTTTGCCATGTTATGGGAGCCTGTCCTGGGCAATGGAAGAAGGCTCTTACATTGTTCTTGTAAAATGACCCTCAGTTGTCTCTATTTACAGCTTTTAAGATATCATTGATCTCAGTTTTGGCATCAAATAACTTAAACTTCTGTGATCAATACTATTTCTGATCCTGGATGTTGCAATAAGATCTTGGCTGTCATAAAAGGGTTAAGCTACACATGAATAAATAATATGCATCAAAGCTGATCAAGTTTTAACTTTTCTATGTCTGCTCTTTTAGGAAACTGTGGAAGAAGATAGAGCAAGTATTTATAAATCAGTATTCACTAATACTTCCAAAGAGATGATGTGCTACAGTGATTTTCCTATGCCGGAAAACTTTCCTGTGTTCCTGCATCATTCCAAGATATTAGAATACCTCCATCTGTACGCAGAACACTTTAACCTCTTTAAATACATAAAATTTCAGGTAATTCACTGAAGGAATTGTAAAGTGTACTATATAGTATGGAATACACGGTATGGAATATTCTATCAATGTCTATGTTAAAAAGTATTTATGGGTTCGGGTCATTTTTTTTTTTAATCCTGATAATTTATCTTTAGGGTTGAAAATCAATAGCCTAGCACTAGGATGTAAGCCTTGTTTTAGAAGAATCACTTACAACTTAAAGGAAATCTACTATCTAATTCAAGCATGATAAAACAGGGGAACTAACTCATAGATCCAAGCGCTGTGACTGTAGTAATCTTCTTATATTTGTTATCTATGGCCTTCTTAAAATCAACTGTTAAAAGTATGTTGCTTATGAGGCAAAGGGGCTTTGGGGGCAACCCAAGAGCTCCTCCTTTCTGTAGCTTTACAGGTTGTTACACTGGGTCACTCACCCTCCCTCAGCCCTTCTTCCTGCCCTCTGCCCTCTGTAATCTCACAGGAGCAGAGGAAGTTCCGGAACACAGTGAGAGGGGGGAAGTGCTCCTGCACAGTGTAATAACCTGTGAAGCTGCAGTATAGAGCACACTAATGAGCCAGAAGGGCTCTGAGAAGCACTACAAGACCTCTTTTAGCTCATTAGCATTAATTTATTAGTTGATTTGGGAAAGAAGGAGACAAATATAAGAAGTCACGTGCCTGAATCTTTGAGTAAGTCCCCTGGTTTGACATGCTTGATTTTGAAGGTAAATTTCCTTTTTCCTGGAATTTTGCAGTGTTCTGGTACCACTGTTTTTCAGCACTGTTCCCAGCCAGTGGTCAAAGGAGGTTTCATTGGATACAGTGCCGAAAACATAAATACTGGAGCTACTTGAAATCTGGCCCCTAGGGGAAAACCTTTCTGACTTGCATTGGCATCCCAAATTAAAATATCCACACAAAATGAATGACATTTACGACTGTAACTTCAATGTCTCTTTTGCTGATGTGTTTGGAGTCATTTATGGGTTACATCCAGATCCTGACCTCTCCTATCGGTTCCTTTCTGAATCCCTTCTTTCAGCAGCAAAATCCTCCAATCCAAAATTACTTCCAAGGCACAGACCTTTCCAATGTTACATCATATGGGTAATGCCTGTTTCAACCTCTCCATCAAAAGTGTTCACTGTTACATTTAACAGAATTGTAGCATGTCAGAAAGTCAGGGTGAAGGGACCTTTATACTGAATCCCTTTAATGTTACAATACAGATCAAGCTTAAAAAAGTATCTGGGAAATATGCAAATACATTTTCCAGGATGGGACACAAAAACCACCCTAGTAAAAAGCCTCTCATTCAGCCAGACCAGTTCCCAACACTTGACTGAAGAGACGCAACCACGTCGAAATAGCAGTGTCTACAGTTGGGAATCTGTTCCTTCTGGAATAGATATACTGGTTTGGCCTTATTCCCACATCATATGATTAGGCTTCCTAAGAGTCATGCTTGATGTTAACCGGGCTGCCGTACAAGGTAGCAAAAGAGGTGCGGTTTTCCTTGTCCCATCCTGGAAAATGTATTTGCATATTTACCAGATTCCCCTAGTGGAGCATTAATGGCTATAAGTCTCCACATGCCTGCAAGGCAACCTTAATTGGCAAACTCTCTGCAGGGTGAATTTTTACTCCATGACCCTTAAACCGGTTTGAAGCACAACTGATAAGTTTCTGTGTTCCATTATATGTCTACTGCGAACATTGGGGAAGGATGCCACCACCATTTTTTTCCCATTGCCTAACTTGATCCAGTAGATACAATAATCCTGTCTTTTTCTTACTTCTATATAGACTAAAGTTTGTAGTTTAAAACAACACCAAGATTTTGCAACTACGGGGAAGTGGAATATTGAAATAGAAAATAAGGGAAAGAAGGATTTGGGTGTTTTTGATGCTGTATTTGTTTGCAATGGACATTATCATGAACCATACTTGCCTTTAGACTCTTTTCCAGGTGAGTGTTACTTTTGTCATAGTGAACAATAAAAAAAAGGTTTACAGGGCAACCATAGTAATAATGTATAATATGTAAACTATAAAATATCTCCTCCCAGAATTTTATAGGTCATGAGGGGAGACACACCTGAAAACTAGATAGTTCTGTACTGTAATACGGCTTTGTTATAGCATTGTAATGACACTGCTGTACAGTATAGGTAAGAGCTAAATATCATTCTGAAACATATGTATTTTTCTCTAGTCGTAGTGCTGTGGTAATAAAGCTTTCCAGGCTTTTCACTTCTTTTAGAAGACCAATCCTATCATCCAGACCAGATTTCCTGTAACCAGTTCAATATGTAGGCCCACATTTATTAAAGCTCCTGCATGTTCTTTTCAGTGCAAACTGCTGGCACATGTATTTATCGTCATAAAATTCAGAAAGGGGCGTTCTTGCGCGCAGTAGGACATTGTGCACATTTAACATGCGGTGACCCACAGAACTGTGTCTCATGCCCTGTGTTAAAGGGGCATCAAAAAAAAGTTGGTGCTCTCTGTTGCAGCAATGCAAGGGGTACCAAATTCATGAAGACCGTGCGCTACAAATCAGAAATCTGGCGCCCTTTGTACACTACACAGGAAAACTGCACCTATGTAGCTTTCACTGTTTTTGATAAATGTGGGCCATAGTGTGCATTAAGTTTAAAGGAGAAAATAATACTTGTAGACAAAAATCTTAATAATCGAAGAAACTCAGGATGCTATGCATTTTTAAGGTTCTTTATTCAGCACTCACGCAGACATCAGCAAGGGCTTTTTTTTTTTGCACAAAGTGCGCTTTCTTAACTCTGGGTAATGTCACTCACACGGGAGTGCATGGGTTTATCAAGGTTTATGTATATGGCACTGGGCCATACTTAAGGGTCACCCAATGCAGTGATGTCACAGACTTGATCAATTTCACAATGGGCGTATTTTGTCTTCAGTCACTTTCGGACATAGTTATCATCTCCAAACATCTCAGGAATGTTTTCTTTTCAGCCAAATCACTCTGTGACTTGGTCAATAACTCCTTCAGCTCTCTCCCAGGATTGAGGGGGAAGGGAATGAGGGAGCTGATGGAAATGTTGGTTGAGTCCCATATTGACTCACATTTATTAAAGTGTTTGCACCAGTTTCCTGTCAGACTTTTCACTGAAAAGAATGTGCACACTACTTGCACATGTATTTAAGAAGTGTTTGCGCCAGTATTGTGTTGCGGCTGCTCTGTGACCCCCGCACCACAAAATTCTGCACCTATAGGGGCACTTTGGTGCCGATTCGGACTGTGCACCACATTTAATACTGCAACTTGACAGAATTGTGTCACACACTCTACATTAAAGGTGCACCAAAAAAAGGAAGTTGCACACTTCCCAAGCAGTGCAATGGGTGCCAGATTCCTGAAGAACGTGCGCCAGTATTCAATGATGTGGAGCACTTTGTACATTAGTGAGAGAAATTGCACATAGTGGAGTTTGCGCTACTTTTGATAAATGTGGGCCATTGACTGAAGAGAAAACATGCCTCTTGTTACTCGGGGAGTTTATTGGCAAGGTGTCTGCTACTCTTTAGAAATTGATCAAATAAAGATAAGAGCTATGGGTTTTTATAATAAACAGTGAATAGGAAACATTAACAAAACTGCCATGGGAACCTATAATTGGGTTCAATGGTGAAAACCTGATGACAGGTTACCTTTAAGATTCTTCACAACAAAATTGATAGTGGTTTATTGTATCAATTTCTGCTGACAAGCTCCCTTTAAATATTGAAAACTGTGGCTAGACTAAAGCAGTAAGTTTTAGGGCATATTCAAATTTCCATTACCGTTCCTGCTCATCACAAATTGTTCCTAATTTCTTTGATTTCAACATGTATTCCTAGATTACAGTTTTTAATTTCTGAGACATAGTTACATGGGTGAGATTTCTTGACACTTATGCCCATGTCAGTCCTGTTGTAGATTTGTATTATAAGTGTATTGGCACAGTACGACTGTCCCTGCTCGGTCTTCACCTTGCCCAGCAACACTGATTTTGAGAGAATTGGCATGCAGGATTGAAAAACCATTCAAAAGTTACAGCTTCTTGGCTATGCGTTGGGAATTGCCAATCTTTTATGCCTTGTATGCCAAGGCATTCAAGACCGGATAAAAGCCCCCTATGGTCTATTATAATTTGTTTTGAAGACAAATGACTTCTGTTAAACTCATTGGTCCAAAAAACACAGGGAACAAGCACAAGTTGGTCACAAATGGTTCAAACACACATGTTGCAAAAAGGAAGATGTTGTGTACTGTCCCACAAGAATTATTGACAAAACTTGATAGTTAAGCAAAATCTCACAGTATATCCCTGGGTACCAAATCAAATTAATGTACAGTATCTCAGTCAGTGTAATGAAAGACATGGTAAGGCAGCAGCTAAATCTTTTTCCCAGGTAAATTAAAGGGAACCTGTCATCAGAAATTTGCCTAATAAACTACTGGCAGTATGTTGTCCAGCAATGAGCAGCTTCCGTAATGATGTTCTTCTCAGGCAAAGGGTGGTGGCATCATCCAGAAAATAAACTTTGCAGTGAGAGAATGAAAATTGGTGTTTCAAAGTCAAGAGTCTGTAACATGAAGTCAAGCTTCCTAGTCTAAAATGCCCCCTTCACGTTATAATTGATGGCTCCTACATCCAGGGACATCATGACCAGATCTCTGAAGTCACATTGGTATGATTTCAATCACATGGGAGAGGTGCTTTACGAGGTACGGAGAGCTTTGACTTTAATGTTAAAACTCTCCTGACTCCCTGAACTTATGCATCTCAATTACATCTAACTTCAAAGTTAACTTATCTGGATGAAGCCCAACCCTGGGCAATGAAAGAGAAACATGCACAGAAGCTGTTCAACTGCCTTGACAACACACTGGTAGTGTTTTATAGTCCAGTTTCTGATATCAGGTTGCTTTAAAGCCAATCTTCAACTAAGGTCACCATAAAGTCAAACCTGCCAAAAATCATCTGGTAACATAACAATATAGCATTCAACCTTTTGTGGAGATTTTTGTCATATTTTTCATTGCAGGTTTTAGAAAAATTTCAAGGCCGCTACATCACGTCGTTCTAAAAAACATGGGAGGATTCAAGGGCAAAACCAGTGGTGGTTGTGGGAAACAGGAACTTCAGTGGAGACATTTCCTCAGTGGAGCTCAGCCATATAGCAAACAGGTGAGCATATTCCTTTTAGCACTTTTCATTTACATCCTTAGCCATTTTACAATGCACTCAATTTAACATAATAACATCCCACACAGAATTCAATGTTATACTTTTAGAATATTCTCAAATTGGCATTATTTGTCCAAAAAGGAAACCAATCTATGGGACAATTTTGGAATTCTCTTGATTAGAATGGCCTTATGGTGATTACAATACGCTGTACGGTACCCGACCCAGAAGTCACACCCCAGTTGTTCCTAATCAAATATCAGTTATAAACAATGGTCTTAACACAATGGTCTTCCTTTAGAGTTGTTTTGTATAGAGATGTGAAATTCTCAACTTAGGTGGAAACCCAACGATGGAATCCACTAAGAGTATGTTCAGACTAAACCAAGCTTGACAGTTATTTAATTATTTTAGATTAATAATCTTAAACTTTTCGTGTTAACGTTGATACTTACATTTGTATTTCCCTAGGTTTTCCTTAAGTACGACATGGATTCTGTGGTGGTCAGCAGAATTTCCATGGTGGATCCCTAGACAATGACAATGTCGAGGCGCTATAACATGGGATGAGTAAATTCCTGCAGAGTAATTGCGTAGATCAGTGAGAACGTTGAGTCAGCTGGTTGCACCAACAAAACTTAGGCTTGGAACCTAAATTTAGGTAAGGTGGAAACAATTTCTATTGAGCAGAGGTTCAAATGACACCACACAAAAGACCCAAATTCTAATATATAAAAGGGAAGGATGGAGTAGGAGTAGGTGGTTTTATAGGGGAGGAACAAAGTAGAACGCAGATGAGGGGTATTAAGAAGAAAAATGTTCTCAATTGATAAGTATAATCGGTATAATAATAGCCCACAAGTGTCACTGAATACCAACTGTGGGAGTTGCCTTATTTAGACTAAAAACGCCTGTAATAATGGTATGGAGCCAGCACCGAGTTCCTAGATTCACAGATCACATTACGTATATGGTACATCAGGGTGGAAGCAAAAATTGAACGAGTTGGAACAACCACTGGTACGAACAAGTACGCGGTTTTATTATTTCATGACAAGTAAGCAGTATGAGCTCCTATGGAGTAAAGTTTAAAAAAAAAATTGATTTTAGACTATTATAGAATTTGTATATTAAACAAGTTTAAAGTAAACTATATGAGGAAATTGGCCATAACTGGACCAACTTGCCCTAGGATGGTGACAAAGATCGCAATGAAATGCTTACTGATTTCTCAGGAGTTCCTCATTATTCAGAAGTGCATAAGGAGTCCTAATTGAGAATGGCAAGGTGTCACACTGCCGTTGTTCCTCTTGGGCTTTAATAATGGATGTGAGCACACTAATGTAACATCTTATAACTAATTGAAGCACCATATCCAAATTTGACTCTTCTAAGCTGTTTTTTGACTTTTTTAAGAATCATAAGTCAGGATAGGACATTCCAGCATAGCCCTTTCTTCTGCTCCTTGCCATGACTTTTGCATTTTATTTACATATACATTTCTATTAAGAAGGATGTTATGTGATCTGTAACCCCACTGTAATTAGAGGCCTTGGCCCACAGAGCGAATGCTCAAGAACCAAACACTGAACTGACATGCCGAGTTCAGTTTGGTTTCTTTATGTGTTTCGGGCCTGGACAATTCCACAAGTCAGACAATGTTGAGTTTTGCGCATGAAACTTGCTCATGGGCATACTTAAGAGGTCAGTACAAGTTTTATATTTGTGTTTATATTCTCATGAGCAAGATCACAATTTCATAAATTATGTTCTTTTTTCTTTCATTGACAGACTAAAACATCCGTTGTAAATGATTACCTTCCAAGCCAAAACTTCAGGGCATCTATCATAGTCAAACCTTGTTATTGAGAGGGGGGAAGGAGGGCGTAAAAAGAAGAGACAGGGGGGAGAGGCGGCTAGTTAGTCATTCTGGACTATAGTAGCGCGTGGATGAAGGAAAAATGCGTAGCGAAATCGAACCAAGGGAGTGAGTCTGCGAATAGTGAAACGAATAGTGAGGCGAAAACACACCACCTAGATAGGATACGAGGAAGGCTTGTTGAAGAATAGGAGAATAAATCTATGAAAAACTACGAGATGAAAAAAGAGAGGCAGGAAGCAACACGGAGAAAGACACGAAAGTAGAGCGTATCATTAATGAGGGAGAACTAGAAGAAAAAAATGGGAATAGGACAGATAGTTACACCAGGAAACGGAAACGAGAGGAGGAATTAAATGATAAAACAGAAATGGCTAGGAAAAGAAAACACGAAGGGAAACAAGAAAAAACAATACGAGGGAAAAAAAAATCAAAAAGACGAGAACAGGGGGGAAGATGAAGAAGTAGGAGGTGGGGAAATAAAATTAGATATGTCTAAGGATATAAAAGAAGACAATTAAGCGAAAAAAAGGCTCATAAAATTAGAAAGTAAGAAACAAGTAATCAAATAGACATAAGAATTCAAGAAAGAATTAGAAGGTGGATATTGGTAAATAAAGGATCGACGATCAAACCAACGAAGGCAAAAGGCATAAGGGAAATTAAAAGTAGCATTACACCAACACAGAGGGAGAGGGTTACTCCACCTTCATCTCCCACACGTCTCGTGTACACTCTTCCACCACCACGCAACCGCTTACACGATGATGCCCATCCCCTGAACCCCGCCAAAGGCCACTTGAAATTCCTTACCGTTTTCCGCCTTTTTAACTCAAATCGGCCCTCTTTCCTAGGCTCATTTACTGATACATTCTTTCATCTTGTCAAGTATGGAACTGTGCAAATGTGGATGGAAGCATTTTTTGTCTACAGGAATACAGTTCGAATTTCCTTTCTTGGACAAGATATAATCCAACCTAACAACATGATGTATCCTTATACCAAATAATGTCTTCCAATTTATCTGAAAAAAGCCAACCCTGTCTTTTCCTATGACTAGTTCAAACCCCTTGGAGGCATTATGCCGGACTGTTGAAACATACAGGCTCCGATGGAAAGCAGAGTTTTTAAAGGTAGGACTTCTAGAATTTGAGCTCTGGCTTTTTGCTCTCTCAAAATGATGGATGGCGTGGAGAGATGTGCATTTTAAATTGTATACATTTTAATAATAGATATATATATAAATGTGAATTTGTTACGGTGGTTGAGTTTCTTGAACCTGTAAATCTCATAAACAATGGATATTAAACATTTTTTAGTTTTGGAGCTTTTTTGGTATGTGAGATAAACTAGTTCCTTTTCTTTTTAATCTATTTTACTACACCAGGTGTGCTAAACTAAACTACATCGTCAAAAAGATGGAAACCATTGCATGAAAAAGCAAGGACAGCAGAAGAATAAATGGTATGAGTCATTTAAAAGGTTTTAGCGTATACAGAGGCTCAAAAGCACATTAAATGATTTTTTTTAATTTTAATTAATTATGTTATTGAATCATATTTTGGCATATAGCTGAGCTGGATTTTTTTTTCTTGGGTTTTGTGCGTATTTTATGCCGTCATTTGTTCATGGTGAATGGAAGTTGGGAATTGGAATGTGAGATAAATATGTATGCATTTCAAAATCTCTTGCATCACATCACGTGTTCAAAAAGTAGAGCACTAAAATTTTATTCACTATCTGCCCCTACGTTCGGATTGGATTGCTAATGCAGCAAATTCTCTGAAGAAGATGAAGTGTAAAGTTAGCGGAAACTGTGGTTCTTTTCACTCAGCGCCGTATTTAGGGTTGTGTATAATAAAACTAGAGCTATAATGTATGGTCCTCACATGATGAACACCTCGTCAGTACAACATATTAACCCTCAAATTCCCCCCCCCTTGACATAAATACAATGAACAAATAACCCAAATCAGGTCTATGATCGCCCAATACAGAATGAACAGACCTAATATTTAGGTTCAGTGTCCGTCTGTTGCGGGGGCAGCTCTGCGAACCCAGACATATTGCTTGAGATAGTTTACAGAGCAGCCAATCAGGCAACTTTATAAAGCCTCCGGTTCCAGGGGCAACCTGTGGGCACACCTGACCAATGGCCAAAGCATACCATTTCTTAGCGGACATAAGGGCGGCCTGAATTGGTGCTGCTGCAACCCCATCAACAACATGACGGGTTTACGGTGTAGCTGCCAACGAGCATGAGCCGGAACCTAAAGTTCGGATTCGCTCATCTCTAATCACTCATGACTACAACAATTGTGTAAGAAGACCCCAGCTAAAAAAGCAAAAACATGTCAAGCATGGTATTTATGTATAGGCTTTGGTGTGTACTTATACGTAATAGTGAGGAGCTATAAAATCACTCATATGCCACCAATTTAATCTTATCTGGAAATTTGCCCCATAATTTTTGTTTGGAGGTGGCTGGGATTTGTGTTGAATTGATCTTAAACGGCGGTGTGTTTGGCATTGTGATCTTAAGATGGTGTTACAACTTGTGTATGATCTGTTGAATCTATAGCAGCAAAATTTGCAATTTCTAAACACAGGAGGTACTGCCCCATTAGTAAAAAAAAAAAAAAGCGGAAAAAATTTGATTAGAAGATAATTGCATTATTGTTACAGAGCTTTACAAGTGAAAGAAGTTGCAAATGCTAAAAATCCTTTAAAGACATCTACACCAGGATTGTAATCAAGCACACTGACAGTACTGGTGTGTGCCCCCTCGCAGGATCTGCTCTTATTTAAGCTTCATATACCCTGTTTTTAAGAAAAAAAAGAACCTTGGGTGTGCCAGGCTCCATTCACTCTATGTTCGGGGCCCCTTAGGCGTCTTTGCACATTTGAAAGCTTCTTAAAAAACAAAAAACAGGGCATAAAAGCTAAAGAAAAGGCAGCACCAATATTTTAAGTGTGCATTGGTTTGTTAGCAGTACTTATCCTTGTGTGATTTCCTTTTAAAGGGTAATTCGGGATATAGGCTTCTGTGATGCAAAAAAAACATAATGCTGGTAAATAAATGAATACAAAAAAACTTAATGTCATTAATCGCAAGTTGGAGTTACTAATAGTTGGCTTGTTAGTCTTCCCGAACATTTAAGGTCTTTTTATATCATAGGCAGATTTATTATCCCCAAATCTGACTACACTTCAGCAATCTCAACTACGATTCCCATGATCCCTTCACTCTCAGACGGCCTCCAACTATAACAACTAATTTATTAGCTAATTTATAAGAACAGCAATTATTATTATTATTATAACTAATTCTATAAACTATTAGCTTTTAATTTAAGCTTATATTTAAATATGAATTATATTATTCTTGGATACCCTTTTAACGCCTTGAATGCCACTACATCTGACCCGCGAAATTGTTAGGCAGTGCAATTCCAGTAAATATACATGTCCGCCTATAGTGTAGAGGTCACATGCCTTTGTGTTTTTTAGATTAACTTTTGTAAATAGCTGTAAAATGAAAATATACCTGATAATACTGCACATTTGTTTATCAATACATTAAGTTATTTTTTTATTATTTTTTAGGTTTGTGTGGAGGACTCAATTCTGCAAAACACATTAACTAGATTACATTAATGATATCTCAAGGGGGAATTGGAATTCACCCAAACGTAATATAGCTTTTCATTAGTGACCCAAGATTGGCAGTGGCATGTGCTTTTTGGACCATGCAACACCGTACCCAGCTTCGGCTTAAGGAGGGCCGGGGGAAGATGGAGCGGTGCCAGGAATGCCATTCTACAACAGTGGGATAGAACAATAAAGCCAACCAAGACGCCGGAGGTTTTACTGAAACAAATCCTAAATCATGGTTCAGCCTTAAGCATGTGTTGGTCATCGGTTCTCTGCTAACATCTTTATGGTGTTCAAGCTAGCTAGAGCTAATCTGACAGAGTGGGTATATTTAGCATTGCCTGTCTATGGGACCTCCTGGACCAGGATTCTCAATGGTTAGATTATTAAATTAACCCTTTCATGACCAGGGGTCATTGGTACTAATTAGATCCCAGGTCAATTTTTGCATACTGTCGTGAACTTCTTTAAAGAACCTCTATCCACCAGGATGAAGTATTGCAAACCAAGCACATTTACATGCTGTTGTGCCCACCTTAAAATTGCTTTGCTTGTAACTCTTTTTTTTGTCTAGTGCTCTGTTTTTTAAATAAAGGATTTTAAAATTGATTAAAT
This sequence comes from Engystomops pustulosus, assembly GCA_019512145.1. Taxonomy (NCBI): domain Eukaryota; kingdom Metazoa; phylum Chordata; class Amphibia; order Anura; family Leptodactylidae; genus Engystomops; species Engystomops pustulosus. The sequence continues at coordinate 35,012,910 of CM033649.1, forward strand.
GAGTCTGAGGGGCTCCAGGTTCCATATATATTATGGAGCCTTGAGCCTCTCAGACTCATCATAATTTCATAATTTTTAAAGCCTTAAAAACAAGTACATAGGCAGCTTACCCCTTCTGCAATGTACATAGACAACTATTTATAACTAAAATGGTTGCATATAGGTTTATGATTGTCTTCATACCTCCAAATCTTTCAAGCATTTTATTTGTACACACTGTTGTATATGTATTGATGATTACATGGTATGCATCTTCTATTACAAATAAGGATAACCACAGGTTTGTAGTTGATATACAGTTCTATAGAATGACATATATGTGATACCACTATGTTCTAACGGGATTTTCTTATTTGTATGTATTAATATTTTTATTACATTTTTTTATGAATGATCATTAAGAAATATCAATCATGTATTGTCTTAAGGTGCCAGCTTTCCTATTAGGTTTTTTATCTCATATTTTTTTAGAGTGCCGTAGTCTATTGCTGTAAAACTGCACACATTGAAATCGAGTTTGTGTGTACTAGATCAGATTCCCAAATATGTTGTTGACATTAGTCGCAGCCAACACCATTTCTGAAGTAGCAGGATGAACCCCAAGGTCATATAACGACAGAGACGCCATGTGACAGGTGTACCACTGAGGTTGTACCATAGATATTCTCCATGGTGCATGATTCGTAGGCGTGATCAGGTACCTCGTCCGACTTCAATCATGTGGAGGGATATAAAAGTCTATTCTTTCTTTGGTTAACATGTTGATGGTCTATCCTAAGGAGGTCAGGTTTCAGTTGTAAGTGTTCAATAGGCCCCATAGGCCCCTGGGCGTGTTCCCTAAAATATTCCTTAGTTTATCATACCAAACAGCCCTACTCATGGTTATTTTAATATAAGGAGCCCCCCCTCAAATCCTATGTTGATTCAGTAGCCTTATTTGGGCCCCCTAGTCAGTGTTTGGCATGACCCTGCTAAGGATCCTAGGCTACGTTCAACTGTGTATATTGATTCATTTGAGACGCATCCAAAGAGTTTCACACCCATTGAATCACCTCTGAGTTAATATTTTGTTGTCCATTGCATGAAATACAATTTTGCCGATCAACATATGATTACAGGTGTAAGCCTTTGATTCAGTTTCAAGATGCCACTACTCGAGCGATGAATGGGCCTCTAGTACCCCCCAAGAGCCATGCGGCTCAATTAACGAATCATAAAGTTGATTTGAAGGAAGGAGGTCATTGATAAGTAATATAATAATTGACCACAATCCCAGTGCTTGGATCTATGAGTATTGTGTCTCTGGTTTATGTATGCTTGAATTTGATAGTACGGCGTCCCCTACTTAAGAACACCCAAGACTTACAGACGACCTATAGTTACCAAACAGACCCTGCTGTAATGGTTACCGCTGTAACGTTATCAACGGTTGCGTCTGCAATAAGCTTTATTGTTAATCCTGCGTTCTAATGAACAATCCAACACTTTAAAATCCATGTCGCAGAGACCAAAAAATTTTGGCCAGGACAACAATTATAAAATTACGTTCCGACCTACATACAAAATCAACACTTAAGAACAAACATGCCTGTATTTTTAATTCTAATTTGGTGTTGACTTGTGCTTGGGTAATTCTTATCCTTTGCCTTTACTTTCCTCATATGTGTTTAAGCATTATAAAAGGCATCTCCTGTTTAATATATGGCTACAGATTTTCCCTTGGGTAAATCATTAATTTAACAGTGTTTTACCATTGTTTGGCTTGTACAAGATTTTTTCAGATTTATTATTTGTCTAAAAATTTGTGGTTTTTAAACCACAGTATTTTATTTCAGACATACCAATATGGTGATCACAGTGTTTTGTGAGGAAAAAAAAGTAAGACGCTAGTAAAAAAGATTTTAAAAATGCCACAAATAAAGTAAAGAAAAAAAAACGGAAAAAAAAAAAGTTTGGAACAGAATTACATAAACACGATTATACTGTGTGCGATAGCTGAATAGAGATTCACAGCTTGTGCAAAGATGGTGCAAAGAGCTGTCAAAATCAGAATCGGACTATAAGTAAGGAGGAAGACAGGTCAGTAGTTGAACATCAATCGCTTGAAACACACAAGCCACTAAGGTAAGGAGAGTCTTTCTTCTCTCACAGTTTCTAACCACAAAATAAGCTGCTCTCACATTAATACTTTTGGGTTTCTTCTATCATTGTGTATTTGTGCTACGCATTAGTATAAGTTTGCCTGTTCTAATCCTGTTCATTATATAAAAACTTTGACTGTAATTGTATCTGTAGTTTTTTTGGGGGGTATTTGTTTATAATTTTTGTAGGCACACAGTCAAACTGAATACAATGTTGTGCAGTCATCTTATCTAATCGCTGAAACATTGCTTACAGCATGTGTGATTCCAAGGCCTGCACTCTTATTTTAACCAGGGCCTATCAAAGGGAGCATCTAGTGAGGGTAAAAATAGGGAGAGAGTAATGTCCAGGAGAATATTTGATTGTGTCGCAACTTTTTTAAGTTTGGCACTAAAAAATGTTTTTTTATTACTTGCCCATGCATTTATGTCGCAGTTGCATTTTATCAGACACTTTAGAAAGCTGTGTACGACCTAGGGGTGTGGATAGGTACTTTATTCATGGTTTGCGACACATTTTCCCAACGCAGAGGCGCCGGTTGTGCCTATAATTAAACAGCGTACACCACACTTTAGCTTAGTGCAAATTGCCCTTAGTGCAGTTTGTACCATATTGTTTGCCTACTGTGGGCAAATACTTATAAGCCGAGTATAAGCCAACCCGATTAAGCCGAGGCGCAACACAATAGCTGGGAAAACTATTGACTCAAGTTATAGAGCCTGGGTTGGAAATGCATTGGTCATAGCTTCCCCATGTATTTCGAGGCCAAAGCACATGTCCCCAGTATAAGACCATTTGTGTTGCAAGGAAACAGCGCAGAGTGCACCAAAACGATTGTGTGCGACACAATCCCAGCGCGACGACCTCTGAAATACCTGTCGAAGTCTTGCAAATTCCGAAAAAGACAAACAGTTCAACAAACGTGTGATCCACAAAACCTTAGTAAATGAGCCCCAATGGGTGCTGGTTACCAATTGCATACTTTCCATAGTAATTTTGAAAATTCCCATACTGGTGACTGGTTCCCTGTCATGTATTTAGAAGGATAAGGAGTCGCGGAGAGAGTTGCCCAAGGAAGACAAACAAGCCCCAGGGATGCTACCAGACCAATCCTACAACTGTACTGAAGAGAGGCAAGTCAGTTCAGGTAAATCTCACACTTGCTTGTGAGTAGACAGGGGGTTTATCTTGTGGAAACTTTAATGGCTTTAGTTACATAAACAATTTGTTTCAGCGATTGACAGCACGCAAACGGTATACTCTATGTTTTTCCGTCAACACAGTTTTGCCTTCTTTCTGTCTATATCCATTTTACCTACTTTATTTGCTATTTCGAGCTTGGACGCAAGACAGTCGGCATAATTGGTGCAGGTTCCAGTGGGCCTGGCGCTGTATCAAGTTGCTTGATAAGTCTGAACCCTACGGCTTGAGAAAAGTGCTGGACATTGGGTTAGGACTATGGGATACACAGTAAGTAGGACTGGTACACGTGGCATCTCTGAATTAAAAGAATCAAATGTGTCAATCTGAAAGATTAATTAGTATCAAGATTTACACAAGATTCATCACCGTAGTGAGGTTTAAACCAACACTCTTCAAATTTCAGAGAGTGAAACCTTGAAACGAGGCAACTGATCTTGCACAAACGTTTTGTAACCTCTATGTTTGAAACTTCAATCAGGCATAGAGTGGTCTAAAATAACAAGGCAACTATATGCAAAGATACCTAATACCTTTACCTTTATCACGTTGAATCAGAATCAGTATCAATTCAAAGTCTGCTATTGATCCGGGGCCCTAAACCAAAGAGGATTGAAAATGAATTTCCCTGTCCCTAATTTATAATGTAAATCTTTGATGTATGTGTTTTAATTGTTGAGCTGTGTGCAATAATTTTCGCCTTATGGATACTAAAGCTTTTTATCTATCTTTATCTATCTTTGAGGACTTTAGGATCATAAATAACACGTAATAAAGAGTTTGTGTCATGATCAAATATATTCCCTTTTTATACCACCCACATTATAGGGAATAAATGTATTATCACAGAAGGGAGGAATGACCCAATTTTAACGGCCCTTTGTACTGCAGTCTGAAATTTCAGCACTATCTTTATCTACAGACAGAATGAAGGGCTGCTCATAACTGACCACCCCCATGTCCAGATTACTGATTCTAAATTGTAAGCCCTGAAGAACTTTTCCCCATAAACTATATCAATCTGCCAAGTATTTCCTGTTCTGAGTAGATAGTAACCTATGGGGGAATTTATTAACACTAGTCTTAATTTTCACCACACCGGTGTACTGCACATTAGATATACTAAGAGGCTCTGGGCAGAGATTACTGTAGTCTGTGCCGGTGCTTATAGTAAATATATCGGAGTTTGACGTCCACAGCTTGGCTCGCCCCTCTCTCCACCCACTTCAGAGGAAAGTGATGTGCAGGTAAACAAAAATGTAGCAATTCCTGGCACTGGGAACTCTAGTGGTACATAGGAGGATTTTTTCTATTCTGTCCTATTTGACTAGGAAACCCCTTCCCTAACTCAGTACACAAAGTACCTTGCCTAATTATTGGGGAGTAAATAATTATTTAGGGATTAATGCACTATATTGAATCTGTCTGTCCCGTAATGCCCGATGGCTCGCGCCTAGTGTATGTTTGCTCTGCAGGGTGGAGCATATGGACAGATGTCTTTTCATTATTGCATCTGTGTTTCCTGCTGGATGCAACGATAGAACATTGAAGAAGGAGGCAAAATGATGCCTCAGATGGACACATTTATCTATGGATAATGCTCAGTTCTATGCTGGGAATATATGCTGAGCAGTCACAAAATTGTTATGTGAATGGGCCTCCTTATCATACATTAGGCCAGGTCAACACATCCAACATGTTCTCGCCAAGCTGGCATAAATGCCATAACACTAGTGCGCAGGCAATACACGTAAACACAGCCACTGTTTGTCACGGAATGTTTCCGGACCTCTGTTGTTATCTCTGCCTTAGTGCAGAATTCGCACTTAATGTGGGTTCCCCTCCTGTCCTTTCGATCCTTGACCTACAATCCCCCTTCTAAAATCACCAATGCATAATCTTTATTCCAACTAGGTCAATGACATGAGGACATGTCCTCTGTCTTACCTCACATAAACTGACTGTCCTTCTACAATATTATGCTACAGCTGAAAATACACTGTGCACAATCGACCACTCCTACTCGCTCTATAACATACTGCCTTAGATTGAACCTATGTATATGTGCTCAGCTCTCCTGTCCCTAAAAAGCATTGCCTTGCTAAGTACACTAGAGCAGGAGAGCTGACAGTGTATGGGGACAGCTGATGACTAGGACTGGCTTTATGTCTGGCTGGCTTTATAGCAGTTTTAGCTCAAAGTGTCACGGTAACTCAGTCCTATTGTAGCCTCATCCACACCGTAGATCCTGGCAGATGGAAAAAGGGAGTGATGGCAATACCTCCCACCGTCCCCTTCACGTGGACAGTCCCCGTTGTATGGGCTCTGTCACGGAAGGGGAGAGAATGTCCCGGGCCCCCGCCCACTTTTTCCGCTTTGTCCCGCCTCCTCCACCCCCGTAGTTGGAGCTGCAGAGCAGCCAAGGCATGGGGCCGGAGGAGGCGGACCAGCCTCTGCTCCCTCCTCACATAATGCCTACCAATCATGTGAGGAGCGAGCTCCGCCCCCGGATGGCCAAGCCCCCTCCGCGAGTCCAGGGAAAATGGGAATGACGAAGTAAGAACTGAGTGAGACAGGGGGGCCACAGGGAGAGGACCAGGTAGGAGGATGGAGGCTACAGAAAGGACAGGGGTGCTGAGGCTACAGGGGGGGCTGGACACAGGAGGAGGACAGGGGGGTGCTGGAGGCTACAACGGGGGGCTGGAGGCTACTGGAGGAGGAAAGGGGGCTGGGGGCACAGTACGAGGACAGGGGGGCTGGAGGCTACAGCAGGACTTGGGGGGTGATGGAGGCTGCACCGACAGGAGGACGGAGGCTACAGGGTGGAGCTAGAGGCTACTGGAGGAGGAAGAGGGGCTGGGGCACAGGAAGAGACAAGGGGGGTGCTGGAGGCTACAGGGGGGGCTGGAGGCACATGGAGGAGGAAAGGGGGGCTGGGGGCACGGAAGAGTACAGGGGGGAGCTGGAGCTACAGGGGGGAGCTGGGAGGGCTACTGGAGGAGAAAGGGGGAGCTGGGGCACGGATAGAGACAGGGGGGGTGCTGGAGGCTAACGGGGGGGGGCTGGAGGCACAGAAGGAGGAAGGGGGGCTGGGCACAGGAAGAAGACAGGGGAGTTCTGGAGCTACAGGGTGGGGGCGTGGCTACGGATGAGAAAAGGGGGGGCTGGGGCACGAAGAGGACAGGGGGTGCTGGAGGCACCGAGGGGGGCTGAGGCTACTGTAGGAGGAAGGGGGGCTGGGCACAGGAAAGAACAGGGGGATGCTAGGAGGCTAACGGGGGGGCTGGAGGCTACAGGAGGAGGAAAGGGGGGGCTGGGGCACAGGAAGAAGACAGGGGGGTTCTGGAGGCTACTGGAGGAGGAAAGAGGGGCTGGGGCACAGGAAGAAGACAGGGGGTGCTGGAGGCTACAGGGGGGCTGGAGGCTACAGGAGGAGGAAAGGGGGGCTGGGGCACAGGAGAGGACAGGGGGGTGCTGGAGGCTACAGGGAGGCTGGAGGCTACTGGAGGAAGAAAGGGGGGGCTTGGGGCACAGGAAGAGACAGGGGGGTGCTGGAGCTACGGGGGGCTGAGGCTACAGGATGAGGAAAGGGGGGCTGGGGCACGGAAAAGACAGGGGGGTTCTGGAGCTACTGGAGGAGGAAAGAGGGGCTGGGGCACAGGAAAAGACGGGGGTGCTGGAGGCTACAGGGGGGCTGGAGGCTACAGGAGAGGAAAGGGGGGCTTGGGCACAGAAAGACAGGGGGGGAGCTGGAGGCTACAGGGGGGCTGGTGCTACTGGAGGAGGAAAGGGAGCTGGGGCACAGGAGAGGACAGGCGGTGCTGGAGGCTACAGGGGGGGTCTGGAGGCTACTGGAGGAGGACAGGGGGTGCTGGAAGCTACAGGAGGACAAGGGGGGCTGGAGGCTACAGGAGGACAGGGGGGCTGGAGGCTACAGGAGCAGGACAGGGGGGCTGGAGGCTACACAGTAACAGGAGGAGGCTGCTGTTGGGCAGGAGGATGCTCGTGGGGCGGCGAGGTCTCTGGGACGGAGGAGAGCTGCTGCGGGACAGGAGAGGGATGCTGGGGACAGGAGGAGGATGCTGAGGACAGGAGGAGGAGGCTGGACAGGAGGAGGATGCTGGAGGACCAGGTGGAGGCTGGAGACAGGAGGATGCTTGAGTAGGCTGGGGGACAGAAAAGGCTACAGGGCAGGAGGAGGAGGCTGGGGAAACAGGTGGAGGCTGCTGGGGGACAGGTGGAGGCGGGAGGAGGCTGCAGGAGGACAGGAGGAGGAGGCTGCAGGAGGACAGGAGGAGGAGGCTACTGGAGCAGGACGGGGGGGCTGGAGGCTACCCGGACAGAGAGTGCTGCTTGGTGGCAGGAGAGGCTCGTGGGGGACAGAGGAGGCTGCTTGGGTACAGCAGGAAGCTGCTGCGGCAGGAGGAGGATGCGGGGGACAGGAGGAGTGCTGGAGGACTGGAGGAGAGGCTGGGACAGGAGGAGGATGCGGATGACAGGTGAGGCTGAGGACAGGAGGATGCTTGAGTAGGCTGGGGGACAGAAGAAGGCTGAGGGAGTCAGGAGGAGGCTGGGGACAGGTGGAGCTGCTGGGGGACAGGTGAAGGCGGGGGGAGGCTGCAGGAGGTCAGGAGGAGGAGGCTGCAGGAGGACCTGAGGAGGAGGCACAGGAGGACTAGAGGAGGAGCTTCATCAGGAGGGCGAGCTACAGGAGCCCAGTGGAGGCGGCGGGGACAGTTGGGCGCTGGGGAGGAGGAGGAGGCTGTCAGGAGGAGGGCTTCATGGGAGGCTGCGATGACGTGTGGAGGCTGCTGTGGGACAGGAAGAGGAGGCTGGAAGACGGAGGAGTAGGCTGGGGACAGGAGGAGTAGGCTGGAGACAGGAGAGGCAGCGGAGACAGAGAACAGGCTGGAGACAGGAGGATTAGCGAAATGACAGGAGTAGGAGGCTGGAGCAGGAGGATGCTTGAGGCAGGCTGGTGAGGACAGGTGAGACTGCTGGGGACAGATGAGGCTGGAGGACAGGAGGAGGCTGGGGGACAGGAGGAGGAGGCGGAGGACAGAGGCTACAGGAGGAGCTGGAGGACAGGGGCTACAGGGAGGCTGGAGGACAGGCGGCTACAGAGGAGACTGGGGACGGAGGAGGAGACTGAAGACAGGAGGATGATTGAAGGGAGGGTCGGAGGACAGGAGGATTCTGGAGGGAACTGTGGGACTGGAGGACAGGTGGAGGATGCTGAAGGAGGAGGCTGGAGGACAGGAGGCTACAGGAGGACGGGGGGCTGGAAGGCTACGGAGGACAGGGGGTGGCGGAGGATACAGGGGACGTGGGCTGGGGCACAGAGCAGGACAGGGGGGCTGGAAGCTACAGGGACGGAGGAGCTTGCTGGTGGGCAGGAGGAGGCTTGTTGGGTGGTGCAGGAAGAGCTGCAGGGGACAGAAGGAGGCTTCAGGGGACAGGAGAGGCTGTGGGGAACAGGAGGAGACTGCCTGCGGGACAGATGGAGGAGGCCGGGACAGGAGGAGGCTGCTGGACAGGATAGATTCTGGAGGTAGGGAGGAGGCTAGGGACAGGGGAGGATGCTGGGGACAGGTGAGGCTGAGGACAGGAAGGATGCGTGAGTAGGCTGGGGACAGAAGGAGGCTAAAGGGCAGGAGGAGGAGGCTGGGGGGGCAGGTGGAGGCTGCTGCAGACAGGAAGGAGAGGCTTGGGGGACAAGAGGAGGAGGACTGGGGGGAGGAGGAGGAGGCTGAGGACCAGGAGATGCCTTGGGGGGAAGGTCGGAGACAGGAGGATTCTGGAGGGAACTGTGGGACTGGAGGACAGGTGGGATCTGAAGATGAGGCTGGAGGACAGAGCTACAGGAGACAGGAGGGCGGAGGCTACAGGATGAACAGTGGGGCTTAGGTCTACAGGAGGACAAGGGAGGACTGGACACAGGAGCAGGACAGGGGGGCTGGAAGCTACAGGACGGACAGGAGGAGGCTGCTGGTGGGCAGAGGAGGCTGTGGTGGGCAGGAGGATGCGCAGGATGACGGAGGAGGCTGCTGTGGGCGGAGGAGGCTGATGGTGGGCAGGAGAGAGGCTGACAGGGGACAGGTAGAGGCTGCGGGGGAACAGGAGGAGGCTGATGGGGAACAGGAGGGAGGCTGGACGCGGGACAGGAGGAGAGCGGAGGACAGAGAGGATGCGGAGAACAGGAGGAGGAGCTGGACAGGAGAGGAGGCTGGGTAAGAGGAGATGCTGGAAGACAGGGGGTGGCTGAGGACCATGAGGAGCTTGAGTCGGTGGGGACAGATGAGGCTAAAGGCAGGAGGAGGAGGCTGGGGGACAGTGGAGCGCTGCGGACAGAGGAGGAGGCTGGGGGCAGGAGGAGATGGCTGCGGGACAGGAGGAGGAGGCTGAAGGACAGGAGGATGCTTGGGGGGAGGTCGGAGGACAGAGATTCTGGAGGGGCGGTGGGACTGGAGGACAGGTAGAGGATGCTGAAGGAGGAGGCTGGAGGACAGGAAGCTACAGGAGGACAGGGGGGCTGGAGACTACAGGAGGACAGGGGGCGGAGCCTACAGGAGGCAGGGGGAGGTGCTGGTGGGCAGGAGGAGTCTGCTGGTGGGCAGGAGGAGGCTGCAGGGGACAGGAGGAGGCTGCTGGTGGGCAGGAGGAGGCTGCGGTGGTCAGGAGGATGCTGCAGGGACAGGATGAGGCTGCTGGGGAACAGGAGGATGCTGCTGCGGACAGGAGGAGAGCCGGAGGACATAGGAGGATCTGAGGACAGCAGGAGGAGGCTGGGGACAGAGGAGGAGGGTGGGGACAGGAGGAGGATGCTGGAGGACAGGTGGAGGCTGAGGACAGAGGATGCTTGAGTAGGCTGGCTGGGACAGAAGGAGGCTAAAGGGCAGGAGAGGAGTCGTGGGACAGGTGGAGGCTGCTGCGGGACAGAGGAGGAGGCGGGGGACAGAGGAGGCTGAAGGACAGGAGGATGCTTGAGGGGGAGGTTGGAGGACAGGAGGATACTAGAGGGGACTGTGGGACTGGAGGACAGTTGGAGGATGCTGAAGGATGAGGCTGGAGGACAGGGGGCTACAGGTGAGCTGGAGGACAGGGGGCTACAGGAGGAGGCTGGAGGACAGGGGGCTACAGGAGGAGGCTGGAGGACAGGAGGCTACAGGAGGAGGCTGGAGAACAGGAGGCTACAGGAGGAAACTGGAGGACAGGAGGATACATTATGAGGAGGATAGAGAACAGGGACCACACCATGTGAGGTGGGGTGGGGGTAGGAGTACAGATAGAATTATGTGTAAGTTTGGGGAGATAAAGATGGGTTTTATATGTTGCAGATTTGCTTTATGGGATATTATACGGGTCCATGGGGGTGGGGGGGCGGCCAAAGTAAGGGGCACTGTACTATGTGGGGACCGTCAAGGTTGATATTATACTATGCTTGTGGGTGGGACAATGGGCGTGGTTTAGAAAAAGGGGGAGGGGCTTTTGTCCCTCTTTCTCTTGTCCAAAACTTGGGAGTTATGGTGATGCTAGTGGCTAGCAACGGATACACACATAAAATGGAGATGGCGTAAAGTCAAGATTCATTTATGAGGAAAACTCACATGAATCAGCAGCAGGTATCAGGCCTATCAACACTCTTTACTCTAGGGACAAGTATGGTAGTAGTAGTAGTAAGTGTCTAAGAACCTAGATTCCCAAGCAGAGCTGTTACTTATAGACTTCTGCTCAGCCTAGATTGTTCTGAGACAACCAGCAATCAGCTGCCTGCTATATCTCAGAAAAGATAGCTTATGAAATATAGACATACATAATTCACATTGCAGATATCTATTCCTACCACTTGAAGGTGTACCATGCAGTCTAACCAGTAGGACTTTACATGCTGTATTTGTACATAAGAATGATGAGTTTGTAACTATCTGGGTACCCAGGTCACAGACCCCAGGGTGATCAGTCCTGCTGAGTGCATTAAGCAAGACCTCCAGGGTTTATTTTAGTCATAACCCAACTTTAGGAGAATACATCTTTAGCATCATAGTATTCAATTATATCTGCATCCAGAGGGTGCAGATAGAGTTGCAGCCCAGGACAAACCTCTGTCCGAAATCTGGGATTGTCCCACCAGAAACCAGAATGGTTGGGAGGTATAATATAGTGCATGCTCAATCTGATGCTTCATCAAGGAGGATTGACCTTCACAGATCAGAATATTATCCTATATCCTTTGAAAAGGAGGCCACTATTAAACATGGGGCAACCTATGTGGACTTTGTGATGATACGGTTTTCAATAGTTTTTTCAATATTGATAAGTAATTTTTGTAAAGCTACAACATTTATAGCAGAGTTCCCCAACCACCGGTCCGCGGCCCAAGACCGGGCCTTGGAACACCTGGTACTGGGCCGCGCCTGACCCCTGTAAAACAAAAAAAAAAAACAACAACAAATAATGCACTGCTCTATTGACGACAAGCGTCATGATGTCATAACATCATGCTATTAGTGAAGGGAAGGAAGAGAAGACTGTTACAGGGGAATGAGGAAGGTAAGTATTTTTGTTTTTGACAAAGTTCGGCTGGGAAAGGGGACTTTGGAAGCATATGGTGAGGGAAGCAAAGGAAAGGAGACATGGAGGGAAGACATAATGCAGTAGAGGGGACATGGGAGGGGAGCATGCTACAGGAAAATGGACAATACAAGTTGGGGTGCTTCTTCAGGAAATGGAACAATATAAGCTAAGCACACATTTTTAGCTATGAAACTATGACACCAGACCGCAACCCCCCACCGAACTGGTCCCTGGAGAAAATGTATGTTTACAGCTGGTCCCTGGGCAGAAAAAGGTTGGGGACCACTGATTTATAGAACATTGTATTAATTCATCCAATTTTTGTGCTCAATATTTATGACAGCTATACATGTGTGAAAAACAAAATAAGCATCTCTCTATGGGTTATTGCTTATTTGACTTTAAAAAAGTAGAAAACAAGTTTGTGTGTTTTACTAAGAATAAGATCTTGCACATATGACAGATCTATATGCAAGACACTGACATGACCATGGTCTACAGCTGCTGATGTTTCATTTGTTTGTGAACAACTGACTACTATTTGTACTTAAAAAAAGATTTATAAAACCTATTTCCTTTTCTAGAAATGAAGTTAACCCTAATCGTGTTGTGCATGATAATGCAATCCCAATAAAATCTATTGATTGCTCACTTACAGGAAAATGTGGAGGATCGAAGAGCGAGTTTATACAATGGTGTGATAACAAATGCATCTAAAGAAATGATGTGCTACACAGATTACCCAATGCCAGAAGATTTCCCAACATATCTACACAATTCAAAGGTTCTTGAGTACCTAAGACTGTATGCTGAACACTTTAATCTTCTCCCGTTTATCCAGTTCAAGGTGAGACTTTCGTGATTTTCTACATCAGTCGAAATACTCTTTAAAGGGGTATTCCCATCTGGGCATTTACATTTAATTAAATTCATTTGCCATTTGTAAACATTTCTTCAATTGGATGTTAATTAAAAAAATGTTCCTGTGTGAAGATAATTTCTCATAAATGTAGCCATGTTGTCCCTTAGAAACGAGATAGCTTCCTCGGATACGGCCACGTCACACTCTGGCAGCGGTGGTCAGACTTGCGCTATAGAGTCCTGCCGGACCACCAGGATTCAGCAATCATTACCATAGGGTGGCTGTGCGACATGTAGTAACTCCAGGACATTTTATATACAATAACCTTTTGTTTCTTTGTGCACTAAATCCATCAGAGGTGGCCGTATCCGAGGAAGCTATCTCGTTTCTAAGGGACAACATGACTACATTTATGAGAAATTATCTTCACACAGGAACATTTTTTTTAATAACATCTAATTGAAGAAATGTTTATCTATGGCAGATTAATCAAACTGAATGCGAGTGCCCAGACGAGAATACCCCTTTAAAGAAATTTTTCAGAACTTCTGTAGGTCAGGAATAGAACTATACTTACCCAATGACACAAGTAATGTCCTGTGGGCTGAGCAAGTCACAAGTTGGCCAAATTGGGTCCTGTGACCTCCTTGGTACTTCCTGTCGGGCACAGATTACCAAAGTCTGGAAGGTACAGCATGACACATGAATTAGTTATGGCAAAGGCTAAATGTACAATATATTTTGCCACCCATGCCCATATGGAATTCTGGAAAACCCCTTTAAGAGTTCATTTGTCTAAAAACCACAGTAAGGCTTGGACTTTAAAAATAATTGTCTATGCGTATGTGCTAATGTTGTTTTATCCACCCTGAACACTTATATTATGGAATCCATCAGCATTTTTGACCATACAAAGCTGCATAAAGTGTTAGGAACCAGCCTATTTGTCATACTTTTGTGCGTTGTAGCACAAATATGTATTTATATTCCAGGTACGTAGCTGGACTTGGAATGTACTGGTGTGTGAGATCTCTTCACTGAACACAGCATAGTCCCTTATTAACTTGATTAACTGCTATAGGATTTAAACAGAAGCTGCTACAGCAGTGAAAGCTCCACGTCCAGGCAATATTTTTCCTGGCACGGTTTGGTTATACAGATCTCTAGGGCCTCTACCTTATATTGTCTTTAGCTTTGTTAGGTCAAAACTGCTGACTAATTGCCTTTAAGCAGGGTGATCAACAGGACACTGCTGAAAATCTAGACGTAGGGATAGGATTATCAATGTATGTATGAAACTTCTGGGAGTACAAGACGCTTTGATAAATCTAGAGTAGTATAAACAGTCCACTGTCTTACGATTTGATGCTTTGATAAATCTGTTCTACAATGTTTGTGATTTTTTTGCTAGACTGAAGTGTGTTTCGTGGCAAAGAGTCCATGTTTCTCTAAGACGGGTCAATGGGAGATTACAATTGAGAAGAATGGTGTAAAGAAGAAGACATGTTTTGATGCTGTTTTGGTCTGCAATGGCCATCATGTTGATCCATATTTACCTTTAGAGTCTTTCCCAGGTAAGTAACCGGAATTAAGTGTTGTGACTGCTAAGACACACGTACATGAGGAAAGAAGGATATAATATACACTGTATCAGTTTATAATGCACATTCTGGGGGGAAGCACAGGTCTCAAGGCTTTTAGGGTGCACATGGTGACCCAAACTATTCATCAAGATTGACACTCACCAATAGAGATAATTAAGAGAGGAACCTCCAGCCCTGAAATCGTTGGTTATCTTATGCCAGCTGTAAATGTTAAACCATTTAAAAATTTGACATTTGACGGTCCAAAATTTTCATACAGACTTACCGGTAATCTGCCCTAGGTTAGACATTGGCCAATTCATGTATTCAGAGTTACAATAATCGGTTTTTGCAAGGGTAGCATCAGTAATGGCTATGTCAGCAATTATATTTTGCTACAGCTTTGCAGTTGTTACATAAAAAGGAAAGATGAAGGGCTCATTGAACTCTGGAAAAAGGTTTGGTTAATGTACCTAAATTTAACCAAACTTCGCGCCAGAACCTGATTAAAATCTATGGGGACTTGAAATTTTTTTTGACCCAAAAATGACTGTAAAATGTGGTCAATAAGGGATTTTAAATACATCTATACCAAATAAAATGCTGTCACTGCAGTATAAGACACTATAGTTATCCAGACACTTCACTATTTTCATTGCACTATAGATTCTAGTGGGTATGGATGTGGTTGTTAGGGACTAAAAGCTGGTTGATGGGAATGGAGGGAAGCTCTGGCCACGTGTCCAATTTTTCCGTCCAGAATTTAACATATTGTAAACATTGGTGGGGAAGTTTAAGGGGGAATTGAACATGGCGTTCCACATTTTGAACATGCTAACTGTCCCTGCTATTGAAGAGCTGGTACTCCTGTTCCATAGGTGACTTCCTCTTAATGCTGCCACAGAGCTCTCAAAGTCAGATGGGAACACCACCAGTAGTGTACTCCTTGATTTTTTTCTCACACTCTACTGTTGGAATGAAGGATGGTACTCTATCCTTGTAGTATGGGTCCAGAAGTATTCAGAACTGTTGACTATCCTGGCATCGTCGGTGTTGTTGTGCCAGAACTCCAGAATGTATTGGTTGTGTGTTCGAGGCTGTCTTCGTGGAAGGTGTTGTCCTCCTTCTCCACATCCCCCAGCGATTTCTGTGAACTGCTCTGGGTGTCAACCTGCTAGAAGGAAAACTCATCCTCTTCATCCTCCTCTTCCCAAAATGTTCCCTGAGACCACTGATCCAGCAACCCACGCAGGGAGACATGTGTGGACTGGCCTGACACCTGTTCTACTCTTCTTCTTAACTATTCGCTGCTGTTGCTTACACAACCTTTCCCGCATATGAAAAGATGAATTGCACCTAGTTGGTGCATCACATATGAGGCGATGCAAGGGCAGACCAAAGTCCCTCAGAAGTTCAGATTGCCAAGCAAGTTGAGCACATGAGCAAGACAAGAGACATGCGTTAGGCCCCTTCCACACTTGCGTTGCAGATCACGTCAGAGTTTGATCAGGGTGCGATCAGGGTTTGGTCAGTGAAAAACGCACATTTTGCATCAGAGTGCAATCAGTTTTCAGTCAGAGTTTGTTCAGTGTCTCAGTTTTTCACGCGCGTTTTCAATGCAATTTTAATGCAATTGCAATGCGTTTTTCACGCGCAGGTAATGCGAGTGAAAGGACTCAGGACTGTGTTCTATCTTTTCTATGGCAATTGATGTGTGAAAAACGCATTGCACTTGTATTGCACTTGCAAGTGTCTCAGAGTGCAATGCGTTTTTGATGCATCTCCATAGACTTGTATGGTGCGTTTTTCATGCGCGTGACTTGCAAAAGTAGAGCATGTCGAGATTTAAACGTGCGTTAAAAAAACCGCACGTGTGTGCGTGAAAAAAAATGCAAGTCTGAAAAGACCCATTGGTTACAATGGGTCAGAGTGCAATGCAAGTTCTGCGTGTCAAAAGCATGCGCAGAAAACGCGCGTGAAAAACGCAAGTGTTAAAGGGGCCTTATACTTGCTAAGGCCAAGTCTGCTGCAAGGTAGGTGCACATCACCTTGCCTGTATTCAATAGTTTAATAGAAAAAAACATTCTTTTCTCTGAGTGAGTAAACATCTGTCTTTCCTGGATCCCAGTCCACAGGTTTTGAGCAGTGTGTAGTCTTCTGACACAGACAGATGAGTTTCAGCATGCCCTGCTGCCATATTCCCATGGCTTTGCTAAAAACTGGTTATAACGGCACTGCTCTGACTGAATGAGGAATCAGGATAGAAGGAAATAGTGGAGAAGGAAGAGAAGGGAACTGGAGGTAGCAAGTGATGTCTGGCAATGCTGGGTGGTTGTAGTATAAGGGCCAAATCACTTTCTGCCTTGGGCCTAGCCATTACTACATTAACCCAGTATGCAGTTTCGGAGATTTATCGTCCCTGCCCATGTTTACAAGTCACTTGTTAGGTGCACCTTGGAGCTAATGGCATTGCACAATGCACAAATGAAATTGCCAAAAACCTGTTGGGTGGGGTTAACCTGTGAAGAAAATCAGTGGCAGCTGGGAATGGCATATTGTGGGACAGTCACTGATTTAAGATCTTTAAAGCTGTTTGTCTCCACCAGCCTGAATGGGAGCATTCCACAGGGCAGCAATTTGAAAATTTTACTATTCCGAATCAGAGCTCAGGAGTAAGATGGCTCAAACCACCTCTTTCTCTCCATTATTTGGAAGATAGAAAGCTGAATGGATGGTGTGGACAGGTTTGGTGATGGTGACTGTGGTGGTGCTGCTAGTGGTAGTGGTGGTAGCATCACATCCCCTTTGTGAGGAAATAAGTAGCCTTCTCACTTGAAACGCTGACCCAACTGAAGCAGCAGCCTCAGGTGTTTACAAGCTTTTTTGGCATATTTTTGGTGTCTGTTTTGGTATATCTAATGCAGCTCATGTTTAATTTACTGGTGCCTGGTTGTTATACATGAGTTGCACAGATTGTTGACACTTTATAAGCTGTGTGAAAAAATAGCATGATGGGGACACTCTGTAGGATTGCCTCTGTGTGTTAATTCCCTTAGTGTGCTGGGTTGTAGCAGGCAAAGTGAAGGCTACAGGATGATCTCTGCACATTGGAACCTTTTTGCATTTTGTGCTGGCTACCTGGGATGTTTACCACCACCTCTCCACCTGAACTATCACTGCCCTTGATCCATGTTGGTTTTAGGACCTCATCATTAGTCCTGGCATCTCCCACTTCTGAGCCCTCACCACTGCCCACCTTTTCAGTCTGAACAGCACAGAAAGCCACAGCAGTTGGCATTTGAGTTTCATCATCCCTGCAAATCTCCTATGATGGTCCACTGTCCACATCCTCATCCTCCAACAAAAGTTCTTGGGAATCTTGCAACTCTATGGGGGAGATTTACTTACCTGTCCGACTGTCACCTAAAGTGCATTGTCCGACGATAATGCACTCTGCCGCAATTCACTTAGATGGTGCGCCCAATATCCTGCACGGATATCCTATCTGTCACGCCCCCCGATTTCTGTCACATTAAAGCATGCGCAGCTGTGCCACAATGCAATCTCGTGCGACACAATCCCTGTTAAATACCTGTCAAAGCTGCACAAAAACGGGAACAGTTCGGCAAAAGTGTGATCCGCGATCCTTAGTAAATAAGCCCCTATGTCTGCAACTGGGTCAGGGGCAGGTGGAAGGGTTACAGAATCCTAGCTATGTGATTCGTAATACAGCATGAGTGACTGCTCCATGACCTTTGACTGTGATGGCTTTGCTGTTTTGAAGGGTTATGAGGTAGAGAGCACGGTGCTTTCAATAGAGGTTGAGCTTGGCAAAGATAATCCCATGCAAGTTGAGACGCTGTCTGCCATTTAAATGACCGGTGACTCAACTTTGTGTGGCCTACAAGAATATGCTCCATAGCCTGGCACCTTCCTGCACCAGAGGAAGTTGAAGCAGGTATACACGGAACATGTCTTCTCCATTCAGCATCAGCTCCCTCGCACTACCGGCAACAGCAGCACCACAACCACATCCCTTTGTTCCTTTTTCCCTCATTTTAAAGCACCTGCATTTCTTTGCACTACATTTTAGGAGCGTATGAGTATAAAGATAGAATAAACAGTAAAACTGCTATTTTGAAAAAAAATGGATGCAGTGAATAGGAACTCCGCAATATAGAGATATACCGATTTGGCAAACTTTGGCACTGGTATTTTAAAAATCTCTTTTTAAAATGTCTGACTGTGCCTCTTTGTCTGTCTCTCCTAGTCTCTCTATCTGTCTCTGACTGTCTCTAACAACAGGATAATTGATATTGGAAGAAAATATGCATGTGGTCAGCTTACCTTAGAGTTGAAATAGTCTGTTTTAGCCACCTAAGAATTCCTTCAAACTGGTGCACAGAGGAAATGATAAGGAGGAAGGAAACATGGCCATTGGTGAGACTATATATCCAAAAGAGGTAAATCCTCTAGAACCCAAAAATGGCATAAAATACTTATTTTGTTTAATCTATATTGTAAGAATCATACAATACAACTGCAATACAAAAAATGTTAGGTGGACCTACACATTTCAGGCCTTCACATGCGGCCCTTACTCAGTTTGCTACATGCATAAATATGCATTAAAAAATATATCCTTTTCTTTATTGTTGGGGACCAATTTACTGCCCAACCCTTCTTTTTGTTTTTTTCTGAAATCTAGAAATTAAAAATATTGGAAAAACTACAGTCTCTCTAGTCCCAAAGATGTCAAAATAACTAAATGGAATTTAATTATAAATAATACTCCGAATCAACTAAAAAGATCAACAAAAAGATTGTCTGTCTATTAATTTTACAGATTATTTATGGATTTAAGTTTTTTTCACATTGATGTGGATTGTATCAATGCAACACAAAGTACAGTCATGGCCATAAGTTTTGAGAATGATAGAAATGTTAATTTTTACAAAATCTACTGCATCAGGTTTTATAAAGACAATTTGCATATACTCCAGAATGTTATAAAGAGTGATCAGCTTAACAGAATCAATTGCAAAGTCAATATTTGCCTAGAAAATGAACTTTTTCCCCCAAAACACATTTCAACTTCATTGCAGGCCTGCCTTGAAAGCAGCAGCTAACATCGTTTCAGTGATTGCTTCATTAACACAGGTGTGGGTGTTGATGAGGACAGGGCTGGAGATCAATCGGTTAATGATTAAGTAAGAATCAAACCACTGGAAACTTTAAAAGGAGGCTGGTGCTTGGCATCATTTTTTCTCTTCTGTTAACCATGGTTATCTCTAAAGAAACACGTGCAGTCATCATTGCACTGCACAAAACTGGCCTTACAGGGAAGAGTATCGCAGCAAGAAAGATTGCACCTCAGTCAAGGAGAGAGGTTCCATTTTGCCAAGAAGGCTCCAGGGCACCCAAGAAGGACCAGCAGGCACCAGGACCGTCTCTTAAAAGTGTTTCAGCTTCGGGATCGGGCTACCAGCAGTGCAGAGATTGTTCAGGAATGGCAGCAGGCAGGTGTGAGTGCATCTGCAGGCATTGTGAGACGGAGACTCTTGGAGCAAGGCCTGGTGTCAAGGAGGGCAGCAAAAAAGCCACTTCTCTCCAGAAAAAACATCAGGGACAGACTGATATTCTGGAAAAGGTACAGGGGGTGGACTGCTGAGGACTAGGGTAAAGTCATTTTCTCTGATGAATCCCCTTTCCGATTGTTTGGAACATCTGGAAAACAGAAGACAAGGTGAGCGATACCACAAGTCTTGTCTCATGCCAACTGTAAAGCATCCTGCAACCATTCACGTGTGGGGTGGCTTCTCAGCCAAGGGAATCGGCTCTCTCACAGTCTTGCCTAAAAACACATCCATGAATAATGAATGGTACTAGAATGCCCTCCAAGAGCAACTTCTCCCAACCGTCCAAGAGCAGTTTGGTGATCAACAATGCCTTTTCCAGCATGATAGAGCACCTTGCCATAAAGCAAAGGTGATAACTAAATGGCTCAGGGAACAAAACATAGAGATTTTGGGTCCATGGCCTGGATCTTAATCCCATTGAGAACTTGTGGTCAATCATCAAGAGACAGGTAGACAAACCAATAAAAGCTTTTGTTACTCATAATATGATTGCACTTGTATTTCTGTATGTGATAAAAAACATCTGACAAACTAGAGGGCAACAGATCATGTGGAAATATAATATTTGTGTCATTCTCAAAACTTATGGCCATGACTGTACACACTAGTTAGTAAAAGGCCTTTCATGATGTGACTAATATTTTATTATTATTATTCCTGTTAAAGGAACTTAACAGCAAGTCACATTATAAAAATAAAATTGTGTGTTCTTGGTGACACATTTCCTTTGAAAATTTTCCATTCAAGTACTAAAAGGTAACATTAAATCTTTTTCCTCCTTGCATTGACTCTCATTTATTGTTGTCAGGTATTGATGATTTTAAAGGTCGTTACATCCACAGTCGTTTTTATAAAAAATATGAAGATTATTGTGGGAAGACTGTATTGGTTGTAGGAATTGGAAATTCAGCAGGGGACATTGCTGTAGGAATTAGTGGCGTAGCTAAGCAGGTAAGTCTATTTTCTAGAACTCAACTCTATTTATTGACGCGGGAAACAATAGGACAGTGACTGCCAATCTGAAATCAATCAGGTAGACTGGTAAAGATTTTTATTCTGGAAAATACAGTTGTGATAAAAAAAAAAAAAAAAAAATACACAGTGATAACACATGCAGTCACCCTGATAGTTTATTTGTTGTTATTTGTTTTCTTTTTAAACATTTTTGTAATTATTAAATCTATTTTAATCAATAATTACATAAAAATGGGAGAAGACAATGGGGGTATTTACTAAGGGCCGATTCGCGTTTTCCCCGACGTGTACCCGAATATTCCGTTTTGCGCCGATTGTACCTAAATTGCCCGGGTTTTTGGCGCACGCGATCGGAATTGGCGCATCGGCGCCGGCATGCGCGTCGACGGAAAACGTGGGCGGGCCGAACGAAAACCGAGTATCGGAAAACACGCCGCATTTAAAAAAAAATTGTGTCGCGAAATTTCACTCAACCTCATCTGGGTGAGGGCTGTATTTCGAGGATTCCAGCGGACTTCAGCGCAGCAGCGCCACCTGGTGGACGGCGGAGGACTGCATTGAATCACCGGCCGTACCCCGATCCAGCGCAGAGAACGCGCCGGGATCGCGAACGGGACCGGGGTGGTAATAAAGTGACCCAATATTTTTCTCAAAATTGTTCAAATACAAAATCACAACATTACAAAAAAAAATTTTGAAAATCCTCACCAAACCACCCACAGTCTTGGAGAGGAAGGACTCTTCTTCTATGTTCTTATTCTCAAATCAAATTAGATTTTTCTATTAGTCCAGGCCAACCATACATTTTTTAAACCTGTTTTTCTAAACCCATATTCCCTTTCTCCCTGCCATCAATACATCCATCCTGTCCTACCACCCCAGAGGTTGTGATAATATTGTTGCTTTCCTATAAATGGTCACTTTCCTGGCTAGCATCAACCTTTTCAGAGTGTACAGTACGCCAAGCTCTACGCCAGGGGTGTCAAACTCATTTTCACTGGGGGCCACTTTAGCCTTCTGGTTGCCTTAAAAGAGCCGAATGTCATTTTAGTACAGTAAAAATGGAAATACTTCTCAATAGTTAGGCGAGCTGTTTAGTAGTTACATTAATACCATCACAATGAGCTCTTTCAGAACAGCCAGAAAGCTGCACATATTGTTAAAAAAATTCTGAGAAACCATCAACATACAAACATAGCAATTCAGCTATATTAAAATTAAGTCATCTCTCCGAGGGGTAGCCCAGGTAGCCATCTCTCACAGGGGTAGCCAGGGTAGCCATCTCTCACCGGGGTAGCTCAGCAGCCATCTCTCACAGGGGTAGCCCGCCTAACCATCTCTCACAGGGGTAGCCCGCCTAACCATCTCTCACAGGGGTAGCCCGGGTAGACATCTCTCACAGGGGTAGCCCAGGAAGCCATCTCTCACAGGGGTAGCCCAGGTAGCCGTCTCTCTCACAGGGTACCCCGCAGGCCGCTCTCTCACAGGGTACAACATCAGCCATCTCTCACAGGGGTAGCCCAGGAAGCCATCTCCACCAGGGGTATGCCCAGGAGCCATCTCTCAAGGGTACCAGTAGCCATCGCTCAAAGAGTATTCCCGGTAGCCCTTTCTCACAGGGTTATGCACAGGAAGCCATCTCTCAAGGGGTAGTCCGGTAGCCATCTCTCACCGTGGTAGCCTAGTAGCCATCTCTGAGAGCGGTAGTCCAGGTATCCATCTACTGACACACGGTGATTATCTAGTAGCCATCTATCCAGACGTAGCCATCTCTCAAGGGATAGCCCCGAGTCATCTCTCACAGGGTGAGCCAGGAAGTCATCTCTCACAGAAGGGGTAGCCCAGGTATCCATTGCTCACAGGGTGCCAGGTAGCCTTTGTTGTACACACGGTAGCCCAGGAAGCATCTCTCCAGGGGTACACAGGAAACGCATCTCTCAAAAGATAGGTAGCCAGCTACCATCTCTTACAGGTCGGTTAGTTACTGGGAGTCCAATGTCTCAAGCGGGTAGGCGTCTAGCCTGCCATCACATCTTCAGCGCGTCGCCCCTGTTAGCCTATCTAGACCTACTCCTAGATCTCACAGCCTCTCTCACCACGGCGCTGTCACTAGACGAGGGTACCGGATACAGATCTCACACAGGTAGTGCCCCAGCTCCAATGCAACACACGGTAGCCTTCAAGTTAGACACAGGTCTGGAAACGTCCTCACTAGACGGTACAGTCCACATACAATACAGAAGATCCAGACCTGGCGGGATAAAGACAACCCACACGAACGCCGGGATCGTGGCGAATCACACCGCAGTAGCCATCTCCCACAGGGTGCCAAGTGCCATCTCTCACAGAGGTAGCCCGGGTAGCATGTTTCAGGGGGTACCTAGGTAGCTCCATCTCTACCTCTCTCCTCCCAAGTTAGCCATCTCTCACAGGGGTAGCCCATGGTATCCAATCTGCTCTCAGAGGTAGCCATCTCTCACAGGGGTAGCCCAAGCAGCCATCTCTCAACAGACGGAAGCCCTCTCTCAACAGGGGGTAGCCCAGGTAGCCACCTGGCGTATAATGTTACTTTGCAACAAAAAAAAATAGAAATAATCAAGATTTATTCTTACGAACTTTACTGTTGAATATGTCCACTGTCCCTTCCAATTCTTATTTGACAATTCCCCTAACATACCCCTGCATTTATTATACGCCGGAGAATTTTCTGTTAGATATATGTTTTTGAGGAGAATAGAAGGGGAGAAAAGAATTGGCTCCAACTGAGACATGGGGCAGATTTATCAAGCTGTCTGAAAGTCAGAATATTTCCAGCTGCCCTGGCAACCAATCACAGCTCCCCTTTAATATATTCATGAGCACTGGTAGAATGAAAGCTGAGCTGTGATTGGTTGCCATGGGCAACTAGAAATATTCTGACTTTCAGACAGCTTTGATAAATCTGCCCATTGATGCTCAGCTGATAGCAGCGCAAGTGAAAAGAACATCTAAATCTTGTAGGATTAGTTATCTCAATATTGTTGTCAGTCAGAAAGCTAAGCTACAAAAAAACATGGAAAAAAACATAAAAGAAGTGATTCACAATCAGGAGATTGGGAGGAATAAAAGTTTGTTACTACGTGTTTCTATAAATGTGGTGTGAATAAAGCCTTAGCAGAGGTGGTGTGCTCTTGACAAGGTCATCTGATTGAGGAACTTATCTTATTATTTAACTTGCACATAATTGGTATGTGCCTTTCAGAACATATAGGAAAAGCTAAAAATATGTTAATTAGAGCAAATAAAGATTGTATATAGTTTTTTATCTTGTTGTTAGATTCAATATTTAGATTTTGTTTCAGGTTTATGTGAGTACCAACAGGGGAACTGGGGTATTAAGCCGCTTGTTTTACGATGGGTCTTCCATTGATATGACCTTACAACACAGCTTTCGGTTCTCTGGATCAGCAGTTCTTTACTGCTGCGGACTTTTACATAGGCTGCAGGTTAAGCAGATGAACGGCTGGTTTGATCACGCAAATTTGGATTGCAACTAAGAAGTGTAAGTTAAAGGCTGGTCATTTTGTATTGATGTCAATAATTTCATGTTCTATGTATTGCAAAAGGATGGAAATTACTGAACTATTCTGATCAAATTGCTTTTTAAGCATGTAAACTAGTTTCCTGGAATGAACTTTCTGCATCTATCTGTCATCTGTTTTTGTTAACCCAAGTTGATATTGAGGACACTCCAAGGTGGCAGTGTCTGTAGAGTGTGCAATGCAATAGCCCATAGCATTCACGATTATATTAAAAACCAATGTGTATGTGTTGGCAGACGTTTCGTTCAACACGTCTAAAAATGAAGAAAAAGAAAGGCGGACATGGCTGAGATAAATGGGCCATGCATCAAAACACAACCACATATTACTCAAAGAGATTCACATGGACATGTACAAAAATACAAGACTTGGTAATGGAATAGTTACACAGGTTGAGGCTAGCACTATGCCTTTTGGACGATTATTTGGGGCATATATATTAGGGCCTCTGCGCCACGTCAGGGCTGGCTTATTGCTAGCACTTGCGTTATTTGTCCTCTCCATCACCCTACTCTTTGCTGTGCAACTTTTCACATGCTGCTGCGACTTTTTCTGTCAATAACGTGGCAGCACCCTGTCCGATACATCAAGAGGCTGGAGCCTCTTGAAGTATCGCGCAGGAAGCCGGCGATGTCAATATCCCCCTTTATCCTTTTCATGGTATAAACCAAAAATTTTAATACAACTATTACTACATAGCTTATATTTACGATCCCATTTGTATATGAATTGTGCTTATCCCTGAATTACCCCTTTACATATGTACTGAAGAGAATAAATATGGTTCTTTATCTTTAAACTTTTTTGAAATCACAGGTCATTTTAAAAGAACCATGGTAAATGACCATCTCCCCAGCCAAATCTTATATGGAGCAATACGGATAAAGCCAAACATTCAAAATTTACCGATCATCAGTCATATTTTGAAGATGGATTCTATAGTGGATGGTTTGGATGAAGTT
The DNA here is from genome assembly GCA_019512145.1 of Engystomops pustulosus. Taxonomy (NCBI): domain Eukaryota; kingdom Metazoa; phylum Chordata; class Amphibia; order Anura; family Leptodactylidae; genus Engystomops; species Engystomops pustulosus. The sequence goes on from CM033649.1 coordinate 35,038,428, forward strand.
ATATTGGCAACAGGGTATAGCATTTCCTTCCATTTCTTGATGACTCCATCTCAACCTGAAAGGCAACAAACGTAACCCTCTATAAGACGTTTTCCCACCTCACCATGAAGAAGTCTACCTAGCGTGTTTTAGGGCTTGTCCACCTCTTGGATCTCTTTTCCAGTATCTGAACTTCAGGCTCGTGGGCTACAAGAATATTTAAAGGTTTGTTTTGTTTATTTGTTTTTAATTATATATGTATTTTTAGTATCCCATTCTTAAAGTCTCATAGTGTGGTATTTTTAATCAAACCAGGCTGTCAAAGTAATTATACTACCACCAGTAATGGGTCTGCTTGTAATAGCAGGCATCTGCAAATGTGTTACTATCCTTGTTTAGTGTCCCTGAGTGTTCATGCTTAGGGCTGAGTCTAAGTTCTATAAGTATTACTGTACAATATATCGCTAAGCTAGATGTAGTTTCCCCAGCAATAATAGCTGGACACCAGGTTTATTTAGCTTGACCTGCAATGATAAGCTGATGATGACCACATACATCATCCTAGAAAAGTAAAACTAAATTGTGAGTGCTTTTCCAGACATAGTTTCTTTTTCATTGCAATGTTATCTCATAGAAAATATTTTTTATCTGTGTGCACTTGAGAAGGGACATAAGAAATTTGGTTCAACCCGATTCGCAAAATTTTTCGAAAAAATTTTCTAATGAGGCAGTTGGAGCCCCGGGATGTCCCCTCATCACTTGTAGCACTGCCATCCCCACCTATAACTTCACTCTTCTCACAAGACAATATTTGCTCCTGTTAGGTAGAGGTGCACGGAAAAACCATACTCTTAGTGCTGAGGACAGGACTAGTACACCAACTGTCGCATTGGAATACAGAATCAAATTGAATTTCTCAGAATCTGCACATGAACAGAAATAATAAAAGTATTTTTGAATTACACAGCGCTTCCTTTACAATATGCTGCCATAATTCCCAGAGAGGTTGTACTTATATCTTTTATCTGATGTAGTAGTGTTTTGGTTCCTGAAGAGTAGTTTAGATATTAATCTTGGCATCTATTGTTTTTTTATCTGCAATATGTCACGATGTTCATTTGACACAATTACCACACACATGACCTAATGCACCTTAGTTCACAGCTTTTGATTTATTGCAGGGGATGCAAAGTACCTCCTGTGGCAAAATGGAAGCACATATTAAGAAACTGATAGAACATAAAAAAAATGGTGAGTTTGTTTACTCTGCAAGGCTATGTGGGAAACCCCTCTCACATTATATTGTGAGATTTAAGGTCATGTCAACGTTCTGCTGATTAAGCGATACACTGCATTGATGTCAGCCTGGCTTAGATCTTCATAGTATCCATAGGATCATGTCATCTTATTCCGAATACTGCAGGTCTAGTGCAGCAACAGTGTAGCTATTGCCTCATATATGAAAAAACAATCCATTATCTTTTTAGTTATTGTTTTCTATATAAAAACAAATCTTATATAGTGTGGTTGAAAAAACATAAGTCCATCAAGTTCAAACAATAAGGTAATGAACTAAATTCTATCATCAATGTTTTTTAGGAAAAAAGGCAGCCCCGTTTTGAGCTCTCTTCTTCCCTGCTGTGATCGGCTCCTGAGGCAGGCTAATCTTGGAATCCTTCTTGAAGGTCAATGTGAGGACTAGAGATGAGCGAACATACTCGTGCGAGCTTGATCTCGTTCGAGCATTAGCTTACTCGAAACTGCTCGTTGCCGGACGAATACTTCGCCCGCTCGAGAAAATGGCATCTCCCGCCGTTTTGCTTTTTGACGGCCATAAACAGAGCAATCACCAGCCAGGAGACTCTCGCACTACCACCCACATGACGTGGTACCCTTACCGTCGTAGCAGTGGTTGCTGGCCAGATCCGGTGACCCTGGAATAGACTAGTCCCGCCCGCGCTGTCGTATCATTCTCTGTCTGGTGCCGCTAGGGGGAGCTGCTGCTGGTCAGGGAAAGCGTTAGGGTGTTCTATTGAAAATGTTAGGCGGAGTGATTCTACAAGAACCCAACAGCCTATCTTAGTGCTACAATAACGTTTTATTTACTTTTTTTTGGTTCCTGTGGCTGGGCTGCTGCCATAGTAGTGCAGCTATTACATTTGTGAGTATTGCAGGGAAGAACTTTCTACCGTGTGTTTTTAGCTCTTAGTGCCTCACATATCCACCTTAACACGAAGTGGACACATTTATTAGGTTTGATTAGAATTAGGCAGAGTTGCTGTTTTTTTTTTTTTACCTTATTTTCTTATAGCTCAAAGTCATCTGCAAAGCAGTGTGCTTTCACTGTAGGCTAGAAAATAGCCATAGGAGAACCCCAACGGCTTACTTAGGCCTACAATAGCGTTATATTTTCCTTTTTTTTGTTGTTGTTGTGGCTGGGCTTGCTGGCATTAGTAGTGCAGCTAGTACCATATTGTGAGTAATTTGCAGGGAACTTGCTAACCGTTGTGTTTAGCTCTTAGTGACACACACATCCACCTTAACACCGAAGTGGGGCAATTTATTAGGTTTGATAGAATTAGGCAGAGCGCTGATTTATTTTTTTTTACCTTTATTTCTTTTTATAGCTCAAAGTCATCTTGCAAAGCAGTGTGCTTTCACTGTAGGCTAGAAATAGCCATAGAAAAACCCCATGGCTTACTTAGGCCTACAATAGCGTTATATTTTCCTTTTTTTTGTTTGCTTGTGGCTGGCTTGCGGCATTAGTAGTGCAGCTTTACCATATGTGAGGAATTTGATGGGAGACTTGCGACCGTTGTGTTAGCTCTTAGTGACTGACATATCCACCTCAAAAACCGAGTAGACAATTTATTAGGGGTTTGATTAGAATTAGTCTGCTGATTTATTTTTTTTTACCTTTATTTCTTTAATAGCTCAAAGTCATCAGGCACAGCACAAAATCCAGTTGTGTGCTGTCAGTGTAGGTTGATCTCGCCATAGCAATAGGATAGCACGTTTGTTAAAAAAAAACTAAATAAAAAAAATAAACCAAAAAAAAATTTCAAGTTTACACTTAATTTGGAAAAATGTTAAACCCGAGGGCTAGGGGTAGAGGACAGGGGTTCCAACTACTGCAGGGTCAGAGTGCCGTGGTCCGGGTGGGGTGAAACACCACCTGCTGATGAGGGAGCAGGGGAACGCCCCAGAGCTACACTCCTAGGTTCATCATGTCTCAAGTTACTGGGACTCGTGTAGAAGCACTGTTGAGGCCAGAACAGTGCGAAGAGGTGATGTCGTGGATTGCGGACAATTCTTTCTACCATTTGTCCACCCAGTCATCTTCCACGCGTCCACCCCACCCATGTCACCGAAATCAGCACTCCTCCAGCTCCTCCCACCTCAGCCTCCTTCCCCCAAGTCTGCCCCTCCCGCAAAATTTGACATTTGAACCGGCTACTCTGAGAACTGTTTTCCTGGACCTTCCCACAGTCACAAACCACTTGTCCGGTTGCGGCTGAGCAATTTTCCGATGCCCAGGTTTCCACCGGTCGCAGTCTGTGGGTGATGATGACATTATTGACGTAGTGGAAGAGATTGTGTAAGAGGTGGTCGGCCATGAGGAGACACGGTTGTCAGACAGTGGTGAAGTTGTTGTCAGGCAGGAAGTCCCGAGGGGGGTAGCACTGAGGGATCGGAGATGATAGGTACAGACCCAAGCTGGGTTGATAGCCGGGTGAACACGTGCTTCTGAGACGGAGGCGATCCTATACAAACAGGTTGGAAGAGCAGTGGTGGGCCAGACGGAGAGGCAGGGCCAGAGCGGGTGCATCAGCGCAAGGTTGCCCGTAGTCAAGCTCCGTGGCGAGGGCTGATTTTTCAGAAGTCTGCGGTTCTTTAAAGAAACACCGGATGACCGACAGACTGTGGTTGCACCCTTTGCCAAACAGGATCAGCAGGGTTTCCACCACTACTAGCTTAACTACCCACCGAGTGTCGCAGGCATATGAATGCTAAACACCCTCAGTGGCACCAAGCCCGTTCACCTCCGGCCGTGCACACCACTGCTCCTTCCCTGTTGCATCTGCTAGTCACGCCCCCTGCCCAGGACACGGCCCAAACACCTCCCGTGGAAAACACCATCTTCGCCTCCATGATCCTCCACAGCATCCACCAGCGTTCACTCTCCATACCCAGACGCTGGAGCGCAAAAGCAGTATACACAACCCCCACCACACCCCACCCTCACGTCCACATCTCCAAGTTGCTTAGCCTGGAGATGCTGCCCTATAGGCTGGTAGAGACCGGCCTTTCGAAACTTCATGGCGGCGGCCGCCCCTTGGTATTCGTCCCCAGCCGCCACTACTTTTCCCGATGTGCCGTCCCAGCCCTGTACAAGCACGTGTCAGGAACATCATCCGTGCCCTGACCAACGCCGTTTCTGGACAAGGTCCCTGCCCACGGACACTGGACGAGTGCTGCCAGGCAGGGCCACTAATATCGCTGACGGCACATGGGTTAACTTGGTGGGGAGGCTGGCCGAGTCTGACCCTGGGGCTGGTCATATCTGCTGACGCCGAGGATTGACAGGGCCTACCTCGGTCCAGGTCCAAAGGCCCACTATGCCTCCTCCTCCTCCCACCCCTCCTCCACCTCCTCCTCCAAATTACCATCCGTGGGCATGGCGCCATCAGTCGGTAGCTCTAGGCACAGCAGCAGTGCCGTCGCTAGGCGACAGGCGGTGCTCAAATTGCATGATGCCTAGGCGATAAAAGGCACACCGCCCAAGAGCTATTACAGGCATCTCAACGGCGCAGACTGTCTGTGGCTGGCACCGCTGAACCTGAAGCCAGGCATGGTTGTGTGTGACAACCGGCCGTAACCTGGTGCGGCTCTGCAACTCGGCAGACTGACACATGTGCCAGTGCCTGCCCATGTGGTTAAATCTCCTAGTTTCGTTCAGCGTTTCCTCAGACATACCCCAATCTGTCTGATTTGCTCACGAAGGTGCGCCGCATCTGTGCGCATTTCAGGAAGTCCAGCACAGATGCTGCCACTCTCAGGGCAGCGCACGCCGCCTCCACTGCCCGCTCACTGACTGTTGTGCGACGTGCCCACGAGGTGGAATTCAACAATACCAGTTATCCAGAGTTTACCACAGCGCCGAGCGATTGTAGACTCCAGATGTCAACTTCACCAGAACTGGTAGTCAGGTCAGTCATCTTCCTCTGTCTACATGAGGAGTGGACGTGGATGTCTGATATCGGTCGTGCTGAGTAACTTTGAGGAGTCAACACAGATGGCAGTGGCGATGCCGACCATCATCAGCCTCACCATCCCGCTGCTTGGCTGTTGAAAAACTCTCGGTCAGCATGAAGTCGGAAGCTTTGCGCTCGTCACAAGAGAACGGGGGAGAAGATTCCCTGTTTGATAGCCAAAGCACCCTTAGGGTCTGTTTCTCAGCGCATATCGGAGGGTGGAGGAGGATAGGGAGGAGAGGAGGAGAATGTTGGCGAGACAAAGATGGACCATTGTTCAGTCCTTCACTGTTCAGCATATATGGGCAGAAGAAGAGGAGTTGGAGGAGTGAGGAATGAGAGTCAGCCAGTGAGGGGAGTGAATTCTTGCACATTGGTACTCTGGCGCATATGGCAGATTTCATGCTAGGCTGCCTATCCCGCGACCCTCGTGTTCAAAGAATTTATTCAGCACCGATTACTGGTTATTCACTCTGCTGGACCCACTGTACAAGCAAAATCTTTTCCACTCTCATCCCTGGAGAGAAGGATGGTGAGAATGCATGAATACCAGCAGGCCCTGGTGCACAAGCTGAACATATTTCCCTTCGACAGCGCTAGCGGCAGAGGGCGTACTTCTGCGGACAAGTAGCGAGTGAATGGTGAGCAGGCAGTTGTCCAGCACTGGCAGAGGTGCGCTCTACAAGCTTTTCCAGTTTTATGTCACCCCAGCAAGACACGTTCACCTGTCCCCAGTCTCGGCAAGGTAGGGCTGATCTTTACAGAAAGATGGTGAGGGAGTACTAGCTGACCATACCATCGTCCTAAATGATCACACAGCTCCCTACAACTACTGGTTTCAAAGCTGGACATTGGCAAACAACTGGCGCTGTACGCCTTGGAGGTTCTTGCCTGCCCTGCCGCTAGCGTGTTGTGTCCGAAGTGGGTTTTCAGTGCAGCTGGTGGCATCATCACCGTAAGCGTACACGCCTGTCGACTGACAGCGCTGACAGGCTGACGCTTATCAAGATGAATAAAACTGACTTCTCCGGATTTTCATTCCCCCAGGTGAAAGCAGCTCAAACTGAATAATGTACACTCCTCCTCCTCATTGTTCCTCCTTCTCCTCCCTTTGTACACTAAAGCAGCGAACTGGCTATTTTTGCCAGGGCCAACTACTCTACTATAGCACTCTCTGTATTTAATTTTTCTGGAGGGCACCTACCCGGTCCTCTGTTTAAACAATTTTTGGGATGGCCACATACAGGCACTCAATCTATAATTTTTCTGGAGGACCACCTACCTGCTCCTCTGGTTGAAACTTTTTTGGACTTTCCACATACAGGCACTATCAAATTAAATGTCTCCATAGCAGCCTCCACATGTCGTCTTTTTAGCTGGCATTCTCCAGTACCCTCCCTACTGCACTATGCACTTCAGGTAAATATTCTTATCATTTTCTTCATGGCCAACCTACTTGTTTCATATGTCTGCACATTTATTAAGGTTATTTTTGACTGTTGTCAGTCTTGTCAAACCAGGTTTCATGGCCGATATGTAACATCATATTCACTTCTCATTTTGCATTGAGATCAGGGTTGGTTGCTGGACCACAGCACATTTAGTTGCCTTAAAGAGTTTTTATTTATTTTTTTTGATATAATAGGTTTGTTACCATTCATATACATCCTGTTCTTGTTTCTGTCTTTTTCTGGCTCCACACGTTGTCTCCATTGCTACCTGTTCACACGTCATCGCCATAGCTGCCTGCCTCCAAAAGTCGTCCATATGCTGCCTCCATACATGTCTCCTTATCAACGAACTGTGTCAGGCAGAATTTTGGGTTGTTTTTCATGGCTCCCACATCAAACTTGTTAACTTTGCGCCCAGCCTGTGTGATCCACAAAATATACTGGCACTTTATCATTTAACCTATTTATTTCAGCGCTTCTTGCGCATCTGTTTACATTCCCTCACCTGCCATAACCCAACTTAATAGAACGCTACTACACTTGATCTTATACAAAGTTCTTAGAAGTGCTTGTTTGGGGAGTAGCCTAGAACAGGGTTTGATTGGCGAAAGCCTTCTGGCAGCGGAGCGCCAGCCTTCCATCCCAAGATCCAACTAACATAGTTTTAACTGCAGCACCTTAAATCTACTACTAGTTCACTGCCTCCATACAATGGTCCCCTTATCAAACGAGCTGTGTCAGCAAATTTTGGGTTGTTTTCATGGCTTCCACATCAAACTTGTTAACTTTGTCGCCACACTGCTGTGTATCCACAAATATACTGGCAAACTTTTATCATTTACCGTTATTATTTCAGCGCTTCTTGCTCTTCTGTTACATTCCCTCACCCGCCAAACCCAAACTTATAAGAACGCTACTACACTTGATCTTATACAAAAGGTTCTTAGAAGTGCTGTTTGGGGAGTAGCCTAGAGACAGGGGGTTTGTGATGGCGAAGATCGCCTAGCAGCGAGCTCCACTCATCCCAAGATCCACTAACATAGTTTTAAACTGCAGCACCTTTATCTACTTACTAGTTCACTGCCTCCATACATGTCCCTTATCAAACGAGCTGTGTCAGGCGAATTTTCGGGTGTTTCACCAGATACATATTGGAACTCGGCCCATCTGTCGCCGCCATGCTGGCGACCTGCAGTTGCAATCATAGCAGCGCAATATGGATGCCCCATACTGTCGCTCTTAATCATGGAACCATTGCCGAAAAACAATTAATAGAACCCACTATGCTATTCCATTATTCCAATGAAATATTCAAACGACCCCGCCTGCTTTGAAATTATCATTTTTTCAAAGTAAACGCTTCGGGCCCCAGGCCCATTTTGGGTGGGGAGGAGCCGAGAGACAGGCTTGGACAGAGGCGAAAGCTCGCTGGCAGCGGCCCGCCGCTCCATCCCAAGATTAGGCAGCCTCAGAGGCATCCATGTATGCTGCCCTGCTGTTTCCTTCCATTTCGCCTCCACGATCCTCCACCAGCGTCCACCATGTCTCCATGTGCAACTTTCAACTGTCTATACCCCAGACGCTGGGACACGAGAGGATAATGCAGCACATCATCCCTTATCAAACGAGCTGTGTCCAGGCAGGAATTTTTCAGGTGTTTCATCACACAGATACAATAGTGGAACGCGGCCCATCTGTCCCCCATGCTGGAGACCTGAAGTTTCAATCATAGAGCAATTGGATGCCCCGTGTCACTCTTAATCATGAAGTCGTCTCCATGGCTGCCTCCCATGTCGTCCCTTTATCAAACGAGCTGTGTCGGCCATTTTTCGGGTGTTTCACTAGATACGTTATGGAACTTGGTCACTATGTCGCCACCCCATGCTGTGTTATCGACTAATAAAACCGTCAACCTTTTGTCACATAGGAAATCATTTCAGCGCTTCTTGCTCACCTCCTTTGGTGAAACATGAGTCCTTTTAGGGTATGTCCCCTGACACTCTCTAGCCTGCCACTGCTGCCGCGCCTCGTGCACTCTGCTGCGTCCCCTATAGTGTCAGGTCATTATTTGCATGTTTTAGATGCTATCTAGCCTCATCGTCACTTCCTGTCATGCCATGCTGTTGCCCATAATTTTGGCATAATGGTGCGATTAACACCCTCAGAGGCATCTTATGCATGCTGCCCCTGTGTTTCCTGTCCATTTTTCCGTGGTGTTGTCCATCCTTTTCTGGAGTTCCCAGGATTTTTTGCCAAGCTTCCCTGTGCAGAGCCTTGGTCCCCTTGAAAAATGCGCAGTTCTCCCATTGACTTCAATGGTGGCTCGTTATTCGAGACGAGCACTCGAGCATCGGGAAAAGTTTGTCTCGAATAACGAGTACCCGAGCATTTTAGTGCTCGCTCATCTCTATGGGGACATATTTTCATTTTTTATGCTGATGAAAAAAACAATATTCATAAAAGTGGTACAGGGATTAACCCCTTAAGGACGCTGCCATTTTGTAGCTTAAGGCTCAGCCCGATTTTTTTGGATTCGACTTGCTTCGCTTTATATGGTTATAACTTTGAAACACTGTTAACTTTCAAAACGATTCTGAGATTGTTTTTTCCCCACATGTGTGTACTTCATTTTAGTGGTAATTTTGGCAGATAAGTTTTGCGTTTATTTACAAAAAAAAGAAATATATAAATTTTTGAAAAATTTGCCATTTTCGTAATTCAAAATCATTGCGTTTTTCAGGCATAAATAGAATTTCCACCTAAATAAGTGTTTGCTGATAACATTCCCATTTGTCCTACTTTCATTTTCATAATTTCTGAAATGTCTGGATAATTTATTTGATGTCACCGCGGCTTCAAATAGAATATCGCTTTTCCGAATATTCAGAATTGAACTATTTTGGGGATAATACAGTTTTAATGAATTTTACATATTTAGCATCAAAACCCCCTATATACCAACCACCATTTTCAAATCTCACCCCCAGCTATCAAAACAGCTTTTACGAGATTGTTAACCCTTGAGATCTTCATAGTAATTTCAAAAACAATGGCGGATAATTAGAATTGTAATATTGTTCCCTTATACGTTCATTTGGCCCTAAATTTACACGTTTCCAAAATATAAAAGAGGACACCCACCATACAATTTGTTCTGCAATTCTCCTGAGTACAAAGACCCCCCACATGTGGCTGTGACTTGTTTTATGGGCGCACAGCGAGGTGCAGAGGGAAGGAGGGCCCTGCAGCTGCACAGATTTTTGTTTCCTCATGGCCCCTTTTGAAGGCTAATTTTCGCTTTTTCGTTGTAGGGCCATGTGATGCCATTTTTTTTTGCGGGATGAGATGCTTTTTCCATTGTTAACCCTTTGGGTTGGTATCACCTATTGTTGAAAATTTAGGAACTTTTTTGAGGGCAGGAGTAGAAAAGCATCAATTCTGTACTGGATTTTTTACTTTTTTTTTGGTTTCACCGATATCTCTAAAATCCTGTTATCTTTATTCTATGGGTGATACCGATTTCGGGATAACAGACTGAATTATTTTTCTTACGTTTTACTATTTTGTCAAAAAAAACCCTAATGTGGGGAAAATCTTCATTTATGTATTGCCGTCTTCCAAGTGGCATACATTTTACTTTTTTGGCTTCGGAGCTGGTTTGATTGCTTCTTTTTTGCGGGACTGTTGTCTTTGCAACAGTATCATGTCGGAGTACATTTGGTTTTTGATCACATTTTATAGGCATTTTTTGTGGATTGAAAGGTAAAATAATAATTTTTGGAGGGTTTATAACAGTTTTTTTTACGGCATTTATCGTGGGGGTTCAATAATGATTTACTTTATCTAACGGATTGTTACGACGCGGTGATACTATATATGTGGGGTTTGTGTTTGATTTAGACTTTTTTTGAGTTATATGTCTCTTTATATGTTTGGGGTTTGGGGGCTTTTTAGTGATTTATGACTTTATTTTTTTATTGAATAACTTTTTTTTTACTTTTTCACGTTTTTACCATGGGACCTGAACAAGCACTCTCATGCGCTTGTTCATGATAATATTTCTGCATAACTGATGTAATGCAGAGTATTATCATGTCGCCTATACACTTGCATAGGCTGGCACTGTGCCAGTAAGATGACTCACAGACGCCATCTTACCGGCATTCTTGCAAGTAACCTGGGGTCCAGATCGGACCCCAGACTTGCTATAGCCTGATCGGCGCCCCCCGAAAACGGTGTCAGGGGGGCCGATCGTGGGGAAAGACCCCCAGATGCATGTTAGATGCCGCGGTCGCTTTGACGCGGATTTAACGATTTAAGCACCCGCTTAAGCTTTAAGAGGTTGAGCGTTAAGAGGTTAATCAACTACACAAATGTATGTGTTTTCTGTACTACATACAGAGCTGTATTTGGGCTGCAAAACAGCACATTTTACGCCCTTATGAGCATGTAGGTCTCTTTGGCTACTGACTGCATATCAGAGATATTCCATTCATTGTTACAAAGTTCTTTTGTGGTATAACCCTCAATTTATATCCAAATTGCCAAAGAAGATTTAGTGAACAAAAATCTGCCACACCCCAGGCAGGATAGACAGCTGCGCTCCCTCTCCTTTACCCTTTGTCCTGCTCAGTCATAGAAATTAATGCATGTGTTTTCTTGGTATGTTTTTATTGGAAATTTGTATTGTGGACGGGGAATTAGTTTAACAATCTGTTCTCAAATAATCTAGAACACAAACGAAAATGGAGGGAAGCAGTATCTGGCACTGCACACAGGATGTTTCCTGCTTGAAGGTAAAATGGGCCTAGAAGATGTAGTCGGCATATTACAAAGTCACCTAGAGTTGAGGACTTATTGTGCACATATAATGTCCTGGGTATAGCAGACAACAGTTATAAATTTATATAAGAGAGTATGAGCACTAGCCCAATCCTAAAATAATACCGCTTTGTGTTAGTTAATATAAAAACAATTAAATACCAGTGGCATAGTATAGCTTTATCATTTAAAATGTTAGGAATAATATCTAAAATGTGTTACATATATAAAGCAAGTTAATAAATACTATAATACAGTATATGACATTCAGATTAGATATTGCAAGATATAAAAATAAACAATATAAAATACAAAAGTAAATATAGAAGCACAATAATATGCACATCCATGAGGACATAAAAAAGCAAATCTTGTTGACTAAACTGGATAACCAAAAAGTGGACAAAATACTTTTAGTCTCTATTTCTACTGGAAGATGTGAACCGCATAAGGTACCGTCATGTTATGTACGATTGTCTGTGTATGACTACAAAATTAAAATATGTAGTGTAATATTTTCTACCAGTCACTGATTCTTTGGTGACTGCTAAAATTGTACCGCGCACTAATTGACCCAGCAGCAGATAATTAAATCCACATGAACTAGAAGAGAAAAATTATGGGTTAACTGCAACTTTTTTTTTATCCCCTCATGATTTGTGATTTATCTATGTACCATACATCCACTGAGGTGCTCGAGAGGCTCTCATATGCTGACCCCTCCATACCGTGAGTATTTGCTGCATATTACGCCAATATTACAGGTACAACCAAGGATCCGCCAGCGTTCAGGAGCCGCAGGGTGTACAGCACCTGAGCTATCATTCGTTACAATGTGCCAGTGGTACATTGTATATGGTAGTATATGATATGGAAGGATCAATTAGACAACCTAGGTTTAAAGTACTCTAGGGGTCTGAAAAAATAGTAAAAAAAAAATTTAAAAAGTTAATAAAAACAACCTAAAAATGTCTGATCTAATAATATAATAACGATATTCCTGCATTTAACCCCCTAACGGAAAAGAGTTCCTTTCTGCCATTTTGAAACATATAAAATTGAAATGTGATCAAAACTGACATCCTCAAAATGGTAGCATTGAAAATGTCATTTCATCTAGCAAAAAAGACACCATCACAGTTCCAACAGTAAGGATATGATAAAGCTGCAAAATAAAGATTTTTTTTCTTACAGGGTTTTAATTTTGCAATATATGAACCATATAAAACCTAATATAAATTTGGTATCCCCTGAATTACCACATGCAAAGAATAAAAAAACTGGGGTGTCATTTGGGGTGCACGTGAAGCCGTGCAAATGCATTTTTCTACCTCTACAAATTTTTGTATTTGAATTTTTTTTCTCCCCCTTCCTTTCCCCGCTACACGGCACTGGTATAATATGTCGCTAATAAATTGCAATTTGTAATGCAGAAACACAGCCGTCACAGAGCTCTTTACATGGAAAAATAAAAAAAGTTTTTTATTGATTTATTTTATTTTTGAAAGTGGGAAGTGAAAATATGGAAATGCAACAATGAAAAAGGGCCTGGTCATCAAGGGCTTAAGTATAATCGTGTCGCAACAGTTTACTGAAGATATGGAGGCAATGTAGCAGTCAGAATAATACCTTAGTGTCATCCATAATGAAACCCTGGCAACCATGGCAAGGAGATATCAATATTTTATTTGATTGAACAATGTAGTTTGTAAGGGCCTGTTGAAGGAACACTAAACCAAGCATAATGATAAAAGTAAGTTGTCCTTAGTGTCTTCACTACATTTTCTTTTTCGCAATATGCTGAGAAAAAAACCCGAAAAAAATCTGCTGAGAAAACAACCCTAGAAAATATATTCAAACGAGCACACGGCTAAATACACCATGCCACCTGCTCTAAATTTGTTTGTAGCCTGGTTTATTTTTCCTTTATTCCTTTAAAATACATACCTACTACTATAATCTTACATTTCACCTCACTTTTTTCATCAGTAGCCTCTCTCCCGTTTCCCAGTAGCCTCTCCCCCCTCCCTCTCTCCCTTTCTCAACCCCTCTACCTCTCGTCTCATTATCCTCTCTCCTCTCTATAGCAGTAGCCTCTCCCTTTTCATAGTACCCAGCCTCTTCTTCTCTGAGCAGCCTCTCTCCTTAGCCTCTCGCCCCTCTCTCTAGTATCCTCTCATTCCCCTTCTCCTCCTCCACACATTTTTCATAGCTAGCCTAGCGGCCTCTCCATAGTAGCCTACCCAAGCTCTCTCTTCTCTAGCCTCGCTCTCCTTCTCTCCCTCTTCTCTCCCCTCCCCATAACGACCTCTCAGAGCCTCTCTCATCTCTCCCTCTCCTCTCCCTTCCCCCTACCAATCCATCATTAACAGTTACTCTTCCCCCCCTCCGATCCCCATCCATCTCTTTCCCTAGTCATTCTCACCCCTCAATAATCCTTTTTTTTTTTTTTTTCCCTGGAGAGAAAATGCAAACTCCAGCAGGCCATTTTCCCACAGCTCAATGTAAGCCTGTTTTTGGGTCCCATTCCTAACTATTTTTCAATACTTCAGTCAGAGAGGCCAAAATTGTCTTATTCGTAATAACTTCCAGAGAATACATTGAGGTGTGTTTCCGCCAAGGAGATCCCATTTTTTTTTTACAACTAACAAAAATCTGGCAAGGAACAAACAAACATTTTCCTAACTACATATTATTTATTATTTCCTTTCATTCCCCTTTTCACATTCAATTCATTCATTCATCACTTTCAATTCACATTTTCATTCCTAACACATTCAAAATTCACTTTCATATCATTCCCTTGTTGTGCACATTCAACCTTGTTGCAACGACGACAAGCACAAGACAAATTAACTACAAAAACTATTTCCCTTTTCACCTTGTGCAACGGCCCGGTGCAACGGCCCTTGCCAGATTCTAGCAATACAAGTCGTAAGGTACCTGTTATAGGGGAAGCTAAAGGTTTGAGACACCTCTCGACTCATACATAAGAAATCGTAAAAGTAATGCTGCCTCCTAATGCTAATGCTAAATGCTAATAAATAACTGCTGCTTCGAAAGTAATGCTAATGCGTTCAAAATAAATGCTGCTCCTCCAAGCCAGTTGTCTCGTTTTCTTTTTCGTTTTATATGATAGAGCAGTGATGGTACATTGCCACCACGGCTCTCTCTCTTCCGCCTTTCTGTTCTTTCTTTTTCTTGGAAATGGCCTCTGGGATCCGCCAGAACTGTAGCTTGACTGGTGATGATCAATACGACAAAAAGGACCAATAGGAATGTAGAGGGTCTTCACTATATTTCCTAATTATATTTAAGATGGGCATCATGATCATGATGTTTAAAGACAAAACGAAACCACCATTTCACAATATTATTGCAATTCAAAATTCATTATCTTTCCACATAGTTTGGATCTTGCCGAAACCACACCAAAAACCCACAAGAACGTTACAAACTTCTTATTCTTCATTTCTCTTCATCATCTCTTCAATTCTCTTCCATAATTCATCGAGTCGAGTACAGATGGATGGAAGTAGCTGTGGAGATTGTATTCGTGTTTTATTTTCGTATTCGTCCCCAACAAACATTATGCAATCTTTTGCTTACAGATCCTAGACTATAGCTGTAAAGGTTTTCTTTCTTTTGGTCCATTGGTCCATGCACAAAACCCATAATACATAAATCACCCATAACCAATAATTCGTCCTAACAGGTCCGGCAAGAGTGGGATGGAGTGGTGCAGGAATGCAATCCTGACCCATGGACTTTCTTCGAAAACGAAACGAACCATTAACCCAAACCCGCAGCCAGAACTCGTGTTGATTCTTGTTGTTTCCCTGAAAATCAATCATGGAATCTTAACTGTCATTGATTGTACGGCCTTTGTCCTGTGTGGATTGACACCATCACTCAATCAAGCCTATTTTTATCGGATTTTTAAAACTGTTTACAGTAACAAAGCAACATGGAGGCATAACAAACTTGAGGAGGTTGAAAACATTTATGTGTGATTGCCTTTTAATTTGGTGTAGTCACTTCCCAGAACAATGTTCCTTTAAATTGTTTACCAAGAAGTATTTTCTAATTATTTCTATCTGTTTTCCTGAGTTACTATAATGGAAAGTGGTTTTATGTTAATAAAAAATGTTCCAACTAATTATATCACATTTCCAGGGTTTCTTTGTTGTAAGATCATGTGAACATTTGGCAAGCAAAGCTCGATAAAGATTTCATCACAGATCGCATGGATATACATTTCAAGGAAGAAAAGTAAACAGTTCAGAGTGAACCATCTAAATGTGGAACCTGTCCCAGAAGTGCCAAACTAGTTCTATCAACCTTAGCTTACGGAACTCCTTTCAGAATACCCACCACAACCAATATGTTGGTTTTGGGCGGTGAATTATATAAGAAAAATATGTTTTGTGTGCATTTCTTTCTCATGGTTTTCTAATTGAAGTAAGGGATGTCCACCATCCAATGGTATAACGAACAATTTAATATTGAGTTATAAAGAGAGCGGTCAGCCGAGCGGGTTAAAAACGCGTCCCGAGTGGTCCGGGAGGTGCGTGTGGAACGGACATGACGTTAGGATCTCGTTAGAGTCCGCGTATCCTCCCTCCCCTTGTTAAGTATCTCACACGCCTGCATTTATGCTCACCTCCAGCGCCATCATCCTTCCTACAATTCCTGCTCTCTGTCCTGATTGTTCTCTCTCCAGTCTCATTTCCCCTCCTCTACTCCTTTCTCTCCCACTTACATCTTCATCTTCAGCTTGCTCCCTCTCCTACACCGTGGATCGTGTGTAAGTTACAACGCACTCAACGCTGTGCCTGTTCGGTGATTCTTTTCTTGATAAGCACTTTATTGTGTGGGCTGTAGGTGCTCCGTAGTTGTCCTGCGACCGCGGGTGAGGTACCGGAGTTCCATTGCCTCGCTGTGTTTTTTGGCGAGTCCTAGTCCCATACACGCTGGAAAGACTTCGGAGCAGCGGTCTTGCGTCATAGGCGTTGATGTCGGTGGGCGACTCTGAGGACAGAGGCAGCACCTTAACACTCTGGGGCAACAGGAGACACGGCGTTCACAAGGGCTTTATAATGAAGACATATGCGATCTGTTTGCGCAAATGGGCTGAGCGATAAGACACGGGTGAGGACTGTTCCATAGGTGCTGTTGCGATTGTGTTTATGATCTTTTAGCTTCTGGAATTTAATTACTGAGTTGACTTATTTGACTGGGTCTAACGTTGGCCTATACTAGAACTGCCGCCTCACTAATTCCTTTCAATGTTGCCTCAACTAGCTTGTTGACTGAGCATGGCCAGGAACTTTTGACCCCTTGTTCATTTTGGAACTTTGACTAAGCCAAACCACAGGAATTGCGCTATCCGATGTGGACTGGGTTGTTTTGTTGGAAAATTGACTGAGAACTGAGACCGCGACGCGAGAACCGGGCCTTTTGCTAAATCGACTGAACTTTGCTTTAACAGTATTATTTTGGCCAATCTTTAACATCACTAATTTTACCCAAGATGGAAGGATCTTTGCTTTTAATTGTATGTGGACGCTTGGTTGCTGTTTCGTCTTGATGTTCAATGCAAACTGGGCCAGCCTTGTCGACTTATACTACTTAGCGCTATAATATTACTGTTAGTTCCGCAATTGTAAGAACTACGCTTGAACCACTGAACTACGAGCTGTAAGAACCATTAGTTGTGTGTCGGTGGTTGCCAGAACTACACTAACCATTAGGAACTGCTCTAATGTGGCCTGGGGTGGTTTGTATTGAAGATTTGACCCACTTGGACCGGCTTTGTTGTTAAAGTTTACTAAACACTGCCATTTATAGTCTATCTCGTGCCAGAACAACATCTACATACATACCCAGGTGGAAAGATCTGCTTCTCGCTTTACAAATTATTGGATCGCGTGCCTGTCCGTAGACTAATGTGCCAACTTGCGCCCAGCTTTGCTCGACTAAAGCTAGGCTAGTCCTCTATAATACACCGTTAGTCCGCAACTGTAAGAACCACTACCCTCCAATAAGAACTCTGGGCTTGATACTTGGCTTTGGAGGATTCAGCGCACGCCGGCTTACTTTATATTGTCAGAACTTGTGTCTGAATCGGTCAAGAACTGTATCAGTGGTGGCTTCTTAAGGCTGCGTTGTGCTCGGAGGCAATTGCTAATGACCACCAGGGTATTTCCTGCTCATATTCCCACTACTCCCATCTGTTCTGCCACACTACTCGTTTAGGCCTCAGAATATTATTGCTCTGATAATTGACACGTCTTAAAAAACTGAAGAACTGGGTTAATACGGACTGGGTAGTCCGGTCTGGCCTGTACTCAGGGGAGGGATTGAATATACTTTTGACCTCCAGCTTAACCCCATATACACCAATCAAATTGTTTTTACATACGCTTCAGAAATTTGAAGCTGGCTCTTGTAACACCAATGTTAAATAGTCACCGACGCCTGTTGTTGGCGCATTTTGCCACGGGCATCCAACTGGATGACACCATGCACTCCCCTGCTCCTTTTCATGATTGTAATAAAATTGATTAGAAATTGAATCCCCGTGTGGTTACTCTGTAGGTACGGGGGCATATTCTAGTAGTTGACATTGTTTTCATTTGTTTCATTGTTCTACCTACATCTCTCACAGGGGTAGCCCAGGTAGCCGTCTCTCTCACAGGGGTAACACAGCAGCCGTCTCTCTCACAGGGGTAGCACAGCAGCCATCTCTCACAGGGGTAGCCCAGGAAGCCATCTCCAACAGGGGTAGCCCAGGAAGCCATCTCTCACCGTGGTAGCCTAGTAGCCATCTCTGAGAGCGGTAGTCCAGGTATCCATCTACTGACACACGGTGATTATCTAGTAGCCATCTATCCAGACGTAGCCATCTCTCAAGGGATAGCCCCGAGTCATCTCTCACAGGGTGAGCCAGGAAGTCATCTCTCACAGAAGGGGTAGCCCAGGTATCCATTGCTCACAGGGTGCCAGGTAGCCTTTGTTGTACACACGGTAGCCCAGGAAGCATCTCTCCAGGGGTACACAGGAAACGCATCTCTCAAAAGATAGGTAGCCAGCTACCATCTCTTACAGGTCGGTTAGTTACTGGGAGTCCAATGTCTCAAGCGGGTAGGCGTCTAGCCTGCCATCACATCTTCAGCGCGTCGCCCCTGTTAGCCTATCTAGACCTACTCCTAGATCTCACAGCCTCTCTCACCACGGCGCTGTCACTAGACGAGGGTACCGGATACAGATCTCACACAGGTAGTGCCCCAGCTCCAATGCAACACACGGTAGCCTTCAAGTTAGACACAGGTCTGGAAACGTCCTCACTAGACGGTACAGTCCACATACAATACAGAAGATCCAGACCTGGCGGGATAAAGACAACCCACACGAACGCCGGGATCGTGGCGAATCACACCGCAGTAGCCATCTCTCTCACAGGGGTGACCAAGTGCCATCTCTCACAGGTAGCCCGTAGCCATTTTCAGAGGGGTACCTAGGTAGTCCATCCTACCCTCCCCAAGTTAGCCATCTCTCACAGGGGTAGCCCAGGTATCCAATCGCTCTCAGAGGTAGCCATCTCTCACAGGGTAGCCCAAGCAGCCATCTCTCAACAGAGGAAGCCCTCTCTCACACAGGGGTAGCCCAGGTAGCCACCTGGCGTATAATGTTACTTTGCAACAAAAAAAAATGAAATAATCAAGATTTATTCTTACTACTTTACTGTTGAACACTTCTCACTGTCCTCCTTCCAATTCTTATTTGACAATTCCCCTAACATACCCCTGCATTTATTATACGCCGGAGAATTTTCTGTTAGATATATGTTTTTGAGGAGAATAGAAGGGGAGAAAGAATTGGCTCCAACTGAGACATGGGGCAGATTTATCAAGCTGTCTGAAAGTCAGAATATTTCCAGCTGCCCTGGCAACCAATCCAGCTCCCCTTTAATATATTCATGAGCACTGGTAGAATGAAAGCTGAGCTGTGATTGGTTGCCATGGGCAACTAGAAATATTCTGACTTTCAGACAGCTTTGATAAATCTGCCCATTGATGCTCAGCTGATAGCAGCGCACCAGTGAAAAGAAATCTAAATCTTGTAGGATTAGTTATCTCAATATTGTTGTCAGTCAGAAAGTAAGCTACAAAAAAACATGGAAAAAAACTAAAAGAAGTGATTCACATCAGGAGATTGGGAGGAATAAAAGTTTGTTACACAGTGTTTCTATAATGTGGTGTGAATAAAGCCTTAGCAGAGGTGGTGTGCTCTTGACAAGGTCATCTGATTGAGGAAACTTATCTTATAATTTAACTTGCACATAATTGGTATGTGCCTTTCAGAACATATAGAAAAGCTAAAAATATGTTAATTAGAGCAAATAAAGATTGTAATATAGTTTTTTATCTTGTTGTCAGATTCAATATTTAGATTTTGTTTCAGGTTTATGTGAGTACCAACAGGGATACTGGGTATTAAGCCGCTTGTTTTAACGATGGGTCTTCCATTATATGACCTTACAACACGCTTCGGTTTTGGATCAGCAGTTCTTTACTGCTGGACTTTTACATAGGCTGCAGGTTAAGCAGTGAACGGCTGGTTTGATCACGCAAATTTTGGATTGCAAACTGAGAAGTGTAAGTTAAAGGCTGGTCATTTTGTATTGATGTCAATATTTCATGTTCTATGTATTGCAAAAGGATGGAAATTACTGAACTATTCTGATCAAATTGCTTTTTAAGCATGTAAACTAAGTTCCTGGAATGAACTTTCTGCACTATCTGTCATCTGTTTTTGTTAACCCAAGTTGATATTGAGGACACTCCAAGGTGGCAGTGTCTGTAGAGTGTGCAATGCAATAGCCCATAGCATTCACGATTATATTAAAACCAATGTGTATGTAGTTGGCAGACGTTTCGTTCAACACGTCTAAAAATGAAGAAAAAGAAAGGCGACTGGCTGAGATAAATGGGCCATGCATCAAAACACAACCACATATTACTCAAAGAGATTCACATGGACATGTACAAAAATACAAGACTTGTAATGGAATAGTTACACAGGTTGAGGCTAGCAGCTATGCCTTTGGACAGATTATTTGGGGCATATATATTAGGGCCTCTGCGCCACGTCAGGGCTGGCTTATTGCTAGCACTTGCGGTTATTTGTCCTCTCCATCACCCTACTCTTTGCTGGTGCAACTTTTCACATGCTGCTGCGACTTTTTCTGTCAATAACGATGTGCAGCACCCTGTCCGATACATCAAGAGGCTGGAGCCTCTTGAAGTATCGGCAGGAAGCCGGCGATGTCAATATCCCCCTTTATCCTTTTCATGGTATAAACCAAAAATTTTAATACAACTATTACTACATAGCTTATATTTAGCGACGCCATTTGTATATGAATTGTGCTTATCCCTGAATACCCCTTTACATATGACTGAAGAGATATTAATATGGTTCTTATCTTTAAACTTTTTTGAAATACACAGGTCATTTTTAAAAGAACCATGGTAAATGACCATCTCCCCAGCCAAATCTTATATGGAGCAATACGGATAAAGCCAACATTCAAAATTTACCGAATCATCAGTCATATTTTGAAGATGGATTCTATAGTGATGGTTTGGATGAAGTTATATTGCAACAGGGTATAGCATTTCCTCCATTTCTTGATGACTCCATCTCAACCTGAAAGGCAACAGACGTAACCCTCTATAAGACGTTTTCCCACCTCACCATGAGAAGTCTACCCTAGCTTTTTAGGGCTTGTCCACCTCTTGGATCTCTACTTTCCAGCATCTGAACTTCAGGCTGTGGGCTACAAGAATATTTAAAGGTTTGTTTTGTTTATTTGTTTTTAATTATATATGTATTTTTAGTATCCCATTCTTAAAGTCTCATAGTGTGGTATTTTTAATCAAACCAGGCTGTCAAAGTAATTATACTACCACCAGTAATGGGTCTGCTTGTAATAGCAGGCATCTGCAAATGTGTTACTATCCTTGTTTAGTGTCCCTGAGTGTTCATGCTTAGGGCTGAGTCTAAGTTCTATAAGTATTACTGTACAATATATCGCTAAGCTAGATGTAGTTTCCCCAGCAATAATCAGCTGGACACCAGGTTTATTTAGCTTGACCTGCAATGATAAGCTGATGATGACCACATACATCATCCTAGAAAAGTAAAACTAAATTGTGAGTGCTTTTCCAGACATAGTTTCTTTTTCATTGCAATGTTATCTCATAGAAAATATTTTTTATCTGTGTGCACTTGAGAAGGGACATAAGAAATTTGGTTCAACCCGATTCGCAAAATTTTTCGAAAAAATTTTCTAATGAGGCAGTTGGAGCCCCGGGATGTCCCCTCATCACTTGTAGCACTGCCATCCCCACCTATAACTTCACTCTTCTCACAAGACAATATTTGCTCCTGTTAGGTAGAGGTGCACGGAAAAACCATACTCTTAGTGCTGAGGACAGGACTAGTACACCAACTGTCGCATTGGAATACAGAATCAAATTGAATTTCTCAGAATCTGCACATGAACAGAAATAATAAAAGTATTTTTGAATTACACAGCGCTTCCTTTACAATATGCTGCCATAATTCCCAGAGAGGTTGTACTTATATCTTTTATCTGATGTAGTAGTGTTTTGGTTCCTGAAGAGTAGTTTAGATATTAATCTTGGCATCTATTGTTTTTTTATCTGCAATATGTCACGATGTTCATTTGACACAATTACCACACACATGACCTAATGCACCTTAGTTCTCAGCTTTTGATTTATTGCAGGGGATGCAAAGTACCTCCTGTGGCAAAATGGAAGCACATATTAAGAAACTGATAGAACATAAAAAAAATGGTGAGTTTGTTTACTCTGCAAGGCTATGTGGGAAACCCCTCTCACATTATATTGTGAGATTTAAGGTCATGTCAACGTTCTGCTGATTAAGCGATACACTGCATTGATGTCAGCCTGGCTTAGATCTTCATAGTATCCATAGGATCATGTCATCTTATTCCGAATACTGCAGGTCTAGTGCAGCAACAGTGTAGCTATTGCCTCATATATGAAAAAACAATCCATTATCTTATTTAGTTATTGTTTTCTATATAAAAACAAATCTTATATAGTGTGGTTGAAAAAACATAAGTCCATCAAGTTCAAACAATAAGGTAATGAACTAAATTCTATCATCAATGTTTTTTAGGAAAAAAGGCAGCCCCGTTTTGAGCTCTCTTCTTCCCTGCTGTGATCGGCTCCTGAGGCAGGCTATCTTGGAATCCTTCTTGAAGGTCAATGTGAGGACTAGAGATGAGCGAACATACTCGTGCGAGCTTGATCTCGTTCGAGCATTAGCTTACTCGAAACTGCTCGTTGCCGGACGAATACTTCGCCCGCTCGAGAAAATGGCATCTCCCGCCGTTTTGCTTTTTGACGGCCATAAACAGAGCAATCACCAGCCAGGAGACTCTCGCACTACCACCCACATGACGTGGTACCCTTACCGTCGTAGCAGTGGTTGCTGGCCAGATCCGGTGACCCTGGAATAGACTAGTCCCGCCCGCGCTGTCGTATCATTCTCTGTCTGGTGCCGCTAGGGGGAGCTGCTGCTGGTCAGGGAAAGCGTTAGGGTGTTCTATTGAAAATGTTAGGCGGAGTGATTCTACAAGAACCCAACAGCCTATCTTAGTGCTACAATAACGTTTTATTTACTTTTTTTTGGTTCACTGTGGCTGGGCTGCTGCCATAGTAGTGCAGCTATTACATTTGTGAGTATTGCAGGGAAGAACTTTCTACCGTGTGTTTTTAGCTCTTAGTGCCTCACATATCCACCTTAACACGAAGTGGAACATTTATTAGGTTTGATTAGAATTAGGCAGAGTTGCTGTTTTTTTTTTTTTACCTTATTTTCTTATAGCTCAAAGTCATCTGCAAAGCAGTGTGCTTTCACTGTAGGCTAGAAAATAGCCATAGGAGAACCCCAACGGCTTACTTAGGCCTACAATAGCGTTATATTTTCCTTTTTTTTGTTGTTGTTGTGGCTGGGCTTGCTGGCATTAGTAGTGCAGCTAGTACCATATTGTGAGTAATTTGCAGGGAACTTGCTAACCGTTGTGTTTAGCTCTTAGTGACACACACATCCACCTTAACACCGAAGTGGGACAATTTATTAGGTTTGATAGAATTAGGCAGAGCGACTGATTTATTTTTTTTTACCTTTATTTCTTTTTATAGCTCAAAGTCATCTTGCAAAGCAGTGTGCTTTCACTGTAGGCTAGAAATAGCCATAGAAAAACCCCATGGCTTACTTAGGCCTACAATAGCGTTATATTTTCCTTTTTTTTGTTTGCTTGTGGCTGGCTTGCGGCATTAGTAGTGCAGCTTTACCATATGTGAGGAATTTGATGGGAGACTTGCGACCGTTGTGTTAGCTCTTAGTGACTGGCATATCCACCTCAAAAACCGAGTAGACAATTTATTAGGGGTTTGATTAGAATTAGTCTGCTGATTTATTTTTTTTTACCTTTATTTCTTTAATAGCTCAAAGTCATCAGGCACAGCACAAAATCCAGTTGTGTGCTGTCAGTGTAGGTTGATCTCGCCATAGCAATAGGATAGCACGTTTGTTAAAAAAAAACTAAATAAAAAAAATAAACCAAAAAAAAATTTCAAGTTTACACTTAATTTGGAAAAATGTTAAACCCGAGGGCTAGGGGTAGAGGACAGGGGTTCCAACTACTGCAGGGTCAGAGTGCCGTGGTCCGGGTGGGGTGAAACACCACCTGCTGATGAGGGAGCAGGGGAACGCCCCAGAGCTACACTCCTAGGTTCATCATGTCTCAAGTTACTGGGACTCGTGTAGAAGCACTGTTGAGGCCAGAACAGTGCGAAGAGGTGATGTCGTGGATTGCGGACAATTCTTTCTACCATTTGTCCACCCAGTCATCTTCCACGCGTCCACCCCACCCATGTCACCGAAATCAGCACTCCTCCAGCTCCTCCCACCTCAGCCTCCTTCCCCCAAGTCTGCCCCTCCCGCAAAATTTGACATTTGAACCGGCTACTCTGAGAACTGTTTTCCTGGACCTTCCCACAGTCACAAACCACTTGTCCGGTTGCGGCTGAGCAATTTTCCGATGCCCAGGTTTCCACCGGTCGCAGTCTGTGGGTGATGATGACATTATTGACGTAGTGGAAGAGATTGTGTAAGAGGTGGTCGGCCATGAGGAGACACGGTTGTCAGACAGTGGTGAAGTTGTTGTCAGGCAGGAAGTCCCGAGGGGGGTAGCACTGAGGGATCGGAGATGATAGGTGACAGACCCAAGCTGGGTTGATAGCCGGGTGAACACGTGCTTCTGAGACGGAGGCGATCCTATACAAACAGGTTGGAAGAGCAGTGGTGGGCCAGACGGAGAGGCAGGGCCAGAGCGGGTGCATCAGCGCAAGGTTGCCCGTAGTCAAGCTCCGTGGCGAGGGCTGATTTTTCAGAAGTCTGCGGTTCTTTAAAGAAACACCGGATGACCGACAGACTGTGGTTGCACCCTTTGCCAAACAGGATCAGCAGGGTTTCCACCACTACTAGCTTAACTACCCACCGAGTGTCGCAGGCATATGAATGCTAAACACCCTCAGTGGCACCAAGCCCGTTCACCTCCGGCCGTGCACACCACTGCTCCTTCCCTGTTGCATCTGCTAGTCAAGCCCCCTGCCCAGGACACGGCCCAAACACCTCCCGTGGAAAACACCATCTTCGCCTCCATGATCCTCCACAGCATCCACCAGCGTTCATCTCTCCATACCCAGACGCTGGAGCGCAAAAGCAGTATACACAACCCCCACCACACCCCACCCTCACGTCCACATCTCCAAGTTGCTTAGCCTGGAGATGCTGCCCTATAGGCTGGTAGAGACCGAGCCTTTCGAAACTTCATGGCGGCGGCCGCCCCTTGGTATTCGTCCCCAGCCGCCACTACTTTTCCCGATGTGCCGTCCCAGCCCTGTACAAGCACGTGTCAGGAACATCATCCGTGCCCTGACCAACGCCGTTTCTGGACAAGGTCCCTGCCCACGGACACTGGACGAGTGCTGCCAGGCAGGGCCACTAATATCGCTGACGGCACATGGGTTAACTTGGTGGGGAGGCTGGCCGAGTCTGACCCTGGGGCTGGTCATATCTGCTGACGCCGAGGATTGACAGGGCCTACCTCGGTCCAGGTCCAAAGGCCCACTATGCCTCCTCCTCCTCCCACCCCTCCTCCACCTCCTCCTCCAAATTACCATCCGTGGGCATGGCGCCATCAGTCGGTAGCTCTAGGCACAGCAGCAGTGCCGTCGCTAGGCGACAGGCGGTGCTCAAATTGCCTGATGCCTAGGCGATAAAAGGCACACCGCCCAAGAGCTATTACAGGCATCTCAACGGCGCAGACTGTCTGTGGCTGGCACCGCTGAACCTGAAGCCAGGCATGGTTGTGTGTGACAACCGGCCGTAACCTGGTGCGGCTCTGCAACTCGGCAGACTGACACATGTGCCAGTGCCTGCCCATGTGGTTAAATCTCCTAGTTTCGTTCAGCGTTTCCTCAGACATACCCCAATCTGTCTGATTTGCTCACGAAGGTGCGCCGCATCTGTGCGCATTTCAGGAAGTCCAGCACAGATGCTGCCACTCTCAGGGCAGACGCACGCCGCCTCCACTGCCCGCTCACTGACTGTTGTGCGACGTGCCCACGAGGTGGAATTCAACAATACCAGTTATCCAGAGTTTACCACAGCGCCGAGCGATTGTAGACTCCAGATGTCAACTTCACCAGAACTGGTAGTCAGGTCAGTCATCTTCCTCTGTCTACATGAGGAGTGGACGTGGATGTCTGATATCGGTCGTGCTGAGTAACTTTGAGGAGTCAACACAGATGGCAGTGGCGATGCCGTCCATCATCAGCCTCACCATCCCGCTGCTTGGCTGTTGAAAAACTCTCGGTCAGCATGAAGTCGGAAGCTTTGCGCTCGTCACAAGAGAACGGGGGAGAAGATTCCCTGTTTGATAGCCAAAGCACCCTTAGGGTCTGTTTCTCAGCGCATATCGGAGGTGGAGGAGGATAGGGAGGAGAGGAGGAGAATGTTGGCGAGACAAAGATGGACCATTGTTCAGTCCTTCACTGTTCAGCATATAGTGGGCAGAAGAAGAGGAGTTGGAGGAGTGAGGAATGAGAGTCAGCCAGTGAGGGGAGTGAATTCTTGCACATTGGTACTCTGGCGCATATGGCAGATTTCATGCTAGGCTGCCTATCCCGCGACCCTCGTGTTCAAAGAATTTATTCAGCACCGATTACTGGTTATTCACTCTGCTGGACCCACTGTACAAGCAAAATCTTTTCCACTCTCATCCCTGGAGAGAAGGATGGTGAGAATGCATGAATACCAGCAGGCCCTGGTGCACAAGCTGAACATATTTCCCTTCGACAGCGCTAGCGGCAGAGGGCGTACTTCTGCGGACAAGTAGCGAGTGAATGGTGAGCAGGCAGTTGTCCAGCACTGGCAGAGGTGCGCTCTACAAGCTTTTCCAGTTTTATGTCACCCCAGCAAGACACGTTCACCTGTCCCCAGTCTCGGCAAGGTAGGGCTGATCTTTACAGAAAGATGGTGAGGGAGTACTAGCTGACCATACCATCGTCCTAAATGATCACACAGCTCCCTACAACTACTGGTTTCAAAGCTGGACATTGGCAAACAACTGGCGCTGTACGCCTTGGAGGTTCTTGCCTGCCCTGCCGCTAGCGTGTTGTGTCCGAAGTGGGTTTTCAGTGCAGCTGGTGGCATCATCACCGTAAGCGTACACGCCTGTCGACTGACAGCGCTGACAGGCTGACGCTTATCAAGATGAATAAAACTGACTTCTCCGGATTTTCATTCCCCCAGGTGAAAGCAGCTCAAACTGAATAATGTACACTCCTCCTCCTCATTGTTCCTCCTTCTCCTCCCTTTGTACACTAAAGCAGCGAACTGGCTATTTTTGCCAGGGCCAACTACTCTACTATAGCACTCTCTGTATTTAATTTTTCTGGAGGGCACCTACCCGGTCCTCTGTTTAAACAATTTTTGGGATGGCCACATACAGGCACTCAATCTATAATTTTTCTGGAGGACCACCTACCTGCTCCTCTGGTTGAAACTTTTTTGGACTTTCCACATACAGGCACTATCAAATTAAATGTCTCCATAGCAGCCTCCACATGTCGTCTTTTTAGCTGGCATTCTCCAGTACCCTCCCTACTGCACTATGCACTTCAGGTAAATATTCTTATCATTTTCTTCATGGCCAACCTACTTGTTTCATATGTCTGCACATTTATTAAGGTTATTTTTGACTGTTGTCAGTCTTGTCCAAACCAGGTTTCATGGCCGATATGTAACATCATATTCACTTCTCATTTTGCATTGAGATCAGGGTTGGTTGCTGGACCACAGCACATTTAGTTGCCTTAAAGAGTTTTTATTTATTTTTTTTGATATAATAGGTTTGTTACCATTCATATACATCCTGTTCTTGTTTCTGTCTTTTTCTGGCTCCACACGTTGTCTCCATTGCTACCTGTTCACACGTCATCGCCATAGCTGCCTGCCTCCAAAAGTCGTCCATATGCTGCCTCCATACATGTCTCCTTATCAACGAACTGTGTCAGGCAGAATTTTGGGTTGTTTTACATGGCTCCCACATCAAACTTGTTAACTTTGCGCCCAGCCTGTGTGAACCACAAAATATACTGGCACTTTATCATTTAACCTATTTATTTCAGCGCTTCTTGCGCATCTGTTTACATTCCCTCACCTGCCATAACCCAACTTAATAGAACGCTACTACACTTGATCTTATACAAAGTTCTTAGAAGTGCTTGTTTGGGGAGTAGCCTAGAACAGGGTTTGATTGGCGAAAGCCTTCTGGCAGCGGAGCGCCAGCCTTCCATCCCAAGATCCAACTAACATAGTTTTAACTGCAGCACCTTAAATCTACTACTAGTTCACTGCCTCCATACAATGGTCCCCTTATCAAACGAGCTGTGTCAGCAAATTTTGGGTTGTTTTCATGGCTTCCACATCAAACTTGTTAACTTTGTCGCCACACTGCTGTGTACTCCACAAATATACTGGCAAACTTTTATCATTTACCGTTATTATTTCAGCGCTTCTTGCTCTTCTGTTACATTCCCTCACCCGCCAAACCCAAACTTATAAGAACGCTACTACACTTGATCTTATACAAAAGGTTCTTAGAAGTGCTGTTTGGGGAGTAGCCTAGAGACAGGGGGTTTGTGATGGCGAAGATCGCCTAGCAGCGAGCTCCACTCATCCCAAGATCCACTAACATAGTTTTAAACTGCAGCACCTTTATCTACTTACTAGTTCACTGCCTCCATACATGTCCCTTATCAAACGAGCTGTGTCAGGCGAATTTTCGGGTGTTTCACCAGATACATATTGGAACTCGGCCCATCTGTCGCCGCCATGCTGGCGACCTGCAGTTGCAATCATAGCAGCGCAATATGGATGCCCCATACTGTCGCTCTTAATCATGGAACCATTGCCGAAAAACAATTAATAGAACCCACTATGCTATTCCATTATTCCAATGAAATATTCAAACGACCCCGCCTGCTTTGAAATTATCATTTTTTCAAAGTAAACGCTTCGGGCCCCAGGCCCATTTTGGGTGGGGAGGAGCCGAGAGACAGGCTTGGACAGAGGCGAAAGCTCGCTGGCAGCGGCCCGCCGCTCCATCCCAAGATTAGGCAGCCTCAGAGGCATCCATGTATGCTGCCCTGCTGTTTCCTTCCATTTCGCCTCCACGATCCTCCACCAGCGTCCACCATGTCTCCATGTGCAACTTTCAACTGTCTATACCCCAGACGCTGGGACACGAGAGGATAATGCAGCACATCATCCCTTATCAAACGAGCTGTGTCCAGGCAGGAATTTTTCAGGTGTTTCATCACACAGATACAATAGTGGAACGCGGCCCATCTGTCCCCCATGCTGGAGACCTGAAGTTTCAATCATAGAGCAATTGGATGCCCCGTGTCACTCTTAATCATGAAGTCGTCTCCATGGCTGCCTCCCATGTCGTCCCTTTATCAAACGAGCTGTGTCGGCCATTTTTCGGGTGTTTCACTAGATACGTTATGGAACTTGGTCACTATGTCGCCACCCCATGCTGTGTTATCGACTAATAAAACCGTCAACCTTTTGTCACATAGGAAATCATTTCAGCGCTTCTTGCTCACCTCCTTTGGTGAAACATGAGTCCTTTTAGGGTATGTCCCCTGACACTCTCTAGCCTGCCACTGCTGCCGCGCCTCGTGCACTCTGCTGCGTCCCCTATAGTGTCAGGTCATTATTTGCATGTTTTAGATGCTATCTAGCCTCATCGCTCACTTCCTGTCATGCCATGCTGTTGCCCATAATTTTGGCATAATGGTGCGATTAACACCCTCAGAGGCATCTTATGCATGCTGCCCCTGTGTTTCCTGTCCATTTTTCCGTGGTGTTGTCCATCCTTTTCTGGAGTTCCCAGGATTTTTTGCCAAGCTTCCCTGTGCAGAGCCTTGGTCCCCTTGAAAAATGCGCAGTTCTCCCATTGACTTCAATGGTGGCTCGTTATTCGAGACGAGCACTCGAGCATCGGGAAAAGTTTGTCTCGAATAACGAGTACCCGAGCATTTTAGTGCTCGCTCATCTCTATGGGGACATATTTTCATTTTTTATGCTGATGAAAAAAACACTATTCATAAAAGTGGTACAGGGATTAACCCCTTAAGGACGCTGCCATTTTGTAGCTTAAGGCTCAGCCCGATTTTTTTGGATTCGACTTGCTTCGCTTTATATGGTTATAACTTTGAAACACTGTTAACTTTCAAAACGATTCTGAGATTGTTTTTTCCCCACATGTGTGTACTTCATTTTAGTGGTAATTTTGGCAGATAAGTTTTGCGTTTATTTACAAAAAAAAGAAATATATAAATTTTTGAAAAATTTGCCATTTTCGTAATTCAAAATCATTGCGTTTTTCAGGCATAAATAGAATTTCCACCTAAATACAGTGTTTGCTGATAACATTCCCATTTGTCCTACTTTCATTTTCATAATTTCTGAAATGTCTGGATAATTTATTTGATGTCACCGCGGCTTCAAATAGAATATCGCTTTTCCGAATATTCAGAATTGAACTATTTTGGGGATAATACAGTTTTGAATGAATTTTACATATTTAGCATCAAAACCCCCTATATACCAACCACCATTTTCAAATCTCACCCCCAGCTATCAAAACAGCTTTTACGAGATTGTTAACCCTTGAGATCTTCATAGTAATTTCAAAAACAATGGCGGATAATTAGAATTGTAATATTGTTCCCTTATACGTTCATTTGGCCCTAAATTTACACGTTTCCAAAATATAAAAGAGACACCCACCATACAATTTGTTCTGCAATTCTCCTGAGTACAAAGACCCCCCACATGTGGCTGTGACTTGTTTTATGGGCGCACAGCGAGGTGCAGAGGGAAGGAGGGCCCTGCAGCTGCAGAGATTTTTGTTTCCTCATGGCCCCTTTTGAAGGCTAATTTTCGCTTTTTCGTTGTAGGGCCATGTGATGCCATTTTTTTTTGCGGGATGAGATGCTTTTTCCATTGTTAACCCTTTGGGTTGGTATCACCTATTGTTGAAAATTTAGGAACTTTTTTGAGGGCAGGAGTAGAAAAGCATCAATTCTGTACTGGATTTTTTACTTTTTTTTTGGTTTCACCGATATCTCTAAAATCCTGTTATCTTTATTCTATGGGTGATACCGATTTCGGGATAACAGACTGAATTATTTTTCTTACGTTTTACTATTTTGTCAAAAAAAACCCTAATGTGGGGAAAATCTTCATTTATGTATTGCCGTCTTCCAAATGGCATACATTTACTTTTTTGGCTTCGGAGCTGGTTTGATTGCTTCTTTTTTGCGGGACTGTTGTCTTTGCAACAGTATCATGTCGGAGTACATTTGGTTTTTGATCACATTTTATAGGCATTTTTTGTGGATTGAAAGGTAAAATAATAATTTTTGGAGGGTTTATAACAGTTTTTTTTACGGCATTTATCGTGGGGGTTCAATAATGATTTACTTTATCTAACGGATTGTTACGACGCGGTGATACTATATATGTGGGGTTTGTGTTTGATTTAGACTTTTTTTGAGTTATATGTCTCTTTATATGTTTGGGGTTTGGGGGCTTTTTAGTGATTTATGACTTTATTTTTTTATTGAATAACTTTTTTTTTACTTTTTCACGTTTTTACCATGGGACCTGAACAAGCACTCTCATGCGCTTGTTCATGATAATATTTCTGCATAACTGATGTAATGCAGAGTATTATCATGTCGCCTATACACTTGCATAGGCTGGCACTGTGCCAGTAAGATGACTCACAGACGCCATCTTACCGGCATTCTTGCAAGTAACCTGGGGTCCAGATCGGACCCCAGACTTGCTATAGCCTGATCGGCGCCCCCCGAAAACGGTGTCAGGGGGGCCGATCGTGGGGAAAGACCCCCAGATGCATGTTAGATGCCGCGGTCGCTTTGACGCGGATTTAACGATTTAAGCACCCGCTTAAGCTTTAAGAGGTTGAGCGTTAAGAGGTTAATCAACTACACAAATGTATGTGTTTTCTGTACTACATACAGAGCTGTATTTGGGCTGCAAAACAGCACATTTTACGCCCTTATGAGCATGTAGGTCTCTTTGGCTACTGACTGCATATCAGAGATATTCCATTCATTGTTACAAAGTTCTTTTGTGGTATAACCCTCAATTTATATCCAAATTGCCAAAGAAGATTTAGTGAACAAAAATCTGCCACACCCCAGGCAGGATAGACAGCTGCGCTCCCTCTCCTTTACCCTTTGTCCTGCTCAGTCATAGAAATTAATGCATGTGTTTTCTTGGTATGTTTTTATTGGAAATTTGTATTGTGGACGGGGAATTAGTTTAACAATCTGTTCTCAAATAATCTAGAACACAAACGAAAATGGAGGGAAGCAGTATCTGGCACTGCACACAGGATGTTTCCTGCTTGAAGGTAAAATGGGCCTAGAAGATGTAGTCGGCATATTACAAAGTCACCTAGAGTTGAGGACTATATTGTGCACATATAATGTCCTGGGTATAGCAGACAATAGTTATAAATTTATATAAGAGAGTATGAGCACTAGCCCAATCCTAAAATAATACCGCTTTGTGTTAGTTAATATAAAAACAATTAAATACCAGTGGCATAGTATAGCTTTATCATTTAAAATGTTAGGAATAATATCTAAAATGTGTTACATATATAAAGCAAGTTAATAAATACTATAATACAGTATATGACATTCAGATTAGATATTGCAAGATATAAAAATAAACAATATAAAATACAAAAGTAAATATAGAAGCACAATAATATGCACATCCATGAGGACATAAAAAAGCAAATCTTGTTGACTAAACTGGATAACCAAAAAGTGGACAAAATACTTTTAGTCTCTATTTCTACTGGAAGATGTGAACCGCATAAGGTACCGTCATGTTATGTACGATTGTCTGTGTATGACTACAAAATATAAAATATGTAGTGTAATATTTTCTACCAGTCACTGATTCTTTGGTGACTGCTAAAATTGTACCGCGCACTAATTGACCCAGCAGCAGATAATTAAATCCACATGAACTAGAAGAGAAAAATTATGGGTTAACTGCAACTTTTTTTTTATCCCCTCATGATTTGTGATTTATCTATGTACCATACATCCACTGAGGTGCTCGAGAGGCTCTCATATGCTGACCCCTCCATACCGTGAGTATTTGCTGCATATTACGCCAATATTACAGGTACAACCAAGGATCCGCCAGCGTTCAGGAGCCGCAGGGTGTACAGCACCTGAGCTATCATTCGTTACAATGTGCCAGTGGTACATTGTATATGGTAGTATATGATATGGAAGGATCAATTAGACAACCTAGGTTTAAAGTACTCTAGGGGTCTGAAAAAATAGTAAAAAAAAAGTTTAAAAAGTTAATAAAAACAACCTAAAAATGTCTGATCTAATAATATAATAACGATATTCCTGCATTTAACCCCCTAACGGAAAAGAGTTCCTTTCTGCCATTTTGAAACATATAAAATTGAAATGTGATCAAAACTGACATCCTCAAAATGGTTGCATTGAAAATGTCATTTCATCTAGCAAAAAAGACACCATCACAGTTCCAACAGTAAGGATATGATAAAGCTGCAAAATAAAGATTTTTTTTCTTACAGGGTTTTAATTTTGCAATATATGAACCATATAAAACCTAATATAAATTTGGTATCCCCCTGAATTACCACATGCAAAGAATAAAAAAACTGGGGTGTCATTTGGGGTGCACGTGAAGCCGTGCAAATGCATTTTTCTACCTCTACAAATTTTTGTATTTGAATTTTTTTTCTCCCCCTTCCTTTCCCCGCTACACGGCGCTGGTATAATATGTCGCTAATAAATTGCAATTTGTAATGCAGAAACACAGCCGTCACAGAGCTCTTTACATGGAAAAATAAAAAAAGTTTTTTATTGATTTATTTTATTTTTGAAAGTGGGAAGTGAAAATATGGAAATGCAACAATGAAAAAGGGCCTGGTCATCAAGGGCTTAAGTATAATCGTGTCGCAACAGTTTACTGAAGATATGGAGGCAATGTAGCAGTCAGAATAATACCTTAGTGTCATCCATAATGAAACCCTGGCAACCATGGCAAGGAGATATCAATATTTTATTTGATTGAACAATGTAGTTTGTAAGGGCCTGTTGAAGGAACACTAAACCAAGCATAATGATAAAAGTAAGTTGTCCTTAGTGTCTTCACTAGCATTTTCTTTTTCGCAATATGCTGAGAAAAAAACCCGAAAAAAATCTGCTGAGAAAACAACCCTAGAAAATATATTCAAACGAGCACACGGCTAAATACACCATGCCACCTGCTCTAAATTTGTTTGTAGCCTGGTTTATATTTTCCTTTATTCTTTAAAATACATACCTACACTATAATCTTACATTTCCCTCATTTTTTCATCGTAAGCCTCTCTCCCGTTTCCCAGTAGCCTCTCCCCCCTCCCTCTCTCCCTTTCTCAACCCCTCTACCTCTCGTCTCATTATCCTCTCTCCTCTCTATAGCAGTAGCCTCTCCCTTTTCATAGTACCCAGCCTCTTCTTCTCTGAGCAGCCTCTCTCCTTAGCCTCTCGCCCCTCTCTCTAGTATCCTCTCATTCCCCTTCTCCTCCTCCACACATTTTTCATAGCTAGCCTAGCGGCCTCTCCATAGTAGCCTACCCAAGCTCTCTCTTCTCTAGCCT
Source organism: Engystomops pustulosus (assembly GCA_019512145.1). Lineage (NCBI taxonomy): Eukaryota > Metazoa > Chordata > Amphibia > Anura > Leptodactylidae > Engystomops > Engystomops pustulosus. The sequence continues at coordinate 35,073,374 of CM033649.1, forward strand.
CGCTCTCCTTCTCTCCCTCTTCTCTCCCCTCCCCATAACGACCTCTCAGAGCCTCTCTCATCTCTCCCTCTCCTCTCCCTTCCCCCTACCAATCCATCATTAACAGTTACTCTTCCCCCCCTCCGATCCCCATCCATCTCTTTCCCTAGTCATTCTCACCCCTCAATAATCCTTTTTTTTTTTTTTTTCCCTGGAGAGAAAATGCAAACTCCAGCAGGCCATTTTCCCACAGCTCAATGTAAGCCTGTTTTTGGGTCCCATTCCTAACTATTTTTCAATACTTCAGTCAGAGAGGCCAAAATTGTCTTATTCGTAATAACTTCCAGAGAATACATTGAGGTGTGTTTCCGCCAAGGAGATCCCATTTTTTTTTTACAACTAACAAAAATCTGGCAAGGAACAAACAAACATTTTCCTAACTACATATTATTTATTATTTCCTTTCATTCCCCTTTTCACATTCAATTCATTCATTCATCACTTTCAATTCACATTTTCATTCCTAACACATTCAAAATTCACTTTCATATCATTCCCTTGTTGTGCACATTCAACCTTGTTGCAACGACGACAAGCACAAGACAAATTAACTACAAAAACTATTTCCCTTTTCACCTTGTGCAACGGCCCGGTGCAACGGCCCTTGCCAGATTCTAGCAATACAAGTCGTAAGGTACCTGTTATAGGGGAAGCTAAAGGTTTGAGACACCTCTCGACTCATACATAAGAAATCGTAAAAGTAATGCTGCCTCCTAATGCTAATGCTAAATGCTAATAAATAACTGCTGCTTCGAAAGTAATGCTAATGCGTTCAAAATAAATGCTGCTCCTCCAAGCCAGTTGTCTCGTTTTCTTTTTCGTTTTATATGATAGAGCAGTGATGGTACATTGCCACCACGGCTCTCTCTCTTCCGCCTTTCTGTTCTTTCTTTTTCTTGGAAATGGCCTCTGGGATCCGCCAGAACTGTAGCTTGACTGGTGATGATCAATACGACAAAAAGGACCAATAGGAATGTAGAGGGTCTTCACTATATTTCCTAATTATATTTAAGATGGGCATCATGATCATGATGTTTAAAGACAAAACGAAACCACCATTTCACAATATTATTGCAATTCAAAATTCATTATCTTTCCACATAGTTTGGATCTTGCCGAAACCACACCAAAAACCCACAAGAACGTTACAAACTTCTTATTCTTCATTTCTCTTCATCATCTCTTCAATTCTCTTCCATAATTCATCGAGTCGAGTACAGATGGATGGAAGTAGCTGTGGAGATTGTATTCGTGTTTTATTTTCGTATTCGTCCCCAACAAACATTATGCAATCTTTTGCTTACAGATCCTAGACTATAGCTGTAAAGGTTTTCTTTCTTTTGGTCCATTGGTCCATGCACAAAACCCATAATACATAAATCACCCATAACCAATAATTCGTCCTAACAGGTCCGGCAAGAGTGGGATGGAGTGGTGCAGGAATGCAATCCTGACCCATGGACTTTCTTCGAAAACGAAACGAACCATTAACCCAAACCCGCAGCCAGAACTCGTGTTGATTCTTGTTGTTTCCCTGAAAATCAATCATGGAATCTTAACTGTCATTGATTGTACGGCCTTTGTCCTGTGTGGATTGACACCATCACTCAATCAAGCCTATTTTTATCGGATTTTTAAAACTGTTTACAGTAACAAAGCAACATGGAGGCATAACAAACTTGAGGAGGTTGAAAACATTTATGTGTGATTGCCTTTTAATTTGGTGTAGTCACTTCCCAGAACAATGTTCCTTTAAATTGTTTACCAAGAAGTATTTTCTAATTATTTCTATCTGTTTTCCTGAGTTACTATAATGGAAAGTGGTTTTATGTTAATAAAAAATGTTCCAACTAATTATATCACATTTCCAGGGTTTCTTTGTTGTAAGATCATGTGAACATTTGGCAAGCAAAGCTCGATAAAGATTTCATCACAGATCGCATGGATATACATTTCAAGGAAGAAAAGTAAACAGTTCAGAGTGAACCATCTAAATGTGGAACCTGTCCCAGAAGTGCCAAACTAGTTCTATCAACCTTAGCTTACGGAACTCCTTTCAGAATACCCACCACAACCAATATGTTGGTTTTGGGCGGTGAATTATATAAGAAAAATATGTTTTGTGTGCATTTCTTTCTCATGGTTTTCTAATTGAAGTAAGGGATGTCCACCATCCAATGGTATAACGAACAATTTAATATTGAGTTATAAAGAGAGCGGTCAGCCGAGCGGGTTAAAAACGCGTCCCGAGTGGTCCGGGAGGTGCGTGTGGAACGGACATGACGTTAGGATCTCGTTAGAGTCCGCGTATCCTCCCTCCCCTTGTTAAGTATCTCACACGCCTGCATTTATGCTCACCTCCAGCGCCATCATCCTTCCTACAATTCCTGCTCTCTGTCCTGATTGTTCTCTCTCCAGTCTCATTTCCCCTCCTCTACTCCTTTCTCTCCCACTTACATCTTCATCTTCAGCTTGCTCCCTCTCCTACACCGTGGATCGTGTGTAAGTTACAACGCACTCAACGCTGTGCCTGTTCGGTGATTCTTTTCTTGATAAGCACTTTATTGTGTGGGCTGTAGGTGCTCCGTAGTTGTCCTGCGACCGCGGGTGAGGTACCGGAGTTCCATTGCCTCGCTGTGTTTTTTGGCGAGTCCTAGTCCCATACACGCTGGAAAGACTTCGGAGCAGCGGTCTTGCGTCATAGGCGTTGATGTCGGTGGGCGACTCTGAGGACAGAGGCAGCACCTTAACACTCTGGGGCAACAGGAGACACGGCGTTCACAAGGGCTTTATAATGAAGACATATGCGATCTGTTTGCGCAAATGGGCTGAGCGATAAGACACGGGTGAGGACTGTTCCATAGGTGCTGTTGCGATTGTGTTTATGATCTTTTAGCTTCTGGAATTTAATTACTGAGTTGACTTATTTGACTGGGTCTAACGTTGGCCTATACTAGAACTGCCGCCTCACTAATTCCTTTCAATGTTGCCTCAACTAGCTTGTTGACTGAGCATGGCCAGGAACTTTTGACCCCTTGTTCATTTTGGAACTTTGACTAAGCCAAACCACAGGAATTGCGCTATCCGATGTGGACTGGGTTGTTTTGTTGGAAAATTGACTGAGAACTGAGACCGCGACGCGAGAACCGGGCCTTTTGCTAAATCGACTGAACTTTGCTTTAACAGTATTATTTTGGCCAATCTTTAACATCACTAATTTTACCCAAGATGGAAGGATCTTTGCTTTTAATTGTATGTGGACGCTTGGTTGCTGTTTCGTCTTGATGTTCAATGCAAACTGGGCCAGCCTTGTCGACTTATACTACTTAGCGCTATAATATTACTGTTAGTTCCGCAATTGTAAGAACTACGCTTGAACCACTGAACTACGAGCTGTAAGAACCATTAGTTGTGTGTCGGTGGTTGCCAGAACTACACTAACCATTAGGAACTGCTCTAATGTGGCCTGGGGTGGTTTGTATTGAAGATTTGACCCACTTGGACCGGCTTTGTTGTTAAAGTTTACTAAACACTGCCATTTATAGTCTATCTCGTGCCAGAACAACATCTACATACATACCCAGGTGGAAAGATCTGCTTCTCGCTTTACAAATTATTGGATCGCGTGCCTGTCCGTAGACTAATGTGCCAACTTGCGCCCAGCTTTGCTCGACTAAAGCTAGGCTAGTCCTCTATAATACACCGTTAGTCCGCAACTGTAAGAACCACTACCCTCCAATAAGAACTCTGGGCTTGATACTTGGCTTTGGAGGATTCAGCGCACGCCGGCTTACTTTATATTGTCAGAACTTGTGTCTGAATCGGTCAAGAACTGTATCAGTGGTGGCTTCTTAAGGCTGCGTTGTGCTCGGAGGCAATTGCTAATGACCACCAGGGTATTTCCTGCTCATATTCCCACTACTCCCATCTGTTCTGCCACACTACTCGTTTAGGCCTCAGAATATTATTGCTCTGATAATTGACACGTCTTAAAAAACTGAAGAACTGGGTTAATACGGACTGGGTAGTCCGGTCTGGCCTGTACTCAGGGGAGGGATTGAATATACTTTTGACCTCCAGCTTAACCCCATATACACCAATCAAATTGTTTTTACATACGCTTCAGAAATTTGAAGCTGGCTCTTGTAACACCAATGTTAAATAGTCACCGACGCCTGTTGTTGGCGCATTTTGCCACGGGCATCCAACTGGATGACACCATGCACTCCCCTGCTCCTTTTCATGATTGTAATAAAATTGATTAGAAATTGAATCCCCGTGTGGTTACTCTGTAGGTACGGGGGCATATTCTAGTAGTTGACATTGTTTTCATTTGTTTCATTGTTCTACCTAGGTGAAAACTTAGCCCCCATGCTAACCCCCTTGGTCTGTAGATAGAAAATCTGATCGAACATAAAATAGTTATGTGTAATTAAAAACTGGCAGGTCAGAATAACAAATTCTTTAAACTCAAGGGTGTACTTGGTGTATTTGTCCAGGTGAAACTGGAGTGCCCTGAGAGCTACACTGTGGGGAATAGAGGTGTATAATGACACCACCTCACAACTAAGCCAGTAGTCCAGGTAGCCTAGTAGCCATCTCTGACAGGGATATCCTAGTAGCCATCTATCACAGACGTAGCCATCTCTCACAGGGATAGCCCAGGAAGTCATCTCTCACAGGGGTGAGCCAGGAAGTCATCTCTCACAGGGGTAGCCCAGGTAGTCATTGCTCACAGGGGTTGCCCAGGTAGCCTTTTATCACAGAGGTAGCCCAGGAAGCCATCTCTCACAGGGGTAGCACAGGAAACCATCTCTCAAAGGGGTAGTCCAGGTAGCCATCTCTTACAGGGGTATTCCAGGTAGCCATGTCTCACAGGGGTAGTCTAGTAGCCATCTCTCAGAGCGGTAGCCCAGGTAGCCATCTCTCCTAGAGGTAGCCATCTCTCACAAGGGTAGCGAGGGTACCATCTCTCCCAGAGGTAGCCATCTCTCACACAGGTAGCCCAAGTAGACATCTCTCACAGAGGTAGCCCTCTCTCAGAGGGGTAGCCCAGGAAGCCATCTCTCACAGAGGTAGCCATCTCTCACAGGGGTAACCCAAGTAGCCATCTCTCACAGAGGTAGCCCGGGTAGCCATTTTCAGAGGGGTAGCCTAGGTAGCCATCTCTCCCAGAGTTAGCCATCTCTCACAGGGGTAGCCCAGGTATCCATCTCTCTCAGAGGTAGCCATCTCTCACAGGGGTAGCCCAAGCAGCCATCTCTCACAGAGGAAGCCCTCTCTCACAGGGGTAGCCCAGGTAGCCACCTTGGCGTATAATGTACTTTGCAACAAAAAAAATTATGAAATAATACAAGATTTATTCTTAGTAACTTTTACTGTTGAATCACTGTCCTCCTTCCAATTCTTATTTGACAATTCCCCTAACATACCCCTGCATTTATTATACGCCGGAGAAATTTCTGTGTATATATGTTTTTGAGGAGAATATGAAGGGGAGAAAGAATTGGCTCCAACTGAGACAATGGGGCAGATTTATCAAGCTGTCTGAAAGTCAGAATATTTCCAGCTGCCCATGGCAACCAATCACAGCTCCCCTTTAATATATTCATGAGCACTGGTAGAATGAAAGCTGAGCTGTGATTGGTTGCCATGGGCAACTAGAAATATTCTGACTTTCAGACAGCTTGATAAATCTGCCCCATTGATGCTCAGCTGATAGCAGCGCACAAGTGAAAAGAAATCTAAATCTTGTAGGATTAGTTATCTCAATATTGTTGTCAGTCAGAAAGCTAAGCTACAAAAAAACATGGAAAAAAACATAAAAGAAGTGATTCACAATCAGGAGATTGGGAGGAATAAAAGTTGTTACTAAAGTGTTTCTATAAATGTGGTGTGAATAAAGCCTTAGCAGAGGTGGTGTGCTCTTGACAAGGTCATCTGTATTGAGGAAACTTATCTTATATATTTAACTTGCACATAATTGGGTATGTGCCTTTCAGAACATATAGGAAAAGCTAAAAATATGTTAATTAGAGCAAATAAAAGATTGTATAATAGTTTTTTATCTTGTTGTATAGATTCAATATTTAGATTTTGTTTCAGGTTTATGTGAGTACCAGACAGGGGACTTGGGTATTAAGCCGCTTGTTTTACGATGGTCTTCCCATTGATATGACCCTTACAACACGCTTCGGTTTCTGGATCAGCAGTTCTTTACCTGCTGGACTTTTACATAGGCTGCAGGTTAAGCAGATGAACGGCTGGTTTGATCACGCAAATTATGGATTGCAACCTGAAGAAGTGTAAGTTAAAGGACTGGTCATTTTGTATTGATGTCAATAATTTCATGTTCTATGTATTGCAAAAGGATGGAAATTTACTGAACTATTCTGATCAAATTGGCTTTTTAATGCATGTAACATAAGTTCTGGAATGAACTTTCTGCATCTATCTGTCATCTGTTTTTGTTAACCCAAGTTGATATTGAGGACACTCCAAGGTGGCAGTGCTTGTAGAGTGTGCAATGCAATAGCCATAGCATTCACGATTATATTAAAAACCAATGTGTATGTAGTTGGCAGACGTTTCGTTCAACACGTCTTAAAAATGAAAGAAAAAGAAAGGCGGACATGGCTGAGATAAATGGGCCATGCATCAAAACACAACCACATATTACTCAAAAAGAGATTCAATGGACATGTACAAAAATTACAAGACTTGTAATGGAATAGTTACACAGGTTGAGGCTAGCAGCCTATGCCTTTTGGACAGATTATTTGGGGCATATATATTAGGGCCTCTGCGCCACGTCAGGGCTGGCTTATTGCTAGCACTTGCGGTTATTTTGTCCTCTCCATCACCCTACCTTGCTGGCAACTTTTCACATGCTGCTGGCGACTTTTCTGTCAATAAACGATGTGCAGCACCCTGTCCGATACATCAAGAGGCTGGAGCCTCTTGAAGTATCGCGCAGGAGAGCCGGCGTATGATAAATATCCCCCTTTATCCTTATTCATGGTATAAACCAAAAATTTTAAATAACAACTAATTACATAATAGCTTATATTTTAGCGATCCATTTGTATATGAATTGTGCTTATCCCTGAATTACCCCTTTACATATGTACTGAAGAGAAAATTAAATATGGTTCTTATCTTTAAACTTTATTTGAAATAAACAGGTCATTTTTAAAAGAACCAATGGTTAATGACCATCTCCCCAGCCAAATCTTATATGGAGCAATACGGATAAAGCCAAACATTCAAAAATTTACCGAATCATCAGTCATATTTGAAGATGGATCTATAGTGGATGGTTTGGATGAAGTTATATTTGCAACAGGGTATAGCATTTCCTTTCCATTTCTTGATGACTCCATCATCAACCTGAAAGGCAACAACGTAACCCTCTATAAGAACGTTTTCCCACCTCACCATGAGAAGTCTACCCTAGCGTTTTTAGGGCTTGTCCAACCTCTTGGATCTCTCTTTCCAGCATCTGAACTTCAGGCTCGTTGGGCTACAAGAATATTTAAAGGTTTGTTTGTTTATTTTGTTTTTATATTATATATGTATTTTTAGTATCCCATTTCTTAAAGTCTCAATAGTGTGGTATTTTTAATCAAACCAGGCTGTCAAAGTAATTATCTACCACCAAGTAATGGTCTGCTTTGTAATAGCAGGCATCTGCAAATGTTGTTACTATCCTTGGTTTAGTGTACCTGATGTGTTCATGCTTTATGGCTGAGTCTAAGTTCTATAAAGTATTACATGTACAATATATACTATAGCTAGATGTAGTTTCCCCAGCAATAATAGCTGGACACCAAGGGTTATATTAGCTTGACCTGCAATGATAAGCTGATGATGACCCACATACATCCTAGAAAAGTAAAACTAAATTGTGAGTGCTTTCCAGACATAAGTTTCTTGTTTCATTGCCAAATGTTATCTCATAGAAAATATTTTTTTTATCTGTGTGCACTTGAGAAGGGCACATTAAGAAATTTGGTTCAACCCGATTCGCAAAATTTTTCGAAAAAATTTTCTAATGAGGCAGTTGGAGCACTCGGGATGTCCCCTCATCACTTGTAGCACTGCCATCCCCACCTATAACTTCACTCTTCTCACAAGACAAATATTTTGCTCCTGTATAGGGTAGAGGTGCACGGAAGAAAACCAATACTCTTAGTGCTGAGGACAGGACCTTAGTACACCAACTGTCGCATTGGAATACAGAATCAAATTGGAATTTCTCAGAATCTGCACAATGAACAGAAATAATTAAAGTATTTTTGAATTAACAGCGCATTCCTCTACAATATGCTGCCAATAATTCCCAGAGAGGTGGTACTTATATTGACTTTTATCTGATGTAGTAGGTGTTTGGTTCCATGAAGAGTAGTTTAGATATTAATCTTGGCAGTCTAATTGTTTTTTATACTGCAATATGTCACGATGTATCAATTATGAGCACAATTACAACACACATGACCTACAATGCACCTTAGTTTACAGCTTTTGATTTTATTGCAGGGGATGCAAAGTTACCTCCTGTGGCAAAAATGGAAGCACATATTAAGAAACTGATAGAACATAAAAGAAAATGGTGAGTTTTTGTTACTCTGCAAGGCTATGTATGGGAAACCCTCTCACATTATATTGTGAAGATTTAAGTTCATGTCAACGTTCTGCTGATTAAGCGATACAGACTGCATTGATGTCAGCCTGGCTTAGATCTTCATAGTATCCTATAGGGATTCATGTCAGTCGTATTCCAAATACTGCAGGTCTAAATATTACAGCAACAGTGTAGCTATGCCTCATATATGAAAAACAAATCCATTATCGTTTATAGTTATTGTTTTCTATATAAAAACAAATCTTATATAGTGTGGTTGAAAAAAAGACATAAGTCCATCAAGTTCAAATAATGAAGGTAATGGAACTAAATTCTATCATCAATGTTATTTTGATGGAAAAAGGCAGCCCCGTTTTGAAGCTCTCTTCTGTCCCTGCTGTGATCGGCTCCTGAGGCAGGCTATCTTGGAATCCTTCTTGGAAGGTCATGTGAGGACTAGAGATGAGCGAACATACTCGTCCGAGCTTGATGCTCGTTCGAGCATTATCGTACTCGAAACTGCTCGTTGCTCGGACGAATACTTCGCCCGCTCGAGAAAATGGCATCTCCCGCCGTTTTGCTTTTTGACGGCCAGAAACAGAGCCAATCACAAGCCAGGAGACTCTGCACTCCACCCAGCATGACGTGGTACCCTTACACGTCGATAGCAGTGGTTGGCTGGCCAGATCAGGTGACCCTGGAATAGACTAGCCCCTGCCCGCGCTGCTCGGATCATTCTGTGTCTGGATGCCGCTAGGGAGAGAGCTGCTGCTGGTCAGGGAAAGCGTTAGGGTGTTCTATTAGAATAGTGTTAGGCAGGAGTGATTCTACAAGAACCCAACAGTCCTTCTTAGGGCTACAATAACGTTATACTTTTTTATTTTTTATTTGCTTGTGGCTGGGCTTGCTGGCACTAGTAGTGCAGCTAGTACCATATTGTGAGTAATTTGCAGGGAGACTTGCTACCGTTGTGTTTAGCTGTTAGTGACACGCATATCCACCTTAAACTCCGAAGTGGGACAATTTATTCGGGGTTTGATTAGAATTAGGCAGAGTCTGCTGATTTATTTTTTTTTACCTTTATTTCTTTTTATAGCTAAAAGTCATCTTGCAAAGCAGTGTGCTTTCATTGTAGGCTACAAAGTAGCCATAGGAGAACCCCCATGGCTTACTTAGGCCTACAATAGCGTTATATTTTCCTTTTTTGTTTGCTTGTGGCTGGGCTTGCTGGCATTAGTAGTGCAGCTAGTACCATATTGTGAGTAATTTGCAGGGAGACTTGCTACCGTTGTGTTTAGCTCTTAGTGAAAAAGGACGTAAAGCTGCCATTGGCAGAGAAAATACACACATCCGGACAAAGAAATGTGTGTCTTATTGTAAAACGTCACTTTTATTAAACGTCAAATTAAAAGAGAAAAAGTGTGTGTAGAACCATTGCTACAAATTGCTTTAGAGAGTGGAATTTTAAAAGCACAGTAGAGTGGGATCAATGGGTCAACGAGGGGTACTCACTCCCTATTAAAGTATCGCATTAGTATCATGCATGTAAACTAGGGTCTTACGGGCACAGTTATGGCGTATGGGCAGAGTGTAACTAATAGCCCTACCCCTGATGAAGCCAGCTTGCTGGTGAAACATGTCGGGGGGCTCTTGTGTAACTTATTTTTAATCAGCAGTACAGACAGGCTGTGGGTCAAATCCACAGCATACAATCAGTTAGCATGTACCTCTCAGATACGACATATTTTGGCTAGCAGTACGTTATCTACTCACTGACTCCTGCTGTGTAGGGCTCTGGTCATTGTATATGACCAACCCATATACACTTACAGGGGGACAGTAGCAACTGGTCCATCTACTCCTATACATGGATATCAGTGAGATGTCCATCTTAATCTATACAGTATTATCCCTGTGAGGATTGAGGTCAGGTGAATACCTAGTCACCACACTTGAGACCAAGCTACCTAATAGCAACCCCATAGGCTGGAAATCCAGCGAGTCTTACACTCGGCCACATACCCTACTGTGCCCGTAAGACCTAGTATACATATTTTCTCTGGCCATTGGCAGCTTACTTCCGTTTGTGTATGAACCCCCGGCCGTTACAACTGGTCCATTTTTTGTAATATAATTAGCTCTAGTGACACACCCATCCACCTAACACGAAGTGGACAATTTATTAGGGGTTTGATTAGAATTAGGCAGAGTCTGCTGATTTATTTTTTTTTACCTTATTTCTTTTATAGCTCAAAGTCATCTTGCAAAGCAGTGTGCTTTCACTGTAGGCTAGAAATAGCCATAGGAGAACCCCAATGGCTTACTTAGGCCTCAATACGTTATATTTTCCTTTTTTTGTTTGCTTGTGGCTGGGCTTGCGGCATTAGTAGTGTCAGCTAGTACCATATTGTGAGGATTTGGGAGACTTGCGACCGTTGTGTTTAGCTCTTAGTGACATGCATACTCACCCAAACACCGAAGTGGGACAATTTATATTAGGGTTTGATTAGAATTAGTCAAGTCGCTGATTATTTTTTTTTACCTTTATTTCTTTTATAGCTCAAAGTCATCAGGCACAGCACAAACCAGTTGTGGTCTGTCATGTAGGTTAGAATCTAAGCCATAGCAATAGGATAGCCGTTTGTTTAAAAAAAAACTAATAAAAAAAATAAACACAAAAAAAAAAATTTCAGTTACCTTTATTTGGAAAATGTTTTAACCGAGGGCTAGGGGTAGAGGAACGAGGCGTCCAACTACTGCAGGGGTCAGAGCCGTGGTCCTGGGTTGGGGTGATGACACCCACCTGCTGATGAGGGAGCAGGGAACGCCCCAAGCTCACCTCCCTAGGTTTCATCATGTCTCAAGTTACTGGGACTCGTGGTAGAAGCACTGTTGAGGCCAAACGGTGCGAAGGTGATGTCGTGGATTGCGGACAATGCTTCTAGCCATTTGTCCACCATCATCTCCACGCAGTCCACCCTCAGCCAGCACCGAATCAGCACTCCTCCAGCTCCTCCACCTCAGCCTCTTCCCCCAGTCTGCCCCCTCCCGCAAAATTTGGTATTTGAACCGGCATACTCTGAGAACTGTTTTCTGGACCTTCCCACAGTCACAAACCACTTGTCCGGTTGCTGCTGAGCAATTTTTCCGATGCCCAGGTTTCCACCGTCGCAGTCTGTGGTGATGACATTATTGACGTAGTGGAAGAAGTGTGTAAAGAGGTGGTCGGACGATGAGGGAGACACGGTTGTCAGACAGTGGTGAAGTTGTTGTCAGGCAGAAGTCCGAGGGGACAGACTGAGGAATCGGAGGATGATATGTGGACGACCCAAGACTGGGTTGATAGGCCGGGTGAACACAGTGCTTCTGAGACGGAGGCGATCCTATAGCAGAACAGGTTGGAAGAGCGTGGTGGGGCCATGACGGAGAGGCAGGGCCAGAGCTGTGGGCATCATCGCAATGTTGCCCGTAGTCAGCTCCCGTGGCGAGGGCTAATTTTCAGAAGTCTGCAGTTCTTTAAAGAAACACCGATGACCGACAGACTGTGGTGTGCAACCTTTGCCAAACCAGATCAGCAGGGGTTCCACCACTACTAGCTTAACTACCCACCAGTATGCGCAGGCATATGAATGCTAAACACCCCACTCATGCACCAAGCCCGTTCACCTCCGGCCGTGCACACCACTGCTCTCCCTGTGTATCTGCTATCAGCCCCCTGCCCGGACCCGGCCCAAACACCTCCCGTGCAAAACACCATCTTCGCCTCCATGATCCTCCACCATCCACCGCGTTCAGCTCTCCATACCCCAACGCTGGAGCGCAAAACAAGTATAGCCAACCCCCACACCCCAAGCCCCTCACGTCCACATCTCCAGTTGCTTAGCCTAGATGCTGCCCTATAGGCTGGTAGAGACCGAGGCCTTTCGAACATCATGGCGGCGGCCGCCCCTGGTATTCGGTCCCCAGCCGCCACTACTTTTCCCGATGTGCCGTCCCAGCCCTGCTCAAGCACGTGTCAAGAACTCATCGTGCCCTGACCAACGCCGTTCTGACAAGGACCACCTGACCACGGACACGTGGACGAGTGCTGCCAGGGGCAGGGCCACTATAATTCGCTGACGGCACATTGGGTTAACTTGGTGGAGGCTGGACCGAGTCTGACCCTGGGGCTGGTCATATACTGCTGACGCGAGGATTGCAGGGCCTACCTCGTCCAGGTCTCAAAGGCACTATGCTCCTCTCCTCCCACCCCTTTCCACCTCCTCCTCCGAATTACCATCCGTGGGCATGGCGCCATCAGTCGGTAGCTCTAGGCACAGCAGCAGTGCCGCTCTAACGACAGCAGGCGGTGCTCAATTGCTGAGCCTAGCGATAAAAGGCACACCGCCCAAGAGCTATTACAGGGCATCACGGCGCAGACTGATCTGTGGCTGGCACCGCTGAACCTGAAGCCAGGCATGGTTGTGTGTGACAACGGCTGTAACCTGGGTGGCGCTCTGCAACTCGCAACTGACACATGTGCCATGCCTGCCCATGTGTTAAATCTCATAGTTCAGCTTTTCCTCAAGACATACCCCAATCTGTAGATTTGCTCACGAAGGTCGCCGCATCTGTGCGCATTTCAGGAAGTCCAGCACAGATGCTGCCACTCTCAGGGCAGCGGCAGCGCCGCCTCCAACTGCCCGCTCACGACTGTTGTGCGACGTCCCACGAGGTGGAATTCAACATTAACCATGTTATCCAAGTTTACCAGCAGCAGAGGCGATTGTAGACTGCCAGATGTCAACTTCCACCAGAACGGAGTCAGGTCAGTCAGCTTCCTCAGTCTACAAGAGGATTGGACGTGGATGTCTGATATCGGTCAGGTGTGCTAGTAACTTTGAGGGTCAACACAGATGGTCAGTGGCGATGCCGCCATCATCAGCCTCACCATCCCGCTGCTTGGCCTGTTGAAAAACTCTCTGGTCAGCATGAAGTCGGAAGCTTTGCGCTCGTAACAAGAGACGGGGGAAGAAGATTCCCTTGTTGATAGCCAAAGCCCCCTTAGGTCTGTTTCTCAGGCTATCGGAGGAGTGAGAGGTGGGAGGAAGAGGAGGAGATGTTGGCGAGACAAAGAGAGGGGACCATTGTTCAGTTCCTTCACTGTTCAGCTTATGGGCAGAAGAAAGGAGTTGGAGGAGGAGGAATGAGAGTCGGCCAGTGAGAGGAGTGAATTTTGCATTTGGTACTCGGCGCATAGGCAGATTTCATGCTAGGCTGCCTATCCCGCGACCCCCGCCTCGGTTCAAGAATTTATCCAGCACCGATTACTGGGTATTCACTCTCCTGGACCCACTGTACAAGCAAAATCTTTTCCACTCCCATCCCTGGAGAGAAAGGAGTGTGAGAATGCATGAATACCAGCAGGCCCGGGTGACAAGCGACTAGCGTCAGAGGGCGTACTTCTGCGGGACAAGTCGCAGGGAGATTAGGGAGCAGGCAGCTTGTCGCACTGGCAGGTTGCGCTTTCAAGCTTTCCAGTTTTTATGTCACCCCAGCAAGACACTGTCACCTGTCCCCAGTCTCGGCAGAGTAGGGCTGATCTTTACAGAAAGATGGTGAGGGAGTACTTAGCTGACCATACCATCGTCCTAAATGATCACACAGCTCCCTACACATACTGGGTTTTCAAAGCTGGACTGTGGCACGAACTGGCGCTGTAGCCTTGGAGGTTCTTGCCTGCCTGCCGCTAGCGTGTTGTCCGAGTGGGTTTTCAGTGCAGCTGGTGGCATCATCACCGATAAGCTTACACCGCCTGTCGACTGACAGCGCTGACAGGCTGACGCTTATCATCATGAATAAGCCTGGCTCCCCATTTTCATTCGCCACGTGAAAGAAGCTCAAACTGAATAATGTCCACTCCTCCTCCTCATTGTCCCCTCCTTCTCCTCCTCTTTGTACATAAAGCAAGGAAACTGGCTATTTTTGCCAGGGCCAACTAGCTCTAGCTCTATCACTCTTTTATTTTTTTCTGGAGGGCCACCTACCCGGTCCTCTGTTTTAAACAATTTTGGGAGTGCCACATACAGGCACTCAATCTATTAATTTTTCTGGAGGACCACCTACCTGCTCCTCTGGTTTGAAACTTTTTGGACTTCCACATACAGGCACTATCCAAATTAAATTGTCTCCATAGCAGCCTCCACATGTTGTCTTTTTAGCTGGCATCCTCCGCACTCCCTCCTTACTGCACTATGCACTTTAGGTAAATATTCTTATCATTTTCTTCATGGCCAAGCTACTTGTATTCATATCTGCACATTTATTAAGGTTATTTTTGACTGTTGTTAGTCTCGTGCCAAACCAAGTTTCATGGCTGTATGTACATCATATTCACTTCTCATTTTGCATTGAAGATCAGGGTTGGTTGCTGGACCACAGCACATCAGTGCCTTTTAAGTGTTTTTATGTATTTTTTTGATATAATAAAGGATTTGTTACCATTCATATACATCCTGTCTTGTTTCTGTCTTTTTAGCTGGCTCCACACGTTGTCTCCATTGCTACCTTCACACGTCATCACCATAGCTGCGCTCCAAAAGTCGTCATATAGCTGCCTCCATACATGGTCTCCTTATCAAACGAACTGTGTCAGGCAGAATTTGGGTTGTTTTCATGGCTTCCACATCAACTTGTTAACTTTGTCGCACCCAGCTGTGTAATCCACAAAATATACTGGCAAACTTTTATCATTTACCGATATTATTTCACGGCTTCTGCGCATCTGTTTACATTCCCTACCACCGCCATAACCCAACTTATAAAACGCTACTACACTTGATCTTATACAAAAGGTTTCTTAGAAGCTCTGTGTTGGGAGTGCTAAGGACAGGGTTTTGGATTGGCGAAAGCTCGCCTGGCACGAGCGCCAGCTCCATCCCCAAGATCCAACTAACATAGTTTAACTGCAGCACCTTTAATCTCACACTAGTTACTGCCTCCATACATGGTCCCTTATCAAACGAGCTGTGTCAGGCAGAATTTCAGGTGTTTCAACCAGATCATAGTGGAACTCGGCCCATCTGTCGCCGCCATGCTGGCGACCTGAAGTTGCAATCATAGCAGCGCAATATGGATGCCCATACTGTCGCTCTTAATCATGGAACCATTTCCGAAAAACAATTAAAAATAGAACCACATGCTATTCCATTATTCCTAGGTGAAATATCAAACGACCCCGCCTGCTTTGAAATTTAATTTTTTTCAAGAAACGCTTCTGGCCCCAGGCCCATTTTGGTGGGGAGGAGCCGAGAACAGGGCTTGGACAGGCGAAAGCTCGCCTGGCAGCGGACGCGCAGCTCCATCCCAAGATTAGGCAGCCTCAGAGGCATCCTGTATGCTGCCCCTGCTGTTTTCCTTCCATTTGCCTCCACGATCCTCCACAGCGTCCACCAATGTCCTCATGTGCAACTTTCAACTGTCTATACCCCAACGCTGGAGCACGAGAGGATATGCAGCACATCATCCCCTTATCAAACGAGCTGTGTCAGGCAAATTTTTCAGGTGTTTCACCAGATACATAGTGGAACTCGGCCCATCTGTCACCATGGGAGACCGGAAGTTTCAATCATAGAAGCAATATGGATGCCCAGTTCACTCTTAATCATGAAGTCGTCTCCATGGCTGCCTCCCATGTCGTCCCTTTATCAACGAGCTGTGTCAGGCTCATTTTTCGGGTGTTTCACAGATACGTTATGGAACTTGGTCACTATGTCGCCACCATGCTGTGTTATCGACTAAATATACCGTCAACCTTTTGTTCACATAGGAAATCATTCCAGGCTTCTTGCTCACCTCCTTTGGTGAAACATGAGTCCATTTAGGGTATGTCGCCATGACACTCTCTAGCCTGCCACTGCTGCCTCCTCTCATGCCGTCCCTCTAGTGTCAGGGTCATTATTGCATGTTTTAGATGCTATCTAGCCTCATTCGGTCACTCTGTCATGGCCATGCTGTTGCCCATAATTTTGCATAATGGTGCGATTAGCAGCCTCAGGCATCTATGCATGCTGCCCCTGCTGTTTCCTGTCCATTTCCGTGGTGTTTCATCCTTTTCTGAGTTCCCGGTTTTGTCAGCTTCCCTGGCAGAGCCTTGGTCCCCTTGAAAAATGCTCAAGTCTCCCATTGACTTCAATGGGGCTCGTTATTCGAGACGAGCACTCGAGCATCGGGAAAAGTTTGTCTCGAATAACGAGTACCCGAGCATTTTAGTGCTCGCTCATCTCTAGTGAGGACATATTTTTCATTTTTTATGCATGGATGAAAAAACAATATTCATAAAAGTGGTACAGGGATTAACCCCTTAAGGACGCAGCCATTTTGTAGCTTAAGGCTCAGCCCGATTTTTTGGATTCTGACTTGCTTCGCTTTATATGGTTATAACTTTGAACACTGTTTTCTTTCAAACGATTCTGAGATGTTTTTTCCCCACATGTTGTACTTCATTTTAGTGGTAATTTTGGCAGATAAGTTTTGCGTTTATTTACAAAAAAAAAATGATACTTTTTTGAAAAATTTGCCATTTTCGTAATTCAAAATCATTGCGTTTTCAGGCAGATAGTTTACCACCTAAATAAGTTGCTGAATAACATTTCCCATTTGTCTACTTTACATTTTCATAATTTCTGAATGTCTGGATAATTTATTTGATGTCACGCGGCTTACAATAGAATATCGCTTTTCCGGATTTTCAGAATTGACTATTTTGGGATATACAGTTTTGAATGAAATTTTACATATTTACATCAAAACCCCCTATATAACCAACCCATTTTCAAATCTCACCCCTCAAGCTATCAGAAACAGCTTTTACGAAGATTGTTAACCCCTTGAATCTTCATAGTAATTGAATCAAAATGGCGGTGAAATTTAGAATGGTCATATTGTTCCTTATACGTTCATTTGGCACTAAAATTACACACTTCCCAAATTAAAAAGAAACACCCCCATACAATTTGTTCTGCAATTTCTCTGAGTACAAAGACCCCCCACATGTGGCTGTGACTTGTTTTATGGGGCACAGCGAGGTGCAGAAGGGAAGGAGGGCCCTGCAGCTGCCAGGATTTTAGTTCCTCTTTTCTTTTGAAGGCTATAAAATTTTCGCTTTTTCGTTATGGGGCATGTGATGCCATTTTTTTGCGGATGAGATGCTTTTTCCATTGTTACCATTTTGGGTTGGTATCACCTATTGTTGAAAATTAGGAACTTTTTTGAGGGCAGAGTAGAAAAGCATCAATTCTGTACTGGATTTTTTCTTTTTTTTTGGTTTCACGCTATACCTAATAATCCTGTTATCTTTATTCTATGGTTGATACGATTTCGGGATACCAGACATGAAATATTTTCTTACGTTTTACTAAATTTGTCAACAAACCCAATGGGAAAAATCTATCATTTATGTATTGCCGTCTTCCAAGTGGCATAACATTGTACTTTTTTGGCTTCGGAGCTGGTTAGTGCTTCTTTTTTGCGGGACATGTTGTACTTGCAACAGATCAGGTCGGAGTACATTGGTTTTTGATCACATTATAGCATTTTTTGTGGATTGAAAAGGTAAAAACATAATTTTTGGAGGGTTTATAACAGTTTTTTTTACGGCATTTATCGTGGGGGTTCAATAATGATTTACTTTTATTCTAGGCGGTTGTTACGGACGCGGTGATACTATATATGTGGGGTTTGTGTTATGGTTTAGACTTTTTTTTGAGTTATATGTCTCTTTATATGTTTTGGGGGTTTGGGGCATTTTTAGTGATTTATGACTTTATTTTTTTATTGAATAACTTTTTTTTTTTACTTTTTCACTTTTATACCATGGGACCTGAACAAGCAATCATCTGATTGCTTGTTCATGATAATATTCTGCAATACTGATGTATTGCAGAGTATTATCAGTGTCAGCCTATACACTTGCATAGGCTGGCACTGTGCCAGTAAGATGACGTCACAGACGCCATCTTACCGGCAATTCTTGCAAGTAACTCTGGGGTCCAGATCGGACCCCAGAGTTGCTATAGCAACGATCGGCGCCCCCCGAAAACGGTTCAGGGGGGCCGATCGTGGGGGAAAGACCCCCCAGATGCATGTTAGATGCCGCGGTCGCGCTGACCGCGGCATTTAACGGGTTAAGCACCCGCGATCGGAGGCAACTCCGATCGCGGGTGTTACACTGGGGTGCCGGCTATCAGTCACAGCCGGCACCCCATCTTTCCTGATGCTGGTTCGGCTCAGATCTTGAGCCAAACCGGCATCAGCTCAGCGTCCGATATATCGGACGCTGAGCGCTAAGTCACTGAGCTCAGCGTCCGATATATCGGACGCTGAGCGTTAAGAGGTTAATAAACAAATACACAAATGTATGTGTTTTCTGTACTACATACAGAGCTGTATTTTGGCTGCAAAAACAGCACATTTTACGCCCTTATGAGCATGTAGGTCTCTTTGGCTACTGACTGCATATAGAGGATTTTACTGATTCATTGTATCAAAAGTTCTTTTGTGGTATACCCTCAATTTATATCTCAAATTGCCAAAGAGAATTTAGTGAACAAAAATCTGCCAAACCCCCAGGCAGGATAGACAGCTGCGCTCCCTCTCCTTTTACCCTTTGTCCTGCTCAGTCATAGAAATTATGCATGGTTTTCTTGGTATGTTTTTATTGGAAATTTGTATTGTGGAAAGGGGAAATTAGTTTAACAGATCTTGTTCTCAAAATGAATCTAGAACACAAACAGGAAATGGGAGGGAAGCAGTATCTGGCACTGCACAACAGGGATGTTTCCTGCTTGAAGGTAAAATGTGCCATAGAAGATGTAGTCAGCATATTACAAAGTCACCTAGAGGTGAAGGACTATACTGTGCACATATAATGTCCTGGGTGTAGCAGGACAAAGGATATAGAAATTTATATAAGAGAAGGGTATGAGCACTAGCCCAATCCTAAAATAATACCAGCTTTGTGTTAGATTTATAAAAACAATTAATACCAGTAGCATAGTATAGCTTTATCATTTAAAAATGTTAGGAATAATATATCTAAAATGTGTTACAATATATAAAGCAAGTTTATAAATACTATAAATACAGTATCTGACATTCAGATTAGATATTGCAAGATATAAAAATAAAACAAATATAAAATACAAAAGTAAAATATAGAAGCACAATATATTATAGCACATCCGTGAGGACATAAAAAAGAAAAGTCTTGTTGACTAAACTGGATAACCAAAAAGTGGTACAAAATGGCTGTCATACTTTTAGTCTCTATTTCTACTTGGAAGATGTGAACCAGCAGAAGGTACCGTCATGTTATGTACGATTGTCTGTGTATGAATACATAAAATATGAAATATGTAGTGTAATAATTTTCTACCAGTCACTTGATTCATCTTGGTGAACTGCTAAAATTGTACCAGCACTAATTGACCCAGCAGCAGATAATTGAATCCACATGAACTAGAATGAAAAAATTATGGGTTAACTGCACTTTTTTTTATTCCCCTTCATGAGTTGTGATGTATCTATGTACCATACATCCACTGAAGGTGCTCGAAGAGGGCTCATATGCTGACCCCTCTCCATACCGGTGAGTATTTGCTGCATATTACAGCCAATATTTACAGGTAACACCAAGGATCGCCAGCAGTTCAGGAGCCGCAGGGTGTACAGCAGCTGATCATTCGTTACAATGTGCCAGTGGTACATTGTAGTATGGCAGTATATGATATGGAAGGATCAATTAGACAACCTAGGGTTAAAGTACTCTAGGGGGTCTGAAAAATAGTTAAAAAAAAAAGTTTAAAAAGTTAATAAAAACAACCTAAAAATTTCTGATCTATATAAATATAATAACGATTATTCCTAGTATTTAACCCCCTAACGGAAAAAGAGTTCCTTTCTTGCCATTTTGAAACATATAAAAAATTGAAATGTGATCAAAAGACTGTACAGTCCTCAAAATGGTAGCATTGAAAATGTCATTTCATCTAGCAAAAAAAGACACCATACACAGTTCCATACAGTAAGGAGTATGATAAAGCTGGCAAAATAAAGATTTTTTTTCTTACAGGTTTTAATTTTTGCAAATATATGAAAACATTATAAAACCTATATAAATTTGGTATCCCCATGAATGTACCAATGCAAAGAATAAAAAAAAACTGGGGTGTCATTTGGGGTGCACAGTGAAAGCCGTGCAAATGCATTTTTCTACCAAAATTTTTGTATTTGGAATTTTTTCCCCGCTACACGGCATGGAATATTAAATAATGTCGCTATAAATTGCAATTTGTAATGCAGAAAACAAGCCGTCACAGAGCTCTTTACATGGAAAAATAAAATAAAGTTTTTTATTGATTTATTTGATTTTTGAAAGTGGGAAGTGAAAATGGAAATGGAAACATGAAAAAGGGCCTGGTCATTAAAGGGCTTAAGTATAATGGGTTTCAGCAACAGTTTACTGAAGATATGGAGGCAAATGTAGCAGTCAGAATAATACCTTAGTGTCATCCATAATGAAACCATGGCAACCATGGCAAGGAGATATCAATATTTTATTTGAACAATGTAGTTTGTAAGGGCCTGTTGAAGGAACACTAAACCAAGCAATAAATGATAAAAGTAAGTTTGTCCTTACTGTCATTCACTAGCATTTTCTAGGCAATGCTGAGAAAAAAACCTAGAAAAAAATCTGCTGAGAAAAAAACCCTAGAAAATATATTCAAAGAGCACACGGCTAAATACCCATGCCACCTGCTCTAAATTTGTTTGTAGCCTGGTTTATTTTTCCTTTATTCTTCAAAATACAATTACATACATATAATCTTACATTTCACATTTTTCATAGTAGCCTCTCTCCCTTCCCCATACCTCATACCTCGTCCCACACCAGCAAGTCGGAACTAAATTACCCCAATAATCCTTTTTTCCTCTGGAGAGAAATGCAACTCCAGCCATTTTCACCACAGCTCAATGTAAGCCTGTTTAGTTTTGGGTCCCATTCTACTATTTTCAATACCTTCAGCCAAAATTGTCTTATTCGTAATACATTTCCAGAGAGCAATTGAAGGTGGTTCCAAGGAGATCCATTTTTTTACAATACAAAATCTGGCAAGGAACAACAATTTTCTAACTACATATTTCCCTTTCACCTTGTGCACGGCCCTTGCCAGATATCTAGAATACAAGTCTGTAGCCTGTTATAGGGGATAAGGTTTGAGACACTCGATCACACATAAGAATCGTAAAAGTAAATGCTGCTCCTCCAGCCAGTTGTCTCGTTTTCGTTTATATGAGAGAGCAGTGATGTACATTGCACCACTGCTCCTCCTTTCTTGGAATGCTGGGATCCCAGAACGGTAGCTGACTGGTGATGATCAATCGACAAAGGCCAATAGGAATGTAGAGGTTTCATTATATTTCCTTAATTATATTTAAGATGGCATCATGATGGTTAACCCATTTCAATATTGCAATTCAATTATCTTTCCACAGTTTTGGAGCTGGCAGAAACCACACTTTACAAACATTCTTCATCGAGTACATGGATGAAGTAGCTGTGGAGATTGACATTCGTCCCAACATTATGCATCTTTTGCTTACAGATCCTAGACTAGCTGTAAAGGTTTTCTTTGGTCCATGCACACCATACCAATATCGTCTAACAGGTCCTGGCAAGTGGAGTGGTGCAAGGAATGCAATCCTGACCCAATGGACTCGAACCATTAACCCAGCCAGAACTCGTGTTGTTCTGAAATCAATGGAATCTACGTCATTGATTAGACGGCTATTTGTCCTGTGTGGATTGACATCAGCAATTTTTATCGGATTTTACTGTTTAAAGTACAAAACATTGAGGCCACAATGTTCCTTTAAATTGTTTACCTAAAGAAGTATTTCTTATTATTTCTATCTGTTCCTGATTTAATATGAATGGAAAGTGGTTTTATGTTAATAAAATGTTCCAATCTAATTATCATCACATTTCCAGGGTTCTTTGTTGTAAGATCATGTGAACAATTGGCAAAGCAAGAGCTCGATAAATATTTCATCACATCCAGGGATCAGACATTTTCAAGAAGAAAAGTAAACAGTTCAGCGTGACCATCAATGTGACCTGTCCAGAAGTGCCAAACTAGTTCTATCAACCTTACGTAACTCTTTAGACCCACAACCAAATATGTGGTTTGCGGTGAATTATATAAGAAAATATGTGTTGTGTAGCATTTCTTCTCATGGTTTTCTAATTGAAGTAAGGGATGCCACCATCCAATGGTATAAGAAAATATTAATATGGAGTTATAAAGAGGGCGCAGCCGGAGCGGGTTAAAAACGCGTCCGAATGGGCCGGGAGGCGTGTGACGGCATGACGTGAGGATCTCGTTAGAGCCGCGTTCCTCCGCCCCCTGTAGCTTCTCACCGCCCGGCATGGAGGCTCCCCAGCGCCCTCTCTGACGACGCCTGTTCTGACGCCTGATCCGGCACCAGGAAGCAGGAGCTGCACCGCGACACGTGGAGCGTGGTGGGACACGCTGCTGTCGCTCTTGACGAAGCAATCTTGTGTGGGCTGAGGCCGCGACCGCGGGTGAGGTCCGGAGTCTTCCGCGCTGCTGCGGTCATGTCCCACGCTGGAAGGACTGGAGCAGGTCCTGCGCAAGGCTGTGTCGGTGGCGACATCTGAGGACAGGAGGCAGCACTGAAAACCCTGGGGCACAGGAGACACGGCGTTCAAGGCTTTTAAAGATATATGCATCTGTTTGAGGCGAAGGCTGAAGATATGGTGAGACTGTTCCAATAGTGCTTGCGATTAGTTTATCTTAGCTCGGAGTTTAATATGAGTGATAACTGACTGTCCGGTGGCTAACTGACTGGCCCCTCTAATCTTTCAATTGGCCAACTAGCTGTGTGACGGATGGCCAGAACTGACCCCTAAACCACAGGAAATGCTCTAATGTGGACTGGGTTGTTTGTTTGAAAATTGACTGACCGGCCTTTTGCTAAATCTACTAACTTGCTTTACAGTATATTGCCAGAACTAACATCACTAATACCAAGATGGAAGGATCTGCTTTAATGTGGACCGGGCTGTTCGTTTGATGTTCAACTGGCCAGCTTGTCGACTTACCAGCTAGCTCTATAATATACTGTTAGCCGCAATTGTAAGAACTACTAGCTGTAAGAACCATTAGTTGTGTGTCGGATGGCCAGAACTAACCATAGGAACTGCTCTAATGTGGACTGGGTGGTTTGTTTGAAGATTGACTGACCGGCTTTTTTGTTAAATTTACTAACCTGCTTTATAGTCTATTGCCAGAACTAACATCACTAATACCAAGGTGGAAAGATCTGCTTCAATATGGACCGGGCTGTCCGTCTAATGTTCAACTGGCCAGTTTGTCGACTTACTAGCTAGCCCTATAATACACTGTTAGCCGCAACTGTAAGAACCACTCCAATACGAACTGGGTTGCCTGCTTGGAGGTTAGGCGCCAGGCTTACTTATTATTGTCAGAACTTGTGCTGAAATCGCAAGAACTGTATCAGTGTGTTTTAGGCTGGTTGGCTGGAGGCTAATTGACCGGTCTGCTATTCCAACTACCAGCCGCAGAATATATTGCCAGAATTAACGTTAAAAACTGAAGAACTGGGTTAATACGGACTGGGTCGTCTGGCCGGAGGTCAGGGGATTGATATACTTGACCCGCTAACCAGATTTTTTATACGTTTAGAACCAATGTTAAATATTACAGAACCCTGTTGGCTTTGCATGGCATCCAACTAGTGCAGATGCTCCTTTCATGATTGTAGATAATTGATAAGAATTGATCACGTGTGGTTACTCTGTAGGGCATATTCTGTAGTTGACATTGTTTCATTGTTCTAACTCTGTATGTACTTCCGCTATTGTCCTGATAACTTATTAAGGTGTAAAACTGTGTAATATCGAATTTGTAAAACCGTTTTATATATTGGGAAATATGCCTCCCAAAGCGAGTTCAAGGAAGTCCGGGGGGGGGGGGGGGACTGGATAAAATCTGGAAGACCCCTCCTCCAAAAGTTAAACAGACCACCAAAGATGTACAAAAAGATCAAAAGGGAGAGGGAACCTTAGATTAGAGGGATGCAGAGGGAGGATCTCCCCCAAGAACGGAACACGTTGTTGACAGAAATTTGTCGGCAGTGAAGGACCCAAAATTGGGTTGATATGTCTAAATGTAGCAATTGATAAGGTAATGAACAAATTGGCAGCCTGAACTCAGATATTAAGTTTATCAAAGAAGAGATGAATAAAATTCGAGACAAAAATAGGGAGATAGCGGAAGCTGCAGAGTCTGCAGTGACACAAGTGAGCGAGCTCAAGACAGAATTTGAAAATTAAAAAGAAAATATAACAACAATCAAAGTAATAGACATGGAAATAGATCCAGGAGAGCAAACTTGAGAATAGTGGGCTTTCCAGAGTTCGCAGATGAGCCCAGAGATTTATCAGAAAAGATAAAGTGGTTAGAAGACACTTTTGGAAAGAGATTTTCACCAGTATTTTAGCATAGAAAGAGGCCCATCGGGTCCCGATGAAGAAAAAAACCAGTGCCAGGGTAGTTCCTAGCTATTTCGGCGAACTTGATTGATTAGCTACACGATAGAGATATTTTTTGAAAAAGAGCAGAGAAAAGTCAGACATTTCCTTAATGGACATAAGATTTCAATTTACCCTGATTTTTCTAGGGTGACACACAAAGGCTTAGGGCAAGTTTCAAAGGGTTTAAAAAAAGAATGGCGAAGCAGGGATACAGTATGGGTTACTGTTTCATCTACACTGCCGTGTAGTGTTTAAAGAGAAACACTGTTTTTTTGATCAGAATGACGATGAGGCATCGGGCTGGTAGATAAACAGGCGTGCGCCTGAGTACGTTTGGGAGCTCCCTTATCCCTTAGAGATTTGATTTACAATCTAAAGCAGCATCGGGTGGGTTGTTTAGAGCAGGGTGGGGCGGAGGAACGAACGCCAGTGAGCTAAGGGACCGTTGATAAAAGCAGGATGGGTCATTTGGGGGTTGTGGTGTTGGGGGGGGGTTGGGTGGGGGGGTGGGGGGTCTGGGTGGTGGGGGGCTATGGTCTCCCTGCAGGAGGGTTGTTTTTTTTTTTTTTTTTTTTCTCTCTCTCCTTTGTTCCTTTTTTTTTACTAATGGACGGGGATGTTAGAATAGTTTACTTTTGAAACACCTCCGCGGGCTAGTGATAAGTTAAAGGTGCCAGATACTTCGATGTGGTGAATAGACATGTGCACGATTATTGTTTGGTAGAAACCTCACCTAATTGTAAGACATGACAGATATCGATTTAAAAAAATGGGCACCGAGATAATCCATTCTTCGTAACATATATTCCAAAGGGGTCACAGTATTATATCATGCGGAACATAGATTTTGGTGAAAGAAAGAAACGTATTGAACAGGACGGGAGATCAGCTAGTTTTCCTATATGGGAAACTAGTATGGAAGAGCAGGTGGCTGCATTTATTTTATAAACCCTCCGACCGTTTTCCTTTGGAGGATTCATACGAGCTGCTCGTTTTACTGGAACAAAAAGGTAATTGTGCCTGTTGATTATGGGGGGGATTTTATGCAACCATGGATAGGTTGCCGTGATGTATCAGAAGCAGAAATGCACCCGAGACAGGAAAGAGAGAGCCTCTGGCACTTTTTTGTGACGAATTCAGTGGATAGTATGTCGTTGGGCGCAAATATATGGAAACAGAAGGCTCTTTTCTTGCATGAGCCGGTCGTATGGAACTCTCTCTCGAATTGACCTTGTTAGCTACTCTATTGTTTCAATATGAATACACAGAATTTATATGAAAACCTGTGTCCCAGACAGATCATGGTCGCAGTGATTGAGTTACTTTAAAAAAATGAAGGGAGGAAATGAACGCATATTTAGGCTTAATCCCTATGTGGCTGCACATCTCGATGTCCCAATCAAAATGGAGACACCTATTCTGAGTTTTTGGTTGATAAACGGAAGGGATGTGGTAGATATTTTGGGATTCATTTAAAGCCTTATAAAGGAATATATAGCAAAAAAGTTATTTTGGCGAAAAGAGATTCGTGAGAAGTAGAGAGTGTGGGTACTCTACAGGGTATACTCTGTAGTTGACATTGTTTAACTCTGTATGTACATCCGCTGTTGTATTGATAACTTATTAAGGCGTAAAACTGTGTAATATCGAAGTGGTAAAACCGTTTTACATATTGGGAAATATGCCTCCCAAAGCGAGTTCAAGGAAGTCTGGGGGGGGGGGGGGGACTGGAAAAAATCTGGAAGACCCCTCCTCCAAAAGTTAAACAGACCGCCAAAGATGTACAAAAAGATCAAGAGGGAGAGGGGAGCCTTAGATTAGAGGGATTGCAGAGGGAGGATCTCCCCCAAGAACTGAACACGTTGTTGACAGAGATTTTGTCAGTAGTGAAGGATACCAAGAGTTTGAGATATCCAAAGTAGCAATTGATAAAGTAAACGAACAAATCGGTAGCTTGAACTCAGATATTAAGCTTATCAAAGAAGAGATGAATAAAATTCGAGACAAAAATAGGGAGATAGTGGAAAGCTGCAGAGACGTAGTGTCACAAGTGAGCGAGCTTAAGACAGACTTAGAAAAAATTAAGAAAGAAAATATAAGATTACAATCAAAAGTAACAGACATGGAAGAGTCTCGAATAACGAGTACCCGAGCATTTTAGTGCTCGCTCATCTCTAGTGAGTATATGTTTTTTTTTTTTTTAGTGC
Organism: Engystomops pustulosus; assembly: GCA_019512145.1. Taxonomy (NCBI): domain Eukaryota; kingdom Metazoa; phylum Chordata; class Amphibia; order Anura; family Leptodactylidae; genus Engystomops; species Engystomops pustulosus. Next base: position 35,100,861 of record CM033649.1, read on the forward strand.
TGGGCTGGCTGTATACTTCTGGGGGCGTGCTGGGCTGGCTTTATACTACTGGGGCAGGCTGGTCTGGCTGTATACTACTGGGGGCAGGCTGGTCTGGCTGTATACTAGTGGAGGCAGGCTGGACTCACTGTATACTACAGTGGGCAGGCTGGGCTGGCTGTATACTACAGAGGGCAGGCTGGGCTGGCTGTATTCTACAGGGGGCTTGCTGGCTGTATACTACAGGGGGCAGGCTGGCTGTATACTACTGGGGACAGGCTGGCTTTATACTACTTGGGGCTTGCTGGCTGTATACTACTGGGGGCAGGCTGGCTGTATACCTCAGGGGGCAGGCTGGCTATATACTACTGGGGACTTGCTGGCTATATACTACTGGGGGCTTGCTGGCTAAATACTGGGGGGGGGGGTCTGTGATCAATGTATTTCCCACCCTTGGCTTATACTCGAGTCAATAGGTTTTCCCAGTTTTTTGTGGTAAAATTAGGGGTCTCGGCTTTTACTTGGGTCAGCTTATACTAGAGTATATAGGGTACATCATTTAGGTGGCTTCAACACCTAATTGATGGGACTTTATTAACTCTTTTTTTGGTGGGGATAAGAGAATTATTAATTCTGGTTTAGGGTTTTGTTGGCTATTTACTGTACCATAAATATAATGTTAACTTTTTTCTATGGGTCACCACCCATTTATATTGCTTTTTATTATAATTGACTTGTTTTGCAGAATATAGAACTCATTTATTGAGAAATTTGCTTGTTTTTGTAATGCCATCTTCTAAGAGGCATAACATTTTTTATTTTTTGTATACAGAGCTGTTTTAGGGCTTGTTTTTTGTGGACCAAGATGTACTTTGTATTGGTATTTGATTTAATTATTATTGTGATTATTGGTATTATTTTTATCCTTTTATTAGGAGTTTTGATATGAAAATATTGTATTGCGGTTCAGTAACAATGTTTTTTTTGTTTTTTTATTGTAAGGGCTTTTACATGACAGTTTTACTTTATCCCATTGTGGGACATGAACTTGTTCAATGTACTATACTACAATACTAAGGTATTGAAGTATATTACCTTAGGCAGCCCAATAAGCACAATCTAATTCAGTGCCGACAGCCATGGGTTCCTTCACAGGACCCCAGGAATGCCATGGAAGTGGTCAGCAATTCCATGCCCTGCCAGCCAGGTGAGTACCTGGAACTGCCCAATAGATGCCACCGTCACCATGACCATAGCGTCTTCAGTACTAAACAGCGGGGATTGCGAGTATCGTGATTAAAGCTGTTACTGCGGTACAGCAAGCTCATGCAGCAATTGCACAGCCTCTTCTACTGAGCCCGGGCGATCGCTGAAACGAACATGAACATCGGGTTTCGGCAACAGACCACATTTCCCAACGTACATGAACGTTATATTCAGCAAGGGGTTAAAGAAGTTGTATTGATGATATAAAGCATATTGTAACCTTGTTTTCAACATACTTTATGCAGCAGTGCAGTGTGTGTATAAATCGTAATCTCTCCATTTCTTGGTGTTATGTAACATGTAGTCGTCATATTAGCAGCATTCCTCCCTGCAGCTTTTGTCTGCAATTTGCTGTTGCTTTAGGACCAGTAAGTGAAGGAGAGAAGTTTCCTTGATAAGAATTTCGAAAATATTTGATTCGACCCGCATCGAATCATGATGAATCAGGTTAAAAAGCAGGTATTTCCTGTCTGCAGAGAGCCTGTAGAGTGTTGTAGAATGTTGTGCCATGCTCAAATATGCATAGGAAGCGTGGTTTGGTCTTCAAACAATGCTGTGTTTTAGTATGACACGCACATGACAGCTGCCGCTCTTAGAATCGCTTAACCCTTCAATTCCATGGGCACTTACATGGGCCAACTTGACCAAATAAGTGAAGCAGGAACGCAGCCTGACAAGGTAACGTCTGTGCCAGCTCGAAAGGACTGAGCTGAGGGTCAAGATCCCACTATAACATCAAAGACTGCACTCTTTTTACACTGACATCAGATGATTCCATAGATGACAACAGATCCTGTTCTGTTAAACGTGGTTACATGTAGAAACCCCTCAAAAGAGTGGAGAGGGTGTCGGCAGAAGACGTCACTGATCATTTTGCCCTTTATTTCATCCGTCAGTGTCCGCTTTCAATCGGTCAATAATCCATCAGTATTGCTAAAGCCAAAAACAGAGATGAGCAGCAAATGGAATATTTGCATGTCCTATGAACAGAAGACAACAGGAGAGCAGCTTGAAAATGGCTACATGGCTACATGGAGTTAGCCGAAACGTTGCATTGTACTACCACTGGTGTATGAATAAATACTAATCACCACGGAGTGCTGCTCTCCTGTTGTCTTCTGTGGATTTGCCTGGAGCCTTGAGTGGGGCCCATAGAGCTTGCACCCACCTGGATCCCAATCCGATTGCTTTACTGTGCCCTCACCCCCCCTCCCTTTCTGTGTTGCATGTCCTATGAAGGGGAAAACCAAACACAGTGGCAGTGGTAGAGGGTGAAAACAGCATTAAAGAAATCAGGGTCAGTTGGCAACAGCATGAGTAGGCTGGAGAGTGGCACAATGACAAACTATGGAGGTGGCAGAAACATGGTAGGCCACAGAGTGACACAATGACAAATTCTGAAGCTTGAAGCAACATGGTAGGCTACAATGTGGCACAATGACAAAGTGTGGAGTCGGCAGCAGCTGCAGCAGCATGATGTCAGAGAGTAGTACAATGACAAATTCTGGAGCTGGCAGCAACATGGTAGGTCACAGTGACAGAGTGTGGAGGTGGCAGCAGCATCAGCAGCAGCAGGAGGTCGGTAAGTGGCACTATGACAAATTCTCGAGCTGGCAGCAACATTGCCGGCCACAGAGTGGCACAATGATAAATTCTGGAGCTGGCAGCCACATGATAGGCCACAGAGTGGCACAATGACAAAGTGTGCTGGTGGCAGCAGCAGAATGGCACATTCTGGAGCTGGCAGCAAGCTGGTAGGCCACAGAGTGGCACAATGACAGAGTTTGAAACTTGAAGTGTGAAATGAATTTGAAGTGTGAAATTAATTAGAATTTTTAATTTAAATTTGAATTTGAAGATTACAGATGCCACATGCATCATTCATTATATTTTCCCTGAAAATATTATGTCTATGCCAAAAAAGTATTGCAATTGGGGGTGAACAGATCCCCTAAAACAGACACCCTGGGATTGGAGCAAAAATCACTCCCAAAACAATATGGACTTTACAAAGATGCTACAGACAGCACATGCAGTATGAAATGACGGGCATGCAAATGGACGTCTGTTTTTATAGGGCTGTGACATCACATAAGCCTGCCGGTCCCTGATTGGCTTTCATGTCTGCACATGTGATCGAGGGTGTTCCTTTCTTGTTCCCAGAGTTCTCTGCCCCATGTAACACGCTGTGCTTGCAGGCATTTGCTAATGAAGAGAAAAAAAGAAAACTTCGATCCCATGAATCACTGTAAACTTCGGGTTTGTGCCAAACGAAGTTTTCAGGAAATTCAGAATCAATTCGCCCATCTCTATTTGTGACGCGTAAAAGTAAACTTACACTTAATATATGAAATCATGGGCCCAGGAGGATGAATAAGACATTCTTTAAATGTAGCTAAAGAAAAACTCTAATAAAAGACTTTCAAGATATTGAATTCTATTTTATTTGAAAGTGACCATTTATCCAACTTTACGAACTGACAAGTGAAGAGATCATATATGTGAATATTTTACAATGTATTTTTAGATGACATACCACCAGACTTATATAAACTTTAGAACACAGTCTATCGATTCAGAAGGAGGGCAAATTGAGCACAGTAACAAGGTGCTTATTCCTTTGACTAAGGGCAATTTCACATTCACATCCATGCTTCAACCATTGCTTTCCATTAGTGTTTTCACATTGGCTATTTTTTTGAAACCTGTCTTTTTTTTCATGGATGCGATCATAAAGGGCAATAGCAGTCCATGGGTACACAAAAAAAATCTGATGACAGGTCTGTTTTTTTACACTGATGAGGCTGAGAAACCAGGTGTTTTGTTTTATAACCAATATCAAAACGCAACGGATGCACAATGAACATGCCACAGACATGCCAATTGAATGCACCCTAATAGAGAAATATCCTTAGTAGGGAACTTCATCCCATCCCCATGATACAAACAAGCATACAGGATCAAATCAAGATAAAATAAGTCTACTGTAGAAAAATAAAATGGTTAGCCACTATCAATATATTGCAGCTCACTAGGATATGGTATATGAAAAGTTCACATAAAAACGTACATTAGCCATTATACTTGTTAGAGCAGTGAATGTAATAAATCTAAAACACTGCTAAAAAGAGGGCTAGAAGGAGCAGGGGTACAAACAGAATCTTGACTAAAGTTATTAATGAAGATGTTTCTTGATGAGCTTGGACAACCCTCATTTGTGTTGCATCAATTGTTCTTTTCCATTGGTTTAATATAGCCTTCCGGGCTCCGTCCCATTTTCCTGGTCCATGGAGTCGAAATTGATAAGGACTACATGGCCCAAAAAATACTTCAAATGCCAATTTTGGATCAGTAAGGCAGAGACGAGAAAGATTTGGCTTGCACCCAATAAAAGAACTTAATTCATCCATGTAGACGACATAATCTGTGGAAAGTGTTTCACTACGACCAAACCTGGAATGTAGAGAAAAGAAAGTTCTAACTACAAGTGTACTGATAAATATAGTGTAACAATCACCGGCTTTGTTCAGAATGGTACAAACTTTGGCTTCCAAAATAGGGTTAAGCTTTCTGAAATTGCAATATGAAAACATAGATGCACTCTCCTAAGTGTTAACCATGTATACCTTATATAACAGTCTTTAGAGAGTATGCCACATGCTGGATATAATATATAAGGTACTGAAATACAGGACTTCTACTTCTGGACATAACTTTTTAAAATCACCACTGTACTCCTTGAGGGGTATAATTTCTAAAATTGGGCCACGTCTTGATTTTAGCTTTTTATTCCATCTCACAGCCTTGGTAATTTAGACTGTATTGGTGATCAATTACTAAATTAGGCCTTATGGTGTTTTACTTTTGATACTTGTTGTACTTCTAGAAATAGATTAGATCCACAAGAAGGATATTCCTAAATCTGCTAATGCAGCATAATAAATAAAGAGCTGACTTTTCATTGGCATAGGCTGGGCCAATATATTACATGTTCAAGAGAGGCCTGGATGACTTTCTGGAGAGAAAAAATATCACGGGTTATGGGGATAAAACATTTATTTAATTCTTGAAGGTTGGACTTGATGGACTTGCGTCTCCTTCCAGCCTTATATACTATGATACTATGATACTATGATATTAGGCACTGAAATTGTATATTTTTTAACCATTCTCCAAGCTCCAGGGGCATTTAAGTTAAATTAGTCTCAATAAATGAGACAGTATTTCAGTAAAATTGGTCCTCCAAAAGCCAAGTAGCACTCCTTCTAAGAATTGTCCTCCACCATTCATCAGTATCAAGTCACTTGGAGGTTTTTCCCTTTTTCTGGAAATATAGCAGAACACTGTAAAATGTACCCTCCAGAAGCCCCGTAATACCCCTTCCCTTCTGAGCTCTACTGTGTGTCCATACACCAGGGCATTATTTTCAATGCTTATATACTATGAAAATTAAAGTAATCAAGATGTGCCTGTCAGTGGTGTTCCCACGACCCATATCGCTGGTCGCCTCTCACCTTTCCCTGTCCTGTTCCAGCTCCCTTGGCTGTGTGCATGCGTCCCTGACTCCTAGGGTGCACGTGCGCCGGCTCCCAAAGATTTAAAGGGCCAGCGCACTGCTGATTGGTACTGGCCATTTCCAGGAAATTGTTAAAAGCTGGCCTCTCCCAGCATTCCCTGCCAGATCTTTGTGTTATACGGCTTTGAGAAAGCGATCATGGACCTGTTTTCCATTTCTGTACCACGCCCTGGCAGCCACCCCTGACAAAGTTGGACCTGTGGAATGACCTGGTGGTACCACGCCGCAGCAAGTCCAACAAGCTTTACGGCGGACTCTGGTGAAAACCAGGTGCCACTTAAACTCTGGTTCCAGGTGTCGACTGGAGCCTAACAGTGCCCATCAAAAGTTAAATTTCTCTTTCCAAGCAGGTTGCATGTTGTGTTCCCAAACAACAGATTAGACCCACATGTGGGGTATTTCTGTATTTCACAACATTTTTTAATTTAAATCCTGCATGAAGATATGAATTAGAGACTAAATGTTTATTATCAAAATGTGTCAAGTATTTCATTTTTGATGTACGTAATGTATGTAACATAAACAACCTACCAGTTCTTCTTTTCCCCCTCCTCTTCTTCTAATTCACTAATCATTGTCTCTTTTGGTGGAAGTTTGCAAGTTCCTGAAATGACAATTTTATAGCATAAAAAATATTATAATGATTTGAAAATGTTATAGAGACTAACTAAAGAGATACATCATATTTAATGTAGGCATCATATATACATGTTGACCTCCCCAATCAATCAGCCTATGGCCTATTTTGAGGAAAGATAATTTCCTATGTGCTTTTTTTCTTTTTCATATCTTTTTTCAGTGATCCACGGTCCATGCAAAGAATTGTAGAGCCTGTCCTAGTTTTTTAACTGATGATAATTGTATTTTTTTGCTGCTGATGCCAGGGAACTAGGTGTTATGCTTTCTAACCAATATTTAATCTTAGTTTCTTTTGCAAATGTGAAAAAAAACAAATGAAAGCACAGCGAATGGAAAAAAAAAACAATGGTACAGGGTGCACCAGCCATGATGCAAGTTGAGCCTCTTGCCTCACGCAGCACCACCTGCAAGATGGGGTGCAGCATGAGGGGCGCAGTTATCTGCTACAACACAGGGGCAGATTTATTTACCCGTCCCGTCGCGATCCCAGCTGTGCGTTGTCCAACAAGGATTCGGGTCTGCCGCGATTCATTAAGGTCGCGCGTCCAATTTCCTGCATGTGTCGCTTCCCCCACTGAGGTCTGCCGGAGTTTACCTTCTTCCTGGTGCATGTAAGCTTGATCTTGCAACACAATTTTGTTTTTAAATTCCGCAATTTGTTCGAATCAGTCGGGTTGCCTGAAGGCACGCCCCCCTATTTCTGTCGCATGCAAGCTGGCGCAGATGTGCCACAATCTGATCGCATGTGCCAAAAACCTGGGGCAATTTGGCACAAAAAGGAAATATTCGGGAAACCCGACAGAATCGCGGTCCGCAGACCCTTAGTAAATGTGCCCCATAGTGTATCTTCACTCCTGATGTCAGAATGGGTGCAAGACACTGCATGGAGAACCCATTTACTAAAAAAGTAACCTGATACATTAATACTGGATGGGGAATAGAGGACACCATTCTATAGCTAGCCTCAGGCAGCAGAAATTTTAGGTTCACCCCTGGATCATGTGGAATCAAAAAAGAATAAAAAATGGATCCATTGTCATCCAGCGGGCAACAGACATGTCTGAGAATTTGTGGGAATTGTGTGAATGAGCCCTTACAGTATAATTGGCCTTTTGAGTAGATTTTCTCTGGTCTCCACAAAATGATGTCTTGGCAATTCAGATAAAAACAGAAAGTTATTTGGAATAACAGCACAATGTTGAGAATTTTGCAAGAGGCAATTGACTTGGAGGTTGAAAAATGTTTCTCTGTATGAGCGGCAACTTGATGGTTATACAACATCAGTATAATGAACCCTTACTTCTATAGGGTGTTGTACCTATTCCTGCACAACACTTCCCTGGGATATTTCATAAATTCTAAACTGGACTTAAATTTACAAACATGAGATTTTCTGCTACAGCTTAATCTTAAAAGAATGACAACCAATCTCTCCAATGAATGGCAAGATATTATATGGTACTTTCAGTACATACCTTTTATAACTCTCACAGCCCACCGAGCTTGCACATCTGACGTTGGTGGTATCCCACCTAAAGACTGCACCAATCCAATGACTGCCAATGTTGGCTTTTCTAATTTTGGAGGGAAAACTCCCTTATAAAGGGAAACTTTATTTTTATTGTTTTTCACAATGGAGTCATCCATAAACGGATAAGCATAGCTGTAACCGGTGGCAAATATGACAACGTCCACATTTTTCATCATAGAGCCATCATCAAAGACAACAGAAGTTTCTCTGAACTCCCTGATATTAGGCTTTACAGTCACAGTGCCACATGTAATAGAGGCTGTCAGGTCATCATTAAATACAGGCTCTTTTCTCAGAGACCTAGGAAAGGAATATAAAAGGAAAAAATATAATTGCAGTACAATAATAATAAAAGTACAATCCGAGAACCTTATTTAATAAAAAAATTATTTCATATCTGTAGTATCTGAAAATGTTTAGAGGAATTTCTTGTCAATTAGATTGTGAGCCCAATTGGGGCAGGGACCAATTTGACATGTTTTGTGGAGCACTGCGTAATCTGTGTGCGCTATATAAATAAAGAATTATTATTATTAATGGCCTATCCTAGACCATTGTAAAGATTGATGGCTTCTCCTAGGGTAGAGGCGGCAAACTTATGGTAAGGAGTGGCACTCAAAGCCATCTCTGTGGGCATTATCCTGCCCAGGACATGTTCCATTCAGGGTTTTTCAAAACCTACATTCTTTTAATATTCCCATTTACATTGCAGCATAAGGGTTTGTTTTTTGGAGGACAAGGTTTACTTTCTGGTAGCACCATTTAATATTTTATACAATGTACTAGTACTAATACTAATTTAGACCTAAACACTTCCAATCGGGAATAAGCAACATGTGTTTTGCCAGTAAAGTGATCCAATTATCTAACCCCCACATAATTTTACCCTTAAAGAAGAACACCCAGCACTTGTGTATATTTATTTCATTGGAAGAGGGAGGGTAGAGGAAACTAGAGAGTATGTTAAAGGGAAAGTCTTTAAAAAACTGACCTAATAAAACTACTGCCAGTATTTTGTAAAGCATCTACGAACCTTCCAGATCATGTTTCTTTCATAGCCCAGCGTGATGCCATGACCCAGAAAATTAACTTTGAAGTGAGATGTAAAATAAAGTTATGGCAGCAGAGAGATTAGTACTAGAGTTCTGAATGCCCCCTTCACTATGATTGATGGTCCTGTATCCAGAAGTCTAATGAATGATGTCAATCAAAGCAGAGGAGGCATTCTGAGGAAGGAAGAGCTGGACTTCAATGCTAAATTCACCACATCCTTGACTTTGAACAAACAATTAACATCTCACGTCAAAGTTGATTTTCCCAATGATGCCTTCAAACTGGACCATGAAAGAAACATGTTCTGGAAGGGGTTGAGCTTCTTGACAACAAGTTGGGGGTTTATTAGGTCAATTTCTGCTGACAGCTTCTCTTTAAAATGTAACCTGTCCAATCTTTTATATATTTTTAATATTTTCTCCAAAATCTTCTATTATGGAGCAGTCAGAAAGACATCTTGACATAAAATTCCATTGAATCAACTAGCAATATTATGCATAGACAAGAGTAGAACAATTGCAACATGCTCTGAACATGTCTATCACTAATGAATTGTTTGTCAAAATGATATACATTTAAAATGTTTTTTTTGAGCAATTTACAACTCTTTGATAATTTACAGATTTTACTTAATTAGTTCTTTTTACTTAATTATGGCAGAGAACTATGGTTGACAAAACAGTCATTGACGGAAACCATCAGATACAAGAAAATGAAAATGTACACTGTATGAACACCAAAAAAAAAATTAACATACTTGTTCACAGGTACTAAGCCATAGTGGCTATGGTTGAATCTTTTCTCCATCATACTTTCATAACGCCAGTCAGAAACTGCCCTTGGCAGAATGCGATTTAGGAAGGACTGGTAGCGGGTAAGATAAACCATGTCCCAGGGATACCCATTATCCCAAACACGACTCATAATCCAAGAACCACTTCTAGTGCTGAGTACAACCTAAAAATGAATAAAATCAATAGACTTTAGGTGCCTACAGCAAAAAGTAATGTTTAAGCATCTTATGTACACTATACATACTTCTCAGCTGAATACTGCATGTACACTTTGTGTAGCCTGGATTTAAAGGGGTATTCCCATGAAGACAAGATTCTTAACAAAATAACACATTTTCCAATTCAATATTTCACAGATATAATTTCAACCTGTCTATCAGTCCTGATGTTTACAATTTTGGTTACCTCCGGATCAAACCATACATCTTCTGTAGGATTCATCTCATGAATAGCTTCTCCTGTCTGGATGCTGAAGTGCTCTTCCTGCCCCTCCCCCCCTGCATTACAAGACCAGCTCAGACACAGGCACTTCCTGTTTTACTCTACAAGCTACAAAGGCATATAGCAGTGCTGATTGTGGGTTATAGGTGAGATAGCAGAGATGGAGTGTTTCGTGTTTTAACCCATCTCACGGATCTCATCATCTCTACTCTCTGATCTGTCTCATCCATCTGCAGCTGCAGCGCCCATGTGTCTGCAATGTGCATGGCGCTGGTGTGATTGAGAGCTAGCCAGGCATGCACGGTGCACCTGTTGGGCCGGCTGAGGATGCACACGCCAATGCCACAGTAACAAGTGGACTGTGCATGTGGGGAAGTTTGAAACTGGAGTGTAGTGACGTAGAACTGGGGTAGTGTTTTGATTCGTGGGTTCAAGCTAGAGCAGGCCTGAGGAGGCGGGCAGAGCTTAAGTGGCTCAGAAAGCTGTCCCGCCTACTTGACATCATAAATGAACAATGACAAGAAGATTAAAAGTTGTTTTCACACAACAGCAACACAAAGTAACAGGATTAGAAGCATTGAGATAACTCTACAGTGTTCGCAAAGGTACTGTCCGGGGTTTATTTAGCTGATCGGAGGTGACAGGTTTTTCTTCAATATTTGAGCACTTTATTTCATGGGCAATCCCCTTTAATGACCTGAAGCTAAATCCACTGAACCAACATGATCAGTTCATTTGAGTTCTGGAATGTTGATTCAGGGTAACAAACAGATCAAGTTTTCCTCAGTGAACTCAACCTTGCACTGAACTCTAAGATATGCCAAATGCACCATTGTTCTACAGCATTAAATGGACAATACAAATTTGTATAAGTGTGTTATGTGTAGTCTAGCACCCGAAGGGATAAGGATATAGAGATTACAGTGTCCAGTCACACTGCATCAGCCAGAACAGATAGAGTTGACTGCAATGCTAGAGAATCCATCATTAAACTCTGCTGCTGCTGTGTGAGGTAAAGACTGGAGAAGAAGACATGATGCTTCTGAACATTTTTTCTCCCAAATTGACCTGAAATGGGAAAGGAGCATAAGGTAGCAGGGTGGGAGGGGCTGGTTAAAAAAGGGAGGTATAAGGGAGTACAGAATGTGATGGTAAAGGTGGTGATGTACACAAAAGGGCATTTTAGTGTTCGAGAGGGAGAACTAAGTGAAGGGGCGCTAATTAAAGTGGGAAATATAAGAATCGGCTAAAGAAAATGTTATTATATACTAAGTTATACTATAAACTCAAAGTACCATTACAAATTGTGGGCATACTAGTGGGTGTTAGGGCATTGAATCAGTTTAATCAGCTCCCTATCCGGCGGCCGTGCATGTGCGTCCCTGTCTTTTAGGGCGCGCACGCGACAGCTTCAAAGAGTTTAAAGGACCAGCGCACTGCTGATTGGTGCTGGCCATTCCAGAATAGGGTAAATAGACGGCCTCTTCCAGCATTCCTTGCCAGATCTTCGTGTCAGTGCCGTAGAAAAAAGCTTGTTCCCTTTGCGTTTACCATGTTTTTCCATTGTGACCCTGGTCCCGTTCCTGACAATGCTCCTCTGTTGCCTGCCTTGACCAATTGCTACAACCCCGACTCCGATCCCGTGCTGCCTGTCCTGACCTCCTGCCTGTTCCCGACTTTGATTCTGCCTAACGTCTGTGTACCTCATCTTGGCTGTCACTGCGGACAAAGTCACACCTGTGGAACAACCTGGTGATACCATGCCACAACAAGTCCAACCCGCTTTGCGACGGGCTCTGGTGAAAACCGGGTGCCACTTAGATTCCGGTCCCAGGTGTCGGTTTATGTCATTGTCCGCAGTGGTCCAGTGGGTCCACTGTCCCTGGAACCTGACACACATTTATATTTTTTTCTGTGATCCAAAAAAATATCATGTGTAAAAGCTTCATGATTCATCTCCAACTGTCATTTACTTTTGGATTCACAAACTGGAATAAAGCAACCAAACCTTTAGGCGAGCTGGCATGAAAATGCAACAGAATTGCTTACATTGTAATGTAATACATTTTTTTTTTCTTTAATTCATAAAAAAGATCCTTTTGTTTCTGTCTTACCTTTTTAGCTGTCCGACCAAGCTCTACAGCAATGTCTGCTCCGGAATTACCTAATCCAACTACGAGCACATTCTTTCCAGTGTACTTTTCAGGAAATTTGTAATCTCTGTTGTGCATGTATTGACCTTTAAACTTCTCAATACCTAAAAAAATTACCAAATTATAAGGTGTGTAGTGATAGTGAATATGTGCAAATCATTCAGTGATGACTTTTAAAGTGGTTTTCTCACAAACTTAGGTTAGACCCTATCCACGGGATAGGGCCTACCTTGCTGATAAGTGGGGGTCTAGTCAGACTAATGGAGCAGACGGCAGTGCATGACAATTCTGCTCCATTAATCTCTATAGAGCTGACGGAGATCGCTGAGCGCAACACTTGGCAATTTCCCTCAGCTCCATAGCTCATCAGCTCCAAACGGACGCCTCATTTTTACAATCTGTCTGGCCCTGTGGATAGGGACTCACTTAAGTTTGTGGGAAAACCCCTTTAAGATGCAAGATGTACAAGGGTACATGTACACAAACGTATGTGTTTGCCCATATATTAGCCCCATCTTGCAGACTACACACCTTCTACAGGACTGTAGTCTCTGCATTATACCAAAATAGCTAATACCTTAAGCTGACATTGTATTAACTATTACAGTGCTAGCTCCAAAATCTTTTCATCATATTTCAGTAAAACACAAGGTGTGCAGTACATGAGATTGGGCCAACGTACATCCTTTCCATGGGTTGTACACATTTGGGCATATGAGCCCTAAACTATTTAGTATTTTAAAATGATTCATTTAGCCTCGTAGATTTGTGTGATTGTATCACTGGGATTGACACATGTAATTACTGCAGTGAAAGATTTGTCTGCTTTGCCAACCGAGAAAATGTCATTGTATTTTTGCCAGGAGGATGTGCCCTAACAGCTTTTTCAAAAACTGAAGTGTTCTAACTGCAATACAGTCAACCAGCCAAACAGCACCCAGAGTTTTGTAAAGTGTAATTGAAATTTTAAGACAAAGGGGGAGATTTATCTGGAGGTTTTTGAGAGCAAAATTGTTCTAGTTGCCCATGGCAACCAATCAGAGCTCAGCTTTCATTATCCTACAGCTGTTTATAAAATTGCAGCTGAGCTTTGATTGGGGGAGAAGTGTCTGAGGTAAAAATATTCTAGTTGCCCATGGAAACCAAAGTTGTATAAATGGATAGTGTGAATGACAATGATAAACTTTGTATTCTACCGTAACAAAGAAAAAAAATCTTATCCCATTGTTTCTTCCCATTCTTTGCTTTTTGTGTTTAAATCATCATTCCATCTTTCTATCCCATTCTTACGCTGACAGCTGTTAAGAGAAAAGCTGATAATGTTTGTGAGAACTCCTTACAGAGTTGAATAGTTAAGTAAAATACTTTCCAATTATATATAACATGATATGTATAATAAGATAATCACTTAAAGCCTGTTCTGCCTGCCTTTATATCTGCCCGGATTACTTTATATTCTTGTGTGTTTAACTGGTCCGCTGTCACTAAACAGAAACTACTCCTACTATCAACAGAGTCCAGGTGGTTTCTCTCAGCAAGGTCTATATTCTTGTTTGGGAGTTAGAGGGGTATTCTCATCTGGGGAGTCACATTCAGTTTCATTAATCTGCCATATATGAACATTTCTTCAATTAGATGTTCCTGTGTGAAGATAACTTCTCATAAATGCAGTCATATGGTCCCTTAAAAACAAAACTGTGTCCTTGGATACGACCACCTCTGCTGGAGGGATTGCACAAGGAAACAAAAGGGTTTTATATATGAAATGTCCGGGAGTTACTGCATGTCCCACAGCCTGTGGTAATGAATGCTGAATGCACTACTAGGGAGGGCTTAGTAGTGCATGTCTGGCCACCGCTGCCAAAATGTGAGGTGGTCGTATCCGAGGAAGCCATCTTGTTTCTAAGGGACCAAATAACTACATTTATGGGAAATTATCTTCACACAAGAACATTTTTTTTAATGACATCCAATTGAAGAAATGTTTACGTATGGCAAATAAATTAAATTAGATTAAATGTGAGTGCCCAGATGGGAATACCCCTTGAAAGGATAAAAACTGGTTTGCTAAAGCCAAATCAGTCATGTGTCACATGTTCTTCGTGAATCTGGCGCCCCCTGCACTTCTCCGGCAGAATGCACCATTTTTTCTGGTGCACTTTCTTCATGCATTAGAGTTGTAGCGTAGACAGAATTGTGGTGCACAATCCAACTGTGCCCCTGAACACCCCCTTTGGTGCACACTTTTTCTGTCTTGTCAGACACAGTGCAGCTGCAACACAAAACTGGCGCAGGCACTTTATAAATACATGTACAACCAGTTTGCACAATCTTTCTACTGCAAAGTCAGACAGGAGCAAAGGCTTTAATAAATGTGGGCCAGTGGGTTCATTTCTACTGTGGTAAAATTACACATTTTTATCATCCCTGACAAAATCAAGCATTCCAGGAATATATTATTTATAAAATATGGCATACCAGAGAAAGACTGAAGAGGAAGATTGGGATAAACATGATGACCAGTACAGATGAGGACAGCGTCAAAGATGACCGACTTCTGTTTACCATCTTGTTCTGTAACAACATCCCACTGTCCTGTTTTAGCAAAGTCTGGTCGTTTCTGTACACTGACCACAGCCGTCTAAAAAAAAATGAAGGTTACTGCTATTTAAATGGGTTTATCATGGGATGAGAAGAACAAGATAGTTTTTTGTTTATAAACAGCGCCATTGCAGTGAATGGCTTGTGCTGGTATTACAGCTCAGAACTATTGACATGATTAGAGTTACAATACTAAACATAACCTTGTATGGAAACCATGAATCTCTAATCCTGGTTAAATTGCTATTTCAAATTGAGATTTAGCCACACATTGCAAAGTAAATTCATGCAGGAAGACTAACAATCAATGCTTACCCTTAGTATAGGATATTACATAGAGATTGGTGGGTTTTGACAGGTAGTGCCCCAGGTTTATCATGGTTCATTTTGATGGTAGATTTCCTTTAATAGCTGATTATTAGTACAAACAGCCTTTACAACAATCAGATCTTCGTTGCATAACTCTCTAACTCCACAGAATATGTCACAACAAAGATCAAATACTGACTGTGGTCTGAAGTAAGTTAATTCATGCAGTTAATTGCATGGATCTGTACCTTAAATACAGTTTTTATGATACGCAAATTAGCTTTTCTGACTCATGTTTGCTGGCTTAAACTCTTCTCTCTCCTGGGCTGCCAGTAAACCACGCCCCCTTATGTTGACTGACAGGTCTGCTCTGTGTTACATTCATGTCATATGACCAGAGTGACATCATCTCAGGTCCTTTAGCCTCCTCACATTAGCAAACTGTACCAGTACTGTACTGTATGTATGTGATCACATGAAATCACAACAGCCTCCATAGAGGATGGAGAGGAGTAGAAGTCCATGGAGGCATCTATGATTTCATGTTACCAAAAAAATACAAATGTAAAGGGTACAAAACCTTTGATGACATCCCCCTGGTCACATGAGAAACTGCTGAATAGTGAAGAGGCATGGGGAGGAGTAGATGGGAGTGGCCAGCCATGCAAAAGATGCCCCCTCTGATTCCAGGTAATCTAATATATAAAGCTAAGTGTATGTATGTTTGTGTGTGGGTGTATGTATGTATGTATGTGGTTGCCATGGGCAACTAGAACAGTTTGGCTTTCAAACACTTCTGATAAATCTCCCCATAGACAAAGTGACAGTCATAGACAAAGACAATCAGAGAAAATTGGAGTCAGAGATGGCGCATTTGAGCTGCCCATAGTTCATGAAAGTGTCAAAACTTGAATAATATGTGGCGTAATATAGGACTATCTTTACTACCTTTGAATCTCCTGTTTTCCAGAAAAGTGCTCCAAAATTGTATAGCATTTGTAGTGCAATGTTTTAGAAAAATGTATTCACAATGTCACAAAAATTTGAATTTAGGCCATACTAACTCTAAATTTGATATGTCTCAACAAGTCAAAATGTTTGGCATAGAGCTTCAGGTACTCCAGGAACACAGCATTGTGCATGAAGTTAGGGTACTCATCCGGTATAGGAAAGTCTGGATAGCACATCATTTCTTTGCAGGCATTTGTGAATACAGAGCGATAGATACTAGCCCTTCCATTTTCTGCATGATCCTATAAAGTAAAAGAAAAATCATAATCATTTCCTAAACTTGTACAAGGCATACAATATCAAAACATTTTTGAAACAGTATAAAGGGTTATATTCACATTTGTGTTAAACACAAGTCAAGAAAGCTACCAATGTAATATATAAACACATATATATATATATATATATATATATACACATTTTCACAGACAACTACAGTACTCCATTTGTACATTAATAGTAGAGAACCCAGGGCAGAGCAGTATACAGAGCAGGAGAGGAGCCAAGTGGTGAATCAACCTGAATCATTTTGGCAAATCAATGGACTCAATGGGTCCCTATGATGTGAGGGGGGCTTTAATGCCCTTTACATCAAAACTTTAGAATTATGAGTAGAGTGTGACAGACCTGTGCATTTTAAAACCATACAAACTACAGTATATAACTAAGTCACTATGTAATATCAGATCAATGTGGGTGTCTACTCCTCAGCACCATGTTCTGAACTGGTATAGAATAGTATGCTGCTGTGCTGGTTTTTGGTACACTACACTTAGCTCCATCTCAGCAGTTAGCAGTACATGTTGTTCATCAGGTCTATAAAAATAGTCAA
The DNA here is from genome assembly GCA_019512145.1 of Engystomops pustulosus. Taxonomy (NCBI): domain Eukaryota; kingdom Metazoa; phylum Chordata; class Amphibia; order Anura; family Leptodactylidae; genus Engystomops; species Engystomops pustulosus. Next base: position 35,118,046 of record CM033649.1, read on the forward strand.
AGTTCCAGGAAACTTACCATAAAATTCCATAATCCACCAACACAGTCACTCTTCTCAAAGCAGGTTGCTTGGAGTCCTACTTCTAAACTGCATTTGAGAGCCACAAGTCCACTGATACCAGAGCCAATTATAGCTATAGTTGATGCCATGCTCTATATTAATGGGAACAAAACATGAAATTGCAGTTCTGAGTCACTATAAAAATTAAGAATTTGTTTATTTCTAATGCGTTCTTTAAAGGAGTATATACATAATTATTCTAACATTCAGAATCAGTTGTGTAATGCAATAATGTCATCATTGTGGTCTACGGCCTGTAGCTTGGGGTATAGCACAAAGATATCCATGAGATAGGCACTAGTGGCAGCAGTCTGGTGGATGATTTACACATTAGTGTGTGATAATAGCAACAGGACTGTAAAATATGGATATTTTTTCCGAGGTTGCAGCTAGATTTGGCGTACTGGGGGAGTCCCCTCATACTGTTTTCTAAACTGCATTGGTTCATTGAAGAGAACACTTTAATAAATGTGGGCCATTGTATCATCTGTGCAGGTCAGCTAGGATCATGCACATACAGAACACCAAAACAGCCTTGCAATCAGCCCTTTGAAGGCAATCAAAAGGCCAATGTGACCTTTGACAAAAATTGGTTCATCACCCCAGCTCTACACGATTGGAGAGGAAAGGTTGACAATGGTACAGAGCCAAGATGTGATATCAAAAGACATCCCTACAATTATACTGGCCTGTTCTGTGTTTGTTCCCAGTAAATATCCTGTGATCTAGAAATTATTGAATTTATCACATGATAAAATCTATTCCCATTCCAAATTATGGTATGATAGCGGTTTCATTTGGTGGTGGTATCTTACATAATATGTGTAAAATAAATAGCCTGAGATAAGGTCCTCTTTCCTAATAACTCTGACATATGACACAAGGTCACAGTAAGATTGTAAAGGCCTAGCGGTGAAATGTTAAATGTCCTTCAACTTCCCTATGATAGGTTTAACATTAATCCTTACTAGTCATGTGATTTATCATAATGTAGAAATCTAAATTTTATATAATGAATGTTTGTCCCTTTCAATAATTCCTTTGTTCTAGAAGAGTCCAAAAAGTCGAAGCTGATCACATGAAGTACATGGCGGCCATCCAAGAGTCACCACAGGAAATTGATGCATTATAATATTCACATGTAAATCAAATAATTGATTTTTATGTATCACAGAATGAGATGCAACTAATGGGTAGATATTCTAAAATGGGGATCCCTCTTTTGACACAATAATCTGTAATATATTATTAAATTATTTTCTATTTATACCAGACAACCCCTTAAACATTACCAAATCTAGTTAATACAATGCATGCAGTTAAGCATTTGCTTTGTGTGTGCTTCTTTTATAGAGTCTCTGCATCAGAATAACATGTCTCCATAATCCCCATTAATAGACAGTTTCATAAATTATATATTCTTCAGAGTCGAAAGACCATAATTTTAATTAAAATCCATACAGGCGGTCCCCTACTTAAGAACACCCGACTTACACACAACCCCTAGTTACAAACGGACCTCTGGATCTTGGTAACTTACTGTACTTTAGCCTTAGGCTACAATAAACAGCTATTACAATTATCAATAATGTCTGGAAGGAAGCTTTATTGTTATTCCTGGTTCTTATGATACACCATCATTTTTAAAATCCAATTGTCACAGAGACTAAAAAAATGTTGCTACAATTACAAAATATACAGTTCCAACTTACATAGAAATTCAACTTAAGAACAAAGCTACAGCTACAGTCCCCTGTACGTAACCCGGGGACTGTCTGTATTTTAGAATACTGCTGCATACATTATAATCCATACATAAATGTGTCTCTTATATCTTTATGGGAGTTGCTGTTTATAATAAAATTGGGGCGCATTGTATATATTTTAATGACCTTGGGCTGGGGGTGACACCATTTTATTGAGATTAACCCTGTACAACAAAAAAACTACAAACTGCTCTGCTTCCAACAATCCTTCATTTGTGTCCCATGGGAACACCCTAGACAGTATTCTTTAGCTTAAGGCTAAGAGATGACATGCGGATATTTATCATAAAACAGTTCTTAACCCACCTGCTAAAAAAATGGAGCTATCCAAAATGGAGATATACAGCTAAAACTGTAAATAGAGACTATAAAAGTATAGGAAGTTCTCAACAACAACAGCTGCAATGTATAAGGAGAATTGGAGAACATAACATTCTCTATGTAATGGCACCTGTTAGCGCATGTAACTATGAATCATTACCTTAAAGGCTACCCAATAAAACTTTACTTGACCCACATTTTACACTGAATTCCTCGGTCTTCTTAAAATTTCCATCTTTATCATAAATAAATTGTATTCTATTGTAAATATGTGCATGCTTATTGTCTTTTGAAACACGGAGAGACAGTAAGGGCACCGTACACATGAATACTGCTTGTACTTTTACAACCACGAGCAATAATCTATCCAGCACACTGTGGAAAGTTTAGGATATGATACGGATATACTGGATTGTGTCTCAATATATTGTATTACAATGAAACACTAGCACTGAAAATCTAAAGCAGTTATTGCCAGAGGCAAATCCTGCCAGGTTCCAGGAAAGAGGTTATAGAAATCGACAACGTTTAGTTTTGGTTAGGGTTTAAGGGTGCAGGATTATACTTGCAGCACTTACTTTTTGCTGGTCTTGGTTCAGATGAGGTTTTCAGAGGATTTTTAGGAGGAATTAATAGAACATTTATCTGCTGCTAAATCTGTATCTTCCAGGCTGCCAAGATTTTACGAAAGATCTTACGAAATAGTTTTAGACTCCTCCCAGGAACAAGTAAGGGAATGTTAAATCAAGCATGTACTGTGTTTATTGAATAACCTTTTATATCAAGTACACCAATTGTAATTGCAAATTATGCTTTGGCTGTAGATTCCAACCATTTGATTTACAAAAGATTTGTTATAGCCTTTTATTACTGACATTTTAGCACTGTAAGCACCATGACTGTCTATTAAAGAACATTTACTTATATATCGTGTTTCTGTACTCTAGTATATTTCAATCCAACTAATGTATACAAATCTTATTGCAGATTTCAAGAAGCATTTATTTAATCTTTTTTTTTTCCTTGAAGGGAACCGGTCACCAAATTTTTACCTATAAACCTAATGACAAGTTACCATAGAACTAAACTTACTTGTGCCTACACTGTTTTTAGCTACAAAATACATAGTTCCAATCACTAGAAAATTTACTTTATAAGTCTACCTATAAGCACCCTGCCAGAAGGAACAGCAAGTCCCCTGGGCATGTGTAAGGGCAGTGTATCTCTTATCTCAAGGCTCCAGGCATCTTCCCTCCCTTCAGATAAGGAGTCATCCTCTGCTGTGCACTGCCAAAGCGAGGGACATGCTGATAAAAACTGCCTCAAATGAATAATACATATCCTTGGGACTTGCTGCTCTTTCTGGCTGGCTTCCAGGTGGTTTTAGAAAGTTTGTTTTCCGGGGATAGGAATTACACATTTTTTATCTAAAAACAGCATGACCAATAGATAGCATAGTGCAATGGGAACCTGTCATACGGTTTAATAGTGAAGTCTGGTGACAGGTTTCCTTTAAACATACTATTGTACTGTACCTCTAACTTTCGTAGCAGCAAAAGAGGGACAAAAATGTTTTGGCCCAAGCCATGCCTTTTGCTGTTACAATTACTCCACCCCCAAACAGTATACTTCAACCTTGGTACCCATCATATCACACTCACATTTTGCCCACCTAGCTCCCTGTCGCATTGTAACCTACCTAATATTGTGCTCCCATTCATATAAAAGCCCCTCATATTGTGCTCCCTGAAGCTCCCCCTCACATTGTGCCCCAAGTTTCTCTGATTAAACCCCCCTCTTTTTGTGCCCCCAAGAAATTTTTTCTCTTATTGAGCCCCTCCCAGCAGCTCCCCCCCTCTTGTGAATCCCCCCCCCCCCCCCCCCCCCCAAGCTGCTCCTCATGATATTGGGGCTGCCTCACCTACTTCTTTCCTTGCTGTTGTTTAATGAAAAAAAATAAACACACATACTCACCTCTCCCCGTTCCCCTGAAACAGTTCCTCTCAACTCTTTTCAGATGACATTATCACATTGCACCTGCTGGCACTGCTACATATAGAGGCAACAGAAGCACAGAGATAATACAGAGAGCTGATGGTGCTCTATCTTTTAATTCAGCTTTGAAAGCTTCCAGAGGATGCTGACAGAGTTGATATCCTGGGACATAACTCCTGCCGTTTTGCCAGCTAGTTAATAAGAAAACCCTGTCTATTTCCAATCACTCTAGGGCGCAATCTCACAGATCCCTTGGCATAGAAGTGGAGAATTCCTACTGCCCAACAGTATACAGGGACAGTTTAAAAGTTGTGTACAGTGATCATAGTATGGTAGTATACATGTTCAGAAAAAGAGGCTAGTCCATCAAGTCCAACCTTTAAGAATGAAATGTTTTTCCTTATAACCTGTGATATTTTTTCTCTCCAGAAAGGCATCCAGGCCTCTCTTCAACATGTATACAGTAGTAGTAGTTTCACTTCTCTTACAGTAAAGATCCCTGTCTGACAGTACCGATCCCTCATAAACCCATGCTGATTCTGATAATTTCCAAAAAAGGAAGATAAAGTGAGCATGAGCATTTTCTTCCATGCTGATTCTGGTTTATAAGGTTATATACAGTGAGATACACCAGGATAGCATCTCTAACAACCCCCTCAAATATTTTCCCCACAACAAAAGTTAAACTCAGTAGTTTCAAGAATTGCTTTTTCATCCTTTTTTGTATATTTTCTGTACTAACCTGTCCTGAGGAAATCTTCAACTATTATGAATAATGGTCAGTCTATCACAGCACATAATTCATGCAAGGGGTTGTATACCATCTGGGCCCGTTGATTTGTCTATTTTAGTGGTGGGAGGTGGTGTACTTCTTCCTGGGTTTAACTGTGAACATTCAAAAGAGAATTTACATTATTCTTCACCATATCTTACCCCTGGGTAAAAGGGGGTAAAGACAGTTGAAAAGACAATATTCAATAGATCGGCCCTGTCATTGTCTTTCTCCACTATGACCCCCAGATTATTCCTTAGAGGGCCCACAATCTTAGTTTTTTGTTTTTTTATCATTTGTATACTTGAAAGATAATTTAGGATTGTTTTTTCCTTAACAATATTTCTCTCAGTCTCCATTTGTGCTTCCTTTATCTGTTTTGTACAGAATTATTTTTTCTGTCTATAATCCTGTAACACCTCATTGCTACCTTTTTGTTTTTCAAGTTAAATGCTTAATCCTTCTCACTTATTGCTCGCCTAATAGTATTAGTTCTAGTACTAGCTTTTTCCCATATGGCATGTGGTTTCACAGGTCTTTTTAAAAATATTTGTGAACATGTTTGGGTGCTTTTGTTTTTGAGGACATTGTCACATGCTCTGTCTTTTCCCCATGTATGGCATGGAACCATACAGTGGGATTTTGCGGCCACATATACATCCCTCCAGTCGGTTGTCTGAATTTACCCTGGTTGGGGTTAACCAGATCAGAATTAGACTTGTTGCAGCTCTTCTCTCTACCCCACCTTCTACACATTACCCAACTAGCTGCTCCCTCACTCTGCACCTCCATACTTCCATTCCCACACCCATATTCCCCAGAGAGTTTGTGCTCAAGGGGCAACAAATTCATCTCCATATTGTCAAATACTCTCAGCCTTAAAACTTGATCATTTAGATCCAGAATCTGGTCTTCTGAATCTGAGAAATTTTCACATATCCCACACAGCAGTATGCCACCTCAAACGGTTGTTTGAAAGCATACTGTCATGTTCGCTAGGGAGAATGCTGGGACTTCTGGTTCTTCTGGTGGTGCTAGCAGCGTTCTTCGACCTCCGGAGCGTATCCGCACAAACTCCACCCCTCTTCCACTACCAGCGGTCTCTGGTGTGCCCCTGGGCAGCAGCTGCTAAGATCTCGCGCTGTCTAGGAGTTGTGTTCAGAACTGCTGGGACTTGTGATACCTCTGCACGGTGCCTGCTTTTGTGCTTGGTTATTCTGCACCATAAGGGGTTAATTCCCAAAAGTTGTCCAGCTCCTATCAGGTTCTGGAGGTGGTGTTCTGGCTGCATAAACTGCAGCTTCACTAGTCACCTGTGCAAGTGTTTGAAATCCCTTTCTTCACTCGCTCTCTGCATTAGGTTTGACTTGCTCTGTATCTGAATTGTTGTGACCTTGGCTAGTTTTTTGACATTGACTCTTTGCTTACTGATTTTGTTATTGACGTACCCTCTCATTGTGACTCCAGCTAGTTTACCACTCTTTTGTGTTTTATGTTTGTCAGTCTGTTCGTGTTTCCCTTCCCACACTTATTCAGTGTATTTCGAGTCTTCAAGTAGTCGCCCCACGGTTTAGCGTGGGGGGGCTATAGGAAGGGACAGAGGTTGGGGCAAGCTCAGGGCACACTATCCCCTGTCTTCTGTGTTACCCAATCTCAACACATACATGGCACAGTATGTACACTGTGTAGCATTGCCTCTTATAAAGTTCATTGTACTAATGGGGAATACCATAGAAAATATGGAAGAATAGCAGAATTCACAGAACAAGTACCAAAAAAATACAGCAGTTATCTCCTAAAGTCCCTTAATCATACATCCCTTAATCCTTAATTGTAAATGACTTGGCTGGAGTGACAGATTTACATGAACTGCACCTAACAGTCCCACAACGAGGTTTGGGTAATCATGTGAACAGGGGTGAACCTAGCCTTTCTGCTGCCTGAGGTGAGCCATAGAGAGACGCCCACCCCCATATATGTAATATATCAGGGAGTGTCAGGACCAGATCCATCATATTGGTTTTGTGTGAAAATAAAGGAATGCAAAATAGATACAGCAAGCCGGCATGTAGTATACAATGCATACAGCGTGCCGCCATGTAGTATAAAATGCAGACAGTGTTCAGCCATCTAGTATAAAATGCATACAGCGTGCCGCCATGTAGTATACAATGCATACAGCATGCCACCATGTAGTATACAATGCATACAGCATGCCACCATGTAGTATACAATGCATACAGCGTGCTGCCATGTAGTATACAATGCATACAGCGTGCCGCCATATAGTATAAAATGCATACAGCATGCCACCATGTAGTATAAAATGCACACAGCGTACCGCCATGTAGTATAAAATGCATACAGTGTACCACTATGTTTTATAAAATGCATACAGCATACCACCATGTAGTATAAAATACCAGTTTTAAAATACTAAAGCTTGCTGAGAGGAGGCAGATGTAGCAGTGTTGAAGTGTCCACCTCAGCTCTGCTACATATCTCCACCTTATATACTTTTATACATACATATGCACAGGTAAAAGAGAAAAAGTAAAGTAAGTTTATGGTCCTGGCAGGTTAAGCCTTCTCCTCCAGCAGGCAGGAGGGGGAGCCGGGAGCGGAGGGTGTATGCAGGTAGCGGTGGGGGGGGTCCCGAAGCGGACAGGTGGGGCTGCACTTTCGGCTGGGGAGAATGTGCCAGCCAGCGGGAATGGGGATGTTTTTCGACCAGCGGGCGGGAGCATGATGTCACCCCCTCGTCCAGCAGGAGTCGTGCCTCCTGAAGCGAGTTTCTCAACTCGCCTCATGGCAGGTGCGATATGAACCATAATTTGCTACAATTCTGATTGGACCTTGTTCAACGTCCCTTTCCCTACTAATCCAGACTGCATGTTGATGGACATCCGTAAGGATTTAGTAAGGATAACCCCTCTGATTACACCTGAGTTTCAGGAGAGATGTTGCAGAAAGGTATTCCAACATGTCGGTACAGTTCCTTCTGTCCCGTAGACAAAAATATTTTTGGGTTTCTGAGCATATAGTCTGAGATGTTTAAAAAACATCCTCAACAATTCCCCCCACCCCTGCAACTACTAGCATTCGCTACGGTTTCTAACAGCACTGCTATTGCTAGCATGGAACAGACTGCAGGTCGGATTAGTGCGGTCATAACAGGCTGGGATTGGAGGGGTAATAATGGAGGTGGGTGGAGTTTCATTGGAGTTTACATAGGTTTGCAGGCCGGGCATGCCATCTTTTGGCAGGAGAAAATTGTCACGCCTACTCTCTTTATTATTTGGTCTCTGTATTAGGGGCACAACTAAAGGGAGGAGTGATACAAATTTCGTCAAGTCCATATGTCAGATATCTATAGGCATGGTAAGTTAGGTGGTTTAATTGTAATGGTTGCGGGTTCTTGGAAACAGCCACTAGGAACATATGAGAAAACGGTGGCAAAGTGTTATTAATGAAAGAGGTGGTTTATATATTGAGTACATAATTTTGGCTTCTACAAGGGGAGCTTGGGAAACAATTGTGCGTTTTAATGGTTATATGGGGAGAATTTATCCTTGATGGTTTTGGTTATTTATACTGCCACGTAAAATAAAAATTTTAACGTGTTATTTGTGTTATTTTGCTAATATATTTTTGTGTTTTACAGACTGCGACATGAAGACTTTTCATAAAGCTGTGACCAATCACCTTTCCAAAGAAAATTGTCCTGTGTTTATTTTAGATAAGTGGTTGGTCAAGCAACCAGTTTATTTGCTTTGCCCATTTTTCAAGACTCAACCTCAGCCTAGAAATATAAAATTTCTTAACTCCCTGTACGTTTTGAAGTCATGTGCCAAGGTGGGGTCCTCAGGATATAATGATATCATGAACAAGGAAAGCAACACCAATCCAATAACAATAAGATTTTACTTAAGCATTATAACCAAACATATTACAAACAGGAGGCCTGATCCCTTAGTTGCAAACCTATTGTGTGTCACTAGTATTTTCTGTAGTGTTACCTTCAAGCAAAAGCACCCTTGACTCAGAACAATTCAAAGGATCGGTAACATGGCATCAATACCAGTACTAAGCAACAGCTTACAATCTTATCAACATTTTACAAAATTTTACAACAGCGGCTTGTAAGTAGGATGAGAGAAACAGATCATTGAGTAGAAACAATCTATACAAATATCTTACAATAGACCCCTGAGGAAACCAAACATCTGGCAAAACACATGGGACACTGAGTTTTTAATGGGGCCCCCACACCTGGGCAGCTACTTTACATTGGTCGGTATTCAGATTATATTTCTTATGTATTCAGAGTTTCATCATTTGCAAATATTGTAAATTTGTAGCTGTGCTGATTTTCCTGTTATCTATAATTTTTTTGGATTATGAAAACTTGCATACAGTATTCTGGGTGATGGCAATTTTGGGGGTATCCATGTTGGTAAGTGAGTCTTACCTTGTTTTTATTTTACATATATGTATTTTAATATGTTTGTTATTTGTGTGTTATTATTAATAAACATTATTTTTTTTTACAATACATTGATTGTAATGTTTGTGACCCCCCTTATTTTTGGTGTTTGCTTGATACACCTAATTACAGGCCCTTAATCAGTTCCAGGTAGTTTGGCGTCAAAATGTGTATGTGTATTTGTGTATGTGTATGTAGCTTTGTGTATGGTTAGCCCCTGCAGTGGCACAGTGAGCATTAGTTCTCTTGCTGAATTGGGCCTGGAAATTCTGCCAGATTACTGTCATGAAAGTTGTTACAATGACTCCTGTGACCTACTGCAGCCAATGGCAATAATGTAATTTTAAAAGAGTCCTGTGCCTCATCATGAATTAAACCATAGTTAATTGCCAAAGGTAACATGTACAATCCATACCCACACAGAAATACTAGAAATAAAATTTTAACAACTTTGCTAAGTAACATTACATTTTTGTGTTTATTTTGTGCAATACATGTGTTAAAAACACAGATCCTCATGTAAGACATTATTCAGACTAGTATAATTGAGTTGGTCTGCATCTCCTGGGGGTGCAGGAATACAAATACACAGTATTAAACAGGTGTGCAACCCAATTATACAAGTCTGAATAATGTCTTATTGCACATAACTAATAGTTAAGTTTTAGTATTTCTGTCCTGGTATGGGTTTTGGATGGGTACCTGGTATGGTAGTCAAGTAATTGACTACGATTTAGTAATGGACCCTCCTGTGACATAGGTCCTCTTGTGCATAATCGTCATAAAGTAGGGGCACACTTCATATCACAGGTGCATATCAAAACTGATGTCAAAAACATTGGTTTGGATACATGCCCCTTCTTGAAGCTATGACGTAGAATGTCATGGTCAACTGTGTCAAATGCTGCCAAGAGTATTAGGATGGTACATTAACCTTTTCCTCTCCAGCAGGCAGATACCATAGTCCAAAGGAAAACCATAGAATGTTTTGAAAAATTGTTTGTTTCCATTGTAGGAATAATAGAAACTGGACAACCCCAATTGGCTAAAACCAGAAACCCCTACACCTTTGTAAGGTACTAATATTTAACAGCTTTTAAAAGTCTTCCCCAAAATAATTCTATGTTCACCTCAATAAAAGACTAGTCGTATCATGTGTGCCCATATCAAAAAAATTAAATAAAGAACTTTTACTAAGCAACTATCCATGCTTATAAGCTATCTCTATCCTCTGGTTTTAATAATGCAGCCTTTATTCACGCCGGCAGTTCTCAGTTTACAGTGTGATATAGAAATAAAAGAAGTTCTACCACTTGTTCAACATTCATTTTTACAAAAAAAATTATGGGGGTTGGAAAAGACATGACTAAATGTAAAGCAGTTGGGATGTAAGAAATATTAATTTAAACTAATACTGACCAATAACCATATTTCCATGTGGGTTGTAGGGGAGACAAAGAAAGAGACACAAACAAGAAATTTCAATAGAAAGCATGAAATGAATAAGCACACAATAAACAACTGAAATACGAAAAAATACATAAAAACACAACCAACACCCAAGGCATTAACTATGAAGTTATTAATATGATTACCAGAATCCACAGACAGTTCCTCCTGATCTATACAAATCCTATGTGATCCCTCTAGAGATGTAGCTAAAAATCCTCCAACGTTGCCAATGTTAGATTCACCACAAATATCCTCAAGACTTCTCTCCTCACAGGGTTCTCAGGCTCCTTCCTTCTCAAAGAACTCGGCCCTCCCAGTGCTCCACATTGGACCAAGTCTGTAGTATTTTATACCCCTTTTTGGCATTCTTTTCCAAGAAACAACCCCTTCAACGTGATGTCATGAAGTCTGCAGACCAAATACAGTCCTTGCTTTGATTTACTTGTGTGGCTCTTTGTCAATATGCATAATAAGAATTAAGATGTCATACTTTCCTGTGATTATCCTTCTAAAGGACATGCTTATTCTCCTCCATTTGCATAATTAAAGCTTATCTAGCCAGGGTGATGAGCTCTCATTGTGCAAATAGGGGAGAATCAGGAATGTCCAGTTGGTAACTGAATTGTTGCACAAACTTGATTGGACAGATTTTTGTTCTTTATGTTCTCTAAGCAGCCTTTGTAGTGTAAGTTACTGTAAACACAGTATCTACAGAGCTTGATAAGCATCAACTTGTAACCCACTTAGAATATCCTTTGGCTTTGCCATCATTGAGGTCACATGTACATGACTTTGTGCTCACCAGGGCTGGAACCCAGGTGTATAACATTGCTAGGTGCAGAAGAGGAGGGGGATGAACGCTCCTCACACTTCCCTTTTCCATAGGAAACAGAGAGCCAACCACGGCCGCAATCTGGCTGAAGATAGGATATGTCCTATCTTTTGTGACGCAGCCTCCTAACCAGATCGAGGTGCCGTGAGACATTGACCTGGTATCATAGACCTCTATTGTGGCCCTAATCTGGTGCAGCGAGATCACAGCCACAATTACAGTCATGTATTGGGGTCTAACTGTCAATCTTACAGGACCCGCATATAGATATATGGTCATATTGTTGACTATTCAATTTTTAATCACATATCATGATTTTTGAGTTGAATAATTTTTAACAATATTATATGGATGTAAACCCAAAGGCTGCAGCCAGCCATTCAGATCAGTGTGTGGACCCCAAACATCGGAAAACATACAGTACATACCCCTCCATAAGTTTGACCCAATGTGATGTGAACATAGCCTCAGATACATCATTAACACTATTATTATATTTATTATATTTTACATCATTAAACTAAAAACAGCCTGAAGCAGGGTGTGATAAATACTTCCTTAGATTTCCTCTTATCATTAAATGTTATTAAAGGGCAATAAGATGTTAGAGCAGCTTACAAGGATTCTATCCCAACATTTATCCAGTTAATGCATACATCATTCTAAAATATTTTCATTTTTTCTTCATTATGCAAATGGGGCTGGGGATATGTAGAGAGAAAGTGATGTCACCCCTCATACCCCTCCCCTCTCAGGTCTGTGTGTAATGTATAGTAAAGCATTGCTAGGGCTTGTGCTTTATCTGCTGCCTGTGGGAGACACAGACTTCAGCTACACAAGTACCTGACATACTCTCTCCTCCCATACACATGGCTAAATCCTATAGGATTTGTAACTCTCATACTCACACAGGCTGCAGGGGGCACCAGGCAGCACATAGAGGAGTCAGCACCTGGAGTGTCACATCATTATACAGGATTCAGCCATGTGTATAGGAGTATCTCATACACACACAGGCGACAAGGGGCGCCATTACCAGGAAGCACATAGAAGAGCCAGCACCAGGAGTGTCACATAATTATACAGGCTGTCAGTCATGTGTATAGGAGTATCACACACACAGGTGACAGGGGGCACTAGTACCAGGAAGAACATAGAGGAGGCAGCACTAGAAGTTTCATATCATTAAACAGGCTGTCAGTTAACCACTGGGGTTTGTGGCTGTGCCCGACACTCATGAATAAGCTGGGGATTTTGGGAATTAATTTGCTTGACAGGTTCTCTGTAGTAGGAATTGGAGGGGCAGTAGTGAAAGGCGATTCGAGCTATCTATCCCAAATATAATAAGACATAAGGGCTCCACCAGGGGCCTGCAGGTAAAGGGAGGGAAAGGGTTGTCTAATAGCTTATCACTGGGGATCTGGGCATTTATATTGAGAGCTGAAGATATGACAGATGAAAAAGATTAGCCAAGTCATAGGAATCTTTCAACTTTTAAAGACAGCGTAGTGCTCCATCCTCACATATATCTCTTATATAGACTATCCCAGGAGCCCTCCAGCTAGAGTTCAGGAAGGGCCAGGTTATTCCACAGAGGGGTTAATGTATTAAAGTCAAAAGTATAATAATGGGAACACTCTTGCCCATAACAGGATAAGAAGAGGAGCCCTCTCATCGCCCCCATATAGGAGATGCTCAGGTGAGGTAAAAGAGTCAGTGTAATGGCCAATGGACCACAACCTCCTGAGGTGCAGCATCCAGTGGAAATGGGACAGATGGGCCGCCAAATAGTAGAGTTTTAAATTAGGGAACAAAACCCACCCCCTCCTCCCAGGAACAGCACAGCAGGTGGGTAGCCACTCTAGCCCTCCCACCTCTTCAAATGAAGGGGGCTACATGGCTATTTAGTTTTTGAAAGAAGTAACATGCCACATAGACTGGATACTATAATAAGAAATACAAAATTTGTTTTTACCATGTCACATGTTCAGAAACTGAATGGGAGAGGTATGAAGCAAACCCAAACAATGGGATAATGAGGTGAACAGCTAGGTAAATATTAATGTGATAAATAGAACTATAGGAAGATGAAAAGCAAAAGGAGGCTCTAGTACTGGGGTGAAGCCAGCACTACACTTCATCCAGCCTCAAGTTACCAAGAAGGACGCAGCAGTCAGTGGAGGAGGAGGAGGGAGGCATCCCCCTGCCAAAAGCTTCCTATCCATGGACCTGTCCTAAAGTCACCCATCCATATCAATAATAGGGCTGAGAGGTCGCACCGCAAGGGCAGAGGGCCAGAATTAGTGGAGCGCCATGGAAAAGTGCATGCAGGATAATGTAACAGCCGCCTTTGTTGATGACAGCTTGAAGGGTAGAAAGCATCATTTTTACATATAATATTAAATACCCCTCTGGTGTTAGCAGAGAACTCCAAATGATATGTCCAGCCCATCCAGGCAGACATTGCAGCAGGTTGTCCTCACTCAGTAACACTACACACCCTTGGGATAGGTAATCTGACTGGTCCAACAGAGTTTGACAGGAAACTGAAGAGGCACGGGAATTCGGACAGTTGACATATCCTAACGGGGTGTAGTGTTTCACTCAATAGGAGGGGCCACTCGACTGAGCCATGGGGGCTATGGTTTCTAGATAGCAGGTAAGGAGAGAAAGTTATTTTAATGGGTATTTGAGGAAAGGTTTTTTTAATAGGTAAATGAATGGTGCCATTGTGGTAATAGGGCTCTATGGGAACCTGTTACTTATTTTTGGGAAAAAGTGGCTGACTAGTTCGGCCTAGCACATGACTATGATCATGGGGCTTGTTTCAGGAACGGAGGTCCCGTCCACAGCCTGGCAGGTGGTCTGTGTGAAAATGGAAAGAGAGTCTAATAAAAGAGGTTTCTACCTGGGGGAACCCCGATGTGTAGATGGGGATCCCTGGTGATGGAGGATGATGTACCCTTGATGATATACAGCCTGATCCAGGTATCATTCAGAGGCATGTTGATAAAGCGTAACTTACAGTTCTTTATTAGCAATGGCAATGGCCATGACAGCAGCAAAACTTCAGCAAGAAGCTGGTTGGATCTCAGGTTCATAGGGAGGTGTGCACGCAACCTGGTAAATAGCTTCGGGGTGTGCTAGGAAAGTTGGAGCAGAGTCCTTGTAGTGGAGCTCTGCTGGGGGGCTGGTGTCAGGGCAGTGTGCCACAGACACCTCCGCTTTCTGGACAAGAGCTTGAGAACAACCTGGACTGGCCTCCTGGGCTAGTCCCTTGCAAAACTTCAGAAGCCACAAGGTCCCACCCACAAGTGATTTTATCAGCTCCCCTTGTGAGGCAACAGCTTTTTCATCCAACTAGCTTTCTCCTACCATCACTGTAACACAGAGAATACATTTGAGATTAAAGAGGACCTGTCACCCCCTGAAAACCCACCCACCAAATGTGCCCCCCATAATCCCCCCAGCCCCTTTCTCCCTAGCCATTTTTAAAAAAAAATTATGTGCAGTAAATTTATTTAAACCGATCCGACCTCTTACCAAATAAGAGGTTGTATCGTGTATCTGGTGTGCTGACAGTCGGCTGTATTCATTAGGGGGTGTGCCGACACACCCCCAGCACACCCCTGGCAGAGGTCACATTGTAGGAGAAGCCGGCAGCATTGCATCGGCCGGCCGGCAACGTGAGCCGCTGACAGTGCGGTTCGGCCACACCGCGGGATTGCTGCTGGCTTCTCCTACAATGTGACCGCTGGCAGGGTCGCATTCCGACCTCTTATTTGGTAAGAGGTTGGATTGGTTTAAATTAATTTACTGCACATAAATTTATAAAAAAAATGCCTAAGGGGCTGGGGGGAGGATTATGGGGGGCACATTTGGTGGGTGGGTTTTCCGGGGTGACAGGTCCTCTTTAACACTTGCCTCCCAGGCGGAGACTTATAACTGCATACTAAATTCCCATGCTGGAGACTAAAGATGGGCGAATTTATGTAAATTCGATTTGACCCGGTTTGAACAGAATCGAATCATAACGAATCACGGCATGTGACGTAACGGTACGTCACATGCCAGGTGCGGGTGCATGGAGAGGGCTCACGGGCTCCATAGCCATTAAATGTTTGATGCATATTGCAGCAAAGGCTTACTGGTAACACCAGCGTCAGCAGCTTAAAATAAAATCTTTCCGAGCATCGTCGCTCCCCATGTCATCATCGGGGAGTGCCAATCCATCATTACAATGTATGATCAGCACATTGTGAAGAATGAGGAGGGAAATCCCCATGTATGACCATACTGTAGTATGGCAGTATATGATATGATTGATCAGACAACCTCAGGTTAAATTACCCTATAGAGTCTGAAAAATAGTAAAAATGAAAAAAAAAAAAGTAAAAAGTAAAAAGAAAAAATAATAATAAAAAAACATAAAAATCCAAATCACCAGCTGCCGTTTCACTAGAACTTAACTAGAACACTAAAAATCATAAACACATTAGCTATTGCTGCATCCAAAAATGCCCGATTTATCAAAATATAATAACAGTTTTTCACTGAGTTTAACGGCCAAAGTCGAAAATAGCACTTTTTTGCCATTTTGAAAAATATAAAAAATTCATTAAAATGTAATCAAAAGGTTGTACAGTAGAGATGGGCGAATCGATTCTAATGATTCTAACTTCGGTTAGAATTTCAGGAAAAAACAAAGTTTATGCTGATTCGCGGGAACGAAGTTGGTTTTTTTTCCCCTCATGTTTCTGCTAAAAGGGCGCAAGAACAATGTGAATCCAAAATACTTCTGAGAAGTTTTGAGAAGTTTAATGTGATCGCCCCCTCGAAGGGGAAGTGGTATGTGTTCCAAGACCTGATATTTAAGTTGAGCTAGGTTATGTATGGCTTTATGGAAGTGGTCTGGTATTGAGAGTAACAAGTTGTTGCTACGAATTGTCGATTTGTGTTGGCCAATGCGTGTCCCAACCGATTGGGTGGTCTCTCCCACATATACCAGTCCACAGAGACATTTTATGGCATTAAAGGGAACCTGTCACCAGGAGAGCCATTTTTAGCACTCCCCCAGTCCCCACAGAGCATAGTACATACATTGCCAAAGTGTTTTTGTATTAAAAATTGGTTTTACAGAAAAAAAGATATGTTATATTGTACCTTTCATTAGCATCTGCTGTGTGACTAGCCAGTTGCCTTTTGGGAGGGTCTGGAAAGGAGCATTTCCCCCCCCACCACCTTTGGAAATTGCTTCTCCATGTGACCTTTCAAATATATGAAAACACCCATCACTGGGCTTAGCGACACCCCCTGCTCCTCTCACAGCCAATCCCGAGTGGGGAGTTATTCATTTATTTGAAGGTCACATGTTTCCAAGGGTGGGGGAAATGCTCCTTTCCAGCCCTCCCCATTGGCAATGCCAAGTCCACACAGCAGATGCTAATAAAAGGTACAATATACATATCTTTTTTCTGTAAAACCCATTTTTAAAACAAAAACACTTGGCAGTGTATGTACTATGCTCTGTGGGGACTGGGGAGTGCTAAAAATGGGTCTCTGGGGGACAGTTCCTAACGACAACATGAGTCGTAGGTAAAGTAGGTTGTATTGGGTATGCATGGCCTGTGTGTGGATGGAAAAAAGTGCTACCTTTGAAACATTGATGGACACTGGTGCATCTCAGGCATGGGAAGGTTCCCTTGTGTTGAGCATGAAGGAAGGTCTGTACAAAACTCTGTACATTGTTGGGTGGAATTTGTGCACAAAGGGAATTCTTTTAATATTTCCTTTATGGTTTTGTCTGTCCCTAGGTAGGTGACTCTCATTTATTATCTTGTCTGGGTACCCATGTTCCTTAAAACGTTCTGCCATCTCCTTGACCCTCTGTTATCTGGTAACTGGATTGCTCGCTAGTCTATTAAGTCCAATTAGTGAATTGGAACCTTGGGATTGCCCTCTTGGTGGCCTGGGGTGGTTACTGGAGTAATGTAATAGGGTATTCCTAGTGGGTTTCCTATAGATATCAGTGGTTATATGTCCTGAATCATCTTTGGCAACTACTGTATCCAGGAAGCTGATGGATGTGGTGGTCTGATGAATAGTGAATTTAAAGTCGGGATAAACTGAGTTTAGATATTCAGTGTCAGAGTCTACCCCTCCACACACATAATATATTGTCTATGAAACGTTTATGGAGCATTCTGAAAAGTGTACTTGGGTAGATATAGATTTCCCCAAATTCTGCCATGAAACAATTTGTGCAAGGTGGGGCCATATTGAACCTCATGGCCGCTCCTTGTAACTGTATGAAGAATTGGTCTTGAAAGAGAAAATAATTCTCTTCGAAGAACAAGTGGAGTAAATCAATGTAATAAAACTCAACTACCATTGGTACAAGTCCTGATCTACCAGCATCTGAATGACTAATTGGATCCCCTTTTGATGTTGAATGGAGATATATAGGTTGTAAATCCCATGTGACCGTAATCTATGTCACAGCCTTTTTCAGTTTTCGACATAGGAGACAGGATTGATCTGTCGATGCTAGCAAGAAATGGTCTTCCCGGTGGGTTTGTAGTGTTTTATGGATTTTAGGGAGAACATAAAAAACGTGTTAGATTGGAGGAGATTATTAAGGAAGTATACAACCCGTTGTTTATCGTGCCCCTTGTTGAATGAAAGGATGTTCTTGAATCTTTATTATTGTTATATTGGATCATGGGTACTTTACAGTATAACTCCGCATCATTGAGCTGGGCGATTGACTTCTGTGACATTGTCCATATGGTCCAGAGTACTAGGGGCCCACCCTTATCAGCTGGTTTGTCACTAAATTCTTGTCATATATAAGGGATCTAAGTGGTTGTCTATCTGTTGCATTGAGATTGCTGGATATTTTTTATGGCCCATTGTTCTAGGTTTCTGTTCACTAGGGGGATTAACATTTCAATGCCTGGTGATGTTCTAGGTGGCATGAAGGTGCTTTAGTCTGTAGACCAATTTTCATCAGATTAACTTGGACTATCCGGTTAAGGCTCCACTTCTTTGTGGAACCTGGGTTTGTCATGAAAATAGGCTTTAAGCCCAATGGTTCTAAAGAAACGCTGGAAGTTCATCTCTAGATCACAGCCTGATATTCGTTTATACATGTAATGGGGTAGGTTCCTTCCAGAAGCATCAACCGATAATAAGGAGTGCACGGTGTGCTCGTGTCATTTGCTAAATGGGGGAGGGTTGAAATTTGTCCCACGACAATCACCGTAATCTCAGATTTGTGACTAATCAAAGTTTTTCTGAAATTCTAAAAAAAATTAGAAGCGTTAGAATCGATTCACCATCTCTATTGGACACCCCTAGTGATGTGATCAGGGTCACCAAAGCTCCGACATGGAGAGGGATGAGTTTGCAACACCTACCTAACCCTTTGCATCAGCAGGGAAGTTGCATAGGTTTTCTATCCTAATTTCAGCCGGATTGCGGTCGTGTTGGGGCTCTGTTCCTATGAGATGGGAGGTGTGAGAGCGCTCACCTCCTCTCTTCTGCACATGGCAAAGTATACACCTGGGTACATGGTCATTGATGTGACTCACATGATAGCACAACCATTAGATATTATATTTAGGTAACAAGGTGATGCTTATCAAGCTGCATAGATACTGTGTTTACGTAACTTACACTACACAAGGGATTGAAGAACAAAAATCTGTCCATTCAAGTTGTGTGAAACAATCAATTACTAACTGGACATCTTATCACTAGAATCAGATCAGGGAGAATCGGTCATCCCTATGAAATGATGATACAGTGTGGCATCTTGATTTTCTGAAGCATGCTGACAACAGGAACACATAAGTAAATCACAGCAATATTTGATCAGCAAACTTCATGACTCCATGTTGAAGGTTGTCTTGCAAAGTTATACCTATAAGGGGTATAAAAACACCAATCAGACTGAGTCCATGGGGAGCATTGGGAGATCTGACGTTCTTTGGAAGGAGGAGTATGAGAACCCTGATGAGGGAGAGAAGTCATGAGAGGAGTGAACTCTTGAGGATATTTATGGTGGATTCAAAGCCAACATTGGAGAATTGTTTAGCTAATCTGGGAGGGATCACAAAGTGGATTTAGGATTTGGTAGTCAGTAGGAACTTACTGTGAATTCTGGTTATTATATTAATGGCTCTTCTAACTGCTTATGGTAATGGCCTGGGCGTTGGTATTGTGCTTTTAGTGTATTTTTGGTATTTCAGGTTTGATGTAGTGTTCGCTTATGCATTTCATGTTTTTATTGGGACTACTGTATATAATATATATCCTGTTTTAAATACACCATTAATGAAGTATTATCAGGACGGCCGTGCTCCTGCAACAGTTCTAAGTTGTCTTTAAAAAACTAATCTACCCATGAGATTCATAAAGTAGCTTTGACCTTTAATCAACGACCGTTTGCTCTATGGCTGTGTGGGATTTTTGGGGAATTTGAAATGATAAAGTCTAGGACATACACCAGCAGGGGACTGGAGTAACTAGGGACTTTTGTAAAGTATAAAGTCAGACTCTGGCTTTGCACGTGCTGCACTAGTGGTAGTCTCTACACCAGATATGAAGAGGTGGAAACAGCCCTGTGAGACTCTTTTTAGCAGTGAAAAGTCCAAAAAACCTAATTGCATCTTTTTACTAAAGAAAACCCCCAGAAAAAACATGATAAATAACCCCCCTTGTTTTTTTAGGTAAAAGAAAAGTGCCCTTGAGGTAACAGGGCTGATGGGAACCTGTCACTACCTGTTTTTGTGAAAAGTTGGTGACTGGTTCATTTAATCTACATCTTGTATTTCAGGTCTATGTCTGTCACTGCCTGTATTTCCAGTTCTGTATCTCAAAGTGCCACAATTAATTGACTGATGAAATTCTTATGCCTGTGTAGTGTGGCAGGGGGTGCCAGATTCAGGATTTCTAGCAACACGGTTTTCATGAATCTGAGTGCCCTCTGGACCACTTTTTTTGGTGCACTTTCAACATGGGTTGTGGCAACACATTTCCGTCGGACTGAGCTCTGGAATGACCATTTCAAATGGTCAAAATAGTACAGACGCAACAAATGTGGTGCAGACACTCTTAAATACCTGTAACAAGCAGTTTGCACTGAAATGAAGGTGCAATGTTCAACATAAAACGCTTGCAGGTCCTTTAGTAAATGTGCCCATTATGGCTTATGTTAGGAGGGAGTTAAAGGCTCTCTGAGACCTGTCCTGTTTTCCAGATCAGTGATCATCTATTGCTTAAAACAAATGGTTATAATAATATAAATATGGCAATTAAGCAGTACCTAATTGCTTCTGCTCTGTTAATGCTTTTCATAAGGCCAGTGTCCTAAGGACACCCAATACAGTCGAAGGAAAGTGGAGAGAA
The DNA here is from genome assembly GCA_019512145.1 of Engystomops pustulosus. NCBI lineage: Eukaryota > Metazoa > Chordata > Amphibia > Anura > Leptodactylidae > Engystomops > Engystomops pustulosus. The sequence continues at coordinate 35,139,141 of CM033649.1, forward strand.
GAGAAAAATTTTGGTGTATCATTATATGCTCTCTCTAGGGTCCCTGAACAGACAGAATTGGGACCTGCAGCAAAAGCTTTAATGATAATATAGCTTGTCCATACCTTCTGTCCTCGAGTATGTCGGGCAGTCCAGGATGGTGTTGGAAAATAGAAATGCTGCACGGCATGGACCTGGGCTTCTACAGACTGCGGGAGGAGGCTGTGAGTAATGTCTGGTGAACTCTGTGTTTTGTGATGGCCACCGGTGCCTACAGAAAGGGCTATGACGCATGGTACCTACTGCTTACACCAACCACCCTACTGCCATTTCCAGTTATATTCCAGTTTGTGAGACCATTGGCCCTGAATCAGATGTTTTGGAAATAATTTTTCCTAAATACATTGCTACCCTTCCCCTGAAAACGGTGTCAACAAAAGCAGTTCTTTGAAATTCTTGGCTAGTATCACACCCAAGTGTTTCACATCTGCAAGGGCAGTACATTCTTCTTGTAATGTTGAGCTGGGGTTGTGTACAACATCACACTCCCAGAGTCAGCCTTTCTTCAGTGGCTGTGAACAGCCGGGGCTCAGAATACCAGAGTGGCTTGCTTATGTGGCCTTGAGCACGCTATGGTCACAGTGATTGTTATTGGGACCATGAGGAGGGCCTACAGCTTGGCAGGTCTCCAGCAAGGTGGTGTTTGCAAGAAAAGATGGAGAGAAAGGCTGATGCAATAGATTTCTCCCTGGGGCAACACCTAGGTGCAGATAGGACATCATGGGTGATGGAGACGTGGAAGCCCATGAGGATGAAAACAACCTAATCCAGGGGATCACATTGAGACATGTCGTGCAAATCAACTTACAGTTCTTTATTCAACTTCAAAACGGCAGGCAACGGCCTTAACAACAGCAGCGCCCAGATTCAGCAGGCTGGAAAGGCTGGCAGGAGGAAGGGTTTGCTCCAGATGGTTGACCTATGCTCTGGGGCTTAGTCTCCTGACTTTCCTAGGGTGTCAGACAGTGGCTGAAACACCTCTTCAACCTGGTGGATACACTTTCTTGTGTAGTACAGACAGCTTGCTGTACATGTATAAAAGATATCATGTGGTTATAACATTGTAATGGTTAACTCTGCCTTACCAGGCAGTAAATTACAGCTGCAATACAAAGTTTACCAGGGCAGAGTTCTGAGCTGAGTGTCGTGGCTCACCGGATAACAGATATAGAGATTAACACAGTCATGTTGTCTGGATCTATGAGTAAGTGTCCTGGTTTCATGATGGATTTTGATGGCAGATTTTTCTTTAATGATGCTCTGCTTCTTGGCTCAACAGTGCACTTGACACAATGTCTCCCAGAGGGTGATTTCAACCTTCTCAAGGCCAAAGGTATTGCAAAACAATCAGGGTCGCTTCACTTATTTTCTCAATATTCTATAATGCAAGGGAACCATTAAAGGCCTAGATGGACCTGTGATGCTATTGGAATGTACAAAAGGTCCTGATCAAGTTACCAATCTAGAATTTGTTAAAGTGAAAGGCTGAGGATAAAATATTTCTACGCCATAAGAAAGCCAAGAGCCACAAACTCTTTCTTCTCACTCCAGTTTCACCCTACTCACACAAAAGAGAATCTCCATTACATGTTCTAGTGGCATGGTGTTCTCCATAAAAAAAACATCAAAAGTGAATCAATGGCAGGGCGGGCGCCCGCACTGGCATACCCAGGCGAGCGCCAGAGCCCAGGGCTGTTGGGGGGCCACTTAAGGCTGTACATAAGGAATTTTGGGGGTGAGGTGGGGCTTTATATAAATAACCATGAGGGGGTTGTTTGGTATGATAAACTTGGGAATATTTAGGGAAAAAGAGGAGTTTTAGTTTCTGAAGTTTGTAACGTTTGTCACATGAGTTCACTGCAAAGGGGTCAACTGAGGGGCTATGTTTCCAGGGACCTCGTGAAACCTGGTGCGACACAATGATCAATGAGATATTACAGTTATTCTTTAAAAATTCAAGGGATTCTACATTGTCTCTCATTTGAACTCCAGTGTATGTATGTGTGTAAGAATATATGTGTGAACAAATGCACCTCACAGGAAAATAAGAGCCTGTTAAATTGCCAAGAGTTACACCGACAAACATGCGAGGATCTTCACTGTCATTTAGAACTCGTGGTGGAAAAAGCGAGAGAGTAAGCAAATGATTAAAACAATATGAAACAGTTATGAAGGTACTTTTCCTTCTACTTATTACAAGTGGACTAACGCTGGGTTTCGCAATTCACCTTGTATTACACCTGCATAATGAAATATAGTGTGGATGTGCTCCGGTCCAACCATGTAGGGATGTCACAATAAACTGGATGTTGAGAATACAAAATAGAAGGTCAGTAAAAAACAGAAACAGATTCAAAAGGTGTATACTACAACATGAAAAAAAATGTATTACTCAGGTATTAAAATTTGGTTTATAACCCCGTAATGCAAGGTGCAGGGAAATGGTATGAAGAGGTCACGGCGAGGTCCTCTTCATACAAGGGTGGGGGTTGTTGCACTATTGCAGCAAACCACCACGTAATAAACCGACGGTCGGGTGCTTGCTCCAATACACGGCCTATAACCCCCACTTGCAGCCGGCAAGCATGTAAACAGACGCGGCACGTGGGCGCCGACATCTTTATTACGATCGTCGCCCCCCGAACGTCATCGGGGGGGCGGCCAGCGATCGGTTGCCATGGTAGCCTCGGGTCTTCGACCTGAGGGGATACAGGGTTCTGCAGATCGTACAATGAACCAGTGGCCTAATTGTAACAAATAACGTGCCAAAATGCCATATATTGCCAATACAGAAATATGCAGATATCGTGGTAGGAGACAATTCTGCCATTAGGGTTAAGGTACAAACAATAGGTATAGCCGCGCCCACAATGCCCGATTAATATCAGAATTTGTGGTTACGGCAGCAAATGATCCTGACAGATGGGAAAATGGCGCCCAAAATGTCTGAAATGCAGACTTTTACACCTTGTTACATCACATAAAAAAAATGATAATAAAATTATCAAAATTGTCGCACAGTCCTCAAAATGGTAGCCAATGAAAACATCAGCCTCATTTTGCAAAAAATGACACCTCACACAGCTCCGTACACCAAAGTGTTAGAAAAGTTTATAGGTCAGAAGAAGATGGCAAAAATTTCTGTTCTTTTTGACCAATCGTTTCATTTTTGAAAATTTATTAAACGAAAATAAAACCATATAAATTTGGTATCACCGCGATTCGTACAAAACCCAAAGGAATAAAGTAGAGGTGTTATTGGTGGAGCGCAGAGTGAGTCAAAGTCAATAAAAACTGAGACCATACAAGAACGTGAAAGAACATGCGTTTTTTTTGTTTAATATTTTCCACATTTGTGGAATCTTTTTCGCTTCGCAGTACCGGCATGTTTAAAATAATAGAACATACAAGGAAAGTAAAATGTTACGCACAGAATAAAGACCTTACACAGTCGTACAGTTAAAAAAAATGAAAAAACAGTTATGGATTTTGGAGTTGTGGAGGATGGAGAGAGAGGAAATGAGCGAAAAAAAAAAAAAAAAACTGCGTCCTTAAAGAGGTTAATACTAATCCCCCCCCCCTAAACAGCAGCTCCACACAACTCCCCCGTGCAGCGATCAGCTATTTATGGAGCCATGGCATTCACTCCATGAGGTTTTATTGTATTAAGAGGACACATTCACATTTATGATTTCACTATGCCATGTGTGCCATATATGGTCATACTGCGAATATATCTGCAATCACGAATATCCGGTGGGGTAACATATAATCTGCAGGGGTTTTAAAACATAAAATGAAAAACTTTTAAAGGGGTTGGCCACTTCACCTTAGTTTTTATAATGTGTGGTTACGTTTTTTCGGGAGGATATTACGTAATTTACAATACACATCTATTAACAGTTTGTGGCAACGTTTCTTATGTGATATGTTCATTGAAGTGCATACTGACTGCTTACTAGCATAGCATGTGACCTGTCGGAACAATGACCTACAAGGACCGGGAGGCTATGTTTAAGGAATACAGTATGCTGCAGGTGCGGACCAGGGACGATTTCGCTAATGGTCAAAACAGGACACCTCATTGGAACGACCAGTTATATGGAAAGGAATGTTGGCTTGATGAGGTAAAAGACACGGAGTAGGTACATACAATTTAGACGCGGGAAGAACCTTCAATAGATCTTATTGGTAAATTTACTAATATCCGGCCTAACATTTACACAACATTTAAAAAAACATGAGGTTAAAGTGACCAACCCTCTTAATTGTGTTATTGTATTATTATATCATGTATTTGATAGGCTTCTAGGATCCAGATAGTTCTCCAAATGGTACAACCTTCAATTACACTATAGTGAATTTATTTGCACGTAGATGAATCAATATAAGGCAGGTCATTACAGAACACCTGTATGATGCGCTAGTATAGCAGTGCTGATCACTAAAGTAACACTTCAGACCGTCACCAAAGGTCACAGTGGGTAGAGGTAGTTTCTTTAACTAGGGGTTGTCTGGTAAGTCTTAAGTAGGGGATCGACGGTATACAGGGGACGCAAACTGAGGGTTTTGTTTTGTAACTCGGCAAAGATGTTAGATTGAAGAATAGAAAGGCAAAAAAAAAATAATAATTAAACTGGCTGAGTTTTTATTCTGATTTTTTTTTTAGACAGAATTATTCATTATCATTATTTTCGGGCTCCCGTAGTTGTCTGTACTAAAGCCTGGGTTCGATGGGTGTGCCTCAAGTAAGTTTTCACTTATGACAAATTCTCTAGAGTTATTATCATGTGTAGATGTGTAGACAGAGTGTATGAAGTATGACAAAAAGTTTAAAATTTAAGCATGAATCCATTCCAGTGCTCACATGGAGCCGACAAAAAAAATGTAGAATACTGGTTTGCAACCGTTTTCTTTTCAACTTTATTAGTCATCAAGTCTAAAATAACTCCAAGATATCAGCACCCTCTTATGCAGATGCACGTAATGTAATTAATGACAATAGAATTATCAGAATCACAGTCGGGTAGTTAGTTACGCGTTGGAGAGCCGGTGGTGATAGTGGGTGTTAACCCTCTTAAAGTGAGGCTATTTAAGTTTGAGGTGGCACTTAAGTAACACAATTAATGCTGCATAGGCACGCCATCTTGGATCCAGCCAGCTCCTAGCATTGAGGCAAGGGGCCTTCAATGCAGGGTTCGGTGGCGTCATAGCAAGATCTGTGCAGGAGCCTGGCTTTTGTATGCGGGATCTTTTACAAATCCATGAATTTAGAATATACCAGCAATACTGTAGTGTTGCAGCATATTGTATAAGTGATCAGACAACCAAGGGTTTTTAAAGTACCGTCGGGAGTAATCTGAAAAAAAAGCATGAAAACCTAATGTGTAAAAAAGTAAAAAAACAAAAAATTAAAACCTTTAAAGTTTCAAATCAACCCCTTTCCATAGCCTGATATAAAAAAAAATAAACAATAAAAACTATAAGGATATTAGGTTTTTGCCTTATTTATGTTTACACACGAAAAGATTAATTTAACCTTATTTTAGCTCAGTTTTATTGTGTAGTGCTCATAGTCAGTGTAAGACTCCAGAGTGTGGGCGGGCCTCTAAGCAGACACATGGGGCACATTTACTAAGGGTCCCGAATGGTTTTCCAAAGGGTTTCGAATTTTACAGTGTTGCGCCCAAATTGACCGGGTTTCTGGTTTGGAGCACGCGATCGGGATTGTAATCCCATATGAAGCCCCTCTAATTGGGCAGAATAACGAGTGGGCAATCCACTCCCTTGGGCCGGATCATTTTCTCGGTAAGTAACCAAAGCTTTTACCACACTTACTGCTTACAAAGGAATTACCAAGGGAGCCTGAACAGTTTCATGCACCATGAATTTGTTATACTCCTTGGTATACTCAATAAAGATGATTCCATGTGCATCCGCTTTCTTTGTCTGACAATGATCTAATCAGATGTGGGAAAAACCTTATTAGTGTGTGAGTCACCCACCTATCTTTGTACATGATGGATCTGTGTCGCTTATCTGCGCCGGATGCAGTAACGAAAATGGAGCCGTGGCCGTCGGAAAACCCCAGCGGATTCGGAAAAAAATTGTAATAGCAAGATCTGTGAAGAGCCTCTTGCAGTCTATGGTCTACCGGCAGTGAACCTTAGATGGCTTCCCGTCTTTTGTAACTAGAAAAATATGTCCAGTGCCACTAATTTGGGAAACAGCCATAAAAAACATAAATACATGCTATGCTTCAAGACCTTTGGAGTAAATAAGAAAAAGCACATTTCAATAATCGACGAAAAAAGATGTATTACTTTCAAAAAATAGGTGTTGAACATGGGAAAAATTGCCAGGTTGGAATGATAAATTAAAGAATTGGACCTTTTTACTTTTGTGTTTTTGATGGAAGCTTTACGGGAGGCATTTAGTTTTGTACACTGGCATAATGACTTCCATTTCGAAACATAAGCTGCAATGAGGCCCTCCGCAATGGGGAGAGAAGAAATGTACCTTCACATGGCTGAGTATTTTTTGTCATAGAAAGTACCATAATTGGATTATTCTTTTGTTACAGGAACACTACGCAATTCATCACGGCCCAAAATATTCAGATATTTGTGTGTAATATGTTTGCTAGAGGAAGAGGTGCACGAAACCTTTTTGTTTTTGTGTATAGCAATCAATAAAATCACATGAAGTAAATTCTCCATTTCTTCTCCGACGCTATGGAGGTTAGTTATTCATAAATTGACCAGAAAAAATCTCAAGAGTATTTGGTCTTAATAAACCATTATCTGAAAAAATGATAAATCTTAATTCTATGACGGCCCTTGATTCATCTGACTAGAGAGGAGCGAACATGCTCGGTCCGAGCTTGACTGCCTCGTTCGCGCAGTAAGGTACTCGAGAGGCTCGTTGCTTCGGCTCGGACGGTATTTCCCCTGTCGAGTCGAGCATTAATTAAAAAACACAGTGAAGACAATGACGAATAGAATAAAAAACAGTGAACACAGTGCAAACAGGATAATTGAAGTGAAACACACAGTGAAAAACACAGTGAAGATAGATTACAGATTTCGGCACATTGCTTACTGTCGGAAGATACCGCGCGGGAACGGTGGAACAAAATTAGTATGTGAAGAACAATATATATGTGTGAAGAAGACATTGCAGAACACGGTGGTGAGCAGGACGGCGACAAAGGGAGCCAGCCAAGAGACACCGGGGGCAGCACGGAGACATGGGGCAGAGCCAGCACGGATACCTTGGGGCCGAGCGGCAACACGGAGAATGGGGCACGGAGACATTGGGCACGGAAGACATGGGCACGGCGAGCAGCGGGGACGGAGAGACATGGGGCGACGGAGAGAGCAGCGGGGCACCCGGAGGCAGCGTGGGACGGAGACATGGGGCACGGGGAGACATGGGCCGGAGAGCAGCGGGGCACGGAGACATGGGCAGGAGACATGGGACGGAGCGCCGCCGGGGCACGGAGAGCAGCGGGGAAGGCACGGAGACATGGGTGCCAGGGGGGTAACTAGGAGAGGCAGGGCCCCATAGCCAGACTTCTGCGTTGAGGCCCCCCTGCACCTTAATATATAATATATTGGGGGGGGGGGAACCCAAGGCACACGTCGGCGCGCGGAGAGGAGAGGTGAGTGTAGCTCACCCCCCCTCTCCATAGGAATAGAGCCGCTGATGGTCGTTCTTAGGCCATAGATATAGAGCACGCCTCTATCTATTTGCTCGAACAGTGAGTACTCGTTGTGCTCACCGTTACCGAGCCCCGGCGGATAGATCTTATGGGGGAAGATATCCCAGCAGCAAATTTGCGGCCAGGATAGACGTCCCCCATAGGTTATTTGGCAATGTAACCCCTAAAAAAGGTTTATACAATTACACAATTATACACTGATGACGATCTAACACACCTTTATATATACACACACACTCGTATACTCTGCACCCATATTTATTACATACAAGGAATACATTTATACACACCACATTTATGCAATCAATTGGTATACATTTATACAATAATACCACAGAGTATATACAAAACTCATCAGTATACACATTACAGGCAGTCCCCGGGTTTTACATAACAAGATAGGGATCGGGAGGTGTTGGTTTTCTTAAGTTGAATTTGTAGTAAGGCGAAATGTATAGTTTATAATGGAAGTGTCTTAGACAATTTTTTTTTCTTTGCCCCAGTGAAAATTGGAGTTCAACATTGTTGGTGTCGTGGACCAAGATTATCATAAGGATTCATTACAGACTCTTAAGCTGATCATTGCAGTGCTGGGACTATAGTTAAAGCATCCAGAGAGCTTTCAACAGAGGTCACAGTGGGCAGAAGGGCCGTCTGTAACTATGGGTTGTCTGTAAGGTCGGGGCCTTAAGTAGGGGACAGCCTGTCGGTTATACAGATAATACATTTTACAATACACCCACACATAAAGGTAACATGACCATATACACACAACATGCAGGCTAAAAACACCAATACACACATGCTGCATATTACATAAAGAATATACACACATACAGCAATTACACAAACATTCAGTATATACCAGCATACATACTTATCATATACAATAAACACGCATACATCATATATATTATATAGATAATATATATATGTATATATGTATATATATATCGCATATATGTAAAGTGCACATATAATTGCTATATAAATATATGCGTGTCTAAAATACAGTATTTGCTTCAATGCAGTTATACACAGTTATACATACATATACATGGATGTACACATATATCTATATATATAATTATAAAGATATGAATGACACAGCATATATGTGGTGTGTATGTATACACAGTAAGAGATACACTATATACACATATACACAATATATACCCATCTACCACCAGTATTACACACATAGAAACCGTATTTACTATATATATACCCACAGAATAGCAGATGTAAACAGTGTATATATATATATATGTATATATATAGCTTAGATACAACACATGTATACCAGTAAGATGCATATACAGTATATACACAGTATTAACACAACGTACACAGTAGTACATATATAATATTCTCACACGAATAGCATATATCAACCGGTGGTATATAGATAGATAGTATAGATATAGAGATAGATACACACACATATTATACACAGTATATATACAATATATACACATATACACAGTTATTTCATATATATATATATATATATATACACACAGAATATGCATAAATCAGTGTGTATATATATATATAACACATGTATTATGCATATAAAATACATACATCATCCATGATAAATTACATCTGTATTATACTACCTTAGGAAGTTTGGGGGCTGTATGGACCTCAGGCAGGTGTTGATGGTGGTGTCGATGGCATTTTAAGACAGCAGGGGGGGGGGGAGCGAGCGGAGGGGGGGGCGCGAGCGGGGAGGGGGGGCGGGAGCGTGGGAGGGGGGGGAGCGAGCGGGGGTGGGGGCGCGGAGCGGGGAGGGGGGGGGCGAGCGGGGAGGGGAGGGGGGGGGGGCGAGCGGGGGGGGGGGTGGGAGCGAGACGCGGGGGGAGGGCGGAGGGCGAGTGTGGACTGTGCAGAACCCTGGGTCGCGAGGTGGCTGTTGGGCGGTCAGGGAGAGATTTGAACCGGGCAAGTAAGGGAGAATTGGGGGCGGGTTTGGGCAGATGAGCGTTGCGGGCGATCCTAGAAAGAGGTTCCATACAGCAGTCACCAACACATATGGGGGATTGTTATACTCAGGAGAGATTGGGAAGCATTTCGGTATTTTTCCACTGAGAATGTGTACATTTAAAAAAAAAAACACATTGGGGCACATTTACTAAGGGTCGCGCTGTGCACTTTTGTCGCACTATGCACGCTCTTCAAGGCTAAAATGGCCTGCACAGGTATTTCATAGGTGTGTGCCCTGCGATTGTGTCGCATGGGACCGTTTGTGGTGCAGCTGCGCTGCCTCCATTATCCTGTCCTCTCCTGCATTTCTTTCTTCTCGCCCAACCTTCTTGGGGGACTTGAATGAGTTTGTGATTTTGTAAAGATGCAACATTCTAGAAATCACAGACTTGGAACAACCAACATCTCTTACTACCCCAATCCCCACAGAGCATAGTACATACTCTGCCAAAGTGTCTTTGTATAAAAAATAGGTTTTACAGAAAAAAAGATATGTTATATTGTACCTTTCATTAGCATCTGCTGTGTGACAGCCAGTTGCCTTTTGGGAGGGTTGGAAAGGAGCAGTTCCCCCCCCCCACCCCTTGGGAAATTGCTTCTCCATGTGACCTTTTCAAATATATGAAAACACCCATCACTGGGCTTAGCGACACCCCTGCTCCTCTACAGCCAATCCCGAGTGTGGGGAGTTATTCATTATTGAAGGTCACAATGTTTCCCAAGGGTGGGGGGAAACTGCTCCTTTCCAGCCCCTCCCATTGGCAACTGCCAAGTCCCACACGCAGATGCCTAAAAAAGGTACAATATAACAACTTTTTTTCTGTAAAACAATTTTTAAAACAAAAACACTTTGGCAGTGTATGTACTATGCTCTGTGGGGGACTGGGGGAAGTGCTAAAAATGGGTCTCCTGGTGACAGGTTCCCTTTAACGACAAACATTGAGTCGTAGGTAAAGTAGTCTTGTATTGGGTATGCATGGCCTGTGTGTGGATGGAAAAAAGTGCTACCTTTGAAACATTGGAACACTGTGTGCATCTCAGGCATGGGAAGGTTCCCTTGTGTTGAGCATGAAGGAAGGTCTGTACAAAACTCTGTACATTGTTGGGTGGAATTGTGCACAAAGGAATTCTTTAATATTTCCTTTATGGTTTGTCTGTCCCTAGGTAGGTGACTTCATTTATATCTTGTCTGGGTACCATGTTCCTTAAAACTTCTGCCATCTCCTGACCCTCGTTATCTGGTACTGGATTGCTCGCTATATTATTAAGTCTAGTGAATTGGAACCTTGGGATTGCCCTCTTGGTGGCCTGGGGTGGTTACTGGAGTAATGTAATAGGCTATTCCTAGTGGGTTTCCTATAGATATCAGTGGTTATATGTCCTGAATTATCTTTGGCAACTACTGTATCCAGGAAGCTGATGGATGTGGTGGTCTGATGAATAGTGAATTTAAAGTCTGGATAAACTGAGTTTAGATATTCAGTGTCAGAGTCTACCCCTCCACACACATAATATATTGTCTATGAAACGTTTCCATATTATGGAGCACTGCTGGAAAAGTGTACTTGGGTAGATATAGATTTCCTCAAATTCTGCCATGAAACAATTTGTGCAAGGTGGGGCCATATTGGACCTCATGGCCGTTCCTTGTAACTGTATGAAGAATTGGTCTTGAAAGAGAAAATAATTCTCTTCGAAGACAAGGTGGAGTACATCAATGTAAAACTCAACTACCATTGGTACAAGTCCTGCTCTACTCAGCATCTTAATGACTAATTGGATCCCCTTTTGATGTTGAATGGAGATATATAGGCTTGTAATATCCCATGTGACCAGTAATGTATGTCACAGCCTTTTTCAGTAATTTCGACATAGGAGACAGGATTGAATCTGTCGATGCTAGCAAGAAATGGTCTTCCCGGTGGGTTTTGTAGTGTTTTATGGATTTTAGGGAGAACATAAAAAACGTGTTAGATTGGATGGAGATTATTAAGGAAATTGATAAACCCGTTGTTTATCGTGCCCCTTGTTGAATGAAAGGATGTTCTCTGAATCTTATCTTTTATTCTGTATATTGGATCACTGGGTACTTTACGATATACCTCCGCATCATTGAGCTGGCGATTGACTTCTGTGACATAGTCCGTATGGTCCATGAGTATTAGGGCCCCACCCTTATCAGCTGGTTTGATCACTAAATTCTTGTCATATATAAGGGATCTAAGTGGTTGTCTATCTGTTGCATTGAGATTACTGGATATTTATATATGGCCCATTGTATCTAGGTTTCTGTTCACTAGGTGGATTAACGTTTCAATGCCTGGTGATGTTCTAGGTGGCATGAAGGTGCTCTTAGTCTGTAGACCAATTTTCATCAGATTAACTTTAGGACTATCCTGGGTTAAGGCTCCACTTCTTGGTGGAACCTGGGGTTTGTCATGAAAATAGTCTTTAAGCCCAATGGTTCTAAAGAAACGCTGGAAGTCCATCTCTAGATCACAATGCCTGGATATTCTTTATACATGTAATGGGGTAGGTTCCCTTCCAGAAGCATTAGCCGATAATAAGGAGTGCACGTTGTGCTCGCTGCCATTTTGCTAAATGGGGGAGGGTTGAAATTTGTTCCCACGAATCACCGTAATCTTCAGATTTGTGACTAATCAAAGTTTTTCTGAAATTCTAAAAAAATTTAGAAGCGTTAGAATCGATTCACCCATCTCTATTGGACACCCCCTAGTGATGTGATCAGGGTCACCAAGAAGCTCCTGACATGGAGAGGGATGAGTTTTGCAACACCTACCTAACCCTTTGCATCAGCAGGGAAGTTGCATAGGTTTTCTATCCTATATTCAGCCGGATTGCGGTCGTGTTTGGGGCTCTGTTTCCTATGGAGATGGGAGGTGTGAGGAGCGCTCACCTCCCTCCTCTTCTGCACATGGCAATGTTATACACCTGGGTACATGGTCATTTGCATGTGACCTCAATGATAGCACAACCATTAGATATTATATTTAGGTTACAAGGTGATGCTTATCAAGCTGCGTAGATACTGTGTTTACTGTAACTTACACTACAAAGGCTGATTGAAGAACAAAAATCTGTCCATTCATGTTTGTGTAACAATTCAATTACTAACTGGACATCTTATCACTAGAATCAGATCAGGGAGAATCAGGTCATCCCTTAGAATGATGATCACAGTGTGGCATCTTGATTCTTCTGAAGCATGCTGACAAAGGAACACATAAGTAAATCACAGCAAATATTTGATCAGCAAACTTCATGACTCCATGTTGAAAGGTTTGTCTTGCAAAGTTATACCTATAAGGGGTATAAAACACCACAGACTTGGTCCAATGGGGAGCATTGGGAGATCTGAGTTCTTTGAGAAGGAAGGAGTCTGAGAACCCTGTGAGGAGAGAAGTCATGAGAGGAGTGAACTCTTGAGGATATTTATGGTGGATATCAAAGCCAACATTGGAGAATTTTTAGCTACATCTGTGGAGGGATCACAAAGTAGGATTTGTGTAGGTCAGTAGGAACTTACTGTGGATTCTGGTTATTATATTAATGGCTCTTCATAACTGCTTTATGGTTAATGCCTTGGGCGTTGGTTATTGTGCTTTTATGTATTTTTGGTATTTCAGTTGATGTAGTGTTCGCTTATGCATTTCATGTTTTCTATTGGGACTCTGTATATAATATAATTCCTTGTTTAAATACACAATTTAATGAATTATTTATCAGGACGCCGTCTCCTTGCAACAGTTCTAAGTCTGTCTTTAAAAAACTAATCTACCCATGAGATTCATTAAAGTAGCTTTGACCCTTTAATCAACGACCGTTTGCTCTAATGGCTGTGTGGGATTTTTGGGAATCTTGAAATGCATAAAAGTCCTAGGACATACACCAGCAGGGGACTGGAGTAACTAGGAGACTTTTTGTAAAAGTATAAAGTCATGACTCTGGCTTTGCACAGTGCTGCACTAGTGGTAGTTCTCTACACCAGATTAATGAAGAGGTGGAAACAGCCCTGTGAGACTTTTTAGCAGTGAAAAGTCCCAAAAAACCTAATTGCATCTTTTTTACTAAAGAAAACCCCCAGAAAAACCAATGATAAATAACCCCCTTTGTTTCTTTAGGTAAAAGAAAAGTGCCCTTGAGGTAACAGGGCTTGATGGGAACCTGTCACTACCTGTTTTTGTGAAAAGTTGGTGACTGGTTCCATTTAATCTACATCTTGTATTCAGGTCTATGTCTTTCACTGCCTGTATTTCCAGTTCTGTATCTCAAAGTGCCACAATTAATTTGACTGATGAAATTCTTATGCCTGTGTAGTGTGCAGGGGGTGCCAGATTCAGGATTTCTAGCACACATTTTTCATGAATCTGATGCCCTCTGGACCACTTCACATGGTCAAAATAGTACAGACGCAACAAAAATGTGGTGCAGACACTTCTTAAATACCTGTACAAGCAGTTTGCACTGAAATGAAGGTGCAATGTTCAACATAAAACGCTTGCAGGTCCTTTAGTAAATGTGCCCCATTATGTCTAATGTTAGGAGGGAGTTAAAGGCTCTCTGAGACCTGTCCTGTTTTCCATATCAGTGATCATTATTGGCTTAAACAAATGTTATAATAATATAATATGGCAATTTAAGCAGTACCTAATTGCTTCCTGCTCTGTTACTGCTTTCAATAAGGCCAGTGTCCTAAGGACACCAATACAGTAGAAGGAAAGTGGAGAAATTTGGTGTATCATTATAGCTTCTCTCTAGGGTCCCCTGAACAGACAGATATTTGGGACCTGCAGCAAAAGCTTTAATGATAATATAGCTCTGTCCATACCTTCTCGCTCCTCGAGTAATGTCGGGCAGTCCAGGATGTGTGTTTGAAAATAGAACTGTGCACGGCATGGCCTGGGCTTCTACAGACTGCGGGAGGAGGTCGTGAGTAATGTCTGGTGAACTCTGTGTTTTTGTGATGGCCTCGGTGCCTACAGAAAGGGCTCTGACTGCCATAGGTTCACCACTACTGCTCTACACAAACCACCCTACTGCCATTTCCAGTTATATTCCAGTTATGTGAGACATTGGCCCTGAATCAGATGTTTTGGAAATAATTTTTTCCTAAATACATTTACTACCCTTCCCTCTGAAAACATGTCAACATTGCTTCAAAAGCAGTTCTTTTGAAATTCTTTGCTAGTATCACACCCAGGTGTTTCACTCTGCAGAGGGCAGTATATTCATCTTGGTACACTGTTGAGCTGGGGTGTGTACAACATCCCACTCACCGGAGCCTAGCCTTTCTTCAGTGGCTGTGAACAGCCGGGGCTCAGAATACCAGAGTGGCTGGCTTATGTGGCCTTGAGCACGCTATGGTCACAGTGATGTGTTATTGGGACCAGAGGATGGGCCTACAGCTTGGCAGGTCTCCAGCAGGTGGTGTTTGCAAGAAAAGATGGAGAGAAAGGCTGATGCAATAGATTTCTCCCTGGGGCAACACCTTAGGTGCAGATAGGAATCCATGGGTGATGGAGGACGTGGAAGCCCATGATGATGAAACAGCCTAATCCAGGGATCACATTGAGACACGTTGTGCAAATCAATTACAGTTCTTTATTCAACTTCAAACGGCAGGCAACGGCCTTAACAACAGCAGCAGATTCAGCAGGCTGGAAAGCTGGCAGGAGGAAGGGTTGCTCCAGATGGTTGACCTCTGCTCTGGGGCTTAGTCTCCTGACTTTCCTAGGGTGTCAGACAGTGGCCTGAAACACCTCTTCTTCCTGGTGGATTACACTTTCTTGTGTAGTACAGACAGCTTGCTGTACATTGGTATAAAGGATATCATTGGTTTATAACATTTTACATGTTAACTCTTGCCTTACCAGGCAGTAACTTACAGCTGCAATTACAAAGTTTACCAGGGCAGTAGCTTCTGAGTGAGTTGTGCTGGCTCACCTGGATAACAGATATAAGATGATTACCACAGTCATGTTGTCTGGATCTATGAGTAAGTGTCCCTGGTTTCATGATGGATTTTGATGGCAGATTTTTCTTTAATGATGCTCTTGCTTCTTGGCTCAACAGTGCACTTGAACAATTGTCTCCCAGAGGGTTGATTTCAACCTTCTCAAGGCCAATGTATTGCAAAACATCAGGGTTAGCTTCATATTATTTTCTCAAATATTCTATAATGCAAGGGCACCCATTAAAGGCCTAGATGGACCTGTGATGCTCTCTGGAATGTACAAAAGGTTCCTGATCAAGTTACCAATCTAGAATTTGTTAAAGTGAAAGGCTGAGGATAAATTATTTACTACGCCATATAGAAAGCCAAGAGCCACTAACTCCTTTCTTCATCACTCCAGTTTTCACCCTACTCACACAAAAGAGAATCTCCCATACACTGTTCTAGTGGCATGGTGTTCTCCATAAAAAAAACATCAAAAGTGAATCAATGGCAGGGCGGGCGCCAGCACTGTGCATACCCAGGCGAGCGCCAGAGCCCAGGGCTGTTGGGGGGCCCACTTAAGGCTGTACATAAGGAATTTATTGGGGGTGAGGTGGGCTTTATATAAATAACCATGAGGGGGCTGTTTGGTATGATAAACTTGGGAATATTTTAGGGAAAAAGAGGAGTTTTAGTTTCTGAATTTTTAACGTTGTCACATGAGTTCACTGCAAAGGGGTCAACTGAGGCTATGTTTCCCAGGGACCTACTGAAACCTGGTGCTGACCCTGATCAATAGATATTACATTATTTCTTTAAAAATTCAATTGATCATACATTGTTCTCTCATTTTGATCTCCAGTGTATGTATGTGTGTAAGAATATATGTGTGCACAAATGCACTCACAGAAAATAAGAGCCTGTTAAATTGCCAATGAGTTCCACCGACAAACATGAGCGGATCTTCACTGTCATTTAGAACTGTTGGAAAAGCAGGAGTAAGCAAATGATTAACAATTATGAAACAGGTATGAAGATTACTTTTCCTTCTCTTATTACAAGTGACTAACCTTGGGTTTCGCAATTCACCTTGTATTCACCTGCATAATGAAATATAGTGTTGGATGTGTTCCACCATTAGGGATGTCACAATAACTGGATGTAGTAATACAAAATAGAAGTTCAGTAAACAGAACAGATATCAAAAGGATGTCATACAACATGAAAAAAATGTATTCTCAGGTATTTTCAACATTTGGTTTATTAACCCCTTAATGCAGTGCAGGGAATGTATGAAGAGGGCTCACGGGCTGAGTCCTCTTCATACAAGGGTGGGGGTTGTTGCATATTGCAGCAAACCCCCACCGCTAATAACCGCGGTCGGTGCTTGCTCCAATCACGGCTATTAACCCTTCCCTTGCCGCCGGCAAGCATTTAACAGACGGCGGCACGTGGGCGCCGCCATCTTTATTCCGATCGTCGCTCCCCCGAACGTCATCGGGGGGCAGCGATCGGTTGCCATGGTAGCCTCGGGTCTTCGACCTGAGGCTACAGGGCTTCTGCAGATTCGTTACAATGAGCCAGTGGCTCATTCTAACAAATAACGTGCAAAAATGCCATATATTGCAATACAGAAATATTGCAGTATATGGTAGGAACAATCTGACCATCTAGGGTTAATGTACAAACACATTAGGTATCGCCGCGTCCCAAAATGCCCGATATATCAGAATGTGGTTACGGCCAGCAATGACCTGACAGATGGGAAATGGCGCCCAAATGTCTGAAATGCGACTTTTACACCTTTTTACATCACATAAAATAATGTAATAAAAATTATCAAAATGTCGCACAGTCCTCAAAATGGTAGCAATGAAAACATCAGCTCATTTTGCAAAAAATGACACCTCACACAGCTCCGTACACCAAAGTGTGAAAAAGTTATTAGCGTCAGAAGATGGCAAAAATTTTCTTTTCTTTTTTGTACACATTCGTTTCATTTTTGAAAATTTATTAAAACGCAATAAAACCTATATAAATTTGGTATCACCGCGATCGTACCAAACCAAAGAATAAAGTAGAGGTGTTATTTGGAGCGCAGAGTCAAAGTCATAAAAACTGAGCCTACAAGAACGTGAAGCACATGCGTTTTTTTTTTTTTTATTTTTCCACATTTGGAATTTTTTTCCAGCTTCGCAGTACACGGCATGTTAAAATAAATAACATTACAGGAAAGTAAAATTTGTTACGCACAGAATAAGACCTTACACAGGTCTGTACACGTAAAAATGAAAAAGTTATGGATTTTTGGAGGTGGAGAGCGAGAAATGAGCGAAAAAAAACCTGCGTCCTTAAGGGGTTAATACTAATCCCCCCCTTAACAGCAGCTCCACACAACTCCCCCTGCAGCGATCAGCTATTTTCTGGAGCCATGGCATTCACTTCAATGAGGTTTTATTGTATTAAGATGACACATTCACATTTATGATTTCACTATGCCATGTGCCATATCATGGTTATACTGCTGAATATATCTGCCAATGCAGAATTACGGTGGGTATACATATAATTCTGCAGGGGTTAAAACATAAATGAAAAACCTTAAAGGGGTTGGCCACTTCACCTTATGTTTTTATAATGTGTGTTTACGTTTTTTCGGGGTAGGATATTACGTAATTTACAAATACACATCTATTAAAAGTTGTGCAACGTTTTATTGATATGTTCATTGAAGTCTCCTGCCTTTTACCTCATCATGTGATCTCTGTCTGTGAACAATTGCCCTGCCATGACCTTGGGCTTATTTTAATGAATACTATCTTTGAGGTGCTGACAGGGCTATTGCTCATGGTCAAAGATCACATGACCCTCCATCTGCCGCCATTATATGGACAGGAATGTCTGGCTGATGAGGTAAAAGACAGGAGGTACATACCAATAGAGCGGTGCAGAACCTTCAATAGATCTTTATTGGTAAATTACCTAATATCCTGCCTCACATTTACACAAACATTAAAAAAACATGAGGTAAAGTGACCAACCCCTTTAATTGTGTTTTTTTATTATTTTTATTATCATTGTCTTTGATAGGCCTTCTAGGATCCAGATAGTTCTCCAATGGTACAACCTAATTCACTATAGAGTGAATTATTTGCAGTTATTGGAATCAATAAAGCTTCATTACAGACACCTTATAGCTGATCATTACAGTCTGCTACTAAAGTAACATTCAGAGAGGTCACCAAAGGTCACAGTGGGTAGAGGAGTCCGTCTTTAACTAGGGGTTGTCTGTAAGTCTTTAAGTAGGGGACCGACTGTATAAAGGGGACTACAACCTGAGTTGTAACTATGCAAAGTGTTAAGATTGAAGAATAGAAAGGCAAAAACATAATAATTAAACATGGCTGAGTTTTTATTCTGATTTTTAGACAGAATTCCATGCATATTTTAGGGTGTGATCGTGTACTAAAGCCTGTGTTCTAAATGGCACGATGGGTGCAAGTAAGTTTTCACTTATGACAACTTCCTCTAGATTTATTATCATGTGTAGATGTGGTAGACAGAGTTATGAAGTATGACAAAAAGTTTAAAATTTAGCCATGAATCCATTCTAGTTCTCCAGTGGAGCAGAAAAAAATGTAGAAACTGGTTGCAACCGTTTTTCAACTTTTTAGTCATCAAGTCTAAAATTAACTCCAGATATCAGCACCTCTTATGCAGATGACAGTAATGTAATTAATGAAAATATAATTATCAGAATTCACAGTGGGTGTTAACTGCATTAAGACGGTGGTGATCGTGGGTGTTAACCCCTAAAGTGAGGCTATCGAGTTTGATGGTGGCACTTAAGTAACACTTAACTCAACTAACGCTGCATAGGCACCGCCATCTTGGATCCAGCCAGCTCCATATGCAACTGCAGCAAGGATCTTAAGACAGGGTTCGGTGGCTGTCATAGCAAGATCTGTGAAGGATCCTGCTGTATGCGGGCTCTTTTACAAATCCAGTGAATTTACCATATACAGCAATACTGTAGTGTTGCAGCATATTGTATAAGTGATCAGACAACCAAGGGTTTAAAGTACCGTAGGGAGTCTGAAAAAAAAAGCATGAAAAAATAATTGTAAAAAAGTAAAAAAAAAAAAAATTAAAACCTAAAAGTTCAAATCACCCCCTTTCCCTAGCCCTGATATAAAAAAAAATAAACAATAAAAACTATAAGCATATTAGGCTTTTTTGCCTTATAATGTTTACACACGAAAGATAATTTTAACCCTTTCATTTTATTCAGTTTTATTGCTGTTATTGCTCTATAGTCAGTGTAAGACTCCAGAGTGTGGGCGGGGCCTCTCTAAGCCGACACATTGGGGCACATTTACTAAGGGTCCGAATCGCGTTTTCCAACGGGTTTTCTGAATTTTACAGTTTTGCGCCGCATTGCCCCGGGTTTTTGGCACACGCGATCGAATTGTATCCCCTGATGAAGCCCATCTAATGGGCGATACGCGTGGGGCAATTCCACTCCACTCATTTTCTCGGTAATGTAACCAATTAGTTTTTTCACACACTACTGCTTACAGGAATTACCAGGGACTGAACAGTATCATTCACCATTGAATTTGTATACTCCTTTTGTATACTCAATAAAGATTGATTTCCCTTTGCATCCGCTTTCTCTTGTCTGACAATTATCTAATCAGATGTGGGAAACCTTATTATTTGGTGTGCGTCACCCCACCTATCTTTGTACATGATCGGATTGTGTCGCATCTGCGCCGGCTTGCATGCAACGAAAAATGGAGCCGTGGCCGTCGGAAAACCCAGCGGATTCGGAAAAATTGTCATAGCAAGATCTGTGAAGGAGCCTCTTGCAGTCTATGGTCAATACGGCAGTGAACCTTAGATGGCTTCCATTCCTTTTGTAACTAGAAATAATATGTCAGTGCCACTAATTTGGGAAAACAGCAATAAAAACATTAAATTACATTACTATGCTCTCAAGACCTTTGCGTAAATAAGAAAAAAGCACATTTCAATAACCAGACCGAAAAATATGTTATTACTTTCAAAAATATGTTGTTGAACATGGGAAAATTGCCCAGGTTGGAATTGATTAAATTAAATGAATTGGACCTTTTTAATTTTTGTTGATTTTGATGGAAGCTTTACGGGAGTGCATTTAGTTTTGTACACTTGGCATAATGACTTCCATTTGTAACATAAGTGCACTGAGTTCCCTCCGGCAATGGGGAGAGAAGAAATGTACCTTCACATCTGCTGAGTATTTTTTTGCTCATAGAAAAGTACATTGGTTTATTTCATTTTGTTTACAGAACATTTACTCAATTCATCACGGCCAAAATATTCAGATATTTTTTTTATAATATGTTTGCTAGAGGCAGAGGTGCACTGAAACCTTTTTGTTTTTGTGTATGCAATCATTAAATCACATGAAGAAATCTCCATTTCTTCCTCCGAGCTAGTGAGGTTAGTTATTCATAAATTGACCCAGAAAATCTCAAGAGTATTTTGTCTTTAATAAACCATTTATCTGAAAACATGATACAATCTTAATTATATGACTGCACTTGATTCATATGACTCATTGTACTGTTTGTAAGACAATAATGTGTATGTGTCCTTCTCTGAAGTTCTAAAAGCAAATACTGTGCAGCCAAAGAGTTTAAACCAAGTTAAAAATTAATGTTAAATCCAATAAACAGCTTAAACGCTCAATATATAAAAGCACGTTGTTTGTTGTTTTTTTTTCAGATGAAATTCTTGGTTACGTTTTGGTAAGCTATACAATAACCATTGTCTATATTACTTATATATAGATCAAGCCATACTTATAGTATGTTGAGGTAGTATCATTGTCTGTTATATATAGAGACCACATTGTTTGTTTGTCTATTTGTATTTTAATACACCTTTTAATAAGTAGGATTTTTTTTTAGGGGGGTACATTTCTTTTATAGTGTGTTTTATTAGCTTTGAAAATATCCATTTACTGTACAACAATCTTCAGGCATTATGATCCATTGCTGGCTATTTTGTCAATCATTCTTCTAAATTTCACCACAAGGTCATTCGTTTTTTAAAATTTTCAATTTTGTCAATAGTTGCTATCTGTGTCAATCACAATCATTGTCCATATACTATGTAATAGTGCTACTGGTTGATATATAGGGTGAATAAATCATTATGTTATAACGCCTGTTTTCTGTTGTTTTGGCGCAGCGTTGTCACATTGGCCGTTGCGCTAAATTTTTTATGACTTTTCTGTGACTTTTGCAATGGCAATTTTTGCCATCCCAAACCCATAGCTTTCTATTTTTTGTTTGCTTTAATGTAGGAGGATTATTTTTTTACAGTACCAGTTGTGTTTTGGAATGGTACCATATTTTCTGTACATCATAGTGATGTTCTAGAAGGGTACTAAAGATCAGGTACCGTCTATACTCTAGTATAAGCCAACCCAAATATAAGCTGAGGTGCATACTTTTACCACAAAGAACTGGGAAAACCTATTGACTCAATTATAAGCCTAGGGTAAAAAATGGATTGTTCACTGTTCCCCCCAGTATATATCTAGCCTCCCATGTCCCCCAGTATATAGGCACCTCCAAGTATATAGCCAGCCAGCCTGTCCCCTGTATATAGCCAGTCAGTTCCCTGTATAAAGCCAGTTAGTCCCATGTATATAGCCATCCAGTTCTCTGTATATAGCCAGTCCCTGTATATAGCCAACCAGTCCCCTGTACATAGCCAGCCAGTCAATGGTATGTAGGGAGCCAGGCGTTTGTATATAGCCAGTCCCCTCTATAAGACCAGCCAGTCCCCTGTATATAGCCAGTTAGTCCCCTGTATATGGCCAGCCAGTCCCCTTTATATAGCCAGCCAGTCCCCTTTATATAGCCAACTAGTCCCCTGTATATAGCCAGCTAGTCTCCTGTATATAGCCAGCCAGTCCCCTGTATATAGCCAGCTAGCCCCCTGTATACAGCCATCCATTACCTCATATATAGCGAGCACTGTGCCCAGCACATAAAAATAATAAACTCTGTACTCACCTGCTCCTTTGCTCCTAGCTGGTCCCCTACTTTATCTAGTCCCACTGGCAGTGACAGATCTGTGCATGCTGGCAGCACTCAAGCTAAGACATCACAGTCTGTGTGCTACTAGTGCATGCGGACCTGCTGCTGCCAGAAAACAGGGATCAAGAAGAGGAGCTGTAGGGCCAGAAAGTCCCCTTTCTCTAGCCTCAGTGAAACAGAGACTTATCAGTACAGTAGGCACCACCAGCTTCTTATATATAAGCTATACTGGGATTGTATCAATTCAGGAGCCAACCAGGTAGCACGTATATAACCAAGACATGGATGTGGGGATTTGTGGATCAAGATAAAAGAACAATGCAAGGTACATTTTACATTTAATTGCCTTAAGGGCACACTAGACAAACAGTTCACACAATAAATATGTTAGTTTGTGCTGAACTAATGGGGGGACAGTTAGTCCACACTCAAATATCACACTTGTGAGTTTAAATAATTCCCCCAAGAAAAGACAATGGGCAAAAGGAGTGAAATGATTATATTAACTATAGCCACACCCCTTGAGACCCCCTAGGTGGCTCTAGGGAACATCCCGCCTTGGATCAAACCCTGATATTTCGATGAGTTCTATCTTCTCAGTGGGTCCTCATAGGATCATATTTATAGTCTCATCGGATCTGTCTGAATCTCTGAATTCTGTTGAGACCAGACATGATCTACTTCCTATGCTCCCATAGAGAGCTCTGTTTCTTTCCTTTTCCAAAAATGCCAGAACAAACAGAGAGCCAGGTACAGATTCGCCTCATTGCCTTGATCCAAGATATGTATTTGGCCTTGAACAGGGCTGGACCATGAATCCATAACTAGCCTTGTGTAAAAAAGGGGGGAATTCTAGGGTGACTATCAGTGACAGTAGGTCTGTGGAGGTGTTAGTTGCTGGTGCCCCCCACAGAGTAAATTACATACTCCAGCTTATCTTCCTAATAAGGCAGGAGGAGGTGAGGCATAGTTCTTTTTGATGTATTTCTGACTTGATTTAAGGATTATTTCCACAAAAACTAGTTTCTTAATTGTACTTAGGATAACAAAATAACACATTCTCTAATTCACTGTTATTAACAAAATTATAGTATTTCACAGATATGAATTCCAACCTGTCTCAAACCGTCCTGGTGTACACAATTTCAGTTGCCCCTATTTTCCGATCCTGTATCTCCTGACTTTAGGGTCGACAGCCATCTTGCCTGACAGTGTAGTTGAGCTCTTCTCTGCTCCCTGTTCTTTGCTCCCTGCAACGGCACCTTCCTACCTGCATTCAAGGATGAGCTTACACTGATACACACATATTGACATCCTGCTGTCAAACAACAGCAGCAGCGTGAGCAGAGCTACAAGCTACAGGCAGATAAGTTCTTTATGTGGAGGAAGGAGGAGGGGGATACAGCTGATCTGTAAAGTAAGGGGTTAAAAATTATCTTTATTGGGTAAACATCACCAGGGTATTGAAATTTGAGAATTTTCTTTTGTGGGCAAACCCATTTAGCTATTAAAATAAAGGCTGGATGGCGAATGGGGATCTACTAAGAAAACTTGTATTTACCCTTTCTCTGAGATAAAGAAAAAAGGCAGTAATTCTTGCCTCATTTTTGCTGTTTTGAATGTTGTGCCACAAATAATAATTCACCTTTATTTTAAAAGCTAGTACAATTATAGGGATTATTTGATGTGTTCTAAATAATGCCTTTAATGTTTTTTTTAAGGAAAAGGTAGATTTTATGTTCAGGCAGTCCCCGGGTTACATACAAGATAGGGTCCATAGGTTTGCGTTTAAGTTGAATTTGTATGTAAGTAAGGATTATCAATAAAGCTTCATTCACTCATTCAGTTCATGTCTTTCACCTGTTAAATTGACAAAATTGCAGCTAAAACCACCTCAAAGCTGATTGTGATGCAGTTTTAACTGCAACGTGTGACTGCACCCTTTGAATCAGAGGATGAAAAAAACTACTAAAAGTTCTAAGACTTTTGGGGCATAAAATAGGCAAGTCATTAAGGGGCTCCATTTAAGTTTCCACTACTATGTTCAGCAGACTTATAGATATATGTCAATTATTTATTCAGGTCTATAAAACAAGTTTTATTTACTTAAAATTTTCGACACGTCCTATACATATGAATCATTATGAGTACAAATTTATTAAAATCTCTACATCTGAGATAATAACATACATTTTAAGGATCAAATACATTTTGTGTAAATAAATATAACACACACAGCTTTCATGCATACTGCATGCTTTTGGTGGAGGATTTCTTGAAGTGCATGTTATGTGTTGTTGGTTTGTCTTCCATGGCACATTAAGGTATATTCACTATAAGTTTGGACTAAACAGTACACTGGGGTTTATTTATTAATAGTCCGTGGATCGCACTTTCATCAGATTTTCGGGATTTGAGCCACTGTGACAGGTATTTAACTGGGGATTGTGCTGCACGCGATTGGACTGTGGCACAATTGCACTGGCTTTCATGCGGCAGAAATCGGGGGGAGTGCCGTACACTGGGAAGTAGATGGTGAACTCCGGTGGACCTGATCGGGTGAAGCGACAAATGCAGAAAATGGGGCACACAATCTATGTGAATCGCGTCACAGTGCATTGAGTTAGGGTTGGGTAACACAGAAGACAGGGGATAGTGTGGTCTGAGCTTGCCCCAACCTCTGTCCCTACCTAAAGCCCCCCCCATGCTAAACCTTGGGGTCACTACTTGAAGACTAGGAATACACTAGATAAGTGTGGGGAGAGAACAACACGAATAGACTGACAAACATAAAACAAAAAAGAGTAGTCAACTAGCCGAAGTCAAAACGAGGGGGTACGTCAATAGCAAAATCAGCAAGCAAAAGGGTCAACGTCAAAAACTAGCCGAGATCACAACAATTCAGAACACAGAGCAAGTCAAACCTACAGCAAGGAGCAAGCAATGAAAGGGATTTCAAACACTGGCACAGGTGACTAGTGAAGCTGCAATTTATGCAGCCAGAACCCCACCTCCAGAACCTGATTAAAGCTGGACAACTTCTGGGAATCAACCCCTCATGGTGCAGAAAAACCAAGCACAATCGCAGACCACGCAGAGGTATCACAACTCCCAGCAGTCTAGAACACAACCCCTAAACAAAGGTCTTAGCAGCTGCTGCCCGGAGCGCGCACCAGAGACCTCTGGTAGTGGACGAGATGTGAAGTTTGTCTTTAATTCAGAAGCTGTTGTGGCAGATTTATCAAGCTGTCTGAAAGTCAGAATATTTCTAGTTGCCCTTGGCAACCAATCACAGCTCACCTCTTAAATATTCATGAGCACTGGTAAAATGAAAGCTGACCTGTGATTGGTTGCCATAGGCAACTAGAAATATTCTGACTTTCAGACAGCTTGATAAATCTGCCCCAGTGTGTCGTCCATGCTGATGCTGTATGAGTTAAAAGGATTTTGTAGCTAAACTGATACACAAAGTTTGGGAGGAAGGTATCTTTTAATGGATAATTAATTCCCCCAATAGAAACTCCCTGGGTTATCATTAAAACAATCAGTGCAATAAGGTGGGGACAAGAAAAAGCAAGTAAACACCTGTGTTTGTATGAAGCCAAATGAGACTTGGTAAGGTCTTATCAACTTAAGATGTCTAAAAAAGTTGGTTTTGGGTATGTCTTGAGTTAAAGGAAATCTACCACTAAAGGACAGTAAATCTTAGCTAAACATACTCACCTTTTGTCCTCTTCATCCTGATCACTTGTCTTCTTTAATCTTGACATACAGGGATAGCCTGAAAAAACAACTTATAAAAGACAGGCAGGACACAATATCTGGTGCACTGTGCTGCTAATAATTCATGTAGCTACCAGTAGCATTTCAGTATCTAAAATCGGGTGTTTCTTTGATTGAACGCTAAAAAAGGTACTCGAAGGTCGTAGTTCATTTAAAATAATTTATTCTTTATAGATAAAAATCCATCAGAGCGATAAAACAAAACATAAGCTATTCGAACTACGCATTTCGCGCTCGGACCAAGCGCGCTCATCTGGTTCATAGATATACACTGTCACAGTCAGATTTATAAGAACTAAAAATATGTTCATTACAAAGACCCGCCCTATGTCTGGTTGATTAAGGATGCAAGTGTCAGATAAAATTAGATTTTGTTATTACAAAAGACAATTCCTATATACATTTTCTAACATCTAAAATAAACATGATTACTACATCTCTTTTATTAGTGATCGCTCTATTTATATATTTAAAACTTACGGTCACAAGTACTTTTTCGTTGCTTTTCTTGGAACTGCCGCCACAAGGGTTAAAGACAATCAGGTTCCAGCTGGAGAACTACAACTATGGAAGTCTAGAGTGGTCAGAAAGGAAAAGGAAACTACAACCACGGAAGTTAGAGATACTCAAAAAGAGAAGAAGCGAAAGGGACGGTGACCGCTGAGGCAGCCAAAGTAGGTACGTAAAGGAGAGGGGAAATAATTAGTTTAAATTGACAAATCTCACTACCTGAAAAATACATTTTCATTAGAGTATAGTTTCATTTATTTTATTTAGACCGTTGGGTGACAAGGTGTCTAATTTATACATCCTGTAAACTTCACGTCGGCATAAGGTTGGGAATCTATTCGGTGTGGTGTCAGTTATGCAATCAATAGGTATAACAGAAATGGGAAATTTCATTTTGGGGTGACATAGAGCACAATGTTTCGATACCCCATGTAACAGAAACTTTTTCCTTATATTTTCTCTATGTTTGTTTAAACGACTACGTAATGATTGTGCAGTCCGACCTATATATTGCAAGTGACACATTTTACATTCAATTAAGTAGATGACATATTTAGTGTCACCAGACATTTTATTATTAAAGGGGTTTTAAGAAACTTGTCTTCATGTGGATACCCCTTTATTCTGGAATTCCTCTTTTATACTATGTGATATAAATGATGATCCCGATGTAATAGATTTACAACCTAAGCTAATAAATAGCTTCCTCAGCTCAGCTTATCCATTATTTACTAGATAATAGAGGATAAATTGTGTGTAATCTACATGGGTTATATTATTACCTATATGATAAGTTAACAACCTAAAGGACTCTGTGATCAAGACATCGAGACGTTGTAAATAGTAATGAGACAACTACCACTGTCTGGCAGTAAGCTGCATCTGGTGGTCCCCTTCCCTCTTAGATTGGAAACGTTTGTCTGCAGGGCACAATTATACAATTACTTGATAGCTCCTTGTTATGTGTTCAGTGAAGGCCTTGGATTTGGAGAAGAACTGTTTGTGATTGGAAAGGTTTGGTTCTACTTCAAAATGGTGGTGAAGTTTTTTTATACATCCTATACACCTATCCTGCCTTTCCTACTTTTATGATTAATGATAGGGCACTCCACGTTCTGATTTCCCCACAGTGGACATTGAACCGGATATACTAAGAGGTTCTGTCATCAGGCTCTGCATTGCTAAAACCACCCAGTGTCACCGCATGCCATAAAACAAGTCATGATAAATGCCCCCGATAGATTATAAGATATCATTATTGCAGAATACTTCATACTGTAAGTGTCTGCAGAAGCTGTTTGTCCTCACCACATTCACATACAAGGGGACCTGTTCAGGAGTTTGGTAGGTGCTTTAGCACTTTCTAGTTACGCCCATGATGCTATCTAAAGGTGACTGACAGATGGCGTGAAAAAAATATGAGGATTATATCTATATTGTTCTCATGTTTCCTTAACTCATTCAGCTTAACCTTCCTCTAAGAAGAAGTTGGGTAACTTGGTGGAACTCGTTTAATTATTTCAAAACATTAAGAATAAACAGTAAAACGAGGAACATTTAGATGCATCCCATGTTGTGGTGACTACCTGTAAGTAAGTGTACTGTAAAATTTGTATATGTAGATTATTTGTATTTTTTTACAGCCTATAGAAATCAGTAATTGTACACTGAATCAGTATTATCTTCCATAATGCGTAGGTTTTGGATACATTATATTATATTATTTTAGCTTGCACTTAGTAATTTATATACTATAAGTATGACTGCTGAATAGCTGCATTTTACATTTCAAAATACAGTAGTAGATGTATCAACTGTAAAAACATTTTTGGGAATTTTTTTATTTAAAAAGTTTTATGTATAATAATTGGCTTTAATAGTATGAACAGAAACAATGCTCTCATTTGTATATTATCCTATGCCTATATCTATGTCTATATCGATACTCTCCAGCATCAGTATATTAATGTTCATGAAAAGCCATTTGCGCTATAGACTGCTTGCTCACTGTTTAGAAATGTAGTTGTGTAGCCCTGGAGATGATTTTTTTTTTCTTTTAATGGTTTTGATATTATCCCATTAATTTAAGTTTATGACAGTGAGATTTTTTTCATCAGTTATATTATATAGACATTTAAAAAAACACCACACATTTTCATCTTGGCAAATCCTTATAGTTGTGGTATCTATTGGTAGCATCTTAAAGGAGTAGCTCCATTGTAGCAAGTTAGGCCCTATCCATAGGATAGCTATTCACTTGCTGATTGGGGGGGATCTCAGTAATGAGACCCTCACAGTTCACAAGAACGGGGTCAGATGTAACCATTAACACCCCGAGTCACGTTTATGCGGAAGATGGATGGAAAGAACCACAGTAGAAAATACATTTTTTAAAAAATCTAATATATTTTATATAAAATACTATTCATACATGTATGTGTGATCTGGACACAAATTTATTGTATGGTGACCTCTTCTTTGTCTTCTTTTATACTTAAATGGAACAGTTTTAAACTTACAAAGCTGCAAACAGTGTTAGGTAGCCGCCCTGGAGATCTGTGTAACTATACCTTTGTGTATGTTGTTAGTAGAAGAAGGACTTATATTCCAGGATTGTAGCTGAACTTGTATGTACTTGTCGTACACTGGTGTGTGAGATCTATTCACTGAACAAAGCACTGTCCGTCCTCCTGCTCTGAGTCACTGCTGTAGTAGGCTTCTGTTTGAATATTACAGCAGATACTGGGTATAGGTTGTGCAACAGTACAACATTTTTCCTAGTTCTGCTGCTACTAGCAACACACACAACAATATGGCTATGCATGACTTCTACCTAACACTGTCTTCAGCTTTGTATAGTCAAAACTCCTTACAGATTCCTTTTAATAACTGCAATAAAAAGTTTAATACATACTACACCGTGGGTTTATAGTTTATGGTTATATGGCAATATTTTACAACATTAACATTATATAAACCACATACTACTGTTGTTTAATGCTTAGGGGTTGCACTTGTATTGTAGTTCTTTAAATAGTTCGACTGCTGAGCCTTGTGGTTCACCACTGTAAAATTGGGACATTCTTCAGCTGTGTTTAGGTTTTGGTTTGTGTTCATTTTCATTTTGTCAAAGTATCCACAATTGTAAAATTTTCCTGCTGGTTAAATTCATCATTAAAGTAAAGTTCATTTGTAATGGTGTCCTTCTCTGAGATGTTGCAAACCACTAAACATGTTCAAGAGCCTAATTTGCTCCTTCTTCAGCAGTCAAAAAAAAAAAAAATTATATATATATATATATATATATATATATAT
This sequence comes from Engystomops pustulosus, assembly GCA_019512145.1. NCBI lineage: Eukaryota > Metazoa > Chordata > Amphibia > Anura > Leptodactylidae > Engystomops > Engystomops pustulosus. Next base: position 35,169,553 of record CM033649.1, read on the forward strand.
ATATATATATATATATACATATATATTTAAGGATAGTTGGATAGTTGTATAAAAGAAAGTAGGAGACTATTAAAGTCAAAGGGTCTTTAACTTTATGTACTGCTACATAGCTATATACTGATAGTTGGGCTCCTGTTGCAATGAGTGTGGTGTTAACCCTATTTAACTCCTAAGATTGTGTGTCAGTAGTATGAAGTAACATTCCTCCATGTCATGAATGGGGGCTGCTGATGAAGCTTGGAGAAGGCTCCCAAGCCTACTGGTGTAAATCCTACATTGGGTCCTTCCTCTAACATGACCTGATTTTCAGCTTTATAAGCTGGAAGCTTAATGCTTAGTCACATTCCCTTTCTTACTTCTCTCCAGGCTCTTAGCCTCTCAATTAGCTTATTAGCTGGCTATAAAATTATTCTTGTGGCTGGAAGTCTCTGCCAGTGATTTGGTTTACTACTGAATAATGTTTATTGTGTCCAGACTGGATTTGAGTTGTCTAACTCAATGTCTACCTGCATTATTTTCTAAATATCCCTTGCCTCCTGTTTCTACACTTTGCTGCCATCTGATTGTAACCTTGGTTTGTACCTCTGACTATTATTTTGATTACAATTTTTACTGGTCTTTGTTTGAATCAACTAGCTAAGCTTAGCATTGGTTTTCCCTTCTCCCCATTCTTCACATTATTTAGGGACAGCAGAGTGAAAAGAATATATTCTCCCACGTCCTAATCAGACACATAATACAATGCATACCTCAGTATAGTATAAGAGTTATCACACATTCTAGCTCCCATAAATCTTAAAATTCTGTAAAAATGCTGTTTTCTTGCTTACAATAAAACTATCTATTCAATGTGCTTATGTAACAAACCACCTGTGTGGCACCAAGCCACATTCTTCCTGCTTAAGTGTAGTTTCTTTTTTTCCAATAACAAAACTAAAGGATTAAAGGATTAACAGATGAAATCAGAGACTGTGAGAAAATACAGACTTGTTAAACATTAATGCAAAGCAATTCTCAAGCTCTAGCATAAATGAATTATAAAACCAATGAAATCACTTTGAAAAAATCAGCACCTTAGCCATAAAGCCCCTCACAACGTGTATGTGGAGAAGGCTCAAGGGCTGATACAGATCATGTGCAAAACTTCCTTATACTGCAATACTAAAGTTTGGTATAATATGAGGGATCAGAATCCCTAAGTGTCAAGTATCCTAGGTGGCCTAAAAATACTTTAAAAAGTTTTTCAAAAATTAAAACCTAAGTTCAAATCAACCCCCCCCCCCCCTTCCACTAGGATTAATCAAAAAATAATGGAAAAAATATACCTGTATATACTCGAGTATAAGCCGACCCAAGTATAAGCCGAAGCCCCTAATTTTACCACAAACACCTGGGAAAACCTATTGACTCGAGTATAAGCCGAGGGTGGAAAATGCATTGGTCACAGACCCGCCCCCAGTATATAGCCTGCCGGACCCTGCCCCATAGTATATAGCCTGCATGCCCTGCCCCATAGTATATATCCAGCACCTGCCCTCCTAGTATATAGCCTGTCTGCCCATATCCCCCAGTATATAGCCAGAACCCTGCCCCAGTATATAGCCAGCAGCGGGGGAAGCCGGAAAGGTGAGTTTTGATATTTTTTTTATTCGAGTATAAGCCACATTTTCTGTGCTGATAAACTAGGCTTATACTCGAGTATATATGGTAATTATAAACATGTTAGATTCACCACGTCCCAATCTATTGAAATACTAAAATTATTATTCCCGGACGTGAGCCCCAGAAACTGAAAATAGTCCAAAAAGGCCACTTTTTCTTCATTTTGCAGTGATACATGGAAACACAACAAAACAAAAAAGACCAGGTTTATTCCCGTCCATATGTGCCCTCTATTAACAAAAGTATCTATAACACTTTTAATCTCCCTTTGATTTCATTCCCTGTATTACTGTGTCTTTTATACATCAATCTGACTGATTTTATAATAATCCGATTGTTTTTATTGGTATACACACCATTACGTGGCATCTTCCTTTTTATTATATCTATTCATTTATGCATTCATTTATTTATTTATTTATTTATTTATCCATCTATACATCTTTATTAATTAATTTAGTGTTAAGAGGATGTCCTATGGTTCCGCTTACTCCAACACGGTCCGGACGTGTACCGGTATACACTCTATTATGTTACCTGGGTTACAGTTTCCAGTGTAAAGTCCGACTGGTTTACCACGCATGCGCGTGTTACTGCCGGCGCTTTCGGGTCATGGCGCATGCGTGTGGCGCGGCCGGCGTCCTATTTTCCTATTTTCTGTATATATTGTTATTACCGGCCCTTTGTGGAGTCCGGTTTTGGAGTTGTGTGAGCTGCTCATTTTAGTTGCCTACCCTACCATTATACCTACCATTTGAAGACATCACCAGTCTGTACCTGGGGACCATTGAACCTTGGATGTGAACCTACTCTATATGTATATGCTCTGACACCAAGAAACTACAAAGGTGAGCATCTAAATACGTCTGCCGATCACCTCACGATAGCACCCGAGGCGCCGTCCTCTGTTGTTTCCCTTTTTTTCCCTACCTCTTGCCTATGATATTATAATTAGTCAGCTCTATTTTAAAGCTGCTTTATATTGTTTTAATTTGCACAATATTTCCTTTTTCTACTGGTTTGTGTGCCTGAGATGTAGGAAATAAATAGATTGTCCAAAATGTCAGTGTCTGGGAACCCCTTGGGAACAGCGATCATAATATAATTATTTTCCTCTTAAACTGCAAAAAGCAGAAACAGGTGGGAAAATCAAAAACTTTGAATTTTAAGAGGGCCTTTTTTACACCTAAAAAACATTGATGGTTATGTTATATTGAATTCTTTCCCCTAAATCCCTTCCTCATGCAATCCCTTCCCTTCCTTGGTTGAACTTGATGGCCAAGTATCTTTTTTCAACCGTATAAACTATGACTATGACTATGACAAACATTAAAAGAATAAAAGCATTCAAAAGAATATCAGGCACTAATTAACCTGTGGATTTGTAATTTATTTTTATATTGCAGATAAAACCATGGTTAAAACAGTGGCTATCATTGGAGCTGGGATTAGTGGTTTAGGAGCTATTAAAGCTTGTCTAGAGGAAGGTCTCGAGCCGACCTGCTTTGAAAGAAGTGATGATATTGGAGGCCTCTGGAGATTCACCGTGAGTGTACACAAACTTTTTTATACAAACTATGGTATATTTGTTGACTCATAATCAGGGCCACCATAAGGGTGGGAAAACTGTGACTCCAGTCATGGGCCAAGTTTTATAATGAAAAGGGAGCCTGTGCTCTGGAGTCAGAATTCCTCAGGAGGAAGCTCCAGGGGTCCTCCCTACTAATTATATTTCATCATATTTGAGTAGTGGAAAGAATGCCTCAGAAGTGAGGCTGCGGACAAGATAGGTTCTGTAGGTTTGTTCTTAAGTTGAATTTGTATGTAAGTCGGAACTGTATATTTTATAATGGTAACCCCGCCCAAAAGTTGGGTTGTCATAAGAACCAGGATTGATAATAAAGCTTCATTACAGACACCTGTGATAACTGTTATAGCTGTTTATTGTAGCCTAAGGCTAAAGTACAGTAAATTACCAAAATCCAGAGGTCCGTTTGTAACTAGGGGTTGTCTGTAAGTCAGGTGTTCTTAAGTAGGGGACCGCCTGTAACCAGTTTAATGAAATGGAAAGAGGAAAATATAAAATCAATGGAAAACTGCCATCAGACTCCAGGAACAGTAAATGGAAGTTCCTGGGGAAGGGGGGGGGGGGGGGTCCCATACAGGATGTTCACCACTAACTGATGCACTGTTCAAACCAAAAAACTATTTATATCACTCAGCACCTATATAAGTGTGTGTGTAATTGACCATGTGCTGAAGAGGTCAAAATATATAGCTTTCTCTCTGTGCCGCTGCAATTTTTTGCATAAAAGCTGCAGCAGTGACATGTTTGACTGCTGCAACATCTTAACAGACTTTGGCACTAACTTGAACCCAAAAACTAACACCATTGAAGCCAATGGGGACTTAAAATTTAACACTCAAAAATAGCTGTTAAATGGTGGTGTTAAGGGCTAAGGGACTGAAATTGGGGATAATAGCAGGGAAGTTGCTCTGACAAAAATGAGCTAGGGAAATTCCTTAAAATAATAATATGAAATTAAAAAAAAATAAACAAAGAAATAATAAATTAGAAATGCATCAATTGTTGATATTGAGGCATCCAAATGATTTTTGCCAATGTGTGTTTGTAGTATGTAACTTTGGGGGGTGAGGTGGTGGTTACTGGCTCTCCCTAAATCTAAATATTACATGTGATGTTCCAGGGGGAAAAGTATTTCACTCTCATGAAAAAAGAAGACTGCCTCTTTTGTGCCACCAATAACTAGTTATATATATCATATTATCCCACAGATAGAAGTAATAGGGATTTACTAACTCTATGTTATGTTATGTTTTCAGCGAAAAGCTTAAACTTCTGCCATGTACTTTTGGGGAATAAATCTATTTAACCTGAATTAACATTTGGACTGCTGATTTTCTCTATTGAATTAACTTGATGAAGAAGTAATGGTTTAGCAAAACCTTGCAATGCTTTGTCCTTCCTCACTGGCTCAATGAAACTTCAGCTCCGATATAGACAATAGGGCTATAGGTGGAATTAGAGAGGAGAATTTATTCTAAACGCATAATAACTTTGTGAACATTAAATGTTTTGCATTATGTAATGATGACTGTAATATTTTATCATGGGACAACCCATTTTAATAAGAATGTCTTAACAATGCCAGCATATGAGTGACTATGTATAATAAAAATGAACTATTTTAGGATGAAGTAGAAGATGGAAGAGCCAGCATCTATAAATCTTTGGTTACCAATGTTTCCAAAGAAATCATGTGTCAGAGTGATTTTCCAATGCCGGAGGATTTTCCAAACTTCTTACCAAATCACAAATACTTTGAATACATCAGACTCTATGCAGAGAATTTCAACCTAGTCAAATACATCAAACTGAAGGTATGACGTACATATTTAAGATGCTAACACTAGCCCAAATAATAATTCTGTAAATTAAGGTTACTCATGAAAGGGGTTTCTGGGAAAACCAGAAAACCTACTGGTGGTCAGGAGTGGTGAAACATATAAAAAGAAGCCATCTTCATCTACGACCACCATACTGTTCTAATTATCTCTACATCTCATCCACTGGGGACCATTAGTTGAGAATCTGCAATGACTGCTGAGAGCCAAACACTGGATTTTGTAGTCATTTATACCGAAATAGCCATGCCTATCTTGCATGTTTTTGCCATGATATTATTCAATTTACAGTTGTAGCAAAGTTTGCTGCGCTTATATTTATGTAACCAGTAGTTGAATTTTATGGACTACAAATCAGCATGAGATTTCTTTTTAATTGTAATTAATTGTTGTAATTTTATCCATGAATAAAAAATGTATACAATTAATAATAACAATAGAAACCATAAAAAGGTGTTAATCCTTTAGTGATTTTAGGTGAGAGTGGTTTCTGTGAGCAAACTGCTTGCATATGTATTTCTAATATTTAAAAGGTGACTTATAGGTGACAGAATTGTGCCGTGAGCCCTATGTTATAGGTGCAACAAAAAAAGTTGCTGCAGTCTGTCGGAGCAATGCAGGGTGCTCCACATTCATGAATCTGGCACACCCTGCACTCTCCATGGGCTAAATGCTCCTAGTGCAGTTTGCACTAGTTTTGATAAACGTGGACCTATGTGTTTGACTTCGAGATGTAGTGACAGGTAAAAATTGAATGGAAAATAGGGTAAAACTGGCTTTGTTAAAAGAAGTGAGCTAAAATATTTAACCAAAGATAATACACCATTCGCTATGATTTTGAGGATTTCAGTCCTAAAATTGAGTAGAAAGAAATTAAATATTAAGTGTTCCAATTCCAAGTGTTATGTTAGAAGTATACATAGAATCCTACTTTTAGTCGATTTATATTATCTGTCTGTGTTTGACTTAGACAAGTGTTTGCCAAGTAGAGAAACATACTGACTTCCCAGTTAATGGACAGTGGCTGGTAACTACAGAGAGTAATGGAGTAAAGAAGACAGACATCTTTGATGCAGTTATGGTTTGCACTGGACAGCATGCAAAACCTGCTTTGTATTTGGAAAACCTTCCAGGTAAAATAATTGCTTTTATGTCATCTTTTCTTTTTATTTAAGGGGTTATCAGGGAGTTAAAAATATATAAAGGTGTCCTGGGGGAGCTGTAATAAAATAAATGAATTCTTACCTCCTTCATTGCTCCTGTTATCCCGCACTGCCCTCTGTTGTTACCGTGCACCTTTCAGGCATGCCCACCCTGTCCCTGCACCTTATAAAGCAAGCGTAAGATTTTTTACTGAATGGCCACTTGTATATTTTTAAACACCTGGAAAACCCCTTTAATATTAATATCTAGAGACCTCAGAATTTATGAATTCATTTCTTATTTCTTATACTTCTACTCATTCCTTTCTTACAAATTTCACTGTGCTTGTGTACAGTCATTCTAAATCATAGATCCATAAAATACTTCTGAATTTGTACCCACCTACTGTACTTGTCCCATGTTATAGATGGGCTATTGTGGACTAAAGCAATGCTTTTAGGTAGGACGTACTTCATAGATTATCATAGAGTTTGGTTGCACAGGGACAACTAGATTCTAACCTAGAATTATTTTATTACCTGTGACTTGTCTTCCTTCTTCTACGTTTCAGAGCTCCGTAACAGTAGTCCATCTACTTACTTTTTCTATGGTTAGGGTTTATGTTGATGTCCAAACTGCATTGCAAAACTGGTTCAGTATCAGAACCTGAATCCTTACACAGTACTGCCATATGAAATCAGAGGCAACCATACAAAGCTACTGTAGGACCTTATAACACATTTGTACAATACAATATTGTACATAGCTAGAATATGTCTCTTCTTGAACACTTTTATGATAAATGTAAAGAGAGGTTTTTTTTGCTTTAGTGATGGGGACAGAAAGTGATCCAAGCTTAATTTTTATACCAGGTCCAATGAAGAAGTGGACCCTGCAAACCAGCAAAAGTAAAAACCAGATAAAGCAGCATATCCCCTTCCACTGCCAAACTAGGCAACCACTGTATATGACCTAATGGTCATAGGGGGGCTTATTTACTAAGGTTAGCGGATCGCACTTTCGCCGGGCTGTTCACCGTTTTTGGGATCTGCGCAGTTTTGACAGGTATAACAGAAGTCTGCACTGGGATTGTGTCGCATGCCATCGGTTTTTGGCGCAACTGCACTGGCTTTCATGTGACAGAAATCGGGGGGGGCGTGCCATCGGACGATCTGCCTGATTTGGACTGAACGCAGGATTAAAGTTTCAAATTGTGTCGCAAGACAAGGCACTTACATACACCAGGAAGAAGAAGGTGAATGTCAGACCTGAGTGAGGAAGCAACACATGCAGGATATCGGGCGCACAATCTTAGTGAATAGCGGTACAGTGCATTATCGTCGGACAAAGCACTTTCAGTGAACTCCTCGGACCGGGTAAGTATATGTGCCCCATAGAGTCTCTCAGCTTTAGAGGCTTGAATAATTTAGTGTTCTACAACTTTATTCCTACAGTAAATTTTCCAAAATATGGTCTTCATTTTTGCCTCTAAGCTGATTTTTTTTTTCACTATTTCTGCACTCTCTAACAGGTTCCAAGATTCTCCTTGATTGTATATAGTTTTAAACTATAAAAATATTTGAGAACAGATAATCACTATTCATGCTATAAATACCTGGCAGTTAGTAACTGTGTGTGTTATAACTACAGTTTTTCTTTGTTTATTTTAAAGGTATTAATACATTTAGAGGCAGAATACTACATTGCAGAGAATACAAGAGGCCCATTGGATTTGATGGAAAACAAGTATTAATAATTGGGATGGGCAACACAGGAGTTGATATCGCTACTGAGTTATGCACAAAAGCTTCTCAGGTATATTTTTATTAACGACTTTAAAACAGAGTGTGCATGCTAAAGACTTTAAAGGCTTATGATAATGTAGGAGCTTGAGATCTGGGATGTGGGCTTTTGCTTTACATTAGTCCCCTCATTAACCTCAATGGGGCCATGTGTATCTTGTATCTCCGTTTCAGTATCCTCCTTTCATTTGAAGTTTCCTTCATCATATGGCTCAATTAAATATATGCTACTCTTTAAATCATATGTACTAACCTACTTAACATCTGCCTTAGAACAGCAGAAGCATTTAAGGCATCACAGACTGTATATAGGTTAGTGCAGGCTCAATTGGCTCAGTTGGATAATCACTATAGTATATGGTTTATCACATCCTATACATCCTACGCCCGTACCAAGACTTGTTCTTCTTCCTTGGATTATGGACCACTGATCCACATGCAATAAACTCCAATCCAGAAGTTATTTGCCTCCTGTAAGATATGGTCTACAAATACCCTTGCATGTATTCACTGCTAAGACTTGGGAAATCTAAGTTCAATGTAGGAAAATTGTTAAGTCTGATAACAAAAAGACCTAAGAACTAGCTGCAATCTTGGGTATCGGTTACTCCATTATCTGTCCTGATCTGATATTTTTCCACCTATACTTCCTGTCCAGTTGTATCTGCCCCCCCCCCCCAGAAACAGTCTCTACAATTACAACTCCTTCTTCAATAGGTTACAGATAAAAAGTGGTTTGGGTCCCCCCTCCATGTAGTAACAGCACGTTACAAATCCTGGATATAATCTTACTACACCCATAAACTGTTCCAGAGACCAATTGGGATAAAAAAATTGATTACCTGTAGCTTATATGTTAGTTTATACATTATTTTAATTTTTTATTGTATACAGGTGTATCTTAGCTGTAAAACAGGAGTTTGGGTTTTTGGGCGGCTTGGAAAAGGAGGACTTCCATTTGATTTGGGATTCCTGCGTCGTTCTCTCAACTGGATCAACAATATAATGCCACCAACTGTGTCTCGATGGATGCTAAAGAAAGACATGAATGACCATTTTAATCATGACCTGTACAACATACAACCAGAGGGGTAAATTAAACTATATGATAATGTACTGAATTTCTTGGCTGTACATAGAGATTAAATATGTGCAAGATAAATACGTATATGAAAGAGGATTAAATTTACTTTTGTTAGCACTGCATTCAGATTACTTAAAGGGAACCTGTCACTAGGAGACCCATTTTTAGCACTCCCCCATTCCCCACAGAGCATAGTACATACACTGCCAAAGTGTTTTTGTATAAAAAATTGGTTTTACAGAAATAAAGGTATGTTATATTGTACCTTTCATTAGCATCTGCTGTGTGACTAGGCAGTTGCCCAATGGGAGGGGCTGGAAAGGAGCAGTTTCCCCTTGTCCTCACCCTTGTCCTCCTTTTCAAATATATGAATAACCCCCCCACACACACACTCGGGATTGGCTGTAGAGGAGCAGGGGGTGTCGCTAAGCCAAGTGATGGGTGTTTTCATATATTTGAAAAGGTCACATGGAGTAGCTGTTCCCCAAGGGTGGGGGGGAACTGCTCCTTTCCAGACCCTCCCATTTGGCAACTGCCTAGTCACACAGCACATGCTAATGAAAGGTACAATATAACATATCTTTTTTTAATTCAATTTTTAATACAAAAAGACTTTGGCAGTGTATGTACTATGCTCTGTGGGGACTGGGGGAGTGCTAAAAATGGGTCTACTGATGACAGGTTCCCTTTAAGGTGTTCCACGCTGGTACACCATTTTTGTTCTGTGTGCCATTTTTAAAACATTCTGAATCATGTATACATTTATCTATAGAACAGTTTATTCTTCATTTTTATAAAACAAAGAACCTAACTTATTAGAATATCATCAAATCAAGGATACTATGTATGTCAAGGCCATAGCAGCTTTTATACCGATTACAATGCTTCAATTGGTTATTATTGGTGAACTTTGCAGACCTGGCAACATATATAATTAGGTGGACATTTAGCTTTGCCTCCTTACCATAGGTCAGTGATGGCCAAACTTTTGAGCTCAGTGTTTAAAAACTTGTAAGAGAATCTTGCATAACTGGGTGGTGTGTCACTGCCAGAAAAATCCATAGTTTTGTGATATTTGTAGCTCTGGTAATGAAAAGTTCACCTTCCCTCATTTTTGCTGAGCAGTAAGTGTATACAGTGGCAGCAGTGTGAGATATTGGTACCTGCTTTAAGATAATAGGCAGGATGTACGGTACAAACATGCCTGATATGCCTCTACTTCCCACTGTAGTCACTTGAATAGACCTTGGGTCGTCTACTGCTGATAGGACAACTGAGTTTTAGTGTTTCCAGCTGACTGTTGTAAGTCCCCAATAAATGAAGTGTGGGTGGGAGCTCTGGCTTCACTGCCTTCATTAGCAGAATAGTTGCCCCAGTGCTTCAAGCAGGCAGCAACAGCATCCAGAGAGTATGGAGCAAACAGTATCTATTTTACCTCTGTTAGCAAGGGGCACTGAGTCCTGCTGTCAGCAGGAGAGTTGCCTGGCCTCCAGATTCTGTCAGCAAAAACATCTTGGCATGTCTGCGGTTAGCCAACACTTACGTAGGCCTGGCAAATGGGATGCCAAAAGTCAAACTCTCACTTTAAGAATATACCATAAATATTTTGAATGCAGAAAACCCCTTGAAGGCGTGGGCTATGGAAAGTAGTGTTATAGGATAAACATGAATGCTAAGCCTATAATTACAAGCATTTTATAAGTTTTTTCTATGTTTTTTTTACATTATGGATATCCTTGTTTCTGTATTAGAAATCATTTTTACTAATAAGTTTTTCATCTTAGGACAGTTTGGAGAGAACCTTTAGTGAATGAGGAACTTCCAAGTCGTATTTTGTCGGGATCAATCATGATCAAGCCACAAGTAAAAAAGTTTACTGAGACATCAGTCCATTTTGAAGATGGTTCAGTTGTGGAGAATCTTGACATTGTTATACTGGCCACAGGCTATGAATATAGTTTCCCTTTTCTAGATGAATCAATCATTAAAAAGGATGAAAACAAAGGATCTTTTTATAAAAAAATAATCCCTCTGGGAATTGAAAAACCCACATTAGCATTTATTGCATTCATTCTACCCATTGGGCCAACTATGGTGGTCGCTGAACTTCAGTCTCGATGGGCAACAAGACTTTTTAAGGGTAAGGAAATTTGAAAATATACATATGACAAAATGTTGTCAAACTGCTTTACACCAATGAATTATTCTTATAAGTACTTTTCTTTTAAGGACTACATAAACTTCCAGACCCTGAAGGAATGAGAATAGAAATGTTAAGGGATGAAGAGCGCCGAAAGAAATGGTCAGTTAAAACGCGATTCTAACTAATAAGGGGATGGGGGAGACAGAGTAATCTGCCCATGTCCAGGTGCTGGTTCTAGGTTGGGTAGGGAATAAGGAAATAAGGATAGGAAAGTATCCTGGAAGGTTGTGTATCTTGGTCAATCGAAGTGAACTACAATATGTGGTAGTACTGACTATTGAATTTGGTTTGTGGTTGCTTTATATCTAGTAAGTGGTAAGTAGATCATTGTTTCTAAAAGAATGCCCTGCATGTTAACTTCCAATTTTCTAGAGCAAACTTTTCATATGTAAGCACAACACTAGGACCAGAATTCATTTCTCAGATTTTCTACTATACAAACAATATGATAGCTATAGCAACAATACTATCTTATTAGTTTCATTACTGTTTTAAAGGTTTGCAACATCTGAAAATAATTTTCGTCGCACCAATTACATCTCATACCTGGATGACCTGGCCTCAGATATTGGAGTGAGCCTGAACATATGGAAACTATTTCTGACAGATCCTGTGTTAGCATGGAAGGTTGTTTTTGGACCATGCAATTCTTATCAATTACGTCTGACTGGTCCAGGCAAATGGGATGGAGCTCGAGAAGCAATAATGACTCAATGGGATCGTATAGCAAAGCCACTAAGTACAAGGGTGGTGAAGAAAAAAACAAAAGCTAATTTATTATCATATATACCTTGGATTCTTTGCGTTGGCATTTTGTTGTTTGCTGTTTGCCTCAAAGGTTAATATAAACCAACATCTACATAAGAGAAATAAACCTATCTACATCCTGCTACCAAATACAAATAATTGAAGGGAGGGCAGAAGAGGGAGACAAAAGAAAAAAGGAAACAAAATGGGGAAAATAACAAATATACACAAAAGAATATTTTAAATAATAGAAAGGGGAGAAGAAAGAGGGAAACGAAAAATATGGAATTTTGTAATAGTGGAGTTTAGTCAACAGTACGGCCAGTGTAACATAGATAATTTGTACAATTATTAAAAAAAACGAATAATAAGACATCTACATCAATGGGAGTTCTCTCTTTTTAATTTTTATTTTTTGTAATTTTTATGTGATTTTAATATTTAGGCTTAATGAAACTTATAAAAAGAAAAAAATACTAAATAAGTGAGGTATGCAATAATGCTGTACTGTATATCCTTCCTCTCAGTCTTACTTGCCTTTTTTATTTATCTGTGATGTTTTATGTACCGTTTTATGAAATATTTATGAAAATGTTTTAAGAAAAAATATAAAATATTAATGTGATAACATGATAACTGGTCAATAAATGCTGTTAAAATCTATTTAAATGAGAATTTATTTGGTGTAATGCAACAAAAGATGTAGCAGCAAGGTTATAACTAGCACTCAAGCAGCTAAAGTGGCTGTTTTGGGACTCAAGGTGACAGGGCTAAGCAGCCCAAACTAGTCAGCACAAAACAGGTACGAGTGGAGAATGCACAGCATATCTCAATAGAATTTTCTTTATGGTCTAGACTTCAGATATCTAGACCTGTTAGGTTGTTCAACATTATAGTTACTAGAGATAGGGAGAATTTTCAAAAATTCGATTCACCGAGTTTGCCAAATTTTCTGCCAAAATTAGATTCGACCTGAATCGAATCATGGCGAATTATGTTAGAAAACAGGTATTTCAGGTATTGTAGAACGTTGTACCATGCCCAAATATGCACAGGGAGCGTGGGTTGGTGTTCATACAAAGCTTTGTTTTAGTATGACATGCACATAACAGCCGCCACTCTTAGAATCGCTTCACTCTTCAATTCCATGGACACTTACAGGGGCCAACTTGACCAAATAAGTGAAGCGGGAAAGCACCCTGACAAGGTAACGTCTGTGCCAGCTCGAAAGGACTGAGCTGAGGGCCAAGATCCCACATCAAAGAGTGCACTCTTTACACTGACATCAGATGATTCCACAGATTATGACAGAACCTGTTCTGTTAAACGCGAATACATGTAGCAACCCCCAAAAAGAGTGCAGAGGGTGTCGGCAGTAATTTTGCATTGACGTCACTAATAATTTTGCCCTTCTTTTCATCTGTCAGTGTCCGCTTTCAATCGGTCAATAATCCATCAGTATTGCTAAAGCCAAAAACAAACAGGAGTGGATCCAAAACAGAGATGACCAGTAAATGGGATACTTGCATGTCCTCTGTGTTTTGTATCCACTCCTGCTTTTGGCTATCAATCCTGAAGCTTTTTATTCCTGCTGACAGATGAAATGAAGGGGAAAACCAAACATAGTGGCAACGTCATAGAGTGGTGGAGGGTGAAAACAGCATTATGGAAATCACAGAACAGCGGTCAGTTGGCAGCAGCACGAGCAGGCCACAGAGTGGCACAATGACAAATTCTGGAGCTGGCAGCAATGTGGTACAATGAGTGTTGAGTTGTCAGTAGCAGCATGAGGTCAGATTGTGGCACAATGACAAATTCTGGTGGTGGCAGCAACATGGTAGGCCACAGTGTGGCACAATGAAAGAGTGTGGAGGTGGCAGCAACATGGTAGGCCACAGTGTGGCGCAATGACAAAGTGTGAAGGTGCCGGCAGCAGCAGCATGATGTCAGAGAGTGGCACAATGACAAATTCTGGAGGTGGCAGCAACATGGTAGGCCACAGTGTGGCGCAATGACAAAGTGTGAAGGTGCCGGCAGCAGCAGCAGGAGGTCAGAAAGTGGCACAATGACAGAGTGTGGAGTTGGGTGAAAATTCCAGTCCCTGGTAAAGATGGGGGAAGGCAAATGAAGCAACTGGCAGCAGATGTGTGGCATCCGGCAGCATCAGAATAGTGGCTAGATGACACCGGCAGTTCTGGCCTCACAGAGTCACCCCTGCTATGACGTCCCCTTACTGTGCTGCGACCTGTGCCTGCTCCACCTGCCACCTCTCTGTCTGACATATTGGTTAATCACCTATATTGATTTGACACAGATTTCTGGATATCAACTCCAGCAACTATGTAGATTTGACATGGATTTCTTGATATCTACTTTAGCAACAAAAAAATAATTGAAATTAGGGGTATACAGAACCCCAAACACTGACATTCTGGACTTGAGCAAAATCACTCCATCAACTATGTTGATTTCACACGGATTTTTTTATATAAACTTTAGCAACAAAAAAGAATTGAAATTTGGGGTATACAGGACCCCAAAAACTGACACCCTTGACTTTGAAAAAAAATCACTCAACCAACTATGTTTATTTTGACACAGATTTCTGGGTATCTAGTTTAGCAACAAAAAAGAATTGACATTTGGGGAATACAGATGTCAGCACCTGTCCAGCAATCGCGCAACCACAACCAAGCTTGGCACTAGCTGTCAGACTAGGTATCACCCTGCGACGTCCCTGCCTAAATCAGATAAACCGTCCTGGTAAGGGCGAAATCACTATCAGGAACCTAACTGATGGTCCCTGAGTGACCCTACAAGATGACAGGGAAAACCTACTTCGTCTGGCAGCTGCTGGATGGTGGAGCAGACAGGTAACCGGTATACAGATATAGGTCAGTGTTCACACTGGTAACAGAAACCAACACTAGACAGACAGGAAGGTGGGGTCACACTAGGAGATAAACGATACTGAGGGACAAACAACAGATACAGACAGACAAGCGAAGTCAAACAAACCGGGTCAAAACCAAGATGGCGGCAAAGGTACAGATTCGTATAGCAAATAGAATGGTCAGTAGGCAAAGCAGAAGTCAGTACACAGAATAGCAAGAAACGCAAGAGCACTAGATACACAGATAGACTGCAATAACCAGCACCAAATGAAGGGGCTGAACAGAATATAAGGCAGTAATGGACACTGCCTCCAGCACTGACTGGCTCAGCCGTCCATCACTCAAACCGCAGCTGCAGGCAAAACGATTTCAGAGGCACACCCAGCTTTCCCAGGATCAGAAATGGAGCTGTCAATCACAGGCAGCTCTGGGTGTGGTTTTCCAGCAAGAAGCCTGAAACCTGATCTCATCAGTACAATTTGTGAGTCCTGACAGCACCCCCCCCCTTTTATGAGGGGCCACTGGACCCTCAACAACAGATGCATTATCCGTTCTCATGCAAATAAGATCCTGACAACAGAACCCCAAAAACTGACACCTTGGACTTTGAGAAAAAATCACTCCAGCAACTTTATTGGTTTGACACGGATTTCTTGATATCAATTTTAGTAACAAATAAAGAAAATTTGGGGTATACAGATCCCCCAAAACTCCATCAGCTACTGAGTACATCCAGCTAGACACTAGAGACAGCACATGCAGTGTGAAATGCTGGTCGCTGATTAGCTTACATGTCTGCACATGTGATCGAGGGTGTTCCTTTCTTCTTCCCAGAGTTCTCTGCCCCATGTAACATGTTGTGTTTGCGGCCATTTAGATCAGGGTCACCATCATGGAGGGAATGCTGAGACTCCATTCATGGGCCCAGGAAGGAGAGGGGAACTGGGCCCCAGAGTCACAGTATTCCCAACCTCCCCCGAAATACAGGGCATTGAGAGGTATGTCTCAGGATGCATATATTCATGCTGATGGCAGGTGCTATAATCCCTTGCTGCCTGAACCACTTTTCACCTTCCAAACACAGCCTGGTTTTTCAAATCTGACATGTGTCACTTCATTTGAAGATAACCAACTAAAAGGGGATAGCCTAACTCCCATTTCCTTCTCCCACATTTGTAGGGGATATAAGTAATGAAAGCACATGCAGTCAGCGATCTTAACATAAAATGGCTAAAGTCTGCTAACTTTGCAAAATATCATGGACAAAATTTCGTTAGTAATTAGGATTAGGTGTTGGTCGAGATCTTTGGAAGTGTGACCTGGGCATATTGTTGAAAGCCGTTGCCTGTAAGAGAGTACTGTTCCCTTAGTCGTTTAAACAAGAGCAGGGTATCCTCATCATATCATTGTGAACATGATTGGATACATGCTGTGACCCACGATGTCCGGGAGATGGATAGGATAGCTTGGCCTAAAACCACAATAGGTAGGTCAACCCAGGACAGTTTACTTGGGGAACATGCGTGAAGGGCTTTCCAGCCTCAAAGAAAAGTCTTTTTGGGGACAGATAATGATTTGTGTATTGGGATATCCAGAGTGTGAACATCGAGATCCACGGCCATAGGGGATTCTATTTGCATCCACAGAGTGCTACCAGCTCCTTCCTCAGTAGTCTCTGGGGTTAATGTGTCTTCCTCCATTTAATATAGCCTTCTAAGGAGTGGGAAAAATGTTTTAAAACTTGGCCTGGAATCTTTTCAGGACCTAAATACATTAGGTTATCTCCAAAATCTGACTGGAATTTACTCAGAAACATTCACATTAGACAATCATGTAATTCTGGCATCCTATATTTTTCGATCCCCCCTACCATTTGTTAAACAAATAGTAACTAATAACTAATTACACATATTTCTTCCTATTTTTTGCACCTAAAAAGAATATTATACAAAATCTTAACAATCTTAGTACCTCTTGATGATGCACCTACAGACTAAACATGAGTTGCAGTAGTTGAAACACCAAAAAAGACACATAAGGCTTCCCCAGAAGTTTCACCCCCTCACAAGGCTACCTGTCTCCTTGCAAAGGGGGGATGTGACACCATCACCACTATCACCATCAGCTTCATCCCCATTATCAAGCCTGTCCACACCATACATTCTGCTTTTTATCCCCCAAATTATCTATAGAATCCGAATGTTTGACCCTCTCCAGCTTCTTCATCTAGTAAGTCCAATGCCCACAGTACCACTTTTAGCCATCGGTGAAAAGAAAAAAACTGAAAAACAGAGGACGGCGCCTCAAGTGATATCTTCCATAGAGATGAGCGAGTATACTCGTCCGAGCTTGATGCTCGTTCGAGTATTAAGGTACTCGAAACGGCTCGTTGCTCGGACGAGTATTTCCCCTGCTCGAGATCGAGCATTTAATTAAAAAAACACAGTGAAGAACAATGAAGAATAGAATAAAAACAGTGAACACAGTGAACACAGGATCATTTAAGTGAAAAAGACAGTGAAGAACACAGTGAAGAATAGATTACAGATGTTCGGCACATCTATATATATATATATATATATATATATATATATATATATATATATATTCATTAAAATATATTACCAAGTTGTAACCTTTAGACAATAGTTATTTGTTATCTGTATATAAGGCCAGCAGGGAACACATTAAATGAAATCAAAATCCATTTTTTCATAGTTTCATAGCTTATATGGTTGAAAAAAGACACTTGTCCATCAAGTTCAACCAAGGAAGGGAAGGTATTGGATGAGGAAGGGATTTAGGGGAAACAATTCTATATAGCATAACAATCAATGTTATTTAGGTGTAAAAAGGCATCTAGACCCTTCTTGAAGCTCTCCGCTGTCCCTGCTGTGACCAGCGCCTGAGGCAGGCTATTCCACAGATTGACAGTTCTCATAGTAAAAAACCTTGATTTCACCAAACGGAGGCAGTGCCCCCTCGTCTTTTGATTTGATTTAATCTGAAACAACTTACCACCATATTTTTTGTATGGACCAGTCATATATTTATATAAATTAATCATGTCCCCTCGTAGTTGTCTCTTTTCCAGACTAAATAAATCTAATTGTTTTAATCTTTCCTCATAACTGAGACCCTCCATACCCCTTATCATTTTTGTGGCTCTACGTTGAACCCTCTCCAGCTCCAGGGAATCCTTTTTATGGACTGGTGGCCTGAAGTGGACGGTATATTCCAGGTGAGGCCGAACCAGTGCCTTGTATAGTGGTAATATTTCATCCCTATCACGAGAGTCCATACCACTTTTGATACATGACAAGATCCTACTAGCTTTACAGGCATCTGATTGACATTGCATGCTGTTATTCAATTTATGATCTACTAGTACCCCCAGGTCCTTCTCAACAAGGGACTCTCCCAGATTTACTCCCCCAAGGACATATTTTGCCTTTGGATTATTGCCCCCCAGGTGCATAACCTTACATTTATCCACATTAAACCTCATTTGCCAAGTGGATGACCAAACATTCAGTTTGTCCAAGTCCCCCTGCAGCCTATGAACATCCTCCATAGACTGTATTTCACTACACAGTTTGGTGTCATCTGCAAAAATCGACACAGTGCTATTAATTCCTACCTCTATATCATTAATAAATATATTAAATAGTAGTGGGCCAAGCACAGAACCCTGAGGTACACCACTCATAACTGGTGACCATTCCGAGTAGGAATCATTGACCACAACTCTCTGGATACGATCCTTCAGCCAGTTTTCAATCCAATTGTTAAACCAGGGGCACTTAATCATAAATCCAGGCACAGTAACTGTGGTATTCTTCTTATGTGTGTTATCCATGGCCTCCTTCCTACTAGAATCAACTTTTAAAATTATTCTAATTATGCTATGTTAGCTTATCCATGTCAAAGATTCACAAGCTGTTACAGTGTACTTCCCAGAGTACTTCCCCCTCCTAATGTGTGCTGAAGCCTGTCCTTCTTCAGTGAGATTACATCACGGAGAGGGATGGAGAAGTGCTAAGGAAGCAATGGGGAAGGGTGAGGCAGTGTAACAGCCTTTGAACCTGCAGCTCAGATGGGATCTGGTAAAACCCCTAGGAGAACTTGAGGCTCATTACCATTATTTTAAAATTGGATTTTGAAGGGAAGGAGAAAATATAAGAAGATTACCACAGTCACAGTGCCTAGATCTATGAGTAATTGTCCTTAGTTTATCCATGCCTGATATTGATGGTAGATTTCCAAAATGGCAAAAAGTGCAGATTTGGAAACTTTGGAGCTATTTTCTGTTATGGGGGTTTACTACTGGGAATAACCGTTTTTATGTTTTGATAATTCGGACATTTTGGGACATGACCATACCTAACATGTTTATGATTTCATCCCTTAATTTATTTAGATATCGGTAATAAGGAAAGGGTGGATATTGGAACTTTGTTTTTTATTAATCTCTTTTTCTTTTTAATTTTTCTTCTATATTTTTATACCACATAGAGTGCTTGAGCCCTAGAGGGTCGGATTGATCCAAACATATACTGTACATCAATACTATGATATTATGATTTGCTGTCACAGCAACAGATCGTCTCCCCTCAGATGATGCCATAAGGGTGGGTGATCCAACCTGATATAAAGGCGACCATGTGCCATCATCATTAAAATGCCCCTGGTGGTTTTTGCAGATGTTAGGGGTGGGTGTTTGCTGCATTAAGCCCTCTTTATACAATTATAACCACAACATGATCTTGAGGAATGCAATGGTGAGTCAAGGGATTAAAGTATCAGCCATGCTGCTTAGAAGGGAAAGTAGAGATTCTTTTCATTATAGATCACTATGATCTATACCATCCCTGCAGTATATCAATGCTCATCTATTTCTTTATATACTGTAACTTTAAATATGGTTATATATGGCTACAATGCTATTTACTGATAGTCAGGCTCCAGCTGTAATAATAGTGATTGGTGTTCCTAAGACGCTTTGGTTAGAACTATAAAATGAAACTCCTCCATGTTACAATTGGGTAAGGGGACCGATGAGGCTTGGTGAAGGATCCTAGGTATGCAAGTGTCAACCCTATACTGGGTCTTGCCTTACTTTCCCCAATCCTGATCAAGCCTGATTATCTTAGTATTTTAATATAGGAGCTACGGGACTTTTGAGTGTATATATATATATATATATATATATATATATATATTATAATATAAGATATATTATATTATTATAATATTTTATCAATGTGTTATCAATGTGATAAAAAAGGGCATAAAGTTCCCTAACTGGTATGAAAGAAATCGTCAGCTGGTCTTGCAAAAAATACAAAAATACAAAAAAAAGTTAATGTTATATAGAATTGTTTCCCCTAAATCCCTCCCTCATCCAATCCCTTCTCTTCCTTGGTTGAACATGATGGACATATGTCTTCAACCGTATAAACAATGATACTATGATATTCGTGTATGAGAAGAAAATTTTTAATATATTAAACATACCAAAGCTCTATAATATTCACATTTCTGTGATCAAGGTAAACAAATTCAAATGCATAACATGAATTATCTTTCTGTTCTGTCTCCTTATATAACCAGGTAGCTGTGTGGCACCAAGCCACATTTTTATGTGTAGGTGCAGCCTTTTTTAATTTAAGCAACAACAAAATTAAAGGTTTAAGAGATTAAATCAGTGCAAATACTGTTCTGAGTAACACAAAGCAATTGTCATTCTCTAGTTCTAGATTAATTATAATACCAACAATGTTTACAGTAATAAGTAAGCTCTAAGTTATGTGAAAGTCAAAACTGAAACCAACATATTTGTTTAAAATGTTCCACCAAAAATAGTCTTGCAGCTTTTATATGTGGCAAAAATAAGTCATAATCATATACTGCACATAAACTAATCTACACAGATCAGACAAAGTGATACCGTTCATCTAGTTTTGATGAGTTCAAAAGAATTAGTAATAAACTCCTTTTACTGATAAATTTGAGGATAGAAAACATAGTGCAGCAATATTTACTGTTTAAAGTATTATAAAGGTTTATTGTGTATAAACATTAAAATACAACATCCTAGAACTCAATGAATCAGATGTTCCCAGTGCAGTTCTTTATTCATTACATCAAAGAAAATCTGAATTAATATCCCATTGAGGTCTGTATTTGAATTGATACTAAAATTCAAACGGGAAATAAAAATTCCACACTGATCCAACTTCATTGCAAATGTCTAAAAAAAATTGAGGCACAGAAGTGTGTCTGGCCTCCAAATGCCTGTATGATCTCCCTAGGAAACCTGGGCATGTTCCTGATGAGGCGGCAGAAGTTATCCTGAGGGATCTTTTCCCAAAGCTTGACAAATGCAATAGTGAACTCCTGGACAGTCTGTGGTACTATGTGGCATTAGTGATAGTGATTTTGACTGAGCGTGGGATTTAAGATTAAAATTGTGTCGCAACCAATGCATACACCGGAAAGAAGATGGTGAATTCCGGCGGACCTGAGCGGGGAAGCGACAGATGCAGGATATCGGGCGCATGATCCCAGTGAATCGCGGCACAGTGCATTGTCGTCGGACAATGCACTTTCGGGAACTCTGAGGGACTGAGTAAATAAATGTGCCCCAATGTCCCAGAAGTGCTTGATTGGATTCAGATTTGGGGAATAGGCAGGCAAGTCTATAGCATAATGCAGGAACTACTGGCACACTAAAGCCACACAAGGCCGAGGCAGCCCTCCAAAGAAATTCCTCCCCACATCATTACTGACAGAGCAGCATAGTGGTCTGTCCAAAGGGGGAGGTAGCAGTCCTGCTGTCAGGTTTTTGCCCTCCTACGGCCAACTCCATGTCTCCTGGTGTACTGGCCTGTCTCCTGGTGTCTGATGCATTCTCTAGATACTGGGCTTAAGACCCTCCAGTGAAATTGATTTTGTGGGCCTACATATTACTACATGGAAATATTACCGGTATTTTCTGAAGCCAAGTTTAGCCCTCTGTCAGCTCCTATTGTGACCATTTCATTTCCCACCTTTTTGTTGTGACACCTCATCTCCCTCTTATATTGTAGTGTCTCAGCTCTCCGTTATATTGTGGCCTCTGTCATCTCCCTCTCACATTGTGGCATCTCATCTTCCCCTCATGTTGTGGCCCCTCATCTCACCCTCATATTGTGGCATCATCATTTTCCCCATATAATGTGGCCCTCTGATATGGTGGCCTCTCATCTCCCTCTCATGCTCCTTTCATCTTCCCTTCATCTTGTGACCTCTTATATCCCCCTCATAGTGTGGCCTTATCATCTTCCCCTCATATTGTGGGCCTCCTACCCCGCTTTTCCTCCTTTCCTTGTTTCAAATGAATATAAAAAAAATAAACACCACATATTCACCTGTCACCGCCCCACAGCAGCTCTCCTCTTCCTCCTCTGCTGCAGCTATGTGCAGTGATGCATTTAGATGTGATGACATGCTACACAAATGTGTGTTTGGTGATGGGTTTTGCTCATGCGCTTTAGATGCATTTCAAAACACAATGCAAACACATGACGTGGGGGCAGCCTCAATAATATACTGTGTCCCCTAATTCATCTGTTATTATTTATGTATAACATAATCCTAATTTGTATACTGGCTCCTTCTATTTTATATATAAAGCAGTCTCTAATTTACTCATTTCCTCAATAAACAGCCATCTATATATACCCTCGTCCAATTAATTTAATTGCAGCTACTATAGTTTAATAAGATCGGGTCCCTATATATAGATGCCCAAAGTTTAATAATATACTGTCCCTATATAAATTATATACAGCCACCTAGTTACAAAAACATCTCCATCCTAGTATAATTATTAATAGACCCCTCTATAAAGCATTCCCACCAGTTTAATAATACACAATATCCCATATACAGCATACCCCTTCCCCAAAAATTTAATTAAAATCCTGACCCCTTTTATATTCTTTCTCCTGGTAAAATTATATATAACCCCCTATATATAGCTCCCCTCCAATATTGGTATCCAGCCTCCCAAATTATATAATATACAGCCCCTCTAGTTATCTATAAGTTTGTGGCCAGTGATAAAATAATAAAGCAGTTATTTACCTCTAGTCACACTCCCAGAACTCAGCTGCTCTCCTCTTCTGCCGGTTCTTCTGCTGGGTTGCAAGCAGGGACGCAGGCAGTGTGACATCATCAAACACTGCTTGTATCCTACAGAGCTACTGAGTAGCGTGGACAGAAAGTTCTGTGTTTAACCATTCTGAATCAATGACAACTGTGACTTTGCTGGTCCACAATTTGGTTGACCATGGTTGTCTGAACCACCCACATTATTATCCAACATTCTGCCACTCCCCTCAGAGCTCTGTCATCTTTTGCCTGAGGCGAGATGCTCATCTTGTCTCATGGCAGATGCAGCTCTTGGGGGGCAATGCTGTTCAAACAGCCCAAAGAGAATTCTTTATACTAATTTGGATGTCTAATTTGAATTGCATATTAAAAGAAATGGGGAAACCCAATTATCCTATTGATTTTCAATATAGTTTCTTCATGTTTCAGATAAAACCATGGTTAAAACAGTGGCTATCATTGGAGCTGGGATTAGTGGTTTAGGAGCTATTAAAGCTTGTCTAGAGGAAGGTCTTGAGCCAACCTGCTTTGAGAGAAGTGATGATATTGGAGGCCTCTGGAGATTCACAGTGAGTCTATACAAGCTCTTCATATGCTAATTATAGAAAATTTATTGTCCCATAATTATTGGGGTTTTAACATAAATGTTATTTATCCCCCACTGCTCTCAAAGAAAGCTTATAGGACAGCATGCCTTGGAAGTCGTAGATAAGCTCATAAGGACTTACTGTCGACCATTCTGCTGGTCAGACCCCAACAGGTTTTTTAATAAAACCAATTAAAAAGCTTCCGGAGGTTTAAATGGTTGTCCAGAGATTTAAAAAAAATTACATATAGCTGGGCCGCTAGGCAGGCTTAAAAAATAATATAGCTACTTGGATACACTTTCTATAGCGCTCTCGTTCTGTTGTGGTGTCGTCTGTTACTGGAGGGTTCTCCATTTACAAAGGCCAGTAGCACCATTCTGTTATAATGGGCATTTGGCATTCATTGAGACGACAACATCAGCTTTTGTTTACAAACAGAGAACCTCCAGTGGCAGGCAGCACTGCGGGAGAATGGGAGTGCCAGAGGAGGTGAGTATAAGTTTTATTTTTTAAGCCCTCCCATCCATTTTTTTAACCCCGAACAGCCTCTTTACAATTGCTTGCTATGATGCCACCTTGTGTTCAGGTGAATCAAGCAAGGAAAGATAGGCAATCTGTCAAGTTGTGGTATATGGGATCAAAGTGATTTTGTGCATTACTGGGAATAGAATGTACAGTAGCATTTGGAACTAGTCTAACATGAGATGCTCCATGGAATTAGTATAGAAATTCTCTCACCATCAGAAGAAAGAAACTGGTCACTACAGTGCTACCAACAATGGCCTTTCATCTCTTAATTCCCCCTAAGCCCACCAACAGTACTTTGTGATTTATAATGCACATCCGTCGGAGGTCCTTGTTGCATATTTCTGCTACGTAATTCAGCATTGAAGGAGAATGACAGGGGTTTTAGGAGACAGGACTGCCATGCATCATGCTTATAGTGGGCTGAGCATACAGCGGTCGTGAGGTGGGGCTGAGGGAACGAGCATCCCTACCTCCTTGACTGGGTTTTACACGAGCATAAAAGATGATTTTTTCAGAAGAGCTGGCACATAGGAGTATTCAATAGGGACCTCTGGGGGACATGCACTATACATCACAAGGTACTGTTGGTGGGCTTGGGGGGGGGGGGGTAAGGGGATAACAGGTTTCTTTTAAAGTATATAATTCCTAAAGACAGGTGTTTACTACAGTTTAAGTAAAAGAGCTTTTCTTACCCAAGGTTCAGAAGATGAATCTTCTGCTGTGTACTCATGGGGGAATAAATCTATTTGTCTGTATCAACTCTGATGTAGATGATATGGATTTAGGGGGAACTAAAGTGGAGAGAGGAATCTATACCTAGCAACATTTTCTGAACAATAAATGTTTTTTATATACAAAAAAAGGTCGATTGATGTAATATTTTATCATGGGACAAGCCATTTAAAGGAAACCTACAACCATGGATCTACATGTTAAGGTAGATCCGGTGTCAGGTTGCTCTAACCTACAGTTGTATAGCCCTTTTTTAGGGCTAATTTTTTAGGTGGCCCCAAAGTTTTGTAAATTAAAATTTGCATAAATATTCAAATTTTCTAAAGAGGCTACTGGGGCGTGGAGTAGCCGGAGCTGAGGATACACGGCATGGCTACTCCACGTCCCAGTAGCCTCTTGTGTTCCGCCTACCCTGACATCTTCAAGGTGCAGCTCCTGGTAGCTGAACGCACTCTTCTGAGAAGCTGAGTTCTGCACATGTGCAGAGCAAAGCCTGCTGGCTGCGCATTCTCGGCTCTGAAGCTGGAGCTTCTGCACATGCCCTGAACCCAGCTTCTCAGAGGAGTGCACGCAGCTACCAGGAGCTGTGCGCTGTAGATGTCAGGGTAGGCAGAAGACAAGAGACTACTGGGGCGTGGAGTAGCTGCACCGTTATGCCTCAGCTCCGGCTACTCCACACCCCAATAGCCTCTTTAGAAAATTTGAATATTGTGCAAAGTAAAATTTGCATGACTTACGGGCCACCAAAAAATTAGCTCTAAAAAGGGCTATACAACTTTACATAAGAGGAACCTTCCACTGGATCTACCTTAATATGTAGATCTGTGGTGGTAGGTTTCCTTTAAATGAGAATATCTGTAAATAGGTAACTACATTTAGTAAACATAAACTGTTTTAGGATGAAGTAGAAGAGGGAAGAGCCAGCATCTACAAATCTTTGGTTACCAATTCTTCCAAAGAAATCATGTGTCATAGTGATTTTCCAATGCCAGAGGATTTTCCGAACTTCTTGCCAAATCACAAATACGTTGAATACATCAGACTCTACGCAAATTATTTCAAACTAGTGAAATACATCAAATTGAAGGTAAGATATTGAAGGTATTTTTGATGCTAACACTAGGCTAAACAATGTGTGGAATTTAGGATTATTAATGAAACAGGTTTTCTTAGCTAACCAGAGAACCCACTGGCGGCCAGAGGACTGGTTACAAATAAAAAGAAAGCCACCTATCCTGGTGTGGTCCAGTTTGCTTATTTTGCAGTCTGGAATTTAAATTGTGAGGGCCCCACAAGGGCAGATCGAAAACAGTATGTCAATAGCAGTGTACGTGTTACACTGAAGCCAGTGAATAAGCCTTTTTCTTTTCATTTCATACCTCCCCAGGCCACAAGGTACTTTATGCTTAATTCATTTAGGGTTACATGGCACATTTTTGGGACTTTTACAATTTTAAGTAAAAACCTAAAATTTGTGTGTGTTTGTATTTAAACTTTGTTTAAAACTTACCGTATATGAGTGGAGTATACCGAGTATGAGCCGACACAAGTATAAGCTAAGGCCCTTAATTTTACCACCAAAAATTGGGAAAACCTGATGACTCGAGTATAAGCCGAGAGTCTGCCAGCCCCCTGTAATATATAGCCTGCCAGCCCCCTGTAGTATATATAGCTGGCTCTGCCGGCTGTTACAGCGGAGAGAATACAGAAGAGGATCTGTGACGAGCATCGGGGAGCGGGGACGAGCAATGGGGATGCTGGAAGGTGAGTTTGTAAGTTTATTTTTTTCATTGACTTCATAAGCCGAGGAGAGATTTTTCAGCACATTTTTTGTGCTGAAAAACTCAGCTTATACACGAGCATATACGGTATATATAAATAAATTACAATAACTTGCATTTAAGTAGTAAAACCGCACAGATCACACATGAAAACAAATTTAAAATTGTTCATTGGTGATCATTAAAAATGTAGTTGGAGATAGTTTAATGATATGTAGAAAACCCTAGCACTCCAGGTAGAAATGTAAAAGTGAAATGTACATGTGAGGCCAGTGTTTCGATCCTAACAAAGAAATTTGAGATAATAGGGCCTCCCAGTTGCACTATGATGAGCTTTTATGACTGCCCATGTCAGGGCATGTGATTGTATGTGGGCTAAGCAGGGCTCATCTATTGTTAGGGGCGGTGCTGTCTACTGACCTGACGTATCTCTGACTTCTCCCTCTGGACTTCTTGTTCTGTTCCCTCCCATCTATGACTGTTAAGACTAAACCATGCACTGTTGTTTACATCAAGTTGGGTCTTTTGCACCATGTTGTGATAGCAGTGTGGATATGGTGCACTGAGTCATATTGTACCATATTGTAAGGGTATATGTGTTTTTTATGAATTGATTTAATATCACTTTATGTCTATATCTTTTTTAAATGTCATGTTTTATTACTTCCTTTCACCATTCTGATTTTTCAATACAAAAATTGGTCAAGAATAGTAGTCTTAAAATACAAGAAACAGAACTTGGCAGAGAATGTACTGTTCCTTTTGTTTACACAGCTTTTGTCATAAACAGGAGTCAATATGAAGAGTATGAAGAACATGTGTTAAGTTGGGGTCGATTTATGGGGAAGTAGAAACTTTAGGCAGAAATAAAATGTAAAAATCAGAAAAAAATTGGTTTTATTATGGCAAAAACGAAAGGATGTGAACAAAAATATTTCAAAGCCAATCCCTTCATTGGTTGAATTTGATGGACAAGTGTCTTTTTTCAACCGTATAAACTATGATACTATGAAACCATGTCAGTCGTCCTATATTGAGAAGACATTGTTACAAAGATAAAAATACCTTTTCATCCGTGTCTTTGACTTAGACAAGTGTTTGCCGAGTAGAGAAACATACTGACTTCCCAGTTAATGGACAGTGGCTGGTAACTACAGAGAGTAATGGAGTAAAGAAGACAGACATCTTTGATGCAGTTATGGTTTGCACTGGACAGCATGCAAAACCTGCAATGCACTTGGAAAACCTTCCAGGTAAAATATTTGCTGTTATGTCATCTTTTCTTCTTGTTAATGTTGAAACCTTTTGGTTAGGTATGCTAAAGGATGAGTTTTCTATCTAGTGCAGGAAACCTCTGAATATTTAGATTTAACTCCCAATGATATGTGTACACCAGTCCCATTCTTACACATTTCACCAGCTTGCACACAGTCCTTCTAAATTACAGACCCATACAATACCTTCAAGTTCCTCTTCATATATCTCCAGCTAAATGTGCCATATTACAACACATGGGCTATTGTAAAGGAAACCAATGCTTTTATGTAAGAAGTAGTTTATGGAGATATCATACAGTATAATTGCACAGGGACAACTGTGTGTATAATTTTATACACTATAATTAGTTTATTACCTGTAACAGTGTGTAACCATAGTCCATCTACTGTGGGAAATGGGACCCTTCAGACAAACTTGTTGTCTGGCACAAATTCACATCCAGGGAGGTTTGTCCAAATAAAAGTCCAAAGATGTATTTAACACAGTCCAACAGGAACAAAAATATAATGCCCTTAGTTTCAGGGTAGCAGTACAAAAGGAATAGTCCAACAATCACTCTCACCCAGCAACTCTTGCCTCTGTCCATTTGCTCCTCAACAATCTGAACCCCCACACCTGCAGCTAATGGGTCAGGTATATAACACAGGTAACGGAGTATGGAGAGGAGCCATCAAGGCAGGAACCCTGCAACATCTAAACCCTGGATCTAAAGTCCAGTTAAAAAAATCATGGCCCCTAAAACATTGAGACCAGGAACCGTGCCCATCTATCACTCTACCAAGTGATGGTTTACATATACCCCCCCCCCCCTTCTGCCTAAAGCCGTGGGGCACCTTCAGTTACCAAGCAGTAACTTCTTGACAGGGCATCTGCATTGACATGTAATTTGCCTGGCCTGTGCTGTTCCTGTAATCCCAGGAACCAATGTGTCACCCTTGCATTACTTCCCTTATTTTGGCTCATTCACTTTAAAAGAGAATGATCTGAGACAAGCTTGAACTTCCTGACAAGCAGGTAGTACCTCAGAGAGTCTAGTGCCCATTTTATTGCCAGGCACCGTCGTTCTACAATAGAATAATTTTTTTAACATGAGTTCAGTTTATTACTCAAGTACATAACAGGGTGCTCTTCTCCATTAACCTCCTGAGACATAACAGCCCCTAATGAGGCATCTGTCAGATTACTATACTCTAATTCCGTAACTAAGTAAGCACTCATTGCTACCAGTGACTCCCTTTCCTTCCATGGCTTAATAAGGTTGACATGATATAGTTGTACTGGTTTCCTGGCACCTTATAAGAGACATTTGAAACTTTTTCAAGAATCTCAAAAGGTCCCTGCCACTAAGCCAAAAACTTGTTCTGAACAGTGGGTACCAGTATTGGGACACAGTCACCTGGGACAAATTCTTTTATTCTAGCAGACCGATTGTATTTCCTGCATTGTGCTTCTTGGGCCCTCTGTATGTGCTCTCTCACTATTGGCATCACCTTGGAAATCCTTTCCTGCATTTGTGTCACATGATCAATAACACTCATATACGGGGTGTTTTCAGATTCCCACGTCTCCTTAGCTATGTCAAGCAGACCTCGGGGGTTCCTACCATACAGCAATTCAAATGGGGAGAATCCTGTAGAGGCTTGAGGGACCTCCCTAATGGAGAACAACAAATAGGGTAACAAACAATCCCAATCTTTACCATCTTTCTCCACTACTTTTTTTAACATTAATTTCAAGGTTTTATTAAAATGTTCTACCAGTCCGTCAGTCTGTGGATGATATACCAAAGTTCTTAGCTGTTTAATCTTAAGTATCTTACATAATTCTTTCATCACCATCGACATGAAAGGTGTACCCTGTTCAGTCATGTCAGGATGTCTTTGGGAAGACCCACTCTGGTACACATATGGAATAGCTCACGTGCAATACATTTAGCTGATGTGTTTCTCAAAGGAATTGCTTCAGGATATCTGGTGGCATAATCCAAAACCAAAAAAATTTATTGGTGCCCCCTAGCAGACCTAACTAAGGGACCAACTAGCTATGCGCTCAAACAGAACCTCAATTACAGGAAGGGGTACCAAAGGGCTTTTGAAATGAGACACAGGGGCATTGATCTGGTAAGTGGAGCATGATTTACAGTAGTTTTCAATTTCTCTATAGCAGCTGGGTTAATAGAACCTCTGAAGGATACGCTCCCTTGTCTTATCGGTTGCTAAATGACCCCCCAAGGCATGAGTGTGGGCCAGATCCAATACCACTTTTCTATATGGACCCGGAACAACTAACTGTTCTACCACATCATTATTTGCTTGCTCTTGGGGAATACAATTAAGAACTGTCACATCATTTTTAGTGTTGGGTCTTGCCACTGTGCATTTCCAAAATTTACCCGATTCACCTGAAGTTCTGTCAAGGTTAAGTCAGACTCTGAGATATTCCCTTCATCCTCTGACCAACACCTCCAGAGGAAATTTTTCTGGAGGTTTTCCTATTAACATCAAGCGGATTTTCACTACCTTGAAGCTCACACATAAGGAATACATTATTAACAGTGGTAACCTGGTTATCATTGGACATGGCTGTTTTACCCCACAGCTCCCAAAACAGAGGAAAGTCACGTCGGATAATGATTGCATGCATTAAGTCTTTAAGAATACCCACTTGGTGTGACACAGACCCACATTCAGTAGCAATAATCACTTCAGCCACCGGATAGTCTTTGACATCTCCATGTACACACTTTACCCCCAGGCATTTTCCTGGGGCACACAGTACCTGTGGCAGATTACCGCGGACAAGTGTCACCAGGCTCCCAGAGTCCAAAAGAGCAATCATCATGGTGTCATTGACAGTCACCTGGCACATCTGTGACCCCCCCAGCCTGGTACGGCTCAGCACTGCAGACAGGTTGTGCCAACAAGGAGGATGGTTGAGCCAGATCACACTCCATGGTATCTGCCATCACAGGACAATGAGCAGCAATGCGTCAAGGGTTTTAACACTTCCAACAAATTATTTGGGGAGACTGAGCTGTAGAAGCTGTTTCCACTGCCTTCTGTTTCTTGCTTTCTGTAGATTGTCTCCACTCTCCTGCAGAATTCAATAACCTCCTACTAGGCAGAGGGTGAACTTTCTGGTTCCAGTGAAGTAATTTTACTTTGTCTGCCTCAAGGATGAGATGTTCAGCAGTGATCACCACCAAGCTTATCAGGTCGTCTGCATTCTGGGGATCTCTTTGGGCAATCCAGCGCTGCGCTTTCACAGGAAGAGTATTGACATAGCGATCAATCACAACCTTTTCCACCATCTGATCTTGTGTAGAGGACTCTGGTTGTAGCCACTTCCACACCAGGTGTAACAGGTCAAACATTTGTGACATTGGTGGTTTCTCTTTGCAGAAAATCCATTGCTGTACTCAATGGCCTGGACTGCCATACTGACCCCCAATAGTGCAAGTATTTCAGCCTTCAATCTGCTATAATCTTTTGAATCTTGCAAGGTGAGGTCATAATAAGCATTTTGTGGCTCACCTGTCAAGCACTTCAGACCACTGGTCTACTGGCAAGTTTTTTCTGTCCGCAATCCATTCAAAAACAGTAAGATAAGCCTCCACATCATCCTCAGTGGTCATCTTATGCAAGGAAGCATGTATATTCTTTTTTATAATTACATATGAGGTTCTACCAACTATGGCGACAACCTGTGGTACAGTCACTGCTTTTCTTAAAGCAGCCATTTGCTCCATGAGAAGGCGGTTAGTCTGCTGAACATAAGCCTGCTGCTGGGCTTGTAAGGCCTCTGCATGAACCTTCTGCTGACGTGCCAGAGCTTGCTGCTGTTGGAGATTGGCTTTCATCATCTGTTTGATAAGTTCCTCCATGCCTTTTTGCAGTGCTACAGCCACTTTCGACCAAGACATTCACAGATTTCAGCTTCTAAAACTTCAATTCTGTCTGCTGTTGCCCCTAGCAACAGCTGCTTGCATCCAAAACACCATATGTGGGAAATGGGACCCTTCAGACAGACTTGTTGTCTGTTTGTCCAAATACAAGTCCAAAGATTTATTTAACACAGTCCAACAGGAACTCAACAAGCGTTCTTCAGCATAAAACAAACATATAATGTCCTTAGTTTCAGGGTAGCAGTACAGAAGGAACATTCCAGCAATGGCTCTCACCCAGCTTTTCAGGCTTTTGCTCCCACTGTGTTGCTCAGGAACTGCAGTCGGTCTTCTCTTTTGAACAACAGCACACAGCAACTCTTGCCTCTGTACATTTGCTCCTCAACAAACTGAACACCTGCAGCTAAAGGGTCAGGTATATATCAGGTCATGGAGTATGGAGAGGAGCAATCAAGGCAGGAACCCTGCAACATCTAAACCCTGGATCTAAAGTCCAGTTACAAAACCATGGCCCCTATAACATGGAGACCAGGAGTCTTAAAAGGACATACTGCCCATCTATCACTCTACCAAGTGATGGTTTATTTACCTGGTAATGCTGTAAACTGTGAGGCATCATGACTTGAGCTACAAAGGACCTGAATTCCAAATAGAAGGAGCACTAAGAATGAGATTTTGGCATCTGGTCATAAGCTAGAAGGATCTTGGAACAAGGATGTTGTTATATCTTGACATGACATCTGAGGTTATAAGGTGGTTTAATTTAGGCTTTGTATTTCATTTTTGGGTCTAAATTAACAGTGATGTCTAATCTGAATTAATGTTATCATGTGGTGTGGCCCATGAATTAAAGGTAAAAAAAAAAAAGACAAATATTTCATAGCAGCAAACAGCTGGTGCAGGCTTTCTGAACGTTTGACCGAACCGTCTGGTGATCCAGATCAATAAAATACGATAAAGTGGCACTCCTCAAGCAATGTGTCTTCAATTCCACCAGTGTTCAGAAAGGCAATGTTTTACCTGCTCAATGTTACCTGCTGGAATAAAACATACATTGCTTGAGGCATGCTACTTTATAGTATTTTATTGATCTGCAATAAAGCTTAACTGTCATTTGAGATCATTTTTTATATTGTGTGCAGGAAAGATGTGGTGAACATCATTCCAACACGTAGTCTGGTTGTAGTTTGGATTAGCATAATTGGGTGATTAAATGATCAGGGGGTGTAAAATAGCCTAGACTAGTGGTGGCAAATCTATGGCACGTGGCACTCACAGCTCTCTCTGTGGGCACCCAGGCCACAAATCCAGCACAGATTTCGGCAAACAAGGCCTCCTTTCATCCTTTCACAGTTTGCGGAAAGTGCTGCTTGGAACTGACGGAGAAAGTGTAGACAAAGCTTGATTATCATTGGAGCTCTTGCTCTGATCTTCCTCTTCAGGACAACTTGGATGGAAGCTACAACAATAATCTTAAAAGCAGAGAAAAGGTATAAATATAATACACGTACCCTCATGTCCTGAAAGTGGTGAAGGCTTTTCCAAACGGAGTGCACACGTGTTTCTGGCTTTATCCAAACAAATAGTCCAAAAGAGAAATGATCCGTAGCACATCCAGCAAAATCAGTTAACTTTATTCTTCATGCTTTTAAAATGTACAGCAGTGTACATGTAGATACGACAATCCACTGTATTGATGTCCTCAGGATGCTGATATGATTGAAAGATTTGACAGAGCTGTTAGCAATAAATTACTGCTTATATTACATCTTATGCTCCCCATTGTCCCTACATCTTGGTTCCCTGACAGTGTTAACCTGATACTACTCCGAACACTCTTCCCAAAATACTGTAAGGCTCTATGACCAGATGTCATAGACCTCTATCGGAGCTGTGATCTAATTTATACATGTTGTAAATACCTTGAGACTATTTACTGTATATGTTATAAATTCATTTTTTCTTGTTGCTTTGTTTCTTTTAAGGTATTGACATGTTTAAAGGTAAAGTCCTACATTGCA
This sequence comes from Engystomops pustulosus, assembly GCA_019512145.1. Taxonomy (NCBI): domain Eukaryota; kingdom Metazoa; phylum Chordata; class Amphibia; order Anura; family Leptodactylidae; genus Engystomops; species Engystomops pustulosus. The sequence goes on from CM033649.1 coordinate 35,203,502, forward strand.
GAGAATACAAGAGGCCCATTGGATTTGATGGAAAACAAGTATTAATAATTGGAATGGGCAACACTGGAGTTGATATCGCTACTGAGTTATGCACAAAAGCCTCACAGGTATATTTTTCTCCACTGTATTATAACAGAATGTGCATGCTAGAGACTTATGATTAGAAATCGGGGCCCCCCTGGTCATTCACAGCAATGATTAGTTGCTATGTGTGTCAATTTGCCCAATGTATCTCCATTATGTTTCATATGTACGAGCCTACTGATCTGCCTAAGAACAGCAGGAGTCAGTGAAGTAATCACAGATAAGTTCTTCCAAAAGGCTCCAGGACAGATATTTACTGTAATTGGAGGTATTTTATTAAAAATAAAACTTAGCTTTTATTTTTTCTTGCATTAAGATTTTGCAGGACTGTAAAAACAGACGTTTTTTACAATAATAATAATAATTTTTATTAGAACGCGGCTATCTAACATCAGCTGGGGGCTAACTCTTCACCCTAGGACCCTACGCGTTTCCTCATTGCCAGAGATTTCTCAGGGGTCTATTATTAGGCATATTTAATCTAGAGTAACATGACATCCGTGCGCTGTGCACGCCCGGTATGTACTAGCCGGCTAGCTCCTGCTGGCATCTCTGTGACCCCTTATGCCCAGAGCCCACAAAGATCCTTTTTCAGCTCCAAAGAGGGGCTCCTACTCCCAGGTTAATGTCACACAAGTCAGTCCCTCTCTCAGGCAACACAAAAGGCATAGGAGATGCTGATGGTCCAGTAGCCACATTTCAAACCCTTGGGACAGATGTAACTCTAGTTGTTCAACTGCCAGCCTGACCTGCCTCGTCCAGATGTAGCAGTGCATTAAGATCACCTTGAACTTTATTGCTTTCTTGCCCTACTCCCTTCCAAGAGGGACATGGATGTCTTGAGCTTTGTCCTGAAAATTGCTTGGCGTCACAATCTACAGAAAGTAAATACAGAAGTTTTGCTGCAGTTTTACTGCTTACGCAACTAGTTATGCTACTGCTGGTTGCTTATTTGTTTGGATGGAAAAGAAGGGGTCTGCAGAGCTTTCTAAAGAGGGAAGATCAGCTTGAGAGATTTCAGAGTTAGATAAGCAGGGTCTTTGCTTCTTCCGACTAGCAGAGGGAGAGTCCAGTGAAAAGCCTGTCTAACATGTGGCTGGTGCCATCGTGGGGAAGGATTGCTGAACTATGCAATGTGACTTAGGGCGCGTTCACACGGTGCATTGCATCTCATTTTTTATGCGTTTTTGATGCATTCCAAAGGCTTCAGCCTTGACCATGCTAAGGTTACATTTCCACTCCATGTGCTAAAATGCAACGTCACCTCAGCATGTGATCAAGGATGAAGGTTTCAAAAAACGTGACGCAATGCATCGTGGGAACGTGCCCTTCCTGTTTCTGCCTGTAGACAGAGCTTCTGAGTATTATCTGGGAGGTATCAGAGCAGCCAGATATTCTGTGATATGCAACTTAATGGGGGAGGAAGAGGGAGGTGAATTACTGCCAACAGCCAACAGAAACCCGAGGTAGCTAGGGTCCGGTCTCTATGTGAGGTTCTGCTCGGACAGAAGTCAGCCACCTTCCTCTGCTTTGTTTGCTTTTCTTCTGGTGACCATTATTAGAGATAAGAGAATGTCAGAAGGGTCAGTTAGGGATGAGATAAGCTTGTAAATTGAAGCTTAAGAAGGCTTTAGTATGAAGCGCTAATGAAGTGTGTCTGTCTTGGAGATTGTTCAGACCCCCCACCAAATGTACTACTACACTGGCGTATGGCAGTATATGTTAACATTGACCAGTCTGTCTTGGTGTCTACTTACCTGCCCCCTGTTACCAAGCCCACGATGAGAGGTAGGTGAGTGCGCCTAGTGCACCACCCTCATCCCCCATATTGGGGGCAATGCACATACTGTTGATTAGGGGATCAGGCTGCTCCTTTTGGTTGGCTTTAAGTCTCCACATGCCTCTCATACAGCCAATCCAGTTCAATATGCTGTGCTGAGGAGACCCAACTAGCTCGAAATAGTGCTGTCTACAGTTGGGAGTCTGTTCCTTCTGGAATAGATATACTGGATTGGCTTAATCCCACATAATGTTTTTAGACTTCTTGTAGGTCATACTTGGTGTTAAGGGGGCTGCCTTACAAGGTAGCAAAAGGGGGCATTGTTTTCCATTTAACACTTTGCAAAACATACTTGCATACATCCCAGAATTCCCTAGTGGAGCATATATGGCTTTAAAGGGAACCTGTCACCAGGAGACCCATTTTTAGCACTCCCCCAGTCCCCACAGAGCATAGTACATACACTGCCAAGTGTTTTTGTATTAAAAATTGGTTTTACAGAAAAAAAAGATATGTTATATTGTACCTTTCATTAGCATTTGCTGTGTGACTAGGCAGTTGCCAAAAGGGAGGGGCTGGAAAAAAGCAGTTCCTCCAACCCTTGGGGAACAGCTACTACATGTGACCTTTTCAAATATATGAAAACACCCATCACTGGGCTTAGCGACGCCCCCTGCTCCTCTACAGCCAATCCCAAGTGTGGGGAGTTATTCATATATTTAAAGGTCACATGTTTCCCAAGGGTGGGGGGGAACTGCTCCTTTCCAGCCCCTCCCAATTGGCAACTGCCTAGTCACACAGCAGATGCTAATGAAAGGTACAATATAACATATCTTTTTTTCTGTAAAACCAATTTTTAATACAAAAACACTTTGGCAGTGTATGTACTATGCTCTGTGGGGACTGCGGGAGTGCTAAAAATGGGTCTCCTGGTGACAGGTTCCCTTTAAGGTGGCCTTAATTGGCAATCTCTCCATAAGGAGAACACCTACCGTCTGACCCTTTTGGATGCAGGCAGCATGATTATATTGCTGCACATGCCCTATTTTCTATCTACTGGTCACATGAATCCTGTACTGCATTTCTAAGGTAGTGGTGGCTCACAGGGCTGCTAGATGGTCTCCTAGATGTGCTGTGCTATATTCATGATGGGGGGTGGCTGCAATGGAGAAGCTGCTATTGTACATCTATTCCAGGGTCATGTGATACATTAAAATTAAGGGGGGGTTGCAATCATAAGGCCATGGGGCAACAATATTTATACTGGCGGGGAATTATGCCATATTTATTCCTCAAGAGTGCTGTTGTTCATTACTAAGGGGGCTTGGGTGTAGTGTACTAAGAATTTTTAACCCCGGCACCCCTGAGGACGCCATTATCTTGGCGAAACATGTCGGGGGGGCTATTATCCATCTTTTAGACAGCAATGATATGGTGTGTAGGGATTAGTTCATATGTCCATTAACTGTTAGAAAGTGAGGAGAAAAATATTCACAGACAGGGAGAGCTCTAGTGGATCTATATACCAGTGAATAGTGACTTGGAAGTCAGCCTACGGTAGCGCACTGTTACATCATTGAATACAGTTATAGCAACTAAGTTGCAGAACTAATAAAAACATTACTGATTTAATACATAGACCAACCAGAACTATTCCACTGGCGACCCCTAGTGGTTCCCCCCTATTTTGAACGAACACGATAGACAACTCCGCTCTAACTGGACTTGCTTATAAATAAATATATATTCTACGCCATGGATTTGTAGAAATTTTAATTGTGTGTTTTCGAATAGGTTTCAACAATCCAAATAAGACCTTTTAATGCTTGAACATATTAAAAGTTAAGTTTTAGACCAATGGGTCTCAGTGAGGTCCCCAGGGAGCTTTTTTGTAAATAACTAATCTGTGAGTATGGACCCAGTCACATAACATATCCACGTTTAGTACTTGCAAGAATTTTAAGAGGGCATTGGTACTAAGAGTGGTTGGAGTGGTGACTCAAATACCACATCATTATTGACCCACTGCCAAACCGGTCAGTGTTGAAGGATGTAGCAGGTAACAGATTGCTCTCCACAGCATCTCCAGACTCTGTCATCTATGTCACGTGTGCTTAGTGTGAACCTGCTTTCATCTGTGAAGAGCACAGGGTGCCAGTTACGGATTTGCCATTCCTGGTATTCTATGGCAAATGCCAAGCGTTCTGCACGGTGTTGGGCTGTGAATGCTGAGGACAATTCATCTTTATAAGGATTTTCAAAGTTCTATTTATTAGAAACTGCCCACAGATCACCCCATTTTTCCCGACTTGCACCATACTAGTACGGCGCAAGCCGGGTCCCGGTGCATGGAGAGGGCTCGCGGGCCGAGCCCTCTCCATAGCCGGTAGGTCTTTGCTTCATAGTGCCAGTGTTTCTCCACTGATCGCTGCCGGCAATGCCGCGGATCGTCGCTCCCCGTGACGTCATTGGGGAGCGGCAATTGGTCGGCATGACAGCCTCGGGTCTTCCGCAGACCTGGGGCTGTCTCATTTTAACCCATTCATTACCCATTCATGTGCTATCAGCACATTGTAATGAATTAGAAGGAAAATCCCCATATACTGCCATACTGGGATGCCCAGTCTTATGTATAGGTTACAGATGAAATGTTGGGCAAATGTTAGGTAACAGCCTCTAACAAATTGTGCATGTAAGCTTAGTACACCCATGGTATAAGAAGCCAGGTGCCAATTGGAATGAAAAGTTTGATATTGCACTATTTCTCATAGCATGTATCTTAGTTTATACATTTATATTTAACTTTGTCTATTATTTATTGTATACAGGTGTATCTAAGCTGTAAAACAGGAGTTTGGGTTTTTCAGCGGCTTGGAAAAGGAGGACTTCCATTTGATTTGGGATTCCTGCGTCGTTCTTTTGACTGGATCAACAATATAATGCCACCAGCTGTGTCTCGATGGATGCTGAAGAAATACATGAATGACCAATTTAACCATGACCTGTACAACATACAACCGGAGGGGTAAAATAAAGTTAAATATAATGGGGCTCATTTACTTACCCGGTCCATCCCGTGGCACTTTGTCTGACGTTGATTCGGAGCTTGCCAGGATTCACTAATGTCGTGCGCCCGATATCCACTAGGTGTCGCTGCTGCGCCGAGGTCCGCCGGAGTTCACCTTCTTCGTTCCTGTGTATGTAAGTGCTGATCTTGCGACACAATTTTTTTTTTTAAGTTCCGCATTTTTTCCGAATCCGCCGGGTTTTCCTACGGCCACGCCCACTGATTTCTGACACGTGAAAGCCAGCGCCAATGCACCACAATCCGATTGCGTGCGCCAAAATCCTGGGGCAATGTGGCGCAAATCGGAAATATTTGGGAAACTAATAATAATAATAATAATAATATGTGTAAGATATATAATAAATAAGTAAATTAAATGGTTTGTCCAGCTTTCTTAAAAACTTTTGAGGTGGACTAGGGATGGCTGTTAAAAAAAACCCTGTACAGGCAGTCCCCGGGTTACGAACAAGATAGGGTCCGGAGGTTTGTTCTTAAGTTGAATTTGTATGTAAGTAGAAACTGTATATTTTATAATTGTAGATCCAGACAAAAAAAATTTTTGGCCACATTGACAATTGGAGTTTAAACATTTTTTGCTGTAATGGGACCAAGGATTATCAATAAAGCTTCATTACAGACACCTTACAGCTGAGCATTGCAATATGGGACTATAGTAACATCCAGAGAGCTTCACCAGAGGTCAGAGGGGTCTGTCTGTAACTATGGGTTGTCTGTAAGTCGGGTGTCCTTAAGTAGGGGACCGCCTGTACTTACCTTCTCTGGCGCTCCACTTCCGCTTGTCAAATAAGGTGTGTGGAAGTTGTCAGAGCAGAGGTGGAGGCTGTAAAAAAATGTATTAGGGTGCAGGAGATCGGGAGTGCCGGAGAAGGTACATACAGGTCTATATTTTTTAACAGCCCCAGCTCACCTCTATAGTTTTAGAAATAGTCGGATAACACCTTTAAAAAAAGATTCAATCTACTTTTGTTAAGACCATTCAGATTTCTCAAAGTAATCAATGTTCTTACTCCAGTTTTAAAATATTCTGAATAATACATCAGTCTATCTTGATAGCAGGTGAGTCTGCATTTATAAAAAGAGACTGTGAAGCAAAGTTATATCAAGAGCTGTATGATCATGAGAAAAAAATTTTGTGGACTAGAAAAACTGCTCAGGTTCAAATCATTCAAGGATACTATTTATATTAAGTCATAATACAGCTCAATCAACAAAGAATGTAAATGTTATGCCTCTTAGATGATGGGGATGCAAAAACAAGTGATTTTTCTCTAAATGCGTTTTTATTCAGCATAATTATTCAAACATAAAAAAGCTATATAAAAGGGATATCACCGTGATCGTACCGACCCATAGAACATAAATATAATGATAACTATGCTATACAGTGTATAAAACAAAATATAAATGAATCTCTTGCTGACTATGCTCCAAAATGCATGTCCATGGTGACAGGTAGTGACCTGGAAGTCCATTTTTCCCCTGCACAAAACTGTAACAATGATACCGATGACAGCATGTGAGGGGCTGGCTGTATGCAACAGCCCGGATCGCAATAGTCACAATTCCAGCTTCAGGCGATGCAGGCAAATATGACCGCAACATCTATAGGGTGCCCCCACTATGATCGCCACCCCCTGCATGCCTGTTTCCATGGCAGCCCCAGGGTCCAATGAATGATGCATAGTCTGTCTTCAGCTGCTGAACGAATGATCCTGTCACTATGCATCTGCATAGGTTGACTACTCTATACCATACATCACTATTGCAGTATATTAGTTTGAACAAGCGATCAGATGAGTGCTACAAGTTTACAAATTAACCCCTCAACGGCTTGTCCTTTTTTAGTTTTTTTATTTCCATTTTTCACTCACCACTTTCAAAAATCTATAACTTTTTTATTTTTCCACATAAAGAGCTGTGTGATAATCCGCATATATATTTGGTACCGCCGCGTCCATAATAACCCATATAATAAAATAAAATTAAAAAATACTGAACCTGTGTGGTGAATACAGTAACAAAAATTAGGATATTTGCGCATCCAACCAAACAAAAAAGCAATTAAAAAAACATTTCAACCGAAACATAGCACTATAGTGAAGTACAACATGTCAAGAAAAAAAATTCAGAAAATAATCTTGAGAAGTTAAAGCGTTCAAAGCATTCGTAAAGTGACACATGGCAGATTTGAAAAATCGGGCCTGGTTCTTAAAGGAAACCTACCATCTCGGATCTACCTATTAAGGTAGATCCGGTGGCAGGTTCAACTAATGAATGACATGGGAGACATTTTTATGGCTAATACTTGAGCGGCCTGTAACTTTATAAATCTTTTATCATTTAATATGCAAATATCTGAAAGAGGCTACTGCGGCATGGAGTGGCCAGAGCTGGAGCTACACTGCACTGCTTCTCCACGACCTTGTAACCTCTTTGGTTCCTCAAACTGTGAGGTCTATGCAGAGCCAGTGGCTGCCCGTACTCGGCTGCGAAGCTGAAGCTACCGCACATGCTTAATAGCTCCGGCTTTGAAGCCAAGTTTACGCAGATTAGCTCTGCATAGATAGTGGACGAGTGCTGAAGATCTCATAGTAGAAGGATCCAAAGAGGCTAGTATGGCGTGGAATAGCTGTGACATGTAGATTCAGCTCTGGCTACTCCACGCCCCAGTATCCTCTTTCAGATATTTGCATATTATCTGATAAAAGATTTACAGGCCCCTCAAGGATTAGCCCTAAAACGGGCTCCCATGTCATTCATTAGTTGAACCTGCTATCGAATCTATCTTAATAGGTAGTTCCAAGATGGTAGGTTTCCTTTCAGATGCAAAAGAGCTGGGTCCTTAAAGGGTTGAGCAGAAAGCATAAATATTTTGGATGCAAAAAAAAAACCCTTATGATGTGGCATGTGGAAAATAGGGTTACTGGATACACATAAATTCCAATGTGTAAACCTATTATTTCAAGCATGCTATGAGTTTCTTTAATGTACATTTTACTGTTTGGCTGTATATCCTTGTTTATGTATTAGAAGTTACTTTTTCATCTTAGGACGGTTTGGAGAGAACCTTTAGTGAATGAGGAACTTCCAAGCCGTATTATGTCAGGATCAATCATGATCAAGCAACGAGTAAAAAAGTTCACTGAGACATCAGTCCATTTTGAAGATGGTTCCGTTGTGGAGAATCTTGACATTGTTATACTGGCCACAGGCTATGAATACAGTTTCCCTTTTCTAGATGAATCCATCATTAAAAAGGATGAAAGCAAAGGATCTTTTTATAAAAAAATAATCCCTCTAGGAATTGAAAAACCCACATTAGCATTCATTGCATTCATTCTACCCATTGGGCCAACTATGGTGGTCGCTGAACTTCAGTCTCGATGGGCAACAAGACTTTTCAAGGGTAAGGAAATTTGAAAATATACATATGACAAAATGTTGTCAAACTGCTTTACACCAATGAATTATTCTTATAAGTACTTTTCTTTTAAGGACTACATAAACTTCCAGACCCTGAAGGAATGAGAAAAGAAATGTTAAGGGATGAAGAGCGCCGAAAGAAGTGGTGAGTTAAAACGTGATTCTAACTATTAAGGGGATGGGGGAGACAGAGTAATCTGCCCATGTCCAGGTGCTGGTTCTAGGTTGGGTAGGGAATAAGGAAATAAGGATAGGAACATATCCTGGAAGATTGTTTATCTTGGTCAATCGAAGTGAACTACAATATGTGGTAGTACTGACTATTGAATTTGGTTTGTGGTTGCTTTATATCTAGTAAGTGGTAAGTAGATCATTGTTTCTAAAAGAATGCCCTGCATGTTAACTTCCAATTTTCTAGAGCAAACTTTTCATATGTAAGCACAACACTAGGACCAGAATTCATTTCTCAGATTTTCTACTATACAAACAATATGATAGCTATAGCAACAATACTATCTTATTAGTTTCATTACTGTTTTAAAGGTTTGCAACATCTGAAAATAATTTTCGTCGCACCAATTACATCTCATACATGGATGATCTGGCCACGGATATAGGAGTGAGAGTGAACATATGGAAACTATTTCTGACAGATCCTGTGTTAGCATGGAAGGTTGTTTTTGGACCATGCAATTCTTATCAATTCCGTCTGACTGGTCCAGGCAAATGGGATGGAGCTCGAGAAGCAATAATGACTCAATGGGATCGTATTGAAAAGCCACTAAGTACAAGGGTGGTGAAGAAAAAAACAAAAGCTAATTTATTATCATTTATACCTTGGATTCTTTGTGTTGGCATTTTGTTGTTTGCTATTTGCCTCAAAGGTTAATATAAGGCAACATCTTAAAGCTATCTACATCCTGCTACCAAATACTAAATAATTGAAGGGAGGGCAAAAGAGGGAGAGAAAAGGAAAAAAAATGGGGAAACCGACAAATATATACAAAGAATATTTTAAATAATAGAAAGGGAAGAAGAAAGATAGAAAAGAAGAAGAAGAAAAATATGGAATGTTGTATTAGTGGAGTTTAGTCAACAGTACAGTCAGTCTAAGATAATTTGTACAATTATGAAAAAAAAGAAAAATAAGACATTTACATCAACGGGAGTCCTTTCTTTTCTATTTTTTATTTTTTTGTTATTTTATATGTGATTTTAATATTTAGGCTTATTAAACTTTTAAAAAGAAGAAAACTAAGTGTGGTATACAATAATGCTGTACTGTATATCCTTCCTCTCAGCCTTATTTGCCTTTTTTATTTATTTGTGATATTTTATGTACCGTTTTATGTAATTTTTATGAAATCGTTTTATGAAAAAATACAAGCTATTAATGTGATAGCTGGTCAATAAACACTGTTAAAATCTTTAAATGAGAATTTATTTGGTGTAATGCAACAAAAGATGTAGCAGCAAGGGCATAACTAGCACTCAAGCAGCTATAGTGGCTGTTTTTGGGACTCAAGGTGAAAGGGCCAAGCAGCCCACACTTGTCAGCACAAAACAGGTACAAGTGGAGAATGACGGCACTCACCGTTGTAGGGAACAGAATACACTTTATTGCAGGGAAGATCACAGGTCAGGGGTGATGCACACAGCTGATAGGCCACGGATAGGCGACGGGTAGAGATGAGCGAGCACTAAAATGCTCGGGTGCTCGTTATTCGAGACAAACTTTTCCCGATGCTCGAGTGCTCGACTCAGCATGACGTGGTACCCTTACACGTCGATAGCAGTGGTTGGCTGGCCCGATCAGGTGACCCTGGAATAGACTAGTCCCTGCCCGCGCTGCTCGTATCATTCTCTGTCTGAATGCCGCTAGGGAGAGAGCTGCTGCTGGTCACTAATGCCAGCAAGCCCAGCCACATAGCAAATAAACAAAAGGAAAATAAACGATATTTTTAGGGCCTAAGTAAGCCGTTGGGGTTATCCTATGCTATTTCTAGGCCTACACTGAAAGCACACTGTCTTTGCAAGAGACTTTGGACTATAAAAAAGAATAAAGGTAAAAAAAATAAATCAGCAGACTCTGCCTAATTCTAATCAAACCCCCTAATAAATTGCCCACTTCAGTGTTTGAAGTGGATATGCGTGTCACTAAGAGCTAAACACAACGGTCGCAAGTTCTCACCAGCAAATCCTCACAAATGGTACTGCTGTACTACTAATGGCAGTCAAGCCCGCCACAAGCAAAACCCAAAAAATGAAAAATTAACGCTATTGTAGGCCTAGTAAAGACGTTGGGGTTCTCCTATGGCTATTTTCAGAGCTACACACTGAAAGCAAATTTTTGTTGCCACAGATTGAACTTTGTAGCTATAAAAAGGAAAATAAAGGTAAAAAAAAAAAAACAGCAGACTCGCTCCAATTCTAACACACCCTAATAAATTGTCCCACTTCGGTTTAATGGTGGAATGTGGTCACATAAAGCTAACACAAACGGTAGAATTCTCCTGCCAACTTATCACAATATTGGTACTAGTGCACTACTATGCAGCAGGGGGCCCAAGCCACAATGCAACCCAAAAGAATAACATAAACGTTATTGTAGCCCTAAGAAGGGCTGTGGGTTCTTTGTAGAATCAACTCCTGCTAACACTTCTCTAATATAACACCCTAAACGCTTTTCCCGTGACCACGCCAGAGCTCTCTCCCTAGACGCATCTCGACAGAGAATGATACGAGCACGCGGGCATGGGCTATTCTATTCCAGGGTCACCTGATCTGGCCAGCCACCTGCTATCGACGTGTAAGGGTACCAAGTCATCTGGTGGTGGAGTGCAGAGTCCTCACGGCTTTGATTTGGCTCTGTTTCTGGCGCCAAAAATCACAACGGCGGGAGATGCCATTTTCATCTCGAGCGGGCAAGTATTCCGTCCGAGCAACGAGCAGTTTCGAGTAGCGATAATGCTCGAACGAGCATCAAGCTCGGACGAGTATGTTCGCTCATCTCTAACTATAAGGTCTTTTCTTCGTCTGACACCTTGTGTCCCATAGCAGCCACTATGGGGCAGATTTATCAAGCTGTCTGAAAGTCAGAATATTTTTAAGTGCCCATGGCAACCAATCACAGCTCCCCTTTAAAATATTCATGAGCACTGGTAAAATGAAAGCTGAGCTGTAATTGGCTGCCATGCGCAACTAGAAATATTCTGACTTTCAGACAGGTTGATAAATCTGACCCTGTGTCTACTTTAGTGGTAGTTATGCTATATTTTGTTGCATACCAATGAATAAGAACTCATGATACATGGTAAACACAGTTTATTGACCAGTTCTCACATTAATACAGTAATATTTTCATAAAACAGGTCATAAACTATCACAAATATTTAAAAAATATAAGGCATATAAGGCTGAGAGGAAGGATATACAGCGCTGTACTATAGTGAAACCTCAATTATTTAGTATTTGGTAGCAGGATATAGATAGATTTCTTTCTCTTATGTAGATGTTGCCTTATATCAACCTTTGAGGAACATAGCCAAAACCAAAATGCCAGCACAAAGAATCCAAGTTATATATGATAATAAATTAGATTTAGTTTTTTTCTTCACCACCCTTGTACTTAGTGGCTTTTCAATACGATCCCATTGAGTCATTATTGCCTTCTCGAGCTCCATCCCATTTGCCTGACACAGTCAACGGAATTGAAGAAGTTGCATGGTCCAAAAAACAACTTCCATGCTTAACACAGGATCTGTCAGAAATTAGTTTCCCTATGTCACTCTCACTCCTATATCCGTGGCCAGATCATCCATGTATGAGATGTAATTGGTGCGACGAAAATTATTTTCAGATGTTGCAAACCTTTAAAACAGTAATTAAGTGAATAAGATAATATTATTATTATAACCATCATATTATAGTAGTTTAGAGAGAAAAAAAAAAGTGTAATCTGTTCATAATTTTGCTATTGGATGACCAAGTATAAACATCTTCCAGGATATGTTCCTATCCTTATTCCGTACACAATTGGAACTAGCACTGGAAGGGCACAGGTTCCTGTCACCCACCATAGTTAGAGAACACGTTTTAACTCACCATTTTTTTCTGCGTGGTTCATCCCTTGCATTTCTTCTCTCCATTCCTACAGGGATCGGAAGCTATGTATCCTTAAATGAAGTTAATATAATTTGCACATGGGTCGACAGTGGTCCATAACAGTTCGACAATCTTCACTCCATGTATTAGTTTCAAATTGTCCTTCCGCTTGAAAGTCTGTTGCCTCGAGACTGAAGTTGCAGCGACACCATATTGGCCCAATGGGTAGAATGAATGCATTGAATGACTAATGGGTGTTTTCAATTCCTAGAGGGATTATTTTTTTATAAAAAGATCCTTTGCTTTACATCCCCTTTTTTTTAATGATGGATTCATCTAGATAACAGGGAAACTGTATCAAAGCCCGTTGGCCAGTATCCCATGTCAAAGATTCTCCACAACGAACCATCTTCAAAATGGCTGATTGTCTCAGTGAACTTTTTTACTCGTTGCTTGATCATGATGATCCTGACATAATACGGCTTGGAGTTCCTCATTCACTAAAGGTTCTCGCTCACAAACCGTCCTAAGATGAAAAAGTAATCTTCTTAATACATAAAACAAGGATATGACAGCCAAACAGTAAATGTACATTAAAGAAACTCATAGTCATGTTGAAATAATAGGTTTACACATTGGAATTTATGTGTTTCAGTAACCCTATTTTCCACATGCCAACATCATAAGGGTTTTTTTTTTGCATCCAAAATATTATATGCTTTCTAACACCCTTTAAGACCCGCCCGTCTTTGCATCTGAAGGAAACCTACACTCTCGGAAACTACTATTAAGATAGAGTCGATACTGCGTTAAACTAATGAATGACATGGAAGCCCGTTTAGGCTAATCCTTGAGGGGCTGTAAATCTTTATCAGATAATATGCAAATATCTGAAAGAGGATCTGGGGGTGCGAAGAGCCAGAGCTGAACTCTACATGTCACAGCTATGCCACGCCTACTAGCCTCTTGGTCCTTCTACTATGAGATCTTCAGGCACTCGTCCAACGCGACTAGACATCTCTTCAGAGCTAATCCTGCGCATACTGCTTGGCTTCAAAGCGGAGCTATTAGTCATGCCGCGTAGCTTCAGACTTCGCAGCCGAGTACGGGCAGCCACGCTCTGCATAGACCTCACGGTTGAGGAACCAAAGTCAGGTACAAGGTCGTGTGAGAAACGTGCAGTGTAGTCCAGCTATGGCCACCCATCCGCAGTAGCCTCTTTCAGATATTTGCAATTAATGATAAAAGATTTATGAAAGTTACAGGCACGCTCAAGTTTAGCCTAAAATTTCTCCCATGTCATTCATTAGTTGAACCTGCCAACCGGATCTACCTTAATCGGTAGATCCGAGATGGTAGGTTTTCCTTTAAGAAAACAGGCCCGATTTTTCAAATCTGCCCATGTGTCACTTTAACGATGCTTTGAACGCTTTAACTTCTCAAGATTATTTTCTGAATTTTTTTTCTTGACAGTGTTTACTTCACCCTCGTTAAAGCTATGTTTAGGTGAAATGGTTTTTTTAATGCTTTTTGTGTGTTGTTATGGATGCGGCAAATATCCTAATTTTGTTACTGATTACCACACAGGTTCAGTATTTTTGCTAATTTTCTTTATTGATCAGGTTATTATGGACGCGCGGTACCAAATATATATGCGGATTATCACACAGCTCTTTATGTGAAAAATTAAAAAAGGTTATAGATTTTTGAAGTGGTGAGTGAAAAATGGAAATAAAAAAACTAAAAAAGGACAAGTCGTTGAGGGGTTAATTTGTAAATTGTTAGCACTCATCTGATCGCTGTTCAACTCATACACTGCAATCTAGTGATGTATGGTATAGAGTAGTCAACCTATCAGATGCATAGGTGACAGGATCATTCGCTCATCACTGTAAGACAGGACTATGCATCATTCCCATGGCACCACGACAGCGTCTGGGCTGCCATGGACACAGGCATGCAGGGGTGGCGTCATCATAGTGGGGGCACACTATAGTATGTTGCTGTCATATTTTGCCTGCATCGCCTGAAGCTGGAATGTGCTAATATGCGATCCGGGCTGTTGCATACAGCAGCCCCTCAACATGCGTCACGGATCATCATGTTACAGTTTTGTGCAGGAGGAAAATGACTTTCCAGTGTCAACACCTGTCACCATGGACATGCATTTTGGAAGCAGTCAGCAAAGAGTTCATTTATATTTTGTTATTAATACACTGATAGCATAGTTTATCATTATATTTATGTTCACATGGGTCGGTTCGATCACGGTGATATCCCTTTTATATAGCTTTTTTATGTTTGAAACACTTATGCTGAATAAAAAACATTAGAGAAAAATCATGTTTTTGCATCCCACATACTAAGAGGTATAACATATTACTCTTTGTTTGATGAGCTATATTTGACTAAATAAATAGTATCTTGAATGTTTGAACCTGAGCAGTTTTTTCTAGTCCACAAAATTTTTCTCATGATCATAACAGCCTTGATATAATTTGCTTCACAGTCTCTTTTATAATGCAGAACTCACCTGCCTATCAAGATACACTGATGTATTATTCAGAAGCTTTTAACAAACTGGAGTAAGAACATGATACTTTGAGAATCTGAATGGTCTTAAACAAAAGTAATTGAATCTTTTTTAAAGGTTTTATATCCGAACTATTTTCTGAAAACTATAGAGGGAGATGAGCTGGGGCTGTTAAAAAATATAGACCTGTTAGTACCTTCTCCGCACTCCCGATTCTGCACCCTAATACAATTTTTTACAAGCCTCCACCTCTGCTCTGACATTCCACACGCCTTATTGACAACGACGGAAGTGTGAGCGCCATGAGAAGTAAGTACAGGCGGTCCCCCCTAATTAAGACACCTACTTACACGAAACCAATAGTTTACGACAGACACCCTCTGACCTTGGTGAAGCTCTCTGGATGTTACTTAGTTCCCATATGCAATGCTCAGCGGTAAGGTGGTCTGTAATAATCTTTATTGTAATCTTGGTCCCATACAGCAAAAACAAATGTTTAAACTCCAATTGTCAAGTGGCACAAAATTTTTTTGTCTGGATCTACAATATAAAATATACAGTTTCTACTCTACATACAAAGTCAACTTAAGAACAAACCTCCGGACCCGTTCTTGGTTCGTAACTGTGGGACTGCCTGTACAGGGTTTTTTTAACAGCCATCCCTAGTCCACCTCAAAAGTTTTAGAAAGCGATCAACCATGTAATTTACTTATTTTATTATATATCTTACACATATTATTATTATTATTATGTTTCCCAAAATATTTCCGATTGCGCACATTGCCCCAGGATTTGCGCACGCCAATCGATGTGGGGTGACTTGTGGCTCGCTGGCTTTTTCCGTGTCAGAAATCAGTGGGCGTGGCCGTAGGAACAAACCCGCGGAGTCGGAAAAAATGCGGAACTTAAAAAAAAAAATTGGTCGCAAGATCAGCAACTTACATCACAGGAACGAAAAGGTGACTCCGGGGACCTCGGCGCACAGCGACCCTAGTGGTATCGGGCGCACGACATAGTGAATCCCTGGCAAGCTCCGAATCACGTCACAAGGGCCACGGATGGACCGGGTAAGCTAAAGGCACCCCATTAATATTTAACTTTATTTTTACCCCTCCGAGTTGATGTTGTACAGGTCATGGTTAAATTGGTCTTCATGTATTTCTTAGCATCCATCGGACCAGCTGGTTGGCATATTTGTTGATCCAGTCAAAAGAACGACAGCAGGAACACCAAATCAAATGGAAGTCCTCTCCTTTTCCAAGCCGCTGAAAAACCCAAACTCCTGTTTTTACAGTAGTATACACCTGTATACAATAATAATAGACAAGTTAAATCAAATGTATAAACTAAGATCAATGCTATGAGAAACTGTGCATATCAAACTGTTTCATTCCAATTGGCACCTGAGCTTCTTATACCATGGGTGTACTAAGCTTACATGCAACAATTTGTTAGAGGCTGTTACTAACAGTGCCCAACATTTCATCTGTAACCTATACATAAGACTGGGCATCCCAGTATGGCGTATACTGGGGATTTTCCTTCTCATTTCATACCATGTGCTGATAAGCACATGAATGGGTAATGAATGGTGTAAATGGAGACAGCCCCAGGTCTGCGGAAGACCCGAGGGCGTCATGTTGCCGACCAATTGCCGCTCACCCCAATGACGTCACGGGGAGCCGACGATCCCGGCATGCGGCACGAATCAGTGAGAGAACCTGGCACTTATGAAGCAAAGCCTACCGGCTATGAGATGGCTCGGCCCGTGAGCCCTCTCCATGTCACCGGGACCCGGCTTGCGCCGTACTAGTATGGTGCAAGTGGGAGAAAATGGGTGATCTGTGGTCAGTTTCTCATAAATAGAACTTTGAAAATCCTTACGAAATGAATTGGTCCTCAAGCATTCACAGACCAAACAACCGTGCCAGAACGCTTGGCATTTGCCATAGAACACCAGGAATGCAAATCCGTAACGGCAACCCTGTGCCTCTTCACAGAGAACGCAGGTTCACACTAAGCACACGTGACATAGATGACAGAGTCTGGAAGATGCTGTGGAGAGCATCTGTATTACATTCTACATCCTTCAACACTACTGACCGGTTTTGGCAGTGCGGTCAATAATGATGTGGTATTGAGTCACCACTCCAAACACTCTTATACCATGCCTCTTAAATCTTTGCAAGTACTAAACGTGGATATGTATGATTGATGCACTGGGTCCATACTCACAAATTAGTTAATTTCAAAAAAGCTCCCTGGGACCTCAACTGAGAACCATATTGGTCAATAAAACTTAACTTTTAATATGTTCAAGCATTAAAAGGTCTTATTTTGATTGTTGAAACCTCTTCGAACAACACAATAACAATTTTTCTACAAATCCATGGCCGAGGAATATAAAATATTTTATTTATAAGCAAGTCCAGTTAGAGCGGAGTGTCTATCGTGTGTTCAAAATGGGGGAACCACTAGGGTCGCCAGTGGATAGTTCTGGTTGGTTCTAGTATTAAATCAGTAATGTTTTTTTTATTAGTTCTGGCACTTAGTTGCTATATAGTGTTATTCAATGATGGAAGCATGACGTTACCCGTAGCGACTCTTCCAAGTCAACTATTCACGGGTAAATTATATCCACTAGAGCTCTCCCTGTCTGTGTAATATTTTTCTCCTCACTTTTACCCTCCCCATCCAACAGTTAATGGACATATGAACTAATCCTACACACCATATCATTGCGGGGTTTTGGTTTTTTGGTGTTGTGTCTAAAAGATGGATAATAGCCCCCCCCCCGACTATGTTTAGCCAAGATATGGCGTCCTCAGGGGTGGCCGGGGCTAAAAATTCTTAGTACCTACAACAAGCCCCCTAGTAATGAACAACAGCCATCTTGAGGAAATAAATATTGGCATAATTCCCCGCAGTATATAATATGTTTTCTGTTTGCCCCAGGCCTTATGATTGCAACCCCCCCTTAATTTTAATGCTTATCCCACATACCCTGGAATAGATGTACAATAGCACCTTCTCCATTGCAGGCGCAGCCCCCCCTCAGAATTAGCACAGCACATCTAGGAGTACCATCTAGCAGCCTGGTTGAGCCCACCAACTACCTTAGAAATGCAGTACAACAGGATTCATGTGACCAGTAGATAGAAAGCTAGGGCATGTACAGCACTATATCATGCTGCCTGCACCAAAAGGGTCAGACGTAGGTTTTCTCCTTATGAGAGATTGCCAATTAAGGCCCACCTTAAAGTGGAACCTGTCACCAGGAGACCCATTTGAGCACTCGTCCGCAGTCCCCACAGAGCATAGTTTAATTTTTCTGGAGGACCACCTTCCTGCTCCTCTGGTTTGAAAACTTTTTTGGACTGCCACATACAGGCACTATCCAAATGTGGAGGCTCCATAGCAGCCTCCACATGTCGTCTTTTTAGTTGGCTCCACACGTTGTCTCCATTGCTACCTCCACACGTCATCACCATAGCTGCCTCCAAAAGTCGGCCATATAGCTGCCTCCATACATGGTCTCCTTATCAAACGAACTGTGTCAGGCAGAATTTTGGGTTGTTTTCATGGATTCCACATCAAACTTGTTAACTTTGTCGCCACCCTGCAGACCTGAAGTTGCAATCATAGCAGCGCAATATGGATGCCCCATACTGTCGCTCTTAATCATGGAACCATTTCCGAAAAAACAATTAAAAATAGAACCACTATGCTATTCCATTATTCCTAAGTGAAATATTCAAACGACCCGGCCTGCTTTGAAAATGATAATTTTTTCAAAGTAAACGCTTCTGGCCCCCAGGCCCATTTTGGGTAGGGAGGAGCCGAGAGACAGGGGCTTGAACAGGCGAAAGCTCGCCTGGCAGCGGACCGCCAGCTCCATCCCAAGATTAGGCAGCCTCAGAGGCATCTATGCATGCTGCCCCTGCTGTTTCCTGTCCATTTTGCCTCCACGATCCTCCACAGCGTCCACCAATGTCTCCATGCGCAACTTTCAACTCTCTATACCCCAGACACTTGAGCACGAGAGGATATGCAGCACATCATCCCCTTATCAATCGAGCTGTGTCAGGCAGAATTTTCAGGTGTTTCACCAGATACATAATGGAACTCGGTGCATCTGTCGCCGCCATACTGGAGACCTGAAGTTGCAATCATAGCAGCGCAATATGAATGCCCCATACTGTCGCTCTTAATCATGGAAGTCGTCTCCATGGCTGCCTCCACATGTCGTCCCCTTATCAAAAGAGCTGTGTCAGGCTCATTTTTCGGGTGTTTCACCAGATACGTTATGGAACTTGGTCACTATGTCACCACCATGCTGTGTTATCGACTAAATATACCGTCAACCTTTTGTTCATAAGTTATTGTAACGTCCGTGCCTGAACGTCGCTCTATCCGCAGTTGGCGGAATACATGGCATATTTGTGTGTGAATTGTGGCTTAATTCTTGTGTTTGGATTAACTGAGCCACACCCTGCTCCTTGCATTTCTGTCCTGCCCAGCAAGGGTTACTAGCTTGATGGACAGTATCCTCCAGTGAGCTACTGGGGGCGTGTCCGGGATCAGCTTTTTATACCTGGCTGCTCCCATCTTACCTGGCTGGTTATTTTGAGTCTGACCTGTGTATAACTTGCTTGATCTTGACCTGACCTGTGTATATCCCGCCTGTACCTGTATCCATCAGGCTTGCTGGTTATTTTGAGTCTTGTCTTCCCTGTGTTTCTAGTTCAGTTTTACCTGTCTCCATTTGTCTGCCTGTATCTGTACCTGACCTGTATATTACCCGCTTGATCTTGTCCTGACCTGTATATAACCCGTTTGATCTAGACCTGACCTGTATATATCCTGCCTGTACCTGTACCTGACCTGTGATTATCTGCCTGTAGACCTCTATATATCTATTGTTTTGTCCCTGTCTCAGTCCTGTGTTTGTATTCTGTGCACCAGTGTGAACACTGGTCTATACCTGTATTTCCGTTACCTGTCTGCTCCACCATCCAGCAGCTGCCAGATGAAGTAAGTGTCCTGTTGTAGGGTCACTCAGGGACCGGCAGTTAGGTTCCTGATAGTTGGTTCGCCCTTATCAGGGCGGTTTATCTGCTTTAGGCAGGGCCTTAGCCCGCAGGGACGTCGCAGGGTGAGTTCACTATCACTTATGTAGTCTGACAGCTAGCGCCAAGCCTGGTTGTGGTTGCGCATTTGCTGGACGGGTGCTGACAATTATCCAATAAAGCTTATATACAAATATAAACCTTTGAACAATAAATATAAAATATAATATAGTACAGATGCAAAATGATATATACACATAATAATACACATACACATAATAAATAGTGCCAATAAAAAGTGCAAAAAGTGCAAAAGTGAACACACGTGCAGTATAAATGCATAATGAATAGAAGTAAAATAAATAAATTGCAATTGGGGATGAAAAGAACACACAGCTGAACATATCAGCTGTGGGTATCATATGTATTGTGTGGGCAACATGATCCAGGGATATCTATAAAAGAAAAAGGAAGAAACATATAAGACACCAAATTAATAAAAACAAATAAGACAAATAATCAAGGTAGTTTAAATAACACACACCTCCAACACATAGCACTCTCCTTGATAAAGCTAATCAGCGAAACACGTGTCGGGGTGTGTGGCGTGTATTGCTCTCCTTTGGTATGGTATATTCACAATCTGATATATGTTATTTTATGGTTTGGCTATGTGAGTTTTTCATCTTTGCTGTGTCTCTTTATATGCTATTACTCTGCAGATGGATTGTATAACCTACCTCGAGGCCCTCTAGTGGCTCTTATTTGAATACATGTTATTTTAATCCTTTATGGTCCATATATTATTGTTTTCATTGTGATTTATTTTTGTAAGATTCAATAAAGGTATGTCATATTTCTAATTTTGGAGTTATTTTCTGTTCAAGTATTTGTTAGTTCTTATTATGCAGGTGGTGTATCGGCCCTCACCATCAGCTTGTTACTTTTTGTGTGTATTACTTTCTGAAACTTGTGGCACCCTGATTTTCCTTCTTTGTGCCAAGGTAATCTTCCAACTGTACTTGTTGACATTAGCTGACAAATGTTTTATTACTTGTTTGCTCCTAAAAGGTATCAAAATGTGCAGAAAAATTTCAGATGTGTGCAAAAAATTTCCACAAAAAAACACATTATTTAACTTAAAGGAAATCTTTCACCTGGATGAAGGATTGTAAACCAAGCACACTAACATGCTGATGTGTGCCACCTCTGGCAGGATCCACTTTTACATTAGCTTCTTATGCAATTGATGTTTAGAAAAAAGGATTTACGATTTGTACAAATGAGTCTGGGGAGCTCTTATGTTAATTGAGCCCAGAGCCCCACATACTCATTTAAATAAATTTTAAAGCCTCTTTTCATAAAAACAAGGGAATAAGATGCTACAAGGAAGGGAAAATTTAAGTAAAATTGCCCAAAGATAAAACAAAAAGCAGAAGTGCTCAGCACATAAAATAAAACTTGGCCACAAATTGCACTTTTAACATACATCTGCCCCTATATATATTAGGGGCCTTTGATTAGTGGTTTAAGGAGAGTGGCTAATGGGCTTAGTGTTAGCCTTTTTTACCAGCTAAAACTACCAGCTAATGCCCACTGTCTATTGGGCAGTACTATTGCTAAGGTAAATTTAAGTTAAAAAAAAAAAAAGCTAATTTAAAAAACAAATATATATGAATTTCCACCCATCTGCTGCAAGGAATGTGTTTAAATGGAATATGTTGCTACTACATGGTATACATAATTAAACCTACAATACATGTTCCAAAAATGTAAAATAAATAAACCATCAAGGGTAAATAAATGCACCTATATAGTGATAGTAGTCATACAGTACTCTGAATATGCAAGGAGCATTTAAGTCTAAACATCATCTTATACATGGCAACAAGATGTATATAAGGACATAATAATAAAAATAATACCCTTTTTATTGGGGATCTTAAATGAAACCTACCACCATGGATCTACCTATAAAGGTAGATTGCGTGGTAGGTGCATCTATAGGACATGAGGATAGCCCTTTTAACTTTTAATTCCCTAATATGCAGATTTTCAAAAGAGGCTACAGGGGCGTGGAGTAGCCGGAGCTGAGGCTACACGTTGCAGCTACTCCATGCCCCAGTAGCCTTTTTGACCCTCCTACCAGATGTCTTAGGCATGCAGCTTAAGGGCTATCCTCACGTCCTATAGATGCATCTACCATCCGATCTACCTTTATAGGTAGATCCGTGGTGGTAGGTTTCCTTTAATAATTATTTCAACATATTACACCATAATACTTGTGTGTGAAATGTTCATATTGATACAAAACATGTATATGTATGATAAACATACAAAGACTAAACATTAAATCATAACTTTTTCATTTTTATGTGAGAGGGCTTATTTTATGCGTAACAAATTTTACTTCTCAGTCACATCATTTATTATTCCAAGTATTAGGAAATATGGAAAAATCTGAAAAAACGTTCTCGCCACATTCTTGTGGGCTCAGTTTTTATGACTTTCACCGTGCACTCCAAATAACACCTCTACTTTATTCTTTGTTTTTTGGTACGATCACGGTGATACCAAATTTATATAGGGTATATTGCGTTTTAATACATTTTCGAAAGACGATTGTGTACGAAAAAGAGAAAAAATGTTGCCATCTTCTGACGCTAATAACTTTTTCATACTTTGGTGTACGGAGATGTTTTACTTGTCATATTTTGCGAAATGAGCGGATGTTTTCATTGCTGCCATTTTAAAGGAAACCTACCACTTCTGAAGGTAGGTGTGAGATGTAAACACCGGGCACCAGCTCAGGGTGAGCTGGTGCCGGAGCTTACCTTAGCGAGTGTTTTAAACCGCTATATCGCGGTTTAATCTCACACCTACCTTCAGAAGTGGTAGGTTTCCTTTAAGGTCTGCACGACATTTTGGTCACTTTATATTCCATTTTTGATGTGATGTAAAATGGTGTGAAAGTAGGGTTTCGGACATGTGTGTGTTATTTTTTTACTATTTTTTTAGACCCTCTGGGGTACATTAACCCTAGATGGTCTGATCGTTCCTACCATACACTGCAATACTACTGTATTGCAGTATAATGCATTTTTGCCACTGGCTCATTGTAATGAATCTTCAGAAACCAGACAGCCTCGGGTCTGACGATTTCCAAATTAGATAGTAAAAAGAAACCAGCGCTGGGAGAAGCCAGTATGTGATTAAACTCACTTCTTGTTTATTTTTAGCATGAGCTTCCTTATATAGGAAATCATAAGGAACTTTGCATAGGGCGTGTAAGTTGTCAGGGAAATATCCCCATCTCTTGATGCAATGTGTGGTTCCAAATCATTGTATAGTACGAGCTGCTCGGTGAATCACTCAGTCCTTCACATGTTTGAGAGAATTCCAATTTATTTAGGTTACAGACAGTTTTTATAGGTTCTTGAGACAAAGGAGCCTACTGACCATACCCACATTCCAATAGCCTTCAAGAGGAGCTATCAGTGTAAAATGATCTGTGTACTCGGGGGGATGGTGAATAGGGGTCTTTTCTATCAATAGAGCCAAAGAAGAAGACATATAGAGGGAGAACACAATAGAAAATGGATTCTATTCCCTCACAATTCCTCCCTTTTTGTGAATAATTTCAGGTAGTGCTCAGGTGGTACATTGACATATGCTAATCACACATCCAGGACTTATCTGACCTCTTCACCTGCTTCCCTCCTGAGCATCCTGAACATTATATCACAACACAATTCACGTAAATCCATTGTAAAGGGTAGAATCTCTACATCCTATTGGTGTATATCCTTATATATGTCACCATACCAACCCCTGAGTACTATTAGACATGGTATGCGGCGCACACACTGTAGTAGGAGTGGTAGGAGTAATAATGTCCATAGCAGCATCGAGCTACACAGATTCATGTTCATCAGTCTCTGAGTCCAGCACCATTCTTCTTCAGCTGTCGCTGTCTCGTTGTAGTTTCTACACGCTGATATGTCACAGGTATTTGTGATGACCCTTCAAAAGACTCTCAGGTGTCACATCAGGACCATCTCATCACCTGGGTGCAGGTCCTCTGCTCTAGCTACTTTAGGTTCTGGAATTGAAACAGATACTTGGTTATGCACCTAAGAAACAAAATGTATCTGCAGGTTTTGGACATCCCACCAGTTCTCTATGACACCTCTGGACAACCTTAGGGAAGTATATGTTCATCCATGGGGCAATTCTAAAAACAACCTCAGTAGGTGAAAAGACTTTATAATCCCTAGAGCTGTCATCAACTATATTACTGCCCCAATAGGGATTATTACTTTAGTCTCTAGAATAAGTGGACTAACATATTCCTCGATCCCTGGCTGTGGTCTTTACAGTTGCTTTAGTTACAGGATGGGGTTCAGATTACCCAGAAAAGAGGTCCACACACATAAGTACATGTTCGTAGCTACTTACCTTTGGTAGCTGTACTTAGCCAATCTGCAGCCTCTGGAAGGGGTAGAGCGGCTTCGGAGTGTATATATGAGGGATTTCATTACTCTCCCTACATTGTACTAAGCACATATAAACATACTTGTGTAAATGGACAGTAGCAAAAGTGAATCTAAGTGATACTCCATACTTATCCACCATGAAGCATATAGAGTCTTAGACTGGTGTCTCACCCTGTGGGTGCACTGAACCATCATAGGGTAAAGGGCCCTTGGCAGACATTGCTTGTCACCTCTTTGCCATAGTCCACCCTCCATCCATGGGGTCCCAGTGTTACTCCAGTCTTGCTTCCTCACCTGTGAAGCCTGTTTCTATATATTAATGTAACACTAAGGCCTCTATCAGCTATTTCTAAGTCTCATAGTTGTTGATATACTTACTATATGAGATCAGGAATCATAAGGAATCCCAAAAGAATCACATTCTTCCCCTCTGCCACTTTACACCTCCATCAGTGCCCTCACCTCCGCCTCCTGTACACACAGGTAGGTCAGGAGCGGTTCTGCTGCTGTTACCTCATGTTGTGTGACCGCTGCACATCTGATGTAGAATTAACCTTATTCCTGGTTTCTAAAGCAATCTACAAAAAACTCAAAATGCAGATTAATGATATATTCATTTTTGACATTACAAAAAGGTAAGTGGTTCATTTATCATTAAGATAATAGAAAATTTTAAATACAACCCGTCTACCTCATGTCTCCCCCCTTTGAATCTAGCAAGTAGTGGAGCTGGATTCAATGTAATACATCATAAAGAGGGCACATTATAACCAAGGTTTCTAGTCATGAAGAGGTGAAATAGTAACAGGATAGTCCAAAACTACTACAGAAGCTTTTTATATGCACAGGCAGCAGTAGGATACAAAACCAAGAAGATCCAGGTTGTCATGTGACACACGATCAGCAGCTTTTTGGGACCAATGCCGATGTGTCAATGCTGTATAATTATAAAACTATAGAGTCATCCTGGGGACACATACTGGAGGCACATACTCGGGGCACATACTAGGGGCACATACTGGGAGACAGTGTTACTGAGCAGAAGCATCACTAGAGACAGTGACGTAGGAGGCTTCTAGGTGTGTTATAACTTCTGCATAAAAACCTCCTAATAATAATCTCAGTCATAGCTGCTGAATAGGACTAATAGTGTAGGGATCATAGGGAGGTTTTACTCCTGGTTAAAACATTAAAATTACAGATGTTGCACCGAATCAAACACAAAATCTGCTTAGGGCCATCAGGGTTATCAGTCCTCAGTAATGAACACACATTCTCATTGTTCCTTTCTTCTCTTAAAACTCCAACATGTGCTCCCCCCCCCTTCCTGTGTTCACTGAGACAAGGGGGGAGGCAGCCCCCTCCTTCTCCCTGTGGTGTCTGTAGTACTAGGTGTCCCAGCATAGCAGGAGAACAAAGAAGGAATCTAACACACCATTGTAACATCTAAGTTCACTCCATCATCCTACACAAATTGCAAACACTTTTGACCACATCCTTCAGACTTTTAGGTGTATTATAAAGTTTTACACTACATGTCTGATGTTATTAAACATACATCACAGGATGTCTCAGGTCCAAGCCTGCAATGAACAATGTCCACAATTGTGTGCTGGACTTTCCTCAGATCTGGAAACTCTGATGAAATACCATTAGCACTGTACATGATATAGACAAAACACATATTTATATCTTTGCCATAATCTGCAGGACTGTATAATGGAATAAACCCATAGAACATCTACAGTATCTGGCAAGGGTCAGCTCAGGGAATCCAATTGGGACTGCACAACCGTCCAGGAGCTCTCCCCACAGAAGACCAAAATCCGTAACAAATATGTTACTACCCGGGTTTTTGGACCTTGTAGTTCTGAGAGGTGACTCTTAGATAAGCAGGCACAGTCTCCTACATTTATTCCCTGGGTACTATATCTTAGTTGTCTTCTAAAGTTACAACAATACAGCTAAATACAGCTGAGTGGACTGTGGGTGCAAGATGTTTAGGCAATGCATCATTCCTCCATACCACTGCTCTATTAAAGTATATCAAAGTGAGAAACATCTGAAGACTATGTCTTTGTCCTGTTGGAGCCTGCACTTTTTCTAATCCAGTCCTGACCGGATATATTCCAGTGTGGGGGTTGGGTCTAGGTTCCACATTGCATGCACATGTCTCCGCCAGTCTGTTTCTTTGTTTCCATACATCAATTCATCCACCATTTTAGGGTGGAGGCAGAACCTTTCCTGAATTTTTTCTGTCCAACGTTTTCGTCCGTCATCGTCATAACACTCATACAACACACACTTTCCTATGGCTGTTTCTTTATAACCTCCTCTGGTCACTTCCTCTGTAACTTTCTTCTATCCACTTGCAATTTCCATCATATCATTATTATGCAACCAGCCTTTGTTCTTTTAAGAACCTTTCAATTTACCAACATACAAACAACCATCTTTTGATATACTTGTCCTTTTCCAACATTCTCTGACATCCTTTTACAGCCTCTTTTTTTTCTCATTCAAGATCCGTACGTCTGGTTTTCCCTCTGAATTGCCTCTCATCCTACCTAGCAATTTTCCATAATTTTCTATATATCTCTAGTGCCGGCACACACTCGCAGTCACTCACTCTTCCATAGGGCAATTTGAACCACTTCTAATTCTAAAAAATTTTTTTTTTTTTTTTTTTAAACCGTTTGCCTGTCAAGAAATGACTGCAGTCCC
The DNA here is from genome assembly GCA_019512145.1 of Engystomops pustulosus. Classification (NCBI taxonomy): domain Eukaryota; kingdom Metazoa; phylum Chordata; class Amphibia; order Anura; family Leptodactylidae; genus Engystomops; species Engystomops pustulosus. The sequence continues at coordinate 35,230,803 of CM033649.1, forward strand.
CTTCCTTGAAGCAGCTCTGGAACCTACCACACAAAATAAATTTATAAAGTCCGACTGTCCAAACTCAGTCTACTTTGTCTCAAGCGAATTACGATCCAAAAAGCTGCTCGTCTAGGAAACTCTTTAGGTAGGGGCAATTCCTAGAATGTTACGTTCTTAAAACCAGTACAGTACAGTATCACAATAGCGCTATCAAACACACATATTCAAACTCACACAATAGCCATATACACTATCACACATCACATGGAGTTTTCAAATAAACTAACAAGATTCTTTGGACTGGGCAATATAGGCATGCAACTCGTGGAACAATCCAATCAAGGAGAGACAGAGCAATTTGTAAGAAAAAAAACTTCTTACCTTTTTGTGCAGCTGCATGGTCTGTCTGTCCTGAAAGGATGATCCCTAAGTTGTCCGGTAGGCGTCATGCAAACCCATGTCGCTGTTCGAGCGCCATGTTATGTCAGGGAAATATCCCTTTATCTCGATGTGATGTGTGGTTCCAAATCATTGTATAGTACGAGCTGCTCGGTGTATCACTCAGACCTTCACATGTTTGAGAGAATTCCAATTTATTTAGGTTACAGACAGTTTTTATAGGTTCTTGAGACAAAGGAGCCTACTGACCATACCCACATTCCAATAGCCTTCAAGAGGAGCTATCAGTGTAAAATTGATCTGTGTACTCGGGGGGATGGTGCATAGGGGTGTTTTCTATCAATAGAGCCAAAGAAGAAGACATATAGAGGGAGAACACAATAGAAAATGGATTATGTTCCCTCACAAAGTACACAAGCGGGCAATACTATTGGGTGGTTTGACCCCCAATGAAATGCAACACTATTGGATGCCAGCACACAAAGGAATGTAAAACCATTGGCTTTCTTCACACTAAGAAATGCCCAGGTGCTCCCTGAATACCGTCCCATAGACGGTGCTAGCAAGCCTTAAGTGTCCCTAGAGATGTGCCATTCTTTGTTAGAACAGAAACCCCTCCCGACTTATAAGAAGAGGAACAGGAAAAATGAAACTAACAAAAGAACCACTAGACAGGTTATTTGAAGTGGATGCTGAGTCTAACATGACTTATAACGTACAAAATGGCTGTGATCTCCCTCACATTTTTGCCCTTTTGAGTCTTGCATGGCCTGTAACTCTATCCTGGGTGACCTCCTCAAACTCCAGGTACCATCAGGTAGGCTAACCCCTTTACCTGCTGGACTCTTCACCAGATTCCCCGGAGGCCAGTCCCTCAAGGGTCACAGGTCTGCATACTCAAATCACATAACTGAGTTCTTCAAGGCGATATACTTTACTCTAGGCACATCACCTGCCATGGTTCTTACCACCTGGAAAGCCATCTGGGACATGGTGGACTTGATGAGGGGGACCACACAACATGCAAAAAGTGACAAGAGCAAAATCATCCCAACTTAAGTCAAGAAACCCTTCCAATTGCCCAACCACAAAGTGAAGGACGAAGTGTCCACTCCAAAGTTTTTCTTCAGTTCCCTGGACGGTCCTTCAATCTACTCAAGGGCGTGGGTAATGGATCCACAGGGGGCGGTGTCAATTGGGATGTACATGCAACAAGCCACTCCCACAATCTTACAGACTCCTCCCTTCTCAGCAAGGATCATATCTGAAGCCATGCTGTTCTGGAAAGCATCTCAGATATAATTAACAAATCTCTGATTACAATAAAAACTGTTAACCCAATCAACATTTTTGTTCATTGCTATCTGAGGAAAAATGGACACTAGACCTGCCCTAATAGTGGGCCTTGAACTCATCTAGGACCCTGGAAATTCTGCGTCATGCAACAGAAATGATTCTAAAATAGACAGGAAAGTATTCAGTGAGGATATGTTAGTGTCATTCATTTTTAAAAGGGTTAGTTAAGTTAGGTTAAGGTTAACAGATAGGCTTTGTAAGTTACAGTATTTCATAGACACATATTAATATATTGCACTTTTTCAATGAGCTTATATAAGCATAGACTTGTGTTTCCTTCAAGAAAACCCAGGAACAGAAAGCCGTAAAGTCTTATGGATCAATCCAGGAACTTTTCCCTTCACCAGACAATAATCTAATATAACTGCATAACATCTAAATGGCTGTAAAAGAATATAAAGCATTACAAACAAATAGATTCCAAAATAAAAGAACAAAAACTTAAAAATCTAATTGCCTGGATCAGAGGGTCAGAGAAACAGAGCATAGCTCAGAGATTTGTTAAGTCCCAGTGGGGTCAGTGTACGTAAAGTTCTGATCCATTTGGTCTCACATTGGGCTAGTCTTTGTGTAATGGGGCTTCCCTGATGTTACTTCTTATTGGGTCAATGCCACGAACCTGTATTACCCTTGGAAAACGCCATGTCCAGCTCATAAATACAGATCCACTTGCGTTTTTTCGATAAAGGCAAATATTCTTTATTGTTCACATGAAGACAGTATAAAATCACATGGAGTCATCACTTGAATACATGAAAAAATCGCCTACGCGTTTCGGGTAGGTACTCTACCCTTATTCATGGCTGGTTTGAGATGTGCTACCGACGGATTTAAATAGTAGCATATGCCATCACGTGATACGACCCTGGACGGAAACAACAGGTTCAGTCCCAGGTGAAACTCACGGATGATTAGTGTGCACTCCGTCTGAACACCTTTCAATATATATATACAAAATCAAATGTTAAAAAATACATTAACAATTAAAAAGAGAGAAGTTGAGGAACAGTGGGAACAGGACTATTGTAACCAAGTTGACCCTATATTTCAACGTAACACAATTTCAATATTGACAGATCACATCGAGTCTTTTATTTAACCCCTTTGGTACTCGGGTCTCCAACGAGAAAATCCAAAACGTTTCTCGATTAAGGAGTTTTCTTTTATGATCGCCCCCACGTACAGGTTTAAGAACTTTCTCTATGCCCATGCAACTAAAGGAACTACAATCGCCGCCATGTACATTTTGAAAATGTCTTGAGGCCATAGAGACATTTACCGCATCCTTATTTTTGGCATCAGACAAATGACGGCGAATGCGAACCTTCAGTGGTCCACTCGTACAGCCCACATATTGGATACAACAAGTATTACAGGTGATGGTATAAATGACAAATGCAGTATTACAATAAATGAAATGAGATATTTTAAATTGTTTGCCAGTACTAACCGAAATAAATTCTTTTGATGGTACTGAATGAGTACAGCAAATACATTTTGTATGGCCACACTTATAAAACCCCGTTGTTGACAACCAGGTATTTTTCTTATTATTTGTTGAACTAAAGAAGCTGGGTGACAATATGCTGGCTAAAGTGGGTGCCTTCCTTGACACAAACCTCACATTCCCATCAATAAGTTTGGCAATTGAATTATCCGTCGCCAGTAGTGGCAAATATTTTTTAATAATGTTGACAACCTCTGTGTACTGGGAACTATACGCTGTAGAGAAAGTAATGGGGGATTTTTTGGATCGGTCAATGGGTTTATTTCGGGTCCTGTTCTCACTGATAAGTTGGGTTCTGGGGATTTTGTTGACAATGTTAGTTGCTCTATTAAGCATCCAAGGTGCATATTTTCTATTGGTCAACCCCTGGCAAATTTTCTGATTTTCCACTACATAGTCAGTATGTTGTGAACAATTTCTTTTTAATCTTATTAGTTCACCTACTGGTATGTTTTTAATGATGTGCGGGGCATGGCATGAATTGGCTTCCAAGATTGAGTTCACTGCTGTAGGTTTAACATAGGGAGTAATGGTAACATATGTTCCACTATTAAGGGTGACATCCAAAAATTCCATACTCTCCACCTTAATATTCGAGGTGAATTTTAAGTTCATATGGTTATCATTTATGTAATTATGGAAGTCAATAGCCTGTGGTTCCGTCCCCTCCCATATCAGGAGCAGGTCGTCAATATAACGGCCATACCACCTGATATGGGAGAGGAAAGGATTATCGGGTGAGAACAAAAAAGTCTCCTCCCACATGGCCATGTAGATATTGGCCAGGGAGGGAGAGCACCTCCCCCCCATGGCCGCTCCACACTGCTGTACAAAGAATTTACTGTCAAATGTGAAATAATTCTTCGACAAGAGAAAATCAACTGCCAAAATAATAAATTCCCTGACACAAGGTGTATAATGGCTATAATTCGTCAAAAAGTATGATAACGATTTTAACGCAACATTATGTGTGAGGGAAGGGTACAGCGAGACCACGTCACATGTTAACCATCGATATGTATTTTTCCACGGTAAACCGTCCAATAATGACACAACATGTTTAGTATCGCGGAGATACCCAGGTAGAGTTTTCACTATGGGTTGGAGATGGTGGTCCACCCATTCACTAAGTCTCTCCGATAGTGACCCTATGCCCGAGACTATGGGTCTAAGTGGGGGAGGGAAGACATTTTTATGTGTCTTTGGAAGAGAATGGAAAATCGGGACGATGGGATCCTTAACTATCAAATAATCAGCAATCTTTTGGTCAAAGGCTCCCATTCTTACACCCTCCTCAACTAAGTTTTTTAAACATAATTGGAATATTTTCGTAGGATCATTACTTAATTCCCTATATGTAATTTCATCTGACAAAATAAGAAGATTTAATTTCCTATACAGACCAGCGTCAAGCAACACCACTGCACCACCTTTATCGGCCTGACGTATGATCAGGTCTTTATTATTTCTTAATTTCTTTAAAGCTGATCTAAGTGGTGCAGTGAGATTGTCAGACCTTCCTACACTCTTTGGTTCTGGAGGACCTGTCCTCTATAGCACTGAATGACCTATACTCTTTGATTTTGAAGGACCTGTCCTCTCTAGTACTGAATGACCTATACTCTTTGGTTCTGGAGGACCTGACCTCTCTAGTATTGAATGACCTACACTCTTTGGTTCTGAAGAGCCTCTACTCTCTACTATTGAATGACCTACACTCTTTGGTTCTGAAGAACCTCTACTCTCTACTATTGAGTGACCTATACTCTCTGATTTGGTAGGGCCTGTCCTTTCTAGTACTAAATGACCTATTGACTCTGGTTATGGAGGATCTGTGATTTCTAGTAGTAAATGACCTATACAATCTGGTTCTGGAGGACCTGTCATCTCTACTATTGAGTGACCTATACTCTCTGATTATGTAGGGACTGTCCTTTCTAGTACTAGAGGATCTATGTTATTTGATTCTGAAGGACCTGTCCTCTCTTGTCTTATTCTTTCTACTTCTAAAGTATCTGTCCTTTCTAGAACTGAAGGACCTGTGCTCTCTGGTTCTGGGGGATTTGTTCTGTCCTTCTGCTGATTGATGATGTATAAATGGACACTGTGGGATTTGTCTACTTAGATTTGATTATCTGATTTTGTTTGGTCGTACACATTATTGACCTGACTTTCAAGTTCCTCATTGTGCTCCTCGCATGTTAGCTCCGTCTCATACTTGGCTTCTAGTTCTGTGAATTCTTCTACGAGCTTCTGTGATACTGTGGAAAAATATGGAACCATCAGAACAAAATAATAACAGTGATGGATACAATGATAATGAATATATAGAGATACTACATACAATGATCAGCCTTAACATGAGGCAACTGACAGGTGAGGTGAAGAACACTATGGGGGTCATTTACTAAGGGCCCGAATCGCGTTTTCCCGACGTGTTACCCGAATATTTCCGATTTGCGCCGATTGTACCTGAATTGCCCCGGGATTGTGTCGCACGCGATCGGATTGTGGCGCATCGGCGCCGGCATGCGCGCGACGGAAATCGGGGGGCGTGGCCGAACGAAAACCCGACGTATTCGGAAAAACCGCCGCATTTAAAAACCGAAAAAGTGTCGCTTGGTGACCGCTTACCTTCACCTGGTCCGAGGTGGTGCATTCCGGCGCGTGGAGATGATTTTCAGCGCAGCAGCGCCACCTGGTGGACGGCGGAGGAACTGCCTTCATGAATCCCGGCCGGACCCGAATCCAGAGCAGAGAACGCGCCGCTGGATCGCGAATGGGCCGGGTAAGTAAATTTGCCCCTATATGTCTGGAGACACTGGCATCTATAGTGGGTCAGAGACACATCATAAGTAACTATATATCCTACTGGTATGACTTTGGGTGATTTCTAGAGGTGTCATACATGGACTTCTCCCTATGCACAGGTCTGGTCTTCACCTATGAGAGATCGCAAGGGTCCTAGCTTCTGTGTAGTGGCCTAACAACCACCATAGCAGACGTAGCAGCTGCTAAGGTGCCCGCACAGAACATTCGCGGCCATGTTAGTGGTGTCTGTACGGTGTCTGCTATATGCTATTGGCGGCCTGGTACTGACATGCACTACCATAGAGTGGCTCTCTGCACCTTCTGTATGACACACACTATGATTCATGTGCAACACCCCTGCCAATACATAGACAGGCTGGTAGTTGTGAATAGCACCCTCTCCATTTCAGGAGTTGTTAGGAGGAATAGCGAACCCTCTATGAAGGCTCTAGAACCTGGTCATTATGTAATAGCAGCTGTAGCCTCTGCCTTGAAAGGCAATAGTAAAATGGTGTAAGATGTTATCCAATTATGTGGCTATGTAGTAAACTGGAGTGTGATTGGAGAAGTGCTACCACCTGACCAGGGGGAGTATAAAACATCTTTGCAGGGGGAGTACATGGTCCAGTCTGCAGTGGTCTTAGTCCAGTCTTAGCTGGTCTGTCCAGACCTCATGGTCCAGTCCAGACTACAGGAGAGTGAACAGAGAGAGACACAGTACACAGTACACCTTTAGTGCTGTCACAGATACCAATCCCAGGAACTGAGTCAGGAGACTCTAATCCAGAGCTGCAGCTTCCACAGTTTGGACACAGCTCCATCTCCATTATCCATTCCTGCATCTACTACCAGGCTGGTGCACTGTTCCTATGGACCAGTATCCGAATCCGCTGTTAGACCATTTAGGCCCGTTGCCTGCTACCTGTTGTTCAATAAAGAACTGTGAGTTGATTTGCACAACGTTGCCTCTGTCTGATCCCTGGCTATGGCTGTCACCACCACAGGCTCCCCATCTATTACCCAGGGACTCATCCTACAGACACTCAGGGGTTGCCCCAGGGAGAACCAGTACATCAGCCTCTCCCTCCATATTTCTTACACACACCACCCTGCTGGAGTCCTGCTAGGCTGTAAGACAGCCCTCCGGTCCCCATACCAAGCACCATGACACCAGCATGCCCTAGGCCGCAGTCGCCAGCCACTCCGGTATTCTGGGCCTCGGCTGCCTTCTGGTCCCAAGAAAAGGCTAGACCCGGGTGGGGGATGCTGCACATGCATCGAGCCCTTTCTGTCCAGCAGGAGAGCCGACTGCAGATTAGTGATAGGAAGAGTCGGATCATTAGACTCCACTCATTGAGAAAATGCGTCTCTTCTGGCTCCTGAACAGCTCCCTATTACATGTATAATAGGGAGCCACCAGCCAGTCCCCTCCCACGTGGTGAGCCAAATAGGGGGAGGGTTAAGTGAGCTATTGGGTCTCTGAAATGAGCCGACTCCCATCATTAATGCAAAAGTGCTGGCATGAAGATCCGGCTCTTTCACTACTGCTGATCATCCAAACCATCAGCGCTGCGGGGGAACATCTGGGCAGGTGAGTAAAGATTACAATTTATCACTGGCTACAATAAAGGGGCCCTGGACAGGTGGGAGAGGCGAGGTATTAAGGAGATTCAGTACATAGGGTAAGGGGTGGGTATAAAGGGGAAGCGGGAGCCTTGGAGGGGGGGGGGGAGTGATAAAAAGGGGACCTTGTATGGGGGTTGGGGGGTATGTATAAAGCGGAAGAGAGAACCCTGGAGGGTGGTATAAATGGGTACCTGTATGGGGGGGGGGCTTGTATAAAAAGGGGGGAGGGTTGAAGGTCCTGCATAAAGGGGGGCAGGGATCACTGACTGTATAAAGGAGGAGACAAGGGTGACTATGTAAAGGAAGGGAGGCTTTATTATATAGATAGAGGTGGCAGTGTGTAAGGGGGAGACGGCGTGTGAATAGTGTGGGAGGTCAGCGCCATTGTATGAGGATGGGGGTTGCTTTATAGTAGATGGGTTCTGTATAGAAGGAAGGCACAGTATAGGGGGGAAGTTCTGTATAGAAGAGGACACAGTAAAGCAAGTCCATGGTGGGTGGGTCAGGAGGAGGTGCTGTATAACGGGGTGATCTGTATGGTATAGTAGGGGGTTCTATGTAAATTTATGGGGGATGCTGTAAATAAAGGAGGCACTGTAGCATGGTGGGTTTACATCTTTACATGCATTGCAATATTGTTGGTCACAGGTTAAAGGTTTTTGATTTTCAGTATCAATATACTGGTAGTGGTTAAAGCATGTTTTTTCTTGGTGGGAGGGGGGGGGGCATAGCTGACACTTGCTATGGGGCCCCAGTAGGCCCCTGCTTCTGTGGTGGTCCCGGTGTGGAAGCACCATGCAAACAGTATCAAGAAATAGGCAGTAGGTGGTAGAAGGCCACACAGGATGAGAAGTCCAGGGTCGTATAATAAGCCAATGGTCAAACACAAGAAATGAGAAGCATCAGATGTAACATACAGCAGGACTAGATAAGATAGGAACCTTAGGGGAATAGGACCTGCGGAAGCTGATATCTGCAACCTATGACAATTGGTGGATGAGCCAGGGAGTCAGAATTCAGCCACAGAGAAGCATCATCCAGGAGTTGTCCCATCCATGGTGGCTACAGATATCTACAACCACCAATGTCTGTCACCCTGGCCAAGTTAAAGTTATTCACCATGGCAGTGACCATCCTGCTGCTTAGCCTAGAGCCCACCCTCTTGTTATTTTCTTTGGAAAAAACGCAAGTGGATCTGTATTTATGAGCTGGACATGGCGTTTTTCAAGTTACTTGTAATCCGGAGGAGGCGGAATTGAGTCCGTGCTGTACTGGTCCACGTGGGTTCATAATCAACTATCCAGGTGAGCTGACATTTCCACTGCTATTGACATTGTATTACCCTTGGGTTACAGTTATGTGATTATTTGAAATGCCAAGAAATTGGGTAGTCATCCATACAGAAGTCAGGAACTTTAGACGCACCTATGTCTCCAACATGCTGACTCACTGTTATTTTCAATTCTCTAGTGGTAAGACCAATTTAAATCTTATTACTGTGGCATGTGGCATAATATAGCACTACCTTTTTTGTACAAGTAATGTCATGCATTATCATGTATTCCTTCTGGCCATAGGAATCAACAAAATGTCAATATTGGGCCTTTAGAATTTGGGAGTAGAGATGGTTCCTTCTTGAAGAAGTTTGTAATAGGGCGTTCACTGATGTATCTTTCCTATACAAATCGGTTTGTAAATAACCAAATTGTGACAATCCAAACTACATCCAGGAAATCAAATGTTTCCCTACTGGCCTTATAAGTCAGTTTGATATTTTACATATTGGAGTTTAACTCATTATAATGTATGTCTCCAACTCATAATAATGAATGTCTCCAACTGCTGGGCCGTACCCCTGCAGACGACCAGGATGTTGTCAATGTCACAGTCCATCCCAAAATCAGGAGGTCCCACCGCCCCAGTAACAAGTTGACATATGAGGGGGCACACGCTGCCCTCATAGCTTTGCCCTGGAGCTGTAGGTAGAAGTACCCCCTTGCACAATGTAATTGTCTGAAAAAACAATAAAGCAGCGATCAAGCAGCTCCAGAATAAAATTCCTCATACAATGCTCTATAATGGAACCACCTTGAAAGAATCTTACCGCTATCAGAAAGTCCTCATGTCTAACACTAGCGTGGAGTGATTCTACATCAAGTGTGGACAAAATCATATCATCCTCTATATGTATTGCCTCTTTTCTCTGTAACAAGCAAGAAGTGTCCCTAACCAGTGGCGTAACTAGAGTCCGCTGGTCCCCGGGACAATAATTATAACAGGGCCCCCTATACTATTTACAATAGATTTGCAGCATGAAATGGTACCTTTTGTCATACTTCTGTTATAATATACTACAGTCTGTTATTTTTTAATTGTAATAGTAAAAGAATGACATAAGGGAACCTTCAATGCATGGATGTCTATTGTAAATAATGGTGAATTTGAGTGCTTCTATTTACCATATGTTTTTGATATCTGTTATTCTACTCCATATAGGAAGAGAATAACCAAAACCGAAATAAGAGATGTGTATTGTGTCTAAATACTCTATAGTCAGTCCCCCTGTGTGGACAGTGGATTTACTAGTGTGCAGATGAATTGTGCCCGTCTACCCCAGGAGACGACGATCCTGAGCCTAATCCCTTACATATGGTAGAGGATGTGGGCACAAAATAGCACATTAACTGTGTTGCAGCAGGATTTAAAAGGCCAGTAGCCCCATTTGAGAGACTCTAAAGCTTGTGTTGTCTGAGGAAATAGACACGGACCCAGAGACTGGTGGTTGCTGCTGGTAACACTGTGGGGCTACAAAAAGCCTAAATAGAAGGTTTGTCTCTGCACAGAGAGACGTACAGAGACTGTTGCTGTTTTGCTTTAATTCTTCCCATTGGATGAATTTGAGAGACGCTTGTGGCAGATGATGTAGAAGGAAGACCTAGAAATACTGAAAGGTTATTCCCAAAGTGACATGGCAGAGGTTGAAGTGAAGCTTGAAGCTGCTTGGGAGCAACTACAGAAGTCCCTGGATAAACAGACTTCTAGGCAACATGGAGGTACTACAACACCAGGAGTGTTTCCACCTACATTCCCTACACTGCCTGATGCTGATAGGAGGCCTGCCAAGCCAAGTGGATGCCGCTCCATTGTTCAAGGAGCCTATGATGTGTCTGCAAATCCAGTGAAAAACATGGTGTGAGTCATTGCCAAGGACAACCTTAAAATGGACTGTTGAGTGGCTGGATGTCCTGCTGCCAAATAGCCAAGTGGGAAAAGTCTCTACTGCAGTACAAAGAGGTGGTTGCTAAGGGCAACTATCAGTGGCAACATGTGGCTGTCCCATCTGTGTAGTGGAAGGAGCCGTGCTGGAGCTGCCAATGAGTAGATGTCTTTGCCCTCATTGTCCTCTGCTCAGGAACCCGGAGAACATGCCAATTAAGACATTTGAGTTGTTGGTGGGTGGAACCCGCTATTAGTGTAGCTGGACTGCCTTCAGGATGTCTCAAGAGTAAACCCAGACATCTTGGTGTTTCTGAGGAGACTTTTCTTTGGGACTTTGACTTATGAGTTTGAACTCTGCACAGACCTGGAGGTGGAGTTCATACTGGGCAAGTGTACACTCCAAACTCCAAGTGATGAGAGAATCAATTGCAAATCAGCTACTAGCAGATGGTGAAGAAGACAAATGTGTTATTCAGAGTCTGACAGTTGTGAGTGACCTGTGTGATGGTTTAAAAGGTGTCATGAAGAAGCAACCTTACTCTGGAAAACCTAAAATGGAAACTGAGGTCATGGATTGTGTCGTTCAACAAGAAGGTGATTGTGAAGTGGGTGCTGTGCCAATAAGAACCCTGCAAGTTGCAAATCTAGAGACAAAGCTGACCGATTTGGCTATTATCTGTTATGAAGTTCACTGTTGGGAATAACTGTTTTTATATTTTGATATATCAGACATTTTGGGACGTGGCAATACCTAACATGTTTATGATTTCATTTGTTTATATTTATATCTGGTCTAAGGAAAGGGAGGTTGATTTTTATAGTTTTTTTTTCTACTTTGTTACTTTGATCCTAACATATAATGTATTGCAGTATATGGGGATTTTCTCATTGATTTATAGCAGTTTTGGGCACACTATTATAGATTGTGCTGAATGACACATCGGGGAGTCTCACATAGAATCCCGACTGTCACAACAATGGATTGACGCCCCCGATGACATCACGGAGTAGACGGACATAGCGGCTCGCACACGCTGCCTGCATTTAAATTCTCCCGGTGGCGTTTCCGGGGCATTTAAATAGTTACTATGTCTTCTCATGCCAGCACTGATTTTAGCTGTTAGTGGTGGATGTTTGTTGCATAATGCATAATCCAATGTATGAGGATGGCTCTTACATCATTAGAGGGAAGGTGAAGGAAGTACTGTTACCTCTCCAAGATAGAAGTGCTAAACATCAAGCTGTGACAAATTTGTCAAATCTGTTATGATGTGGATTATTTTTGGCACAAAATACAAAAAGCAAAACTAACTTATGAAGCTGCACCAAAGTGCCCAAGTCCATTAAGCTACACCCTGGATGTTACACAGTGGGACACAGATGCCATAGATGGGGGAGATTGCCAATGCACTGTTTTGGCGGCAGCATAAAGTAATGGAATGCCTGTGGCCCATCACTACTTGCTGCCACTGAAACAGTGCATCAGCAATCTCCCCCCATCGATAGTATCTGTGTCTTCAAAGAGGCTGGCGGCTGCCCGACGTGGGATCCATGGAAGGGAAGGTTGGCTATATACTACAGGGGGCTGGCTGTATACTACAGGGGACTAGTGGCTATATAGTACAACAGGCTTGAAGGCTATATACTATAGGGGACTAGTGGCTATATACTACTGGGGGCTAGCAGGCTAAATACTACAGTGGGTTGGCAGGCTATATACTACTGGGGGCTGGGGGCTATATACTACTGGGGGCTGGAGGTTATATACTATTGGGGACTGGTGGCTATATACTACTGGTGACTGGTGGCTTTATACTACAGGGTAAAGGTGGTTATATACTACAACAGGCTGACAGGCCATATACTACAGGGGACTGGTGGCTATATACTACTGGGGGCTGATGGCTATATACTACTGGGAGCTGGGCCTACCCCTCTTCTTGGGCCCGAGACCATGGTCCAGGAAATTGTCCTGAGGCTCCCAAGATGTCTCCTCAGACCCAAACCCCTTCCAGTCAACCAAGAAGAACCACTTAACTCTCACCATGGTCATGTCTAGGATCTCTTTTAGCTCTAAGACATCGGTGTAGTCAGCCTCAGGAGAAAAGGGCTTTACAGTAAAGGAAAGAAAGTGTTTGGGGTTGCTGCAGGATAACAGTGTTAGGTGATCAAGATTTAGGAAAAATGAAGAACATAGGAAGTCTGTGTGCTGAACTCCACAGGGAGGACATGTGGCTGAAGAGGAGAAATGGTGATGTCAGGCCTAATGGAGAAGATAGAGAACAACAACTACAGTCCGATGACACGTCACCTGCAGGCACTGGATGGAATAGGTAGGGATTTCTCCTGTGTTTTCTGTAGCTGGATATGTTAGGTACAGTTGTTATTGGCATTACCACACGTGAAGGGGGTTATGTGCAGGAGTCGATACTACTGAAAATTTGGTACATATGCATTGGGGCCCATACCCCGGATCTTTTGTGACCCTAGCAACGCCCCTGGGTCAATGCATCATGTTCTTCTCCCCATCCTGAATTTCCTACTTATATGCATACATCTGAACTGGGGGCCATGATCTAGATGCATGAATTACGACCTGATTACAGGCCCCACAGAGGTGTACTAAAAACGGTCATGGTGCAGTGAGCACACTAGCCCACATTTACTAAGAGCCGTGTGCCAGTTTTCTTTGCACATTTGTGGTGCATGTGCACTATTCTTTGTGCGACACAAATTTTTGCACTGAAGGCGACATTTCGGTGTTCAGTTGGACTGTGCACCAGATTTATGTTAGATGTGCACTCTGTCGGAGCAGTGCAGGGAGTGACAGATTCATGAAGAATGTGCGCCAATAATCATGAATCTGGCTTTGCCTGCACACTACAGAGGTTAACTTCACATAGTACACATTTCACTGTTGTTAGTAAATGTGCCCCACTGTGTCTCACCTCACCACGGCCAAGCTGGGCACCCTGCCCGCAAATAATACAGTCATGGCCAAAAGTTTTGAGAATGTTAATTTTTACAAAGTCTACTGCATCAGGTTTTATAATGGCAATTTGCATATACAGAATGTTATAAAGAGTGATCAGCTTAAAAGCAATTAATTGAAAAGTCAATATTTGCCTAGAAAATGAACTTTTTCCCCCAAAACACATTTCAACTTCATTGTAGGCCTGCCTTGAAAGGAGCAGCTACGATCATTTCAGTGATTGCTCCAGTAACACAGGTGTGGGTATTGATGAGGACAGGGCTGGAGATCAATCTGTCATGATTAAGTAAGAATCACACTACTGGACACTTTTAAAGGAGGCTGGTGCTTGGCATCTTTGTTTCTCTTCTGTTAACCATGGTTATCTCTAAAGCAACATGTGCAGTCATCATTGCACTTAACAAAACTGGCCTAACAGGGAAGAGTATCGCAGCTAGAAAGATTGCACCTCAGTCATAAAATTTTGCATATACAGGCATTAAATTTTACTAAAGGATAGCCGGTACGTGAGGATTACCACAAAAAAGGGATATCCTCACGTCCCATTCATCCACCTACAACCCGTTCTACCTTTATAGGTAGAATCGTGGTGGTAGGTGCCCTTTAATGAACTTTTCTTTAATATCATTATTCCCTATTGATTTTATTGAGGTCATAATGAGCTTGAATTTAGACTGGGGCATTTCTACTTTTCTCATAGTATACAATTTTCTAAATATGTCCATTTATCCAGGAGCTGCTTCCGAGGATGCTACAATGAATTTTTTGGGCACAGTATTTCATTGTGCAATAGATTATAGACACCTTATGCTCCACTCTCTCTTTGTGCTGTAAAAATGTAGATTGCTTCAAGTTAACAGCACCACTTGTTTCTGCTGTTTCCATTACCACTTTCATTTTTGCTCGGCGGTGTCACCATTCAGACTAGCACCATCGCACTCTCATTCTCCTCCTTTAGAAACTGAAGATTGGTGCTGTTCATCGATGTTTTAAGATAGAATAAGAGGGAGAAGAAGAATTTTCGGAGCTCCGGTCATAGTGAAATTATTTTCTCTATTTTTGTGTCTTATGGATTGTTGATTTTATTTTCTCCAATGGTTGGTCTAGGGCCACATGTTCTTTGGCCGCTTAGGTAGGAGGTTGGCGGCCATGTTGAGCTGGGAAAGTGGTTCTCGCGTTTTCCACGTGGATCACTAGAGTGTTGGTTTTGTACGCTGTGCGTGCATTGTTGTGCACTTCTCTAAGGGGCGGTCCCTGAGAAGATGGTTTTGGTTTGGTTTGCCACATCTCGTTATGCCACTTGCTAGGAGGTTCGTGGCTAGTGGATTATATGTGGAGACATATATTCAAGGTCTCTGAGAAGATGGTTTTGGTTTGGTTAGCCACACCTAGTTACGTTGCTAGCCAAAAGGTCTGCGACTAGTGGATCACTACCTAGTTACGTTGCTAGCCAAAAAGGTCTGCGACTAGTGGATCACTAGTGTCAGATATATATATATATATATATATATATTTGAGGCTATTGTCAAGAACTATATATATATATATATATATATATATTTGAGGCTATTGTCAAGAACTCGGCTATCCATTAGCAATTAACAATTATTATGTTTGATGTAAATGTATCAGAATGTTGGCCTTCTCTAAGGGTAACCCCTGGGAAGCAAGATATATATAAGAGTTATATGACGGTGGACAATGCACCTTATAAAAGGAACAGGTTAAGAGTTATATGACGGTGGACAATGCACCTTATAAAAGGAACAGGTGCAACAAGATGGTGCTGGTGCTATGGCAACTATAACATTTTCAATTGGTTTGCTATACGGCTTGAGATGTATTGGCTCAGCTCACTATTTTATTCTAGTACGGAGAACAAAGACTGAATGAGACTCACACAGCATCTTGGAAAAGTGGCTGGTGGCAGTGTATATGCTGTGCCACGTAAGGAGGTTGCCTCCCCCCCACCCTTTTTACCTGTGCATTAGCTGATCTACAGAAATAAACTTTCTTCTTTACCTATGCTCTTCATGTCTGTTTTGTCAATAGCATTGGTACATAGTACATATAGTGAAGTATGACTAGTGGTTCTCTAGATACTAGGTACAGTATTTTGTTGTTTTAGGATAAGGGCAATGCATTTTTGGAATGTAATACATTGGCCTGCATGCGGAAGCAAAAAAAGTTAATGTAGATACAGTAAGAGATATAACCATATGGTGGGGAGAAGGGAGTTGTAAATCTAAACTTTTGGTGTCTAGCACTTAGTCTTTTCTCAATGTATTCCATACAATACATTTATTTCACATCGTGGAATACGGTATCCTGCTTCACTGTATTGTTGGACACATTTTAGTAGAGTATATCTGTACAAGTTTGGAGTTTTACAATGTATTCACCAGTTTGTGCAATGGGTTGTGTTGGCATTTTACTCAACACTTTCTTAGTTAACCCTTTGCATTCCCATTGATGGGATTTTGTGGTTTGGTGGCGGTCGAGTCCATTTAAGGTTTCAAATGGCCTCTTGGTGGCGGTGGAGGAGTCAGGTGGAAGGTGCAGGCAAGTTATTGGTGGACTAATTTAACTTATAGAGGATGTAAAACCTCATGGTGGTGAACAGGCTGACCTTTGGAAGTGGCCAGCCTCAAGGGTCTGTTAATGGTAAAAGCAGCCAGGGACAGGCACGGTGGTGAAGCACATAAGGGATAATCTTCACTAGGGTCATTGGTGCCCTTAAAGTGGACTGGCATTGCTAGAAAGGCAAGCCGGCATGTCGGGTCCGGGGAAGCTGACCATCACCCACAGGCAGTGACTGGCTTAGCCTTAGAGTAAGGGACAGTTTTCCCTAGTTCTTGCTGCTCTCTCTACATGGTTTCTTGCTTCCTTATAAACCGATATAATCCTGCCATGCCACAATTAACACCTGACAGCGCCGGGATCAAGGTGAAGAGGAGTGGAGGTGAGTATTAATAGTTTTTTATGGATTTTTTTTAGTTGATTTCCTTTAAGGGTTACATAGTACATTTTTGGGCTTTTATCATTTTCAGTTACATTTTACGTTTTGTGCATGTTTGTTATTAACTTTGTAAAATGTTTAAAACTTACGTATACTTTTATTTAAATAAATTACATTACATTGGATTTCAGTAGTAAAATTGCTTTAATTTTTATGTAGATTATATTTTAGCAAATCACACAAGAAAAAATGTAATCCCACTTAGTAATATTTATTAGTGATCATTCAAGTAGTTATATGTTACTATTTTTTCAGTGCTCAATGGTAGAGATAATTAAATCATATATAGAAAACCCTGGCACTCTAGGAAGAAATCTAAACATCCAATGTACATGTGAGGCCAATGTTTCAATATGATCCAGAAACCGTTCAAGAATTACACTCATCAAATACAAGGAACAAAACATGGCAGAGAATCTTTTGTTCCTTGTGTTTCCACAGCTTTTACCACGAACAGGAGTTACTATAGGACTGAAACATTGGCTGTAGATGCACATCTGACTATTGCCACTTACAATACATACACCTTTATATTCATCAATTCTTGAACTGCCATGATGTCATTAATTGTTTAAATGGTTATCAGTTGTATCGCTATTAAAGGGAACCTGTCACCAGGGACCTCATTTTCACTAAAGACAGATTGTAAAAGCCCATGACACCTGCAGTGCAAAAATGCCTCTCTGCCTTTTCTAAGTATTTGCATTACAATATAATTGTGTGTTATAACTTTCTCTTGCATCCTGGCAAAATCCTGGGGTAGTCACAGAGGCTGGACTTTGGTTTGGATGCATTTCAAAAAACAACTTGTGATTTATCTGAGCTGCAGGCTGCCTCCATCTTTGTGCACCTGTACAACTTGTCCGTCTTTGTCCCTCCCCCACTGATGTCAGGCTGACCAGGCTGTGACCTCTGAGAAGGAGCAGGTAAAGGAGCTGTACAGGAGCACAAAGGTGGTGGCCAAGCTCTGAGGAGTGAGTAACACAGACAAGGCACAGCTTAACTTCTAAGACTTGGGATATATAAGTTCAAAGTAGGAAAATAAGTCTGGTCACAAAACACTAACCTAGGACAAGTACTAACCTAAGGCAAGGAAAGCTTGCAGTGCCCTTGAATGGACATGTATTCAAGTGAATAGGGGAATAGCTGGGTTGTATTCTTTGCATGCACCAGATGGTTTTTCTATGTGGATTTGTTTCAGTATTGTGCTTGCAATGTTGTTGCTTGGTCACGCAACTTGCAACAAGTGACTCCAGGATCTGTTCGAATCTGATGTTCTTCCACCTGCGCACACTGCACATGCAGGAACATATTCATGCCCAGCATTATCTATAGTTGTTTGGCTCTCCTGTGTCGTAACAGCAGGTTCAAAATCCTGCATATAAGCATACTACGTCCATGGTATAAGAAGCCAGTTGGGATTAAAAGTTTGATGTTGCACTATTATCTGTAGATTTTATCTTAGTTTGTACATCTCTTATTGTCTACTATTTATTAGCCAGCTTTAGCAAAATGCCACAATTTATTAAAACATAACTTTTAATTCAGATAGATAAAAGGCGACCACCTTCAA
This sequence comes from Engystomops pustulosus, assembly GCA_019512145.1. NCBI lineage: Eukaryota > Metazoa > Chordata > Amphibia > Anura > Leptodactylidae > Engystomops > Engystomops pustulosus. Next base: position 35,249,287 of record CM033649.1, read on the forward strand.
GTCAGTGGTCCAATTCAACCACAATTCGTAAAAGAGAACACCTAGTGAACAAACAAACAATCACATACACGGACAAAAATTGCCGTACCATAACCAATATTTACAAAAACAGCATGAGAGAGGGCCACATGTATTAGTGCAGATATGCCAGTGTTGGGAAGAAAAGGTTGGATCTCACCCGTCTTCGTCCAGAATTGGCCGCAGTAGGGACTGTTCCGTCCAGTGATGACCTATTATACCCTACTGTATCTGTTAGCCTGGTCCCCCTTGTATTGCTCCCAGCCCTTAAAAGGGCGGTCCCAAGACTGCCCCTATACAGACTGTTATGCCCTTACTCTAAGCTGCATAAGTCCATTAACTCCCTACGCGTTTCGTGCACCGGTCCTTGTGCACTCCTCAGGGGAATCTAAAGTAGGTTATACTTGTGCTGGTATGCTTGCTGCGCCACGATGGGCTGCATAAGTATAAGTATATATAAGTAGCGCTAAGACTTTCTCCAAGACGGGCAGTGGCTCGTCCTAGGCTACTCCAAGAGGTGCAAGCATACACCTAGTCACTACAACCCGTAGAATAAAAGTAAATCATTATTGAACCCATATGATGAACGCAGATAAAAAAAATGCTAAAATCCCTCCAGAAATTATGATTTTTACTATTCAATTCCCCCACAAAACAAATGCATAAAAAGTGACAAAAAACAAATGTACTTCAGATGATACAGTTGAAAAGTACAACAGTCCCGCAAAAAACAAGCAATCAACAGCTCCGTAGCCAAAAAATTATAATGTTGAGCCACTGGAAGACGGCAAATGGCTTGATAAGTAAAGTGTCAACAATTTATAACATTAAAGCAGACACTCAGACCAGCAAATCCAAAAAAGGGGCTGAGCCTTAAAGGACACCGTCATCAGGCTCTGCCAAGCACTGTCACCTCTACCTGTTGGAGCAGCTCACAAGGATCCCATCCCAGCCTTTATCTAGTTATTTCATACCTTAATCATTGTAAAATCATCTATTCTTTATTATGTAAATGAGGCTGGTCACATGGTCAGAGGCAGTGATGTCACCCCTGTTACCCCTCCCCTCTCCTCCCCCTGCTCATGTCTGTGTGTAATGTATAGTAAAGCATGGCTAGTGTGTTTGCTGCATCTGCTGACATGCTGGATCCTCCTAATATACAGGTGAGAGACACAGACATCAGCTACACATGAATCTGACATGTTCTGCTGTAACATGGCTGCCTGGAGCTGCTGTATCTCTCCTAAACACACACACATGCACACACAGGCTGCAGGGGGCGTGGCCACTAGCACCAGGAAACACATCATTATACAGCCTCACATTATTATACAGGCTGTCAGTCATGCACTGGGGGTGTGGCTGTGCCTCCCACTCATGAATAGAGTGGACAGCTTGAATATGCTAATGCTTCATTGGACATTTCACAGGTCATTTGCATACAGCTTTAGGACCTCATTGCTTAGGTTTACAGGCATGTAGAGGGACAATGAAGGGATAGAGGCAATGCTCTCTAATGGCAGTTTATGAAAATATATTTAGTTTAGGGGGGTTATTTTGCATGACGGGTTCTCTTTAAGCTGTAAAATGGCTGCGTCCTTAAGGGGTTAAAGGGGATCTGTAGTTGGTAAATGGCGTTAGGATTGTGTTTACATATTTAGTCACTGAATGGTGCGTTCCGCTGCACAGTCGCACTCCCCATGTTAAAGTGCGGTGTCCCTGTGCCATTATGATGATTCAATGCACACAACATCGTCACGTGCCTGGGTTTTCCATAGGTTCATGTTTTAGATCATTAAAGGTAGACTTTGATTATTTAAGTCATTCAAATAAGGAAAAATTAAGGATTTTAGCCAAATATTTTTTACAGAACTGAGGAAAAGCAGCTGATTTACTTGTGACAACTATACAGAGAAAGAAACTACAGTTTCTTAATATTAGCTTCAAACAGTTTGAACTACTTTTTTATCTTTTTATCTTGAAGAGGTTTTATCAAGCAAATTTGGAGCACTGCAAGATAAGGTCCAAGAATGTCTGGCGGCATGTAATGTGCCAGTCTTAAGATATAGCAGTTTTTAGGCGCACATAGACTTTAATTGTTGTTGGTCAAAATATTTTTCTTGGCCCTTTTAACCTCGCCCTAATGGGATCAGCAAATAATATAAATATAGTCATAAGGTCAGAAATTTAGGAAAAAATAGTAAAATAACAAATAGTGAAAAACTATTTCCACAATTTGGGTTGTGTGGCATCAGGAGGAAAGAGTTAACTGTTATTTAAAGTGCAATGTGTAAGTAGTCTGTATGTGAGTGGCCTTTTAACTCACAAAATATGATATTTATATTTTCCTTATGCAGCAAAGACTTACCCAGATAACCCAAAACAATTGGATGAAAAATCTGATTTTTGTACCTAACATCAGAGTATGAACTCTATTATGTCATATTTTCTTTTCCAAATCAAGAGATTGATGTAAATGAAAGTTACTCAAATAGGTATTTGATGCCAGGCAAATTTTTCCACCTTCAAATATTGGTGAGGTCTGTAATTTTTTGCTAGGTACACTTCAACTGTGAGAGACAGAAACTGAAAAAAACTCCTGTATAATTTTTAAATAGTAAATTTTTATTTAATTGTATGAAAAAAGTACCGTATTTTTTGGACTATAAGACGCACTGGACCATAAGACGCACCTAAGTTTTAGAGGTGGAAAAATAAGAATTTTTTTTCCCCCAAATAGTGAACTAAAACATTATATAAAGAGTAACGGCGCCTTACGCGGCGGTGCAGCCATTTTTCTCTTGGAAAGGGTGGGGCGAGCAGCCCTCACCCCCTCCTCCTACCCGGGCACGAGTGTGCCCGCCGTGCTACTAGGCAGGCACTCGTTCATGTGAATGTATCTAAGGGGACTGTGTAGGATACTTTTATTAGGGGTCATTGTGAACATTTGGTGAAGTTTTAATAGTGTACTGTGTTCGGGAGAATATAAGGGGTGACTTTTAGGGACATTTTATGGGACACTGTTACCTGGTGCTGAAGGATGACCCCGTGCCGACACTACAATTTTTCGGTCAGATTCAGCCCTACACGAACACTTAGTTTCGGGGTATCCGTTCCTTGACCCAACACGAGATTGGCTAGGGCTTGTACTAGCAAGCTCAGCAAACCAGTGTTGGGGGCAGAATTAGTGTGGAATTACAGCTCTTTAATAGAATTATGCTGACACCTAGTCAGGGGGTCTCAAGAGTTACCAGGGCTGTATAGGTAGGAGTATATGTGACAATGGCACAAGAGATTACATCTATGGGGAGGAGGGGACAGGAGGTTACAATGCTTTGTACATGGTGACAGAGCTTACAACTCTATGAGGAGGAGGGGCAGGAATATGACATTGCTTGTACAATGGCCACACGAGCTTACAATCTATAGGAGAGGGGCACTGGCGTGGACAATGCTTGTACAATGGTCACAAGAGCTTACAATCTATGAGAGAGGAGGACCAGGGTGACAGGCTTGTACAATGGTCACAAGCTTACCATCTATGTAGAGGAGGGGACACAGAATTACAGTGCTTGTACATGTCCAAGAGCTTACAATCTATGAGGAGGAGGACACAGGGTGGACAATGCTTGTACATGGTCACAAGAGCTTACAATCTATGAGGGGGTGGGCACAGGATATGACAGTGCTTGTACAATGGCCACAAGAGCTTACAGTCTATGAGTGGGAGGAGACACGGAATACAGTGCTTGTACAATGGCCACAAAGAGCTTACACTCTAATGAAGGGGACACAGGAGTGACAGACTGTAAGCTCTGTGACCTTGTACAAGCACTGTTTGGGAATTGTTCTATTTACAAACCTGTGAGAACAGCACAGCAGGCACAGGGGCCGAGACTCCAGTACGGTCACATGTCCTGTTCCCTCTATGTTATCTGATGCCCCTGCAGCCTGAGCAGCTGGGACTCTGGGAGAAGACAGTCCACAGTGAGTGCTCGTGCTGAGGGGCGTGGCCCTGCTTCCCTTCCTCAATAACCTGGAAGTGTGCTGTCACAGTCAGTGTCACTGCATGAGCTCCGTGCTCACAGACACTACAGCGCGGCTGTGGTGTATAGCCGAGCTCACACTGCCCGTGCGCTTACTGCCATGTCCGCCTCCTTCCCTCCTGCAGTGGAGGGCTGAGATGCCGGCACATTTCGGACTATAAGACGCACCACAGTTTTTTCCCATCTTCTGGGAAAAAAATTGTGCTCTTATAGTCCAAAAAATATGTATTTTATAACATAATAAAACAAACTTAACTCCTACGAACCAGCCATTTTACAGTTTAAGGCTCGTCCAATTTTTGGATTCTGACTTGTGTTGCTTTATATGGTTATATAAACTTTTGAACACTTACAAAGCGATTCTGAGATTGTTTTTTCCCACATGTTGTATTCTTTTATTGGTAATTTTGGCTGATGGATTTGCCTTATTTACAAAAAAAAAGAAAAAAAGATGAAATTTTTGAAAAATTTGCCATTTTTTTAAATTCAAAATCATTGCGTTTTCAGACATTGCATTGTTGAAATGTCTGTATAATTATTTTGATGTTTGCGTGTCACGCGGCTACTAATCGAATATCGGTTTTTTTCTGTATTTCTCACTATTGACCATTTGGGGATTACAGTTTGAATGAATTTTACATATTTAACATCAACCCCCCCTCCCTTTATAACCAATCCATTTCAAATCTGCAACCCCAAGCTACCAGAAACATCTGAGGAAGATGTGTAACCCCTGAGAGCTTCAATAGTAATTACTATAAAAGGAAGGTGAAATTTAGAATGGTCAAATTGTGTCGGTTTACCTTCATTACCCCTAAATTTACACATTTCCAAAAGAAAAAAAAGAAAACTCATCGTACCATTTTTGTATGAGTTTCTCCTGAGTACAGGGCCCGCCCCATCTTGGCCTTTACTTGTTTTATGGGTGCACGGCAAGGCGCAGAACTGAAGGAGCGTCCTGCAGATCCAGATTTAATTCCCTCATTGGCCCCTTTGTAGGCTATAAAATTTTCATTTTTCATTTTTTTCGTTATTGGGGCCAAGTGACAGCATTTTTTTTTTTTGCGGGATGAGATGCCATTCCAGTGTTACCATTTTGGGGTTGGTATCCCCTATTGTTGAAAATTTAGGAATATTTTTATGAGGGCAGGAGTAGAAAAGCATCAATTCTGTACTGGATTTTTTCTTTTTATTTTGTGTTCACCGTATAGCCTAATAATCGTGTTATCTTTATTTTATGGGTCAATACGATTACGGGGATCCCATACATGAATATTTTTTCTTTTTATGTTTTACTAAATTTGTCAAATAAAACCTAATGTGGGGAAAAATCTATCATTTTTGCATTGCCGTCTTCCAAGTGGCATAACATTTTTACTTTTTTGGCTATGGAGTTGGTTGAAGGCTTCTTTTTTGCGGGACATGTTGTACTTTGCAACAGTATCATTTTGTTGTACATATGTTTTTTTGATCACTTTTTATTGCATTTTTTGTGGGATTCAATAGGTAAAAAATCATAATTTTTGGTGGGTTTTTAAAAGTTTTTTTTAACGGCGTTCATCATGCGGGTTTAATAATTATTTACTTTTATTCTACGGGTTGTAACTGATGCGGTGATACTATATATGTGGGGTTTGTGTTATGATATAGACTTTTTTTAGCATTATATGTCTCTTTATATGTTATGGGGATTATGGGCATTTTTATTTGATTTTATTACTTTATTTTTTATTGAATAACCTTTTTTTTTTTTTTACTTTTTTACTATTTCCACCATGGGAAGTGAACAAGAAATCATCTGCTTGCTTGTTCATGATAATACTCTGCAATACTGATGTAGTGCAGGGTATTAGCAGTGTTAGCCCATGCACTTGCATAGACCCAAGAGTTGCGAGTAACGATCTCGCCCCCTGAAGAAGGCGCGGGGGGTGAGCTGAACCAGCATCAGCGCTGCGTCCGATATATCGGACGCTAATCTCTAAGTCACATGACTAATTTGGTACAGAAACCTTTGTTTACAATTATATATGTCAGATATGTCTGTTGTTCTTGACCAAGTTTACACACACTGTGGTAGGGATTTTGTCCCACTCCTCTATAGAGATCTTTAATTATTTCAGGTTTCAAGGATGGAAATACTGTTTTTCAGTTCCGGTTAAATACCTTTGATTGGGGTCAGGTCTGCAGCTTAGGTAGGCCTCTTCAGGAGCTTGAAATGCTACTTACATAGCCACTCCTTAGTTGCCCTAATTATGAGTTTTGGCTCATTGTCATGCTGGATGACCCACCTTTTATGCTCTTTCAAAAGGAAGGTAGTTGTTGGTCAAAAATCTCATACATGATCCCATCCATCCTCTCTTCAATACAGTTCAATTGTCCTGTCCACTTTGCAGAAAATCACCCTTTAAGTATGATGTTTGTACCCCATTGCTTCATGGTTGTGTTATAGGGGTTGTCCCCATCCATCTTACTTACTCCAAACATAGCAAGTTATTTTTGGTCTCAACTGACCACTTGAGCTTCTTCTATGCCTCCTCTGGAGCTTCCTTTATGCCTCCTCTGGATTATTTAAATGGTTATTGGAAAACTTCATTTATGAACGTGCTTTTTTATAAGCAGGGGAACATTGCATGCCCTGAAGGCCTTAATTCCAATGAGATAATATGTCACTAACAGTAATCTTTGAGACTTTGAAGTGACATCTTCCAGGGAGCCCCAGAGCAAGGAAGATTGACAATCATCCTGTGCTTCTTCTATTTTCTAATAACTGTGCCAACAGTTGCCTTCTCACTAATCTGCTTGCCTATTGTCCTGTAGCCCATCCAAGCCTTGTGCAGGTCTACAATTTTGACCCTGGTGTCCTTAAAGAGGTCTTTGGTATTGGTCAGTGGAAGTTGGTGCGTGACTGATTGAGTGTGTGGACAGGTGTAATTTATACAGGTTATAAGTTTAAATAGGTGCAATTACTGCAGCTAATTAGTGCAGAGTAGTAGGAGCTTCTATAAGATAAACTTGGGTCTGTGAGAGACAGAAATTCTGCTTATTGGTAGGTGATAAAATACTTATTTTATGTAATAAAATGAAAGTTAATTGTTAAAAAAATATAATATAAAATAGAATAATTTTCTGGATTTTTTAAGACTGTCTCTTACATTTGAAGTGTAATTACGATAAAAATTATTCTCCATTTTTTCTAGGTGGTAAAACATGCAAAATCATCAAAGAACAATTTTCAAATTGAAAAGTTTGGTTAATTAAGGTGATGGTGTTGATTAATAAATAATCAAAAACACGAACCACTTGTAATAGTTTTCTTTAAAATTTCTTTGCTTTATATAATCTTGACAAAGTGATTACAAAAGATACATCTATAGAACAACTAGTTTATTGTCAACAACTTCTGGGGATATACCTCCAACTGCAGTCCGTAGATTTCTTTATGAATGGTTGCATATATGCAATGCCACTTTCGAGATTCACTGTACCGTGCTTGTAGAGACATCTCACAGTTAATTCTTTAGCAGAACTTGGGTCAATATTTCATTAGTCACTCCTAGCAGAGACGGTCGCTCGCATTATCTGTGACGTTCGAGTTCACGCCTCCTTCCTCACAGTATCTTTGCAAACATTGGGTCATGTCATGAGTCACTCCTTAGCAGATACGCGCTCGCACATGATCTTTGTGACGTCGGAGGTCACGCGCTCATTTCTCACAGTCTGAGGAAGGAGCTGACCTCCGAAACGTCACAAGAATCATGCGAGCGACGTCTCTGCTAAGGATTGACTAAGAAATGACCCACATGTTTCTGAAGGGACCGCGGCGCGGGACATCGGCGGCGCCGGAGGAGGTAAGTACATGTTTATTATGTTTAACTAGCCATCCCCAGCCCGGCCATAAAAAAATTTTTAAACCTGGATAACCCCTTTTAACTTGATGTAAACCATTAAGAATAAACAGAAGAAGAAAGGGCTTACAGGAATGATCCATGTTATTGTGCCTTCAGGTGAGTATGTGTACTATAAAAATTGTGTATTAGATATACATATATTATTATGTTTTGTACTGCCAAAAGCAAGTAGTAATTGTATACTGAAACAGTAATAACTTCCATCATGTCTAATTGCTTACTATAGTTGTAGGATACTTCATGTTATATTATCAAAATGCAAGTGTTTGATATTTGGTGTCATTTTTAGTTTTACTGTAACTTTTTTCTATTAAGCTTGTATCCAATAACTAATAAACTGGAAGTGTGACTGCTGAACTGCTGCATCTCACATTACAAAATACAATTGTTGATTTCTCAATGTAAGAAAATATCTCGATTCAAATGACTCAATCAAGAGTATTCTGTATGCAAAGAAACTACAAACATTTCAGCAACATTGGACAGCCTTGTTTAATACTAGTGGAGACTTTTTTTGTTTTAAATGTCCCATGTTATCACATTAATGTAGCGGTAAGAGGGACAGTTGTTGTGTCATCTTATGTTGATCACCATGGACATTTAAACAAAAAAGTCCCACTAGTATTACACAAGCGTCATGTTGCTGAAATGTTTGTAGTTTCTTTGCTACAGAAATACCTGTTGAAGTCATTTGGAATCGAGATATGTTCTTTACATTGAGAAATCAACCAATTGTATTTTGTATGTGAATGCAGCAAGTTCCGCAGTCACCACTTCCAGTTTTTATTAGATTATGGATCAAAGCTTAATAGAAAAAAGTACAGTAAAACTACAAAATGACAACCAAATATCAACCACTTGCATTTTGATATATATCCATGAAGTATCCTACAACTATAGTAAGCACATTAGGAATGATTGAAGTTATACTGTTGCAGTATCAATTACCTACTTGCTTTTGGCAGTACAAAACATAATATATTATGTATATCTAATACACAATTTTATAGTACACATACTCACCCTGAAGGACAATAAACAGGATCATTCCATAGTAATCCCGTTCTTCTTCTGTTTATTCTTATGGTTTACAATCAAGTTAAAGGGGTTATCAAGTGTTTAAATTTTTTATGCCGGGTCTGGGGATGGCTAGTTAAACATAATAACATGTACTTACCTCCTTCCGGCTGCCATTCTGCCGATGTCGCGCCGCCGGTCCCTCGATCCGTGACCCCTGTTTGTTTACAGGGGCACGGAAGCCGCGTACAGGGAGCTTCGGTCGCGATGTGGGATGGCTCTTCCCATCGTCCCATTCTCTCTCTATCTCAGCGTTGTAAATCGTAATCTCCCTGTGCGCCCTGTACCTGAAAAACCGGCGACGGAGAAGACGGGCCGCGAGCGGGACAGTCGAGCAGCACGGAGGGAATGTAAGTAATGTTTAATTTGTGTTTAAATAGCCCTCCAGCCTGGCCTATCAGAAATTTTTTAAACCCGGATACCCTTAACATACGTCAAAAACGGGTTAAGAACAATGTAGGCGGAATGATTAGAAAAACAATGGAATAAATAAATATATTCAGAGTTTTTTTGTTTTTGGAGTCAGTCCTTTTATTCATTCAAGGTGTAACTGAAAACTGCTAAAGCCCTTGTGCTCCTGGCAAGGAGGCTACTAGCTCTATGTGGTTTCTGCAGAGATGTCCCATGTGACCTGGTAATCATGCATACTGCAACAATGGTATCATTCAAACTTCCACATGCACACATGAGAAGAAGGAGATGAGAGCTCCTCATCCCTCCCCTCCCTGTAGGAGTTGAGCAGCCATGCCACAAATCCAGGCAGGAATAGGACCCGTTTATTATTTACAGGGCGAGTGCCCAGCTTGGCCATGGGGGAGGGAAAACCGTGGTGCTCCACACACACCATGACCTGGGTGTACTAAGACCTCGTGTGCTCTGTAATCAAGCCTGATTTTCGAAGTGTCTACAAGTGGAAAAATGATGCCATTATTAATCAACACCGTCTTTATTAAAAATTACTGGCACCACGATTTTGAGAAAAAAGTGGGACCAGCTGGACTCCCATTCCATCCAGAGCATCAATATATAATGCAAAATCAACGAATCAATGTAATACGTTTTCTTTAAAATTCTCTTTGCTTTAGATTAATGCTGACAAAGTGATTACAAAAGATACCAATCTATAGAAACCACTAGTTATTGTCAACACTTCTTGGGGAGTATACCTCAAATGCAGTCCTTAGATTCTTTTGATGGTTGCATAAATGCAATGCCACTTTCGAGATTCACTGTACCGTGGCTTGTAGAGAATCTCACGGTATTCTTGTTAGGGCAGACATTGGGTCAATTTCATTAGTCACTCCTTAGCAAGACGGTCGTCTCGCATGATTCTTGTGACGGTTCGGAGGTCACGCTCCTTCCGCAGACTGTCTGTAGGAGAGGCGTGATCGACCAGCCTCCGACGTCCAACAAAGTACTCATAGCGAGCGCCGTCTCGCTAAGGAGTGACTAATGAAATGACCCAGGTTCTGCCTAACGAGATACCTTGAGGAGGAGGGGTGACCTCCGAAACGTCACAAGAATCATCGAGCGCCGTCTCTGTAAGGAGTGATAATGAAATGACCAAAGTGTTCTGCAACAATACCTGTGAGATGTCTCTATCAAGCCACGGTACAGTGATCTCGAAAGTGGAAATTGCATGTATGCACTCAAACATCAGAAAAAAATTTCCTAAGGACTGCATGGGGGTATCATCCCCAGAAGTTGTTGACAATAATAGTGTTCTGTAGATGTATCTTTGTCATCACTTTGTCAAGAATTATATAAAGCAAAGAAATTTTAAAGAAAACTATTACAAGTGTTTCGTTTGTTTGATTATTTATAATCAACACCATCACCTTAATTACCAAACTTTTCAATTGAAAAATGTGTTCTTTTGGATGATTTTGCATGTTTTTAACCACCTAGAAAAAAATGGAGAATAAATGTTTATCGTACTTACACTTCAATGTAGGAACAGTCTTAAAAAATCCAGGAAAATTATTCTATTTGATATTATTTTTTTTACAAGGAATTTCATTTGTTAATAAAATAAGATGTTATCACCTACCAATAACAGGAATTTCTGTCTCTCAAACCAAGTTTATCTTATAGAAGGTCCTACTACTCTGCACTGAATTAGCTGCAGTTAATTGCACCTATTTAGACTTAAAACCTGTATAAATTAACAACACTACGAATCCACACATCCAATCAGTCCCGTCACCACACTTCACTACCCCACTGACCACAAGACTCTTTAAGGACACCATGGTCAATGTAGACATGCACAGGCTTGGATGGGGCTCTACCGGACAATAGGGCAAGCCAGATGTAGTGAGAGAGCAATACTGTTGTGGCAAGTTACTCGAAAATAGAAGAAGCACAGGATGATTGTCAATTTCCTTGCTCGGGGTCCTGGACAAGTCACTTCAAGTCTCAAAGATTCTGTTAGTACATATTATCCTCTTGGGAATTAAATGCCTTCAGGGCATGCAATGTTCCCCTGCTTATAAAAAAGCACGTCACAAATGAAGTTTTTTCCAATAACCCTTTAAATGATCCAGAGGAGGTCATAAAGGGAACTCCACGAGGAGGCATAGAAGACTCTCAGATGGTGCAGTTGGGACCAAAAATAACTTGCTATGTTTGGGGAGATTAGTATGGATGGGATGACAGACCCCTATAACCCAACCAGAGCGATGGGGTACAACACCTGTACTTAAAGGGTATCTTTTTTTCTGCAAAAGTGGACAGGACAATTGGAAACTTTTTATTGAAGAGAGGGATGATGGGAATGATGTAGATTTTTGACTGCACACCTACCTCTTTTGAAAGAGCTAAAAGGTGGGTCATTCCAAGCATCGAACAATGAGCCAAACTCTATAGTGCCAAACTACGAGGAGTGTCTATATACGTAAGACATTTCAAGCTCCTGAAGGGCCTACCTAAGCTGCAGACCGACCCAATCAAATGTATTTAACGGAACTGAACAAACAGTATTTCCATCCTTGAAACTGGTTGTGTTAATATATTACAGATCTCTATGAGGAGCGGGACACAATCCCTACCACAGTGTGTGTATAACTTGGCAAGAACAACACACAATCTGACATATATAATTGTAACACAAAGGTTTCTGTACCAATTAAAGATTAGTCATGTGACTAGAGATTTAGCGTACAGATATTTTATCGGACGCAGCGCTGATGCTGGTTCAGCTCACTGCCCCCCGCGCCTTCTCAGGGGCGAGATCGTTACTCACTACCCTCTGGGTCCATGCAAGTGCATGGGTAAACACTGCTAATACACCTGCACTACATCAGTCATTGCAGAGTAGTATCATGAACAGCAAGCAGATGCATTCTTGTTCACTTCCAACAATGGGGTGGAAATAGTAAAAAGTAAAAAACAAAAAAAAGGTGATCATAAAAAATAAATAATAAAATAAATAAAATTGCCCATAATCCCCATACAATAAAGAGACATATAATGCTAAAAAAAGTCTCATTATCACAAACAAACCCCACATATAAGTATCACCGCATCAGTTACAACCGTAGATAAAACGTAATTCAATTATTAACCCGCATGATGAACGCCGTTAAAAAAAACTTTTAAAACCCACCAAAATTATGATTTTTTACTATTGACATCCTCACAAAAATGCAATAAAAAGTGATCAAAAAAACATATGTACAACAAAATGATACTGTGCAAAGTACACATGTCCGCAAAAAAAGACTGTTCAACCAACTCCACAGCCAAAAAAGTAAAAATTGTTATGCCCTTGAAGACGGCATGCAAAAAATGAAGGAGTTTTCCCACATTAGGTATTTATTTGACAAATTTAGTAAAAAACCTAAAAAGAAAAAATTTCATGTATGGGATCCCCGTAATCGTATTGACCATAAAATAACGAGATAATCACGATATAGGCTATACGGTGAACACCAAATAAAGAAGAAAATTCCAGTAACAGAATTGTGCTTGTTGCTAATCCTCCCTGCCTCATAAAAATATTCCTAACATTTTCAACACTAGGGGATAAACCAAACCAAAATGGTAACACTGGATATGGACTCTCTCCCGCAAAAAAAAAAACCTGCTGTCACTTGGCCCCAATAACGAAAAAATGAAAAATGAAAATTTTATAGCCTACAAAGGGCCAATAGGAAATTAAAACTGATCCTGCAGGACGCTCCTTCGTTCTGCGCCTTGGCCGTGCACTCACCTAAACAAGTAACGCGGCCCAATGTGGGGTCCCTGTACTCAGGGAAACTTCATAAAAAATTGTACAGATTAGTTTTCTCTTTTTATCTTTTGGAAATGGGTAAATTTAAGGGGTAATGAGGTATAAAACCGACACAATTTTGACGCATTCTAATTTCACCTCCATTTTGTATGTCATTACTTTGAAGCTCTCAAGGGGTTAACAATCTTCCTAAAAGCGTTTTCTGGGTAGCTGAGGGGTGCGATTTGAAAATGGACTTGGGTGTTATAGAACGGGGGCAGGTGGGGTGATGTTAAATATGAAAATTCTATTCAAAATGAATATCCCGCAAATGGTCAATATTGAAAAACAGAAAAAACGATATTCGATGTAAGCGCGTGACATCCAAAATAAATTTAAGACCTTTTCAAAGTCATGTTGAAAAAACGCAATGATTTTGAATTTAAAAATGGCAAATTTTCAAAAAATTCATCTTTTTGTTCTGTTGTTTTGTAATAAGGCAAAACTCATCAGCCCAAATTACACAAAATGAATACAACATTGGGGAAAAAACATTCAGAAAATCGCTTTGATAAGTGTTCAAAAGTATAACGCTATAAGCACCACACAAGTTCAGATCCAAATAAATTGGACTGAGCCTTAACTGTAAAATGGCTGCGTTCGTAAGAGATTAAGGTCTGTTTTAGATATTTAAATATACGGCATATTTTTTGGACTATAACACACATTTTTCCCAGAAGATGGGGAAAAAACTGTGGGTGCGTTCGTATAGTCCGAATGTGCCGGCATCTCAGCCCTCCACTGCAGAGGAATAGGCGGCACATTGGCCGTAAGCGCAGGGCAGTGCTGACCGCTCGGCACACACACAGCTGGCGCCTGAGTGTCTGTGATGCAACGGAGTTCAGTCAGTGCACACTGACTGTGACAGCCACTTCCAGTTATCTGAAGGAAGGAGCAGAGGCCAGCCCCTCAGCACGAGCATCTCACTGTCCTGTCTTATCCCGAGTTCCCAGCTGCTCAGGCTGGCAGGTGGCATCAGGAATACAAAACTGAGAGGAAACAGGACATGTGACCAGTACTGGCGTCTCGGCCCGTGTGCCTGCTGTGTCTGTACTCACGAGGTGTAAACGAACAATCCCAACAGTTGCTTGTACAAAGGTCACGGAGTCTTACAGTCGTGTCACCTCCTCCTCCTGCATCCCTTGTCCCCTACATAGAGTGTAAGCTCTTGTGGCCATTGTACAAGCACTGTCCTCTCCTGTTCCTCCTCCACCTCATAACCTGTAGCTCTTTTGCCATGTACAAGCACTGTCATCGCATCTGTGCCCCACCCCTACCTATGATTGTAAGATCTCTTTGACCTTGTACCAGCATTGTCACCGTGTCTCTCCTCCTCATAGATTGTAAGCCTAGTTGACATTACAAGCACTGTAAGTTCTTCCTGGGTCCGCCTCCTCTCATAGATGAGCTCTTGTGACCATTGATCAAGCATTGTCACCTGTTGTCCTCCTTCCCCTCATAGATTGTAAGCCTGTGAACCATTGGATCAAGCATTGTCACCGCCAGTGCCCCTCCTCCTAGTAGATTGTTAAGCTCTTGGGCCATTGTACAAGCACTGTATTCCTGTCCCCTCCTCCTGCATTAGAGGTAAGCTCTTTCACCATGTACAAGTCATTGGAACCTCCTGTCCTCCTCCCCATAGCATTGTAAGCCTTTGTGACCATGTGTCAACATATACTCATCCTATACAGCCCTGGTAACCTTGAGACCCACCTGACTAGGTGTCAGCAAGATCTATCTAAAGAGCGTAATTCCCCTCACTTGGAATTCTGCCCTCCAACATGGTTTGGAGCTTGCTGGCTAGCAAGCCTAGCCAATCAGTGTTGGGTCAAAGGAACGGCATACCCCCGACACTAGGGTTCTGTCTAGGCGCGAATTGACAGAACAACTTGTGTAAGTCGGCAGCGGAGTCATCCTTCGCACCAGTAACAGTGTCGCCATACAAATGTTCCCCTAATAAAGTCACCCCTTAACTTCTCCCCTAACACCGTACACTATAACAACTTCACCAAATGTCCACAATGAACCCTAAACAAGTATACCTACACAGTCCCCTTGTCTCATTCACATGACGAGTGCCTGCCGTACGTAGCACGCGGGCTATCACTCGGTGCCCGGGAGGAGGAGGGGTGAGGGCTGCTCCGCCCACTACCCCTTCAAAGAGAAACATGCTGCACCGTCCCGTAAGGCGCCTACTTTATTAAATGTTTTAGTATTTCACTATTTGGGGACAAAAAAAATTCTATTTGTTCCACCTCTAAAACTGGTGCGTACTATGGTCCAGTTGGCTTATAGTCCAAAACATACGGTACTTTTTCATAACAATTAAATAAAAGTTTACTATTTAAAAAGTTATTTACAGGGATTTTTTTGTCAGTTCTCGTCTCACTCAACAGTGAAGTGTACCATAGCAAAAATTACTCAGACTCACCATTATTTGAGGTGGAAAATTGCCTGGCATCAATACCTATTTGAGTAACTTTCATTGTACATCAATCTCTTGATTTGGAAAAGCCAAATATGACATAAAGAGTTCATACTCTGATGTAGGTACAAAAATCGAATTTTTCATCCATGTGGTTGTGGGTCTCGGTAGTCTGTGTTTGCAAAGGAAAATATAAATACTCATATTTGTGAGTTAGAAAGGCCACTACATACAGACACTTACACATTGCCACTTTAATAACCAGTAATACGCTTTCCTCCTGATGCCACACAACCCAAAATTGTTGGAAATTTTTTCACTATTTGTTATTTTACTATTTTTCCTAAATTTTCTGACCTTATGACACTATATTTATATTATTTGCGGATCCTTAGGGCCGAAGGTATAAAGGGGCCAAGAAAATTATTTTCTTTTTATCTTGTGACCAACAACAATTAAAGTCGATGTCGCCTCAAAAACTGCTATATCTTAAGAACTGGCACATTACAGCCGCCAGACATTCTTGGACCTTATCGCTGCGTGCTCAAATTTGTCTTGATAAACCTCTTAAGATAAAAAGATAAAAAACGTAGTTCAAAATCTGTTTGAAGTCTAATATTAGAAAATGTAGTTGTCTTTCTCTCTGTATATGTTGTCACAAGAATCATCTGCTTTTCCTCGATGCTGTAAAAAATATTTGGCTAACATTCCTTAATTTTTCCTTATTTGAATGACTTAAAATAATCAAAGGCTAACTTTAATGTCTAACAAACATGAACCTATGGAAACCCAGGCACGTGACGATGTTGTGTGCATTGAATCATCATAATGGCACAGGGACACCGCACTTTAAATGGGGAGTGCGACTGTGCAGGAGGAACGCACCATTCGTACTAAATTGAAACACAAATGCCCTAGCCATTTATCCAAACTAACAGATCCCTTAAAACCCTATAGGACACCGAGCCATTAACGCTTTACAGGAGACCGCATGCAAAAAACCCCCCTAAACTAAATATATTTCATAACATTGCCATTAGAGAGCATTGCTTCTATCCCTTCAATGTCCCTCTCAATGCCTGTAAACCAAAGCTGAGGTCCTAAAGCTGAGATCAAATGCGCCGTGACAATGTCCAATGAAGCATTAGTATTATTCAAGCTGTCCAATCTATTCATGAGTGGGAGGCACGCCACACACCCAGTGCATGAAGACAGCCTGTATAATAAGTGAGGCTGTTAATGATGTGTTTCTGGTGCTAGTGGCCAACGCCCCCTTCACCTGTGGTGCATGTGGTGTGCTTTAGGAGAGATACACAGCTCCGGCAGCCATTTACAGCAGAAACATGTTCAGCATTCTGTGTAGCTGATGTCTGTTGTCTCTCACCTGTCTATTAGAGGATCCAGAATGTCCAGCAGAGCAGCAAACACTCATGCCATGCGTTACTATACATTACACCAACACGAGCTATGCGAGGGAGGAGAGGGGAGGGCGTAACAAGGGGTGACATCAACTGCTCTTGACACATTCGTACCAGCCTCATTTACATAATAAATAGAATAGATGATTTTACAATGATTAAGGTATGAAAAACTAGCTAAAGGCTGGGAATGGGATCCTTGTGAGACTGCTCCAACAGGTAGAGGTGAAAGGGCTAGCTTGCAGAGACCTGATGACAGGTGTCCTTTAAGGCTCAGCCCCATTTTTTGGATTCTGACTTGTGTCGCTTATATGGTTATAACTTTTGAACATGTTACTTATCCAAAGCACATTGCCGTCTCCCAAGGGCTCAACCTTTAAAATTTTGCACGGAGTGGTTGATGGTTGTTTTTTGTCAGGAGATAAAATGTCGTCCTTTTAACTGTAATCATCTGGAGTACATTTGTTTTTGATCACTTTTTATTGCATTTTTGTGGGATTACGAATAGGTTAAAAATCTTAATTTCTGGAGGGATTTTAAGCATTTTTGTTTTACGGGTTCATTCATGGGGTATCAATAAGATTTTACTTTTATTCTTAGCGGGTTGGTATGTGGCTAGGTGTTGTTGCACCGTACTTGGAGTAGCCTGGCGAGAGCCACCCCGTCTGGCTGAGAAAGTCTTTGCGGCTGACTTAATATACTATACTTTGTGAGCCAGTCTGGCGACAGCAAGATACCAGCACACAGTATAACCTACTTTAAGATTCCCCTGATGGAGTGCACAGGACCGGTGCCGAACGCGTAGGGAGGAATGGACTATGCTCAGACTTAGAGTAAGGGCATAACAGTCGGTATAGGGCAGTCTTGGACGCCATCTTTAAGGGCTTGGAGCAATTCAAGGGGGACCAGTGCTAACACCTGATCAGTAGGGTATAAATAGGTCATCACTGGACGGGACAATCCACTTACTGCGGCACAATTCTGGACGAAGACGGGTGTCAGATCCAACCTTTTCTTCCAACACCTGTTGCATATGCACTAATACATGTGCCCTCACTCATGTGTTTTGTAAATATTGGTATGGACGGCATTTTTGTCGCGTGTCCAAACAATGGTTATTGATTGTTTGTTTTTCACTAGGTGTCTCTTTTCGAATGTGGTTGAAATTTGGACCACCTGACTGAAGTGGTGCCTTTTATCTATTGAATTAAAGTTATGTGTTTAATAAATTTGGCATTTTGCTAGCTGGCTAATAAATAGTAACAATAAGAGATGTACAAACTAAGATAAAATCTACAGATATATGTGCCACTCACAACTTTAATCCCAACTGCGTTCTTATACCATGGACGTGAGTATGCGTATACGATATGCACTTTGAACCTGCTGTTACGACACAGAGAGCAACAACTATAGATATGCTGGGCCATGAATAATGTTCCTGCATGTGCAGTGTGTCGCAGGTGGAAGAACATCAGATTCGAACAGTCCTGGAGTCACTTGTGCAAGTTGCGGACCAAGCCAACAAATGCAAGACCAATCTGAAACAACATCCACATAGAAAAACATCTGGTGCTGCCAAAGAATCAACCCAGCTATTCCCTATTCACTTTAATACATGTCCATTCAAGGGCACTGCAAGCTTTCCTTGCCGTTAGGTTAAGTACCTTGTCCTAGGTAGTGTTTGGACCAGACTTATTTTCCTACTTTGAACTTATATATCCCAAGTACTTAGAAGTTAAAGCTGTGCTGTCGTGTTACTCACTCCTCAGAGCTTGGCCACACTTGTGCTCCTGTACAGCTCCTTTACCTGCTCTTCTCAGAGGTCCCCCAAAAACAAACAGCCTGGTCAGCCTGGACATCAGTGGGGAGAGGACAAAGACGGACAAGTTGTACAGGTGCACAAGATGAGGCAGCTGCAGCTCAGATAATAATCACAGTTGTTTGAAATGCATCCAAACCAAAGTCCATCCTCTGTTGACTACCCCGGATTTTGCCAGGAGCAAGAGAAAGTTATAACACACAATTATATTGTAATGCAATTACTTAGAAAGTCAGAGAGGCACTTTTTGGACACTGCAGTGTCATGGGAACTGTGTTTAACAATCTGGTCTTTGAAAAGATGAAAATGGGAGGGGTCCCTGGATGTCGCAGTGTGCGCCTTTATATAGTCGGAAGTACAACTGCTCACGGCATTTATAACAAGTTCACATATCCACATCATGTGCACGTTCAAGACAATTGATGAATATAAAAGTGATTGTATTGTAGGCAATAGTCAGATGTGCCTCACAGCCATGTGTCAGTCCTATGTCAACTCCTGTTTCGTGTAAAGTGTGGAAACACAGGAAAAAAAGATTCTCTGCCATTGTTTGTTCCTTGTATTTGATGAGGTAATCTTGACGGTTCTGTGCATCGACATTGAGAAGCTTGCACCTCACATGTACATTGGATGTTAGATGTTCTTCACGGATAGTGCCGGTTTTGCTATATATGATTTAATTATCCTCTACACATTGAGACACTAAAGAAATAGTAACAAAGTCACTGATTGAGAATGTATCAATAAATATTACTAAGTGGGATTCTTTTTTCTTGTGTGGATTTGCTAAAATAAATCGCATAATAAAATAAATGCATTTTTTACTAGGGAAATCCAATGTAATGTAATTTATTTAATAAAGTATACGTAAGTTTTAAACATTTTACAAAGTTATAACAACATGCACAAAACGTAAAATGTAACTGAAAATATAAAAGCCAAAAATGTACTATGTAACCCTTAATGAAATCAAACTAAAAAAAATCCATAAAAAACTTACATCACTCCCTCCACTCCTCTTCACCTGATCCCGGCGCTGTCAGTGTAAATTGTGGCATGGCATGATTATATCGGTTTATAAGGAAGCAAGAACCATGTAGAGAGCAGCAAGCAAGAACTAGGGAAAACTGTCCCTTACTCTAAGGCTAAGCCAGTCACTGCCTGGGGTGATGGTCAGCTTTCCCCGGACCCGACAGCGGCTTGCACTTTCTAGCAATGCAGTCCACTTTAAGGCACCAAGATCCTAGCGAGATTATCGCCTTATGTGCTCACCACCGTGCTGTCCCCTGGCTTCTTTACCATTAACAGACCCTTGATGCTGGCCACTTCCAAAGGTCAGCCTGTTCACCACCATGAGGTTTTACATTCCTTATAAGTAAATATAGTCCACCAATAAACTTGCTGCACCTTCCACTGACTCCTCCACCGCCACCAAGAGCCTGTGAAACCTTAAATGGACTCGACACGCCACCCAACCACAAAAATCCCTCATGGGAATGCAAAGGGTTAACTATACAAGTGTTGAGTAAAATCCAACACAACCCATTGCAAAAACTTGGTGAATACATTGTAAAACTCCAAACTTGTACAATATACTCCACTAAAATGTGTCCAAGCCATGGTGAGCAGGATACGTATTCCACATGTGGACATATGGTATTGTATGGGAATACATTGGAGAAAAGACTAAGTACTAGACACAAAAGTTAGATTTACAACTCCTTCTCCTCACCATAATGGTTTACGGTATCTCTATAGTATTCTCCATAACTTTTTTTGGCTTAGATGCAGGCCCAATGTAATTACATTGGCAAAAACATGATTGCCCTTATCTAAAACAACCA
This sequence comes from Engystomops pustulosus, assembly GCA_019512145.1. NCBI lineage: Eukaryota > Metazoa > Chordata > Amphibia > Anura > Leptodactylidae > Engystomops > Engystomops pustulosus. Next base: position 35,270,118 of record CM033649.1, read on the forward strand.
AATAACTGTCTCTAGATCTAGAGAACCACTAGCAGACTGTCCTTTTTTACAAATATGTACTAATCCCAATGCTATTGACAAAACAGCATGAAAGCGCATAGGGTAAACGAAGAAAGTTTATTTTGTAGATTCAGCTAATGCACAGGTAAAAAGTGGGGGGGGAGGAACCTCCTACTGGCACAGCAATCCACTGCCACCAAGCACTTTTCCAGATGCTGTGTGGTCTACATTCAGTACTTTGTTCTCCGTACTAGAATAAAATAGTGAGCTGAGCCAATACATCTCAAGCACGTATAGGCAAACTCATTGAAAAATGTTAGTTGCATAGCACAGCACCTTGTTGCACCTGTCCTTTTAAAGGTGCATTGTAATCCGTCAATATAACTCTTACATATATACTTGCTTCCCAGGATTTAACCTTAGAAAAGGCCAACATTCTGATACATTTACATCAAAATAGAATATGTTAATTGTAATGGATCCGCAGTTCTGACAATAGCCTCAAAAATATATACTATATATATATATCAAGCTGACTAGTGATCCACTAGTCGCCGACTGCTTTTTGGCTAGCAACGTACTAGGTGTGGCTAACCACACCAAAACCATCTTCTCAGCGAGACCTGAATATATGTCTCCAACTAATCCACTAGCCACGACCTCCTAGGCACGAGGGCATAACGAAGTGGCAAACAACAAAACCATCTTCTAGGGACCCCCTTAGAGACGGCACAACAAATGTCACGCACAGCGTACAAAACCACACTCTAGTTCCAGTGGAAAACGGGAGAACCACTTTCCCAGCTCACATGGCCGCCAAGCTCCGTACCCTAAGCGGACCAAGAATCGTGGCCCTGACCAACAATTGAGGAAACATAAAATCAACAATCCATAAGAAACAAAAATAGAGAAAAATAATTTCACTATGACCGGTAGTCACGAAATATTCTTCTTCTCCCTCTATTCTATCTTAAAACATCGATGAACAGCACCATCTTCAGTTTCTAAGGAGGAAGGAGAAATTAGGAGTGCGATGGTGCTAGGTCTGATGGTTCATAGTTGCAGCCGAGAAACTGAAGATTGGTGCTGTTCATCGACTGTTTTAAGATAGAATAGAGAGGGAGAAGAAGAATTTTGGGAAGCGCCGGTCTAGTGAAATATTTTCTCTATTTTGTGGCTTTTTTAAAAGACTGTGTGACCGCGTCTTATACTGGAGTAGTCTTATAGGGGGGCAAACTGTGCACAACGAACAACTGTGTTTTTGTGCAATTCCATAAACATTTAATAAAACGTCCACGGACCTGTATATATAGGATCCTTTATCTTTTAAAAACAAATTAGTTACGCAGTAAACTTGCTGTTTCAATTGGATAATGTAAGATACCATATTTTTTGGACACACTTTTTAGCAAGACAAAATCTTGCTAAAAAGGTCCCTGCATTTATAGATCGGACAGGAGTGATCCAGCACTGCCGACCCTCCTTGACCGCTGTAATGGAATCGGGTGATGCCCTGATATAGAGCGCCACCCATCTCCCAGAGAGGAGAACCTCGCACTGTTCTTCCCTCTCCGTGTCCGTACGGACAGGACTCGGTGATGTCAAATAATGTGGACTGATCACATGCCTCTTACATCCCACAATGTCTGTACTGCCATGCCGCCTGAGGAACAGGTTAGAAGAATGGGGATGGGAAGTGTATGTATGTGTGTTGGTTGTGTGTGTAGCTGAGCTGTGTGTGTGTGTTCGTGTGTGTAGTGCTTGTTGTGTGTTCTGTGTGGTAGTTGAGGTTGTGTGGGTTTCTGTGTGTGTAGCGAGCATGGGTGGTGGTTCTGGGTCTGTGTGGTGTAGCAATGTGCAATGTGTGTGTGTCCAAATGTAATGTCTGTGGTTGACTGTCTTAGTTTGACCAACAGGGAATTATAATTGGGGTAAAATATATTTCCTTTTTTTGGAAAGCTAAACTGTAGGGTAGTAACGAAGCGTCTTAGAGTCCGAACAATACAGGTAATATTACAAGGTCCCTTCACATTATAGTGCGAGGCGGCATGTAAACCCCCTCAGCTATTGTACATCCACCACTCAAGTTATCTAGAGATTATATGAATGCACATGGTATTATACATGGACAGTCATATATTAGTGCAGCATGGTATATATGGACATCCATATAAAGAAGACACACCAAGGCCATATATGATATAATATATATATATATATATATTATACGATATATAGATTATACATATAATATGTCCAACAGTTATATGGAGGTTTTATCAGAAATAAACTTCCCATATCCCCAGCGCTACAAATTATCCTACAGTCCAGGTGGATGACATCACCAGGAATGAGGGGACCCGACCATCATGGTCAGTAAATAGCAGTAAGGTGTAGGCCACTTCGGTTAGTATGGAGAGCTGGATTGAGATTATAAGAGATAATCAATAGTGAGGCCTCATCTTTGAATGTACATGTATCTTTCCGGGCAGCTCCTCTCTCCCTAGTGTATAATACATGTGAACTGCTTTGCCATATTGTGCATGAGGAGTGGTATAAAATAGCCATGTGATACCTGTGACGTGAAGTTACAAATGAACATTATACAGATACAAGGGGTAACTACACCTCATAACTCGCCTCATGTAAATCAGTGATATGTACAGTGTGAGGTAACTACACCCTCATACCAACTCAATGATAGGTAATCGTGTGAGGTAAGTGCACCTCATAAATTCAATTGATATGTATGTTATCACATTAATGTAGCGGTAAGAGGGACAGTTGTTGTGTCATGAGTTGTAGATTTCAGTTTTAGAGATAAAACTTATTTAGATTTTTAGAACATTATTCCTAACTTTTATTTTCCGAGATGTAAGTAGTTACAGAGGTCTTTTGGTCATTAGTAAAGCAAAGTCCTTCAGCAGAAATAACCAGGTGTGAGGTTCTCTGCACACACTGGGGTCCATCCTGAGTGGTCTTAGGGCGGAGTCAGGGAAGGGCAGGGGCTGCCCACAGATATATTTAGGCTGGTGAAACTAGGAATCTCTATCTTGCTTCCTGACACCTCCTGGATGAAGAGCACTTAGCCCAAGGAAGCAGGTTGTATTGTGTGTTCTTTCTGTATATGGATATACCTGTATAAATAATTATAATACAGTAAACTTTATACATGTACATACAGATATTCCAGATGTTATGTGTTTTACCATATATACATAACTGTATATATATTGTGGGGTTGTAGCTCAAAGGTTTCAGGTTTCTCAAAGGCTGTGGTTTCAGCACATACACAGTTAAGGGTTCAAAAGTAAATGGAGGTTTATTGTTTCTTAACCTCTTATCGCCGACACTAGTTTTCAGCTTTATGTCCAGACTTGATTTTTAGAATCTGACATGTGTCAGGATAATTGATTATAGCTTTAACATATCCAGGTGATTTTGAAATTGTTTTCTTGTGACACATTGTACTTCATGTTAGCTGGATAACTTTTGTGCTTTGTCCTGAAAAAAATGAAAATTTTAAATGTTCTGTTTTCTAGGCAATTAGTTAGACCCAATAACAATAGTAGAACATGTATTTATAAGAGGGGACTTAATTGCTTCTCAATGTTCCTCTGGCAACATTGAAATAAAACCTGAAGAAAGAAGGCCAGAGTTCCACAACTAGTGCTTACTAAAAAAATCATAATTTTATTAAATCACATTAAAATTTGAAACAGACATTTCCAGAAATATCAGACTGTGCTGGAGGGGCATAACAAACATCCGAGGGGCATGGGTATTACCAGGACGGTGTATGACCGCTAACAATAATTCTGGTTCTGAAATATGGCCAATTGATTGCTTTCTACTGCCCAAAAGTATTGTAGGTGGTTAAGATCTGACTACAAAAGCCAGAAATTTAATGTTCAGAAAGAAATAAATAGAAGGTTAGTAATATTATATGTTATGCAACCAAATAGTGTTCTCAGATGGTTGTTATTACCTGGAATATAAGTATCCCACGTCCTCCCACATGACACATTGTACTTCATGTTAGTGAACTAACAATTTGAAGTGATATGTTTTTGCTTTGTCCTGAGAAAATGAAAAATTTGGAAACAAAAATTCTTATTTATACAGTTTTAAATGTTCTTCTTCTAGGCATTTAGTCGAGACCAACCAAATAGCTTGAAAATAACATTCGGGAATCTTGCGGTTATGAAAACATTGCTTATTTTATGTACCTTCATTACCTTCATTTTTGGAAAAAAATGACACTTTCAAACTGAATTAAAGATGAAATGCCTCTGCAAACGTGTTTTGCTCGGAGAAAATTGCTACTGAGACCGCAAGGCGAAATGTCTGATTGGTGATGAATGGTGTCTTGGCACATGGACCGGGCAATAAGAATGTGACTGGAAGCAGCGCCATTCACAGCAGATATGTATTGTCACATTATACGGGCTATCACATTTTTATAATATA